>OZ024817.1:35899395-36499395 GCA_964017055.1 Chloromyia formosa
CGATCCCATTTTGTTCCGGGGTATACGGTACCGACATTTGGTGTTTGATACCACTTTTCTTGAAATAATCGACGAACGATGAATTTACGTACTCAGTACCATTATCCGAACGAAATGCTTTTATTGTGCGACCAGTTTCATTCTCGACCATTGCTTTAAACTCGGTGAAACGCTCGGCAATATTATCCTCGTATAATCGGCGCAAATGGCGTACACTAGCCGTAGCAGGAGTCGGAATTCCTGCCGCTCGCAATGCGGCGACCATCTTAGTTTTACTTATTCGTTTACTCATTTTTTTCATCACTTTGTCTGTAATGCTTTTAAGAGGATTAGACCCCACACCTGATTTATAAAACACGAGATCCCTTTAATTATGAATGATTTTTATTTCTTAATATAAACTCGTGTTTGACATCTACGGATATTACAGTTTGATCTCAAGTGCTCGTGCTTCTTCTTCTTCTTGATATCGAATATTTTAAAAGCGTTACAAGTTTAGAAAGCATTACAGGTTACAATCGTTCAAATTTAAATTTGAAAAAGGTCGTTAATAATTTTACTATTTACAGTTGTAAATTGTTACATATGAAAGTTGTTCAGTAGACTTACCTCCTGCTCTGATGGAAATATTATCAATATTTTGTTCGCTGCATCTAAATAATCGGCAGATAGTGGCCGTATATTCTCCGCGATCTAAAATTCGCATACAATAGTCGTCAACCTGTTGCGTTCCGTATTGGAAAGTTTTCCACTTTTCGAATAATTTTCCAAAATAGTCTTGCCAGCTGCACTTGTTTCTAGCAAACTCCTGATATCCTGTAAATTTGTAAGTCAATCATAAGTATTCGTTGTTATAAACGAATATGTTAGCTGCTTTTTTTTTCGTACAGGGCAGAGGAGCAGAGTAGAGCAGGTTAAGCGACAAAAAACAAAAAACGATCGAGAGCAAGTTTGGGTAGCGGAAACAAAAATGAGACATGTGTTTGCTTGGGACTGTGTCTTGGTTTAGTTTGAATTCAAAGTGGGCTCAAATTTCAAGAGAAAACTTAAATCCTTAAAGGTAGCATTAGACGATTCGTAGGATCTACAAACGTTTATAGATCTACAAACCCTTCAAACTGCCTCCGAACTGCAAATGCTTGTAGCACGTTTGTAGGCGTAAAATTTTATTACTACACGATTCGTAGATTTGTAGTAGTTTGTAGACCTACAAACACTTCTACAAACCATATTGTGCATATTTCGTCTACAACCGTTTGTAGGAAATATATTCAACCATTAGACGGTTTGTAGGATAATTATTTAGTTTGCAGGCAGTTTGTTGATTTCAAGTCACAGTCACATGGAGTCATGTGTTATCGTGGTGCATATTACGTGATTTCAAAACAATTTTTGTAAGTATTTATCGTGTAGAATATTGTCATCCGTGTGTGTGGTGTTTAGTATTAATTTTTTTATATCGTGGCTTTGCGAGATGCAGTTGTGCAGTTGGTTACGGTAATTTTTGTCTGTATTGCAGACAAAATGGATAATTTTGGTGACAGGCCCGGTGGAAACGACGCGCATTTGGAAGAAATCCATATTCAACCAAAGTCGAAAGTCTAAATTCCGAAAACATCGAAAACGTCGTATACGAAAAAAGTTGAAGGGGGCTGGTCCGATGAGGATACCTCAAACTTAATCAAATTAATTCAGGAAAATTCGGTTATCTGGGACACCGGATGTCCTGAATATAAACTTCCAAAGGAAGATGTGTGGAAAAGTATAGCAGTTTGCCTGGGGGAAAAACGGTGAATGACTGCAAGGGCAAGTGGAATAACCTGTGCACCGGATTCCGAACAAATTAAGCAAAATATCGGTCCCGGAAGTCAGGACAAGGCGTCGATGAAAAAATTCCAATAGTTTGAAAATTTTTCAAGGAGATGATGTTTTTGGAGGTCCATAGTCTTCGTCATTCTACTCAATCGACGACGTCTATGCCAATGGTAACAACGAAAATTAATTTCTTCGGGCAAAATTTAATGTAATGATTAATTTTCTTGTCTCCAGAAATCCGCCCATGATGATGAGTCAATTTTCGACGAGATGCAAATGGCTCAGTTGTTGGAGCAGGAAATTCCACCGTCGGGGCAAGCTCGAAAAAGAAAACTAAACGGGAACTCATCTGGAACTCGACCGCCTTCAACGCCTCAGTCGTCGTCCCCATCTCCTTCGACAACGACCGATTACAAAACTCACTTGAGGGAGATGACTGTAAATGCACTGGGTTCGATTAGTTCCAACATTAGAATAAATGACCAATACAGTGCATTCGGAGATTATATCGCCTCTGAACTAAGAAGCCTTCGACCCGAACAGGCGCTTTTTGCCAAGAGGAAATTAGCACGCCTATTTAATGATGTAATGGATGAGGCTCTCTCTATGGTATATCCCTTAATATCATCAAGCATTTACATATCTTAACTGTTAAGTCCATTGCTCTTTTTCATACACGAAGCCATCGCAACCGAACAACGAAATAATATTGGTGGACTATGACTGTTCGCCATCAACCATCCAGAGTGCCTTAAATTTTCCGGAAAGTAATCCATAAATCGATGAAGATGAAGTGGACACAATTGCATCATCCACATCCTAATCGATGAACATGAAGTGGACACAAACCTTTTTTTTTTGTAACGACCTTGCTTACCCTGTACATCATATATACTTTTCTATTAACCGCAGAGCCCAAATCGGATTTTTTTTTCTGTTTCAAATTAAATACACATATACTTTGGTAATAAGGAAAATTGAAAATATATTTATTTTTTTCGTTTCGGATTCTGTTTATTCATTATTAGATGTCGTAAAAAAAAAGTAAAGATTACAATTTCCGGGTCAAATATGCTGCTTCATAGAATACCCTCTAAATGCAATCAAACATATTTGTATTGCCAGTCTAATTCACCTTCATCGACGAAGTATGCCTTAAATTCGTTTTGAACTTCACTGGCACTAGATGGCGCTTCAGTGCGTAATTTTTGTGAGGAAGGCATAGTTTCTGGAACTCAAATCGCCAATTACCTGGAATAAGTTCGCCATCGTCGCTGTATCGGTCGAATGTTTTTGGTGGTGCATACTTTGTTTTATTGGTACTCATCAAATAATTGTGGAGGACACAGCACGCTAGTACCACTTTTTTCGCCTTTTCCGCATTTAATCGAATAGGAACTCGGACCACGCCGAAACGTGCCCACATTATTCCGAACACATTTTCGATGATGCGGCGAGCACGACTCAAACGATAGTTGTAGACACGTTGAACCATAGTAAGACCGCGTTGACTAATTGGCTTCATTAGATTTGGACGCAAAGCAAATGCGTCGTCAGCTATAAGAACATACGGAACCAGAAGTTCTCGACCTGGCAATGGCTTTGGTAGGGGTAAATTTAATAAATTCTGATTCATGGCTTGCATAAAAGTGCATCGGTTGAAGACACCTCCATCTGAAAATCGCCCATTACGTCCAACGTCAATGTAGAGTAGTTTATATTCGGCGTCGGCGATGCCCATCAAGATTATGCTGTGCGTCCCTTTATAATTATAAAACGTACTGCCAGAATTCGCTTCCGCAATCATCACCACATGCTTGCCGTCAACGGCACCGATGCAGTTTGGGAATTGCCATAGCTCGTTGAACTTATTAGCGACAGATTCCCATTCCTCTGGAGTTTTTGGTACCTATACACGAATATTATTATTGAAAACAAATGCAAATTTAATGTATATAATTTATTTACTTGAAGATACTCGCACACAAGTACATTGTAGATAGCATCTAAAACTTCTGGAATGATGCACGAGATTGTCGGCTGCGGGATACGAAATAAAAATTTCAGAGACTCAAAGCTCTCGCCGGTGGCCAAGTAACGAAGCGTCAATACAAGTCGCTCCTTTGGTGAATTGCTTTCGCGCATATTCGTGTCCTGCTTTTTAATAAGTGGAGTCACTAAAGCCAGAAGATGGTCGAATTCTTCCGAAGTCATGCGTACAAAATTATGATACAATTCCAGCTCTTCATTCCGCAATTCAGTGAGCAACTTCTGACAAAATCCTTCTTGTTTTCGTCGAAGAACCCAATTCTTTGACCAAACACGTCGTTGACGCTTCGGTGGCAATTCCACTTTACAATCACTATCACTGTCGCTGCTATTCAACAAATTCAGTCCCAAAACCATCGCGATTGCTTCATTCGGATCCATTTTACAAAAAACACTTAAATATAATATCAATGCAAAACGCGTATAGTTTTATTTTCACGAAATTACAAGTGCGACGGCGACCATAACATCAAATATCAGAATTGACACATCTACAAACGGTTGTAGTTCGTATAAGTAAAATTTCATACATCTACAAACTCCAAATCTATCTACGGATGTCAATCAACCTACAAATATAAAATACATTTGCCATCACACGAGCCGCATTTATCACCTTCAAACGTTTGTAGACGGTCATCTACAAATCGTCTACAAACTCTTTCTCCAAACATTTGAAGCTAAGAAATTTTCACATTACACGATTCGTAGACAATTTGTAGCAGAAAAATCGCAGAAATCTACGAAAATTTGTAGGTCCTACGAATCGTCTAATGGTACCTTAATACATATGCAACCGGACAAATTTCTGTTAGGCAGCAAAATTATTTTATATGTTTACTATTCCAAATAATTACACAAAACGAACATTATATTGACATGAAATGAACTATTATCAACTCACCAAAACAATATCTCTGAGGGAAGTAACGCTATGTGTTTCAGTAGTCGTGCTGCACCCTGTCCACAATGATACATCCGAATTCCCAGACAGCGTACTCGCAAGTGGTGCACTGTATCCCTAAATAACATAAGTAAAGTAAAGTTTCTATTCATAAAAGTACATATCTTTAATAATTTACATTTTCAGCTCTCCACTTCAATAAATTGGTCCGGAACTTGATCTTTAAACCAAAGAGCTCTGAGTTGAAAAGTTGATCTAAATCACTAGATGTTAGTTCCTTTAGCACCAGCTCAAAAGCAAAGTTACCACTGCTTCTTCGCCCGCATCAACCAAAATTACATTATCCTGTTGGATATAAGACACTTCTTCTAATACCACTGGATCACTCATTTTCCGACTTTTCACTGGCGAAACTACATGAAAATGAAAGTCAACTGCGCAACAACGGGCACCAATGACGAAATGATTGATACATCTATTGTTGCGTTGAATTTCAGATTTTTCTCGATAATTTATAACGGATTCGCTAAAACAGCAATTTGTATATGATGAATCGTCGATTCTAGTCGTCAATATGTCTATTTAGAATAGTTACCAAATTCAAGTCAATTTGCAATGTTGTCGAAATTGAATTGATGAACTAACAAGAGTTTCGATGTATTAATAAGTTATGAAACGTTCACTTTAGATTATTTGAAATGTGGAATTTATCTATGATTTATGGTGTCTCACTTCTTGTTGCACTTCATATAATTTAAAATTTATGAACTAATGAATGTTAGATCTTCGTTTCAACTAATTTCTTTGGGCAACTTATATATTTTTCGACAATTCATCGAAATTTATTTTTATCTTATTATTATTTGATGAAAAGTCTATTCTATTTTTTTCTGTGAGTTAATATTATGCTGTGCGAAATATCCGAACACTCCTCCCAACGTTCAACGTTCATTGGTGACGTTTTTGTCTTTTCATTACTGGCTCTTTTCTGCTGTCATATATTTTTTTAAGTATGTAAATTGATCGAATAAATCTGTTTCAACAGATTCTATTTTGAAAAACCCCTTCGATGCAATGTATTTTGCAGAAACTACAATGAAATCATATTCCGGTGATTGATTTAATGAAGACCCAGCGAAAATCAGGATGTAGTCAATGCACTTCTTTAAAGTCGAATAGAAAGGATATCATCAAATTAAAATTACCAGCCCAATTGGCATAAGCACGAATCATAGAATTCTTTCGATATAATTTGAACTCGCTCGATCGTCGCCGTGAGATCTTCAGCAACAACCATTTCAATTTCTTTTCGCGGCCGACAAAAAGTTATTTTGTATTTGAAATTGAAGTGATTCTACGAAATCCTTAAGTATGCTCCCGCCATCCATCGCTTAAATATTGTCACTTTCGATTTGCTTTACTGTCCGGTTAAAAAGAGATGTCTAGACAAAATAAGATCAGCGAAAATTTTAATTTGGCAAATCAGTTGATAAGACATACTTGATCCCGGAGAAAAAGCAACCAGATCTTCCACATCGGATTCTTAAAAGACGTTTTCAACGACATCAGACTACTTGCAGCTTCGAGGAAGTAGTTTTTTGGGGCGGCCGGTAGCGCAGTGTGTTGAGGCATCAGTTTCGTGTTTGACTACCGGCGTTTCGGACTCGAATCCCCGTCCATCACGACGTTCGTGGCCATGGATGTGTAGGAGGTGCATGCTGGCAACTGCATTCTCCGAAACCAGTTTAGGCCAACGAAATGTCAACTGGGCCACATGGAATAGTTGACGCGCTATGGCCCACAAGGGGTTAGGGCAATTGAGTAAAAATTCGTAAAAAGCGTAGCGTTGATTCAATCGGTAAAACACGTTTTGTTTGCTAGTGCGTTTGCAGTTGCCGAAATTACACGGCGCGTTGTCTCCACAAAACGCATCGAATTTTTCTTTGATGTCAAACTTCTGTACCGCGGCTTCTTTAAAAAAAAATATATATTTTGCGGGAATGAGACCCGATCTTTTCCAATCAACGTAATAATTCAGACTAAATACAATTAGGAATCAATTACATAGATGAACTTAGAATTAATTGTCGGTGCACAGGTGTAAGACGAAAAAAGTTTTTCGCGTAAAAAGATTTACGCTGAAAAGGAAGGATGAATGCGTGAGCTCAATAATAAACAAATTTATCTCATTTTTTAATAGTTTAATTTTCTTTTTTTCTTTTTTTTTTATATTAACTCCTTAACCTACCCTACACGGCCGTTTACATAGAAAAATCAAAGTACTTACAGTATGCTAGTATGATTATATGTTTGTTTTTATCTACATGTTATATGATTGCTCCTCTGCTATGCTGCTTCGACTTGACCAAACATCGCGACAATTGCGAACTCAAAATACTGGTCCGATTCAATCTAGTCCTCACAAACAACTCGCAAAAATCCTCGCATCGCGAACTCAACTCCTGATCTGTTTCAATCGAGTTCTCAGAAACAACTCGTAAAAATCCTCGCGACAATCGCGAACCCAACTCCTGATCTGTTTCATACACGTCCGCACAAACAATTCTCAAAAATCCTCGCGAGAATCGTGAACTCAACTCCTGATCTGTTTCAATCACGTCCGCACAAACAATTCTCCAAAAATCTTCGCGAGAATCGCGATCTCAACTCCTGATCTGTTTCAATCACGTCCGCACCAACAATTCTCCAAAAATCCTCGCGACAATCGCGAACTCAACTCCTGATCTGTTTCAATCACGTCCGCACAAAAAAAAATTCTCCAAAAATCCTCGCGACAATCGGATGAGGACTTGAATGCGGTTGACAAAGTGACTTTTTAACCGCATCCACACGTAGGAATAGGTGTGAGCACGATTTCAACTCCTTGAAGTACGTTTGTTTCGATGAAGAATCGGTTTCGGAGGTACTTCTCGCATTTGCTCACGTATCGCATTTGCAAATAACTGAGGGTCACTATTCTTGTTGTCATCGATGAAAATCTCGCCAGGCAGAGTCAATGTTGTACCATACAACATCTCCGCACAGCAAGCTCCTAAATCCTCCTTGAACGTGCATCGTTAACCCAACAAGACGGTTGGCAAAAGATTAACCCAGCTGGGGTTGTCTTCGTGGCACATTATCGAAGCTTTTAATGCACGATGCCAACGCTCGACTAAACCATTTGCCGTAGGGTGATATGGTATAGTTCTCGATCGCTTACAACCAAGTAATTTCGCCAACTCGTTGAAAAGAACCGATTCAAATTGGGTACCTTGATCATTTGTTATAAGTCTCAGTGTGCCGAATCGTGACACCCAATTTGAATAAAACGCCTGTGCTACGGTAGACGCTATTTGGTCGGTCAGAGGGACAGCCTCTGGCCAACGAAAAAACCGATCCACCATTGTCAAACAATATCGGTACTCCTAGGATGTGATTAGAGGCCCGACCAGATCCAGATGTACGTGTTGAAATCGACGGTCGGGAGCAGCAAATTCCTGGATCGTGTTTTTGGTGTGCCTGCCGACTTTGGACCTTTGGCACTGTATGCATGAACGGGTCCACTGTGTGACATTTTTGCGCATACAAGGACACACGTATTTTTGTGATACGGCACACACTGTTGGTCGTACTCCCGGGTGAGAACACCGATGAAAAATATCGAAAACGCGTTTCCTCGAGGATAATGGAACGTAAATACTATTTTATAAGAATTCATTGGTGTGTCGCAGTACAAATCACCTTCGTTCGGGATACTCAACGGTTGAAGCTGAAGTGAAGTCGTGCTGTTCGCCAATAATTCTTGAAGCTCGACGTCGTTCTGCTGCTCGGTGATAAACTGTTGTGTATCGATCTCTCTGGGCACGTCTATGGATTCAATTCGTGATAGTGCGTCTGCAAAATTTGGATCACCGCTGACATGTACTATGTTGGTCGAGAACTCCACAATGAACGACAATTGTCTGATCGGACGAGATGTAGCTTTATCGTCCTTTTTCAAAAAAGCATAAACGAGAGGTTTATGGTCTGTCTTAATGACAAACTCGGTTGCTTCCAACATGTGACGAAAATGTTTTAATCCGCAATAAATCGCTAGCAATTCGCGATCGTACACGCTATACTTCTCGGCAGATGAAAGTTTTCTTGAAAAGAATGCGAGTGGGCACCATTGCCCGTCCTGTAACTGTTCGAGGACGGCACCGATTGCCACATCTGATGCGTCAGTGGTTAAAGCAAGGGGGTGGCTGGATTTGTAATGTTTTAGCAGTGTCGCAGTTGCGAGATTCTCCTTGCAATCCTCAAAAGCCTTCAGTGCTTCTGGAGCCCATTGAATCCTCGACTTGTCGTTTTTTGTAGAACCGCGCAAATACTCTGTCAAAGGCGCCTGCAAAGTAGCAGCGTTTGGCAGAAATCGCATATAGAAGTTTATCACTCCTAGGAACCGTCTTAAGTCCTTTACCGTGTTCAGTAATTGATAATCTCGAATAGTTTGAACGCGAGAGTCGAGGAGTCGAGTTCCATGCTCGTCGATTTTGTGGCCTAAGTATTCAATTACGCTCGCTCCAAAAACACACTTCGCAGTGTTTACGACTACTCCATATGATTTGAGTCGTTCGAACAAAATGCGAAGATGCTCGAGGTGCTCCGATTCCGATGCTGAATACACGAGAATATCGTAGCTGGTACAAAAATCTAGGCCGAGAACTACCTCGTCGATGAACCTTTGGAAGGTCTGCGCTGCATTTCGCAGACCAAAGGTCATTACTGTAAATTCGAATAAGCCGAATGGTGTAATTACGGCTGTTTTTGGAATATCCTCTTCAGACATCGGAATCTGATGGTATGCGCGGAGCAAATCTATTTTAGAAAATATTCGTTTTCCGTTTAGATTTCCCATGATGTTTTCGATATGTCGTATCGGATATCTGTCGGGTTTTGTGACGGCGTTGAGCCGACGATAATCCCCGCATGGGCGCCAAGATTTGTCCTTTTTAGCCACCAGGTGAGCCACTTGTAACGATGTGGTGGCGTACGCCATGAGTCATATTGGCACCAATGAGGCCTGGATTCGTCGACGATGGAAATTCTTTCAATAGGATATGAAATTGCGAGGTGTCGGTAACGGTAGATATGGAACCGTCTGCGATGGTAGCAATTTGTTCGTAAGACGACAAGTTGGTTGTCGTGTCGATTATGCGACGATTTTAAATATCTACGAGAAGCGAATGGGACTGTAGGAAATCGGCCCCTAAAATAGGCCGCGCGACATCCGCGATACAAAAACGCCAGGAGAATTTCCGACGTAAACCGAATGACAAACTTAAAACCTTCTCGCCGTAAGTTTTGATTTTCGAACCATTCGCCGCATATAGTTGAAACGGTGTCGGAACGGGTTTTTTGGAATTTCGTTGGCGTGGTAGTACGGAAATGTCTGCTCCCGTGTCCACTAAAAAACTAAGGCCTGTATTTTTATTCTGATATAGAGACGGCTACCGACAGTCGCACCATTGCCCGTCCGCTTCAATGGCGCGACGAATCGTTTCCCTGCTGGGACACATACGAACAAGGCGCTTCGTTTCCGAATCGTTCATGGTAAAAACATTTTTTATTCGCGGATTTGCCTCGAGATTTTGATCTGCGGCCCGATCGCCCATGGCTGTGCGAACGTTTTGTCCAAGCGTGAACGAATCTCCGACAGTTCACGGGTCATATCATCCATGGACTTGCTCGTAACCTCGCGCGAATTAAGGTTTCAGGTAATCCAACTTCCAAAAAAACCAACGTTTTTTCTGAAGATACTTTATTACAACGTTCTGCTTTGCAGTTCAGATACAATTGATTGTCTTACAAGCTAAGTTTATAATTCTTATATGTTATTATTGATGACGATAGTAATTCGTATCCGGCATGTGTCGGAATTGGGTTACAGTTTTCCAGACTTGTGAAATATGTGAAATACTTTTATTTGTTATGTTGCACTTTTCGTGATCGATGAACTATATGCCGGCACGTGTGGTTTGGCTTATGGGAATGTGTTAGGGGGATGATCCCGTAACTCGCGCGCACACAGATGACACATCGGTCACACATGGATCACGCACTTCGACAAAATTTTGTCCGCTATCTCCGCGAGACAGTCTAGCGCACACGTATCCGAGATCGAAAGAATGGCCTGCACCCGCGCAGGTAGTCTCTGCATCCATAATGTTTTCACGACGTTATCGTTCACTTTCGTCTTCGTACACGTACCGGCTTTCACTTTCATGGATCGCAATAACTGGCTCGGCTTTTGGCCTCCGAGTTTCATGTCTGTTAACAAATCTCGTAGTTCCGCGTCTTCAGAGCGTGCGTAGGTTGACACAATGCGATTTTTTAATGTCAAGTACTTACCCTCATCAGGAGGACATTCCACGATATCGGCTACTTGATCGAGAATATCTTGATCCAACTCACTAACAATTCGGTCGAACTTTTCCGTATCCGTAACAATTTTATGGTTGCGGAATTGAGCCTCTGCCCTCGTAAACCACAACGCCGGACGAGTTTTCCACAACGGCGGCAGCTTAATTAAAGCAATTCCATCGATGTCCACCGATGATCGTGGCAATTCCGATGATTCGTCCACGGCGTCCGAAAATTTCTCTTCGTTGGACATATTTCGACATGTACATAGCAGGCAACTGCGATGCACTTGCAAAATTTTGTTTTGCAGCAAAATTGGTCACGGAATTGGTTTTTCTTTATCGATGCGTGTCAGACCGATCGTAGGGGTCACCAATTTAGGTATTCCTGGAATGCGTAAAGGAAACTACCAGATACAAATTAGTAACTTTTATTGAGCGCGACCAATCGCAAAGGAGTCTCTATCTTAAGTGACATTACACAATCGAAAAGATATAAATTCTATAAACCGCTCGTAGTTCCTCTAGTGGCAAAATATTGAAATGGCTGGGTCGCCACAATTTCCTCCATTTTGATTATTGTCGATAATAGATGTCCCTAAGGGTATTATAACTGAAAACAACGTGGGCGTGTTTCTGCAATGCACACGCACCAGCCTCATTGAAGGTGCATTATGGGAATAAAGTCAATCGTATGATGATGCTCGCAACGACCCAAAGATGCTAAGTCGATTGCGGCGTCTCAATACAAAAAGAGACACGGACTAAAATTCACTCCAAAACTAAATTAAAACCCTTAGTTCCGAATTTAAAAATATGATGTTTATTTCTCTTTGATGAATCGAAGACTGACTTACAAAACTAAATTACTGACGAAGAAAACTATGAATCTAAAGATAAGCAAAACGTTAACATCGGATATCAATATAACCAATATAAATTTATGACTCGTAGACAGTCACAGTTCGAAGTTCATGAGTCTAAGTTATCAGCAGATGTTTTTATTATCTGAAGATGATATTAACTCTAAGAAAAACAATTTAATGATGAGGAATTAGAGTTTAGACGTCCGAATGGTTTATCTATTAGATTAAGAAGGCGGACGTAACTACGGTACTTGTATGTATATAGATTCTATTTAGAATTAGTGTCTGCCAATTTATCTAGGAAATCACTAAGTGAAGATAGAATCGAAAAATTGTCATTTTCAATTTCTGTCACAAGGCTTTTCGCGGTGTTTTTTAGTTTATCTATGATGAACACGGTTTCTTTTATTGTTAAGTTGCTTTTTTGTAATTGTTTATTAATAGAACTAATACGCGGCAAAAAATCTTTCAGGAATAAAATTGACCCTTTTATTTAATTATTTTGAAGTTTCTCACTTAAATCTTTATGGCTTACGGCTAAAGCAGATATAACATAATCATTTAATTCACAAAGACGTTGAACACTTCTATCAAAACTTAGCCATCTAATGTGGTTGTAATTGAGTAATATTGTACATTGTGTTTTTCGTCGTTGATTTCACAAATAGACCTAAACATGTTTGACAATTTACTACTGGTATTAATTGCATTTAATACTTTTCTCACTATTAATTCCACATCTTCCATGCATTTAATAACACTTTTGCTAACTAACACTTCTTGATGCACAATACAATGCATACGAAATATTTCATTTTCGGAGTCTTCGTTGAACAAATTCAATACACCCTTTCTTTCGCTCTTCATAACCGCAGCTCCATCAGCAGTTACAGCACATAAGTTGTGCGTTGATATGTTTAACTTTATCATGTCCGCTTTGATAGTATTATAAATATTAATTGCATTCGGACGGTCTGTCAATGAAGTTAGGCACAATAATTTTTCAATAAATTCACTTTTGTCAACATCGAAATACAATATCTTGCAAATACTAAAATTTGGTTAGTTTTTGTTACATCATTACTTTCGTCCAAACATAAACTATAAAATGGGCTTTTATTGAGGGATCTGCTTATTTCAAGTCCTATGAACTTTCCTATTTCGTTTATTCTTCGTTGAATTGTATCATTACTTAGTGGCAAATTACGAAAAAGTTTATTTTGAGGATCCACTCCCAAAACTACAGATTTTATAAATTCACCTTCTGTGAATGGTTTTCGATGTTTTGCAATTAAATAACTAACTTTGAGAGATCCCCGATGTAAAGCATCATTTTGTGATAGAAATGTACTCAATACTTTTTTTTTGTGAAGAAAGTTCAATTTTAAATTTTTCTACTAAATTTTGGCACAATTTTGGGGTGGACCATTTTTTTAGTACTTCATCTTCATGAGTTTTATAATGCCGTTCCATAGCATATGATTTAATTTGATTAATTTCAATTTTACAAATTACGCACACGGCAACTATATTGTCTTGTACATTTTCATTGTGCTTAATCAAATACATTTCTTCCCATTCTTTATGAAACTTTCTCTTCTCCTCCCGAAAAAGTACGACTTCGTTTCGCTGGAACTAGTATTTTCGAAGCATTCGCACCACTGTTGCTTACATCTTTGCTGGATCCTGCTCCACTTTCATCCTTTTGGATATTTTTTGATAAAAAAAATCTTATATCCATTTCAACATGGTTATATCAATTTTCCTTTAAAATTAGAAAAATACAGACCACAATAATATACAGATGCTTCCAAATATAAAAAAACAGTCAAAACCTTACTCACTTTCTTAACCGAATGTCTTTGAATAATACAAGATTACAAGATTAAAATCGCACGTTATGACTAACTGATTTACTGCAATGCACTGAAGTCTGTGATTGCAACCAGATGTCTCAAACGAGTTCGACGTAAACAAATACCAATATCTGTCGCAAAAACAAATGCATAAAATTGTTCCCCTCTTTTTCTTTCTAATACGATAAATATGAAATGAATCCAGACAATCCATTGTTTCCATATTCGGTCACAAACGAACACGTGTACATAAATAAGATACATTTGTGTGTCATTTGGAGTAAATAACTCGACTAAATGCTCGATAAATGAAACTGTTGGTGGCCGCAGCAAAATCCTCTGGTGGCCGCATGCCGCCACCGTGGCCACACATGAGAACCACTGATAGAACGATATAAGTTAAATAATTAACACTGGGATTACTTTAAAAAAATTATTTTTTATTTTGGGGATGAACCCTCTTTTCCATTCTAGAGTACAATTGGAACTGACTTAATTCTAATTACATGAATTTCGCTTAAACTAAATCTGCTGACGCCGATTTGCTGACCGTGGGAAACGTGCATTTGCTTCAAATGGGGTAGACGCTACGTCAGCGTTTTGTAATAGGATGCGCTGCGCGTTCAGGTGTTAACTCGCCCCTCTCTTGAGTACGATCGTCCTCGATCGTTAAAAATATGGAATGTTATTAAATTTGATTTTTGTATCCGGGTTCGATGAAATTGCCAAAGGTGGAGATGAGGATGATGCCAAAGGTAGAGACGAAGATAATTCCAAAGGTAAGGATAATGTTGATTTTGCAGGAGGACTCCAATGCTTTGTTTCGATTTCCGTGGGAAGCGGTTGTTGTAAAATTATTTTAGTGTTTCTCTTCGTTAGGATATGCCAGATGATCAATATGACGAAGATGATTGATGCGATTCCGAATAAGCCGTACGTGGTCAATAGATGAACGTGTTTTTCATGGCGTAATAACTCGATTTGGTTCGTGTTGTTCAGATTTAGCTCCCTCATCGATTCCAATGATAGTATTTCGTGATACATTTTTTCTTCCGGAGGTGGTTGTAGGATGGCGGGTAGTACCTGTAGACTAGTGGTTTCCTTGTTGATGAAAGTCCTATCGTTTACCGTGATACTTGTATTTTGGTATTTAACCAAGAATGTCCCGTTCAAATGATGAATTGCTTTTTCGTTTTTCAGGCGTCCAACAAATTGATTGAGTAGAAGGATTCCAGGAGAGATCTCGTCGATCGTGGGTGTGTGTTGACTGCTAATTCGGTTACAAATGGCTTTCTGGCTTCGCAATAGATTGGGTATACAATTAGTTTCGCTAATATCTAAAATATAATCAGATTTACATATACTCAATTTGTCAAAAGTTTTACAGTTTCCGATAATTCCAAATATTCTTTCGTTATTTTTATAATTTTACTATGAGATAATTCGTTAATTTGATGATTTTTCTTTACTGGTTTGATAATTAAGGTTTCATAAATTGTACCAGTTGTGAGTGGGATATTAATAATATAGAGCAATGCTGAAGAGTTTGTAATAATCTTTACTTCAGCGAAATCTAAAGCTTCTTCAACGGTGGCATATGGTAACAAATCTTTATTAAATATATCTATTGCAAATTTAACTTCTTGTTTTGAAAGAATTAGAGAATTTATTATTCCTAACTTTGCCCAATGAATTGCTAGGTTTATATTTCTTAGTTCTTCTTTTACTAGTCTCAGTCTGAACTGAACGTCTAAAATCATGTTGCTATTAGTTTGACTATCTTTCTTTAACAATTTTAAAATATCATTTGTTGTTTTTGTTAGCTGGTTGATCCTGTCGTTGTGTTGTTGATTTATTACCACCTGTTTGTTGTTGTTCTGTAGTACATTATTAATTTTGTCCTGGATTGTAATGAGGTCCTCATGGTCAGGATTGCCAGCAATCCACTTCCATGCTGTGCCAATAAAGTCTAACGATCTCTCTGTTCTGCGAGGTTTTAAATTTTGTACGAGGTTCTGAATTTGCTGGAGTTCGTGGGATAGGTATTTGGAAAGGGAATGTTGTCGGACTTCGGAAAGGTTGAGAATCGGTTCGATTTCCGAAATGAAGCGTACGTATTGGTCTATGTTGATTTCGTGGATCAGTTTGAAGTTTTCGTCCTGTATTTTTGTTTGTCCCGCGTGGAAGGATATTATTTGTGAGTTGGAGAAATCCAAAATTTGAATTTTCGCATGTATCAGGGGGAAGATGAAGCTGAAACGATGTATTAGTTTCGAATGTTACTTTTGTGGATAATCTTGCCGGATTCTGTTAGTACCGTTGAATTGTTATTTTCTTTTACTAGTTCCTGTTTGTACCTAGGTGTTAATTTTGATCCCAAGCGTTTATTTTGTTTTACATAGATTGTTTCACCTACCTCATACTGTCTTATAGGTCGTCTGGTTTTGTTATGGTTTTTGATGTCGATGTCCTGTTTTCGTTTTAGTCTGTCAATGTTGGATAGACGTATTCTTTCGTATTCGTCAAGATCAATTTCGGGGGTTCTACCGAAGTGAAGCGCTACCGGCTTTTTCCCGGTGGTGGTGTGAATGGAAAAGTTGTATTCATTCACAGCGCGGTTTAGTAGATCTCTGAAAGGTCTTGAAGGATTTTCCTTTTTTAAACATCTCATTATTTCAGTGAGCGTACTATGCCAGCGTTCGACCTGACCATTCACCTCGCTCTTATAAGGTGGTGTCTTATAGACTTTGATCCGAAGATCATCCTCCATGATAGACGTTATTGACGCGGACCTAAGTGCACCTTCGTTGTCTACAACCACATGTTCGGGGATGCAAAAATAAAAAAGAAGATCCATTAGAGGTTCTTTGATATCTTCGGTAGATTTCGACGCGATAATTTTAGCTTGTCCGAATTTCGAAAACTTGTCGATTGCGGTCAAAACTCGATGTTTCTCAGTGCTGAAGATGTCAATGTGAATTATGTGTCCGGGGTAAGAAGGAATTGGGGTGGAACTCAAAAATGGTTTATTGGGATGTCGGTCGTATTTATTTTCTTTACAGATCTGGCAACGTTTGACCAGGTTTTTAACTTTCACCGACATCTTGGGAAAATAGAAGTTTTCCAAAAGTTGTAACCGATTTTCGTCCGCATTGCGGTGAGCTCTACGATGGGTTTGTAGAATCTTTTCTTCCTGCTCAACTTCGTTGGTGATGTCCTCAACGATTTTTTGAGTGAAGCGAATTTTATAGTCCTTGAAGTAGTTAGGATAGATTTGTTGGATTCTTCCCATGATTTCTTCGCTCGTATGGAGACCATTTATTAAGTTTCGATTAAGGTACCTTTTAAAAATGTTTATTATATCGGTATCGGAATAGTGTGGTTTAATGACTGTGTGTCCTGTGTAATTTGGAAAGGGGACTTCGATTTGATGACTGTCTTCATTGCCAATTTTTAAAAGAATTTGATTTCGAAATACATTTACCGGTATTTCGACAGAAGGAATTAGATATTCTGGTGAACTATCGGTGCTGTGCTCTGTAGGTGTCATAGAGTTGATTTGAGAAGGAAGAGGAGGTCTGGAAAGGGAATCCGCTACAATATTCGCCTTTCCTGGCTTATATTTTAGCTCGTAATTGTATTCCTCTAATATGGCCTTCCACCTTTTCAATTTGCTATTAGTGTTTTTACTACTAAGGGCATATGTAAGGGGCTGGTGGTCGGTGTAAATCTTCACCCTGCGAGAGCCATACAGATAACTACGCAATGAGTTTAGGGCCCAAATAATGCCAAGCATTTCCTTTTCATTCGTGGCATAATTTTCCTCTGTCTCCGTAAGTGTTCTGGAGAGGAACATTATGGGCTTGCCGTTTTGTGAAAGGACGGCACCCAGGGCGTAGTTAGAAGCGTCGGTTGTCAATTCAAATTCTTTCTCAAAATCAGGATGAGCCAAAATAACATCTTTGGATACAAGTGAGTTTTTTAGTTTTTCGAAAGCGGTTAAAGCGTTGGGATTTAAGTTGATTGCTTTGTTTTTGGATTGGTTTTTGGACACACGACCTTCTTCCCCTCTCAAGAGAGATGTCAGGGGTTTCGCGATTTTCGCGTAATCTTTGATAAAGCGACGATAATACCCCGACATTCCTAGAAAGGAACGGAGCTCCTTGAGCGTTTTTGGAGGAGGTAGATCGATGATTGCTTGTACCTTTTTCGGGTTAGCTCTAATGCCATCTCGACCAATAACGTAACCCAAAAACTCGATTTCTGTCTTTAGGAATTCGCACTTATCCGTTTGAATTTTCATGTTGGCGGCTTCCAGTGTTTTCAGTACCTTCTCGAGATTATCGAAGTGTTCAGTTTCGGTTTTTCCAAAAATAACGATATCGTCAATGTACACATAGCAGCGTTTGCCTATGTGTTCTCTGAGGATATCATCTAAAGCCCTTTGGAAGATGGCTGGAGCGTTTTTCAGCCCAAACGGTAGTCTAGTAAATTCGAACTTGCCGTTGTTGACTGAAAAAGCGGTTTTCTCTACATCGCGCTCCTTCAGGGGAATTTGATGAAAGCCACTTCTCAGGTCTACAATTGAGTACCACATGTTACTTCCCAAATTTGCAATGACTTCACTAATCTCGGGGATAGGATACCGATCAGCAATCGTTACCGAGTTCAATTTCCGGTAGTCGATTACCATACGGTACTTTTTCTCCCCAGACGCGTCAGCCTTCTTAGGGACAATCCAAACCGGTGAATTGTAAGGAGATCTGGACGGGCGAATAATTCCGTCCTCGAGAAGTTTATTAATCTGGATCTCGACTTCATTTTTCAATGACATGGGATAAGGGTAGGATTTGGAATACACTGGCTCATTGGTGGACGTCCGTATTTCTCCTTTTACGTTAGTAGTATAGGTCAGTTTTTCATTTGGCTCCGTGAGTAGATTAGAGCAATTTTGAAGAATTTGATTTAATTTTGCAGACTGGTTATGGGTAAGATGTGACGTTCGAATGTTAATATTGTTGACAGTTTCCGAAATATGTTGTTTTAAGGAAATGTTTAAATTTGGGTAAATAGTCATGTAATTGTCTTTCGTATGGATGACTGCGTTAAGTTGTTTGAGAGTGTCGTTGCCTATTATTCCGTCAAAGGATATAAGACTTGGTAGAATGAAAAATTGGATTTTTTCTTTATCAGGTCCAAAAAGTGGCACGAAGGCATGATGAGTTATTTTTATGCCTCCAGCGACTGAATTTGCGTAAAATTGTTTAATGTTTGGTAAAGGATATTTAATATGTCTGGGTTGAATGTAATTCTTATTCGACCCAGTGTCGACTAAGAACTTTAATACCTCTCCGCTTCGTGAAAGATACTCGAAATAAGGAAGCGAAGAGCGCTTTAGGCTAAAAAATAAATGTCATCCAATTCTTCAGAGACGTCAAGGTTAGATTCATTGTTCTGGTCGGTGTAGTCCGACAGGGTCTGGTCATAGTCTTCGTCGTCCTGCGTCATGTTTTGTTCGTACTGTTCGTATTGTTCTGGTGTTGTGTTGTCTTCTTTGTCCTGTTCTGTGTAATACACTCGTTGTACTTTGTTAGGTGGGTGGTGAATTTGTCGTGTTTGGAATTGAGGGCGTTTATTGTTCCACTGCTGGTTTTGGTTCCGTGGTCTGTTTGAATAATTTACGAGATTTGTTCTCATGGACTGATCCACGTCCATGGGTTCTGCTCTTGGTAGAGGTTTTGGTGCAAGTGGGCGAACGTTTGAAATTTGAGGGAATTGTTGTTGATAGGTTTGCTTGCTCCACTGAGGCGCTGGTGGAACTCGTGGGTTGTGCACGAGTTCGGGGTAGAAGTTACGCCTTGGAGCTGGGATAGGCCTCACGTTCGTGGTAGGCGGAATATTTCTTCTAGGTGGAACTACAGGTGGGGCCTGATTGTTAACCCTATGCTGAGTAGATTGTGAAAAATTAGCATGCTGCGTGCGGTAATTCACATTCTGCAATTTGAGACACAGGTGTAGCGCCTGTGGCAGATCAGCAGGCTCGCGAATACTTAAGAGCGTGGGAAGGTCACCTCTTAATCCCCTCACAAATGTGTCGAGCGCTTTCTCTCGATACGATTGAGTCATGACGGTTAGTGACTCTTGACTCATGCCAATCGAACCCAATTTATTGAGGATAAGTGAAAGATGGTGATAGACGACCTGGTAAAATTCTGGGATTGAATTTGAACCTTGAACCAATGTCGTCATTTGGTACTCAAGAGTACCTAAGTCTCTCTTGTCCGCGTAGTGAAGCGTCAGACATTTAGAGATCTTATCCCAATTCAATGGAGTGTTGTATGACTCCAGGGCGATGTCGGCATGGCCGGTAATTTTGTTCCGTATTACGGAAAGAATCCCGTAATATTTTGGCGTGCCTTTTAAGTGTTCGTATATTTTGAGGATACGATCAACGCTCTTTCTCCACGAGTTGAATTCACCGGGCTCACCCGAGAATTGCCTCAGACTTTTCACCACATCCGGTATTTTGTCCATGTCGGAAAGTCCCCCCTCTGCTCCGACGTAAATCGGAACGTCGGCGTTATTATCAACATCGGGTTCTGGGTTGCTCAAGGAGTCAAATAGTTGTCTTCCTTGAACCCGCAGAGTTTCCGACACAAGCTGGGTGATAAAATCACGTAGTCGTTGGTTGTTATGTTCTTCGTTGTTCGGAGGATTATTTTGCACTGGGTTATTATGCACAGGATTATTTTCCGCAGGATTATTTTGTCCAGCCTCTTCGTTTACATTCAAACGCGCAGGCCTAATCAAATTGCTCGGGTTTGACATTTTTCGGATAATTTTTAAGCGATCACGGCAAAATATTAATGGAATTTATTAAAAATCTAGAGAAACTGCACAGAACAACAACCAACTTGCGATACTAAAATTTTCTGGTTTTCGAATAGGTATTCAAAAAAGGGAATTTTAGAACTGGCCTTTTTGAAAAAAACTTTAAATTTAAAACCACTCGTTGAAATTTTCTTAAAACTATTGACTTACAGTAAGATGTTAATCATAATTCGTTTGGTTTTAAAAAGGATATAGGTGAGTTCCTTGATCTCTGCAATGGAAATGTCCTCCTTCCTCAAGATAAGTATCCCTGATGATATGGGTTCACGGACGCGACTGCTCCGACGGCCGGGGCGGCTGCCAATCTGATTATTGGCTCCTTTTCGCAATGCAGCTACTTGGGGGCCTCGTTCCCCTGCAGGACTCTGTTTCTCCGAATTTGGTTCTCACTCGGATTGTTTATGGCACAACACGCACTTGATTATCGCGCGGTTATTTGCAAAAACGCTTAGGTAAAAAAACACGCACTTGGTTTTCGCGCGGCTAATTTAACAACTTCGCGTAATTACTACAGATGTCTACGGATGCGCGTCCCTGCTCGGGCGCCAGTTAAATAATTAACACTGGGATTACTTTAAAAAAATTATTTTTTATTTTGGGGAAGAACCCTCTTTTCCATTCTAGAGTACAATTGGAACTGACTTAATTCTAATTACATGAATTTCGCTTAAACTAAATCTGCTGACGCCGATTTGCTGACCGTGGGAAACGTGCATTTGCTTCAAATGGGGTAGACGCTACGTCAGCGTTTTGTAATAGGATGCGCTGCGCGTTCAGGTGTTAACTTATACACGGCCGGTGTTATTGGAACAGGTTTCTTGCAACGATTGCATGCATCAGCTATAATCAATTGCGACAATTTCGCGCAATTGAGTTCAAATTAAAGTAGGTAGAAAATTTGGGGAATGCGGATGACAATATTTGAGCTAATGCGTGAAAATAGAAATATATGTACATACGTATATGTTGCATGTGACTTCAGTCAGGCGAATGTAATTAAATTTATTTCTTATGTGGTATGGTAGGGAGGTTCCGATAAAGATTTAACCCGGGAGAGGTAACCCTTTTTTGTATGCTGGGGTTGGTAACCGTGAGTCATTTCGACTCATAGGCAATTATATGACAAAATCAGTCTTTAATTTTTAAACAATTTGTCCAAATTTACAACATTTTTTTGTTTGTTTTTATTTCTTTATTTTCAGTCTTTTAGTAACTTAATAGCCTTCTTGTAACATAAAATTAGAACTAGAATCAAGAACGAAATAAAGGTAACATGATAAATTATTACGTTTTACTTCAAAAATTCAAGAGAATTCAACAACCACTGAACGAAACATTATAGAACTAAAAATACTTCAATGACTCAATAAGATATACTGAAAACAAAAATAGTCTTATAAGGATATAATCTTAGGATTATTGCAATTGGTTTGATTTGCATTTCATACACACTCTGATCATGTGTTCACCACATATCGGTTTATGACAATCACTGCAGCTCGTTTGTGTCTTCCTTCGCTTCAAATAATGGCAAAAGTTGCAATACGTTCGGTTAATAAGGCGTTGCTGTGATACGTCCATGCTTCCTGGAACATCTGGTACTCCACATCTCAAGATTGACTCTCGAAGGTCTCTTGAAATTGGGAGAGTAAGCCGATATGCCATCCAAGGTTCACTTAGAGTGCGCACCAACTCCATCATAAATTCAAATCTGGAAAATGGTTTTCCTTCTCGTCGATCTTTGTAAAAATTATGTAGATAAACTACATAAGAGTTCACAGCCGCAATATTCAAAATGTTGTAGAAAAATGCTAGAGGCCACCTCTTAGTTTTCCTTCCCGTATTAGTGTCTTGGCAGAGTCTATCTAGAACGTCTACACCTCCTTTGGTAGTATTATAATTGAGAATAATCTCCGGTTTTCGACTTCCTGGACATACTGAAGCATCGTCATGAACCGTAGATATGAGTGTTACGAGCTTCTGCGCTGTTGGCTTATATGAAACTGCTGTAATAGTATTAGAGAACAAAAAGGCTGATGAGCCAGGCTTTCTGCCATTAAATTTTATGTCGACGAACTCAGAAGGTAATTCTTTTTTATTTTTTCGAACAGTTCCAATCATAGTTATTTTGTGGTCTATGAGTAATGTTTCGGCCAAAGGAATACTTGTAAACCAATTGTCCATGGTGAGGTTTCTGTTAGACCCAGAAAAAGGTTCAATAAGCTTGAGCGTGTAGTAAGTGCCAGCAGCTTCGTCACTTGGGTTGGATCCTTTTCCCAGATAAACAATAGCATTGCACATATATTTCGTTGCATTATCGCAAATCATTATTACTTTTATACCATATCTATTGGGTTTGTTCGGGATGTACATACGAAACGGGCATCTTCCACGGAACCCAACAAGCTGCTCATCTATTGTGAGGTATGGTCCTGGTCGGTAGTTTGTTTTGCAGTTATTAACAAATATTTCCCAAAGCTGTGATATAGGAGCTAATTTAGTATTTCTTTGATCTTTTGTAGTCCGATCATCAAAGCGTAGGGCTCGCAGCAAAAACTTGAATCTAGCCTCTGACATAATGGCACGATGCTTATCACCGCAGTACACTGGGTTATGCAGAATTTGTGAATTCAGGTGGTTGTTCTTGATCGCAGCTGCATAGTATAGAGAACCAAAGAGTCCCATCAGTTCATCTTTCGTCAGGTCACCAGTTGTACTTTTACATTGCACCTTATACGTCGATCTCAATGTCTCAATTTCTTTATTCGTATTTCGTAGAACTATATCAATGATGTCTTGAGAGAAAAAACTACTAAAGCACTCTAAAGGTGTTTTTGCAGAGCATGCATTGCATAAAGTACCTGCCATTGTGTGGATGATATTTTTGGCCATCGTTTGAGTGTTGGGGATTTTTTCGGGTTGGGTTTTCCATTCGTAGCCGTTTTTCCCAACTTTACTACTTTCGTTCCAACTTAGGATGGGTGATGTGTCGTCACTGCCATCTTCAATTTGACTATCTGATGACTCACCTTTTCTTTTTTTGCCGGAGCCTTGTTTTTTCTTGATTTCTGAATGCTTTCTTTTTTTCGCCATTGAGTCTTCTTCTAAATTTTGGATCGTATTCATCAATTCATCGTCGTCAATGATATAGTCTTCTGGCAGGGGCTCATATTCTGAGCCAGAATCAGTATCAGATTGCAACTCTAAATTGTCTGCCTCTTCATCATCAGAATCCATGCTCTCTAAAATTTCGAGTATCTCCTTCTCCGTTACAATTTTGTTTCCTGCCATCTTATCTGTAGAAAAAATATTGCGTACTTATAAGTGCTATTGTTGGTACCCATAAGTCAAAATGACTCATAAAATATCATGTCATGGCTGGTAACCATAAGTCAGAATGACCTGCAAAATTTGTAGTTAAAGGGTAACCGTAAGTCATATTGACTCACTTGGTTTCCCGGGTTAAAATTTTGATAACAGTAAGTGGATAATTATACATGATTGACACGCTCGGGGACATGCCTACTATTGTATTCGGCATAATAATTCAGGCAAAGATCGAAAAATAGAAAAAAATCTTATAATTTTGAAAATTTGCACAATTGTTGAGGACAGTTCCCAAAATGAAAAATGTAGTGCTGTTGAAGGTCGGTTTTCCTCTTTTCCTTGAATATTTCAAAAAGTAAGAGTCGTAAAAAAATATGGATATAGGAACACATAATTATTTGCGGTCCATATCAATTAACTTCAAACAATTGGCTAATTTTCTGTTTACAGGTTCCTAAGAAAACATGTTCCTTTTGCAGCAGCCCATCTTTCCTTATATCGTGGATTTGACCTGATCAAAAATAGAATTTGCTTGGTAGTTGTTGGTTTGCAGATCCAAATGCATAAGCATACGCAAAACTCTAGCCAATTTGCGCACAAATTTCTAGTTTTAGTTGAATGTTCTCGTTTAGACGCACCATAATTTCAGTTGCAAATTCTATCGATTGAATCTTTCCCCGTTAACGAAATCAATAAAACTAAGGTTCAGGAAACGCAAGGCAGGAGGCATTTATCACTAAAAAATTAATCTCGTCAGCTACCGCCTCGGAAAATTCTGGACAATCGTCCGAGAGAACGGCACATTCTTCCTCGTAATAATTGTCATAATATACGAGTAGGACGATACATGGGCTATTTCCCCAGGGCTCAGTATTGGACACTGTATAGCCCCCTCTTCGTTTAAATTGTTGATACGTTGAATTTTGGGGAGGGTACTGCGGTCGGAATCGATCTGCCTTTTAGGTGGAATGTTTATGGGGTGGGAGTTAGCAGGGTTAGGCCGAAAGGGTTCAGGAGTTCTCTGACTTGAAGGAAATCTGGTTTGGTTTTGTCCATTTAGTATGGCGTTTGGATTGGGAGCCGTAATAGATTGCTTGAAATGGGACACTGTTGGGTCTACTTCCATCGAAATAGTATTCGGTTGGTTCGGATAAGCTACCACTCTTTTGTAGTGTGGAGAATTTGGAAGGATATTCTGGTTTGAACGTTCAACATTTTGTTTGGCTGGGAACTGGTTAAGTCTTTCAAAACGATTGTAAAAGGAGTTCGCAAAAGCATACCGTGCTTGGTTCGATTCTAGTTCCTGGGCCAGCGCTAGCTCCGTCGGCATATCACTTGGACGTGACGAGAATAAAACGTCGCTCATGGGCTTGTTCAATCCCGAAATAAACACTCTCAGATCGTCTTCTCAATATTTACGACAAAGGCATTCGATAAGCGCGTTGTTACCTTCGTGTAGCATTATCACTTTATTGATAATTAGCGTCAACTTTTGTTCTACCGTGTCGTAGAACTGGGATATTGTTGATTTCCCTTGCCGCAAGGTTGACATCTCTTGTTGGAGTATGTAAACCGGTTTCTTGTCTGCATACGTGAAATCAAGACGTGCCATGATGGCTTTGAAATTTAAAACCATATTGAAAGACGACAAGACAAGATCTGCGGAGCCGACAATCTTATTTCGGATTATAGCGACCGCCTTCTTCGAACTACCACTATGCGCTTCAAACAGCTTATAGGCAGCATAAGCCGCTTGCCGCCAGGATACGTAGCGTGTTTGTTCGCCATTGAATTCTGGTAAGGATTTCACTAAATCCAATGATTCCTCGCATTTAATTGCGGGATCGAACGATACGGGCTCGTATTTTTCAACAACAGTTGGAGCCTCTAAAATACGCAACCGGTTGGAAAGGTCGGAGATTGTCTCCCCAAAGGCGGATTTAGTTTGATCAGTTGCAAGCTTGATCGCAGCTGTAACTATGGCTCGAAGAGTACCTTTGTCCATTCTGAATTAAAAATAAATTTAGCATAGCGAGTATTTTCAGGAAGAAAGGGAAAAAAATCCTCTGAGGGAGAAATTAGAAAACCGGCACGAAACTCTCGGGGAATTCACCAATACATTTTAAATCACACACGATGTCAGCGCACACAGATTTTGAGAAAAAAATCACTTTTTCGAACACTACTTACGTAATTACAATTTTTAATTTCATCCTTAACTAAAGATGTGGTTGTTCTTCAAAGAGGGGATGTTTTCAGAAGGGTGTTGTTTTGTGTTTTGTAGCTCCGGTGGGGATTCCTCTGCCGTGGGTATGGCTACTATATTTAATTTAACTGACCGCGATTTTATACGAAATTACTCGACGCGGCCCCACGTTGGGCGCCAGTTAAAAAACGAAGTTTAAACGTTATAAATCAACTTTATTTTTAGCACTATGTGCTTTGATTAAAATGAAGCTAAGACGTTACAAGTTAACTTTTAATATCTAGCACTATGTGCTCTGATCCCGTTCTAAGCGCTTTGCGCTTTTCTGCTCCGTAAAGCTGCGTTTACATCAAAACGAGCAAGAGCTAGAGCAAGAGCCAAATGTTTTTTCCTGCTCGTTTGATGTAAACAGTTTTTTGTTCGCTCTAGAGAATCTATAGCCGAATGCTCTATCCAAGACAAAACGAATGCTCTAGTAAATATAACATTTACACTGGCAGAATATTTAGACCCTCTGCTTGAGCCACGGAGGAGGTTAAAGTTATTGCAGCGGCCACTTTTTTAATAGTATATAATGTAGCGAAGAAAAAAAAAGAGAAAGCGACGATGGTGGGTCACGGATTTACTAAAAACACGAAGTCTGTCTCCGCTGCAAGAAGAAAGCGGCCAATTCAGAAACTTGTGTAGGCTATCAGTACAAGATTTTGATTTTCTTTTGGATAAAATACGAGTAAAAATTCAAAAGCAAAACACAAACTATCGAGAATCGATCAGCGCGGAGCAAAAACTTGCTTTGACTTTGCGGTTTTTAGCGACGGGAGATTCTTACTCAAGTCTTATGTACCTTTTCAAAGTTTCAAAATCATCAATTTGCGGAATCATTTCCGAAGTGTGTTTAGCCCGAATCAAAGAACTGTCAGATTACATTAAGGTAAGCTATTTTCAGTTTTTTTTTATAAAACTATAATTTTTTTTATGTTTTTAGACACCAACTACAGAAGACGAATGGCTACAAATAGCTAGAAGATTTGAAGAGCAGTGGGATTTCCCCAACTGTATTGGTGCTTTAGATGGAAAGCACTGTGTTATTCAAGCCCCAAAGAATAGTGGAAGTGATTTTTTCAACTATAAATCTACTTTTAGTGTTGTTTTGATGGCAGTTGTTGATGCAGACTACAATTTCATCTATGCAGACGTCGGTTGTCAAGGCAGAATATCAGACGGGGGAGTGTTCAAAAATTCTTCGTTTTATCAGAAACTTGAGAACCGTGATTTAAACATACCTCCTGATAGTTATCTTCCGCGAACAGAAAAACAAACGCCGTGTGTTTTTGTTGCAGACGATGCATTTCTTCTCCAAGAACATATTATGAAACCATATCCTAGAGATCAACTGCAAGGTTCATAGAAAAGAATATACAACTACCGTTTGTCAAGAGCACGTCGGGTCGTTGAAAACACTTTTGATATACTTTCATCTGTCTTTCGAGTTTTAAGGAAACCTATGTTGTTGCAGCCCCATAAAGCTTCGATTGTTATTATGACCTGCGTTAGTTTACATAATTACATAATGCAAACACAGTCACGCAGTCAGTATGCTCCTGCCGGAACGTTTGGTAGGGAAGACAACGCATCTAATACCCTTCGAAACTGGAGGAATGACGGACAACAATCCTCGTTTTTGCAACTTCAAACGCTAGGGTGTTGGCATACAAAATATTGTGAATCCATTAGAAACAACTTCGTTGATTATTTTAACCATGTAGACTGTCTACCATGGCAGAACCTGTCAGCGTAGTGGATAAGTAAAAAAAACAGTACAAAACAAAAAAACTTAATGTTAACTTTACACAAGTAAACGGCAAATGAAATACATATGTATATAAACTTTACAAACTAAACACTATGTAGCGACACAATGGACTCATTTGGTAACGATGGCAGGTATTCAAATTCATTGCTTTCCGTAGAGAACTCATACACTTCGGATTGTTGTTGCATCATAGTCTCATTTTGGGGCGGTGTTTGATGTGGTGGTTGATACATTCCCCTATCTGCTTTATATAATATATCGCTGATCAAGTGTTCAACGTGACTTTTTGCATAAGAAGTATATCGCCTATGTTTGTCGGCAACGTACTCACCAAATATGGCACATGAATCTTTCTCCATTCTCGCTGCGCTTTTTAAAATTGAGTATGCTTCTTCAACCCTCGAATCCTCTGTTTTTCTTTTAGGCTTCTTTTTTGGGGGTGATTTGAACGTCTTACGAGATTGTGATGGCTGTTTGTCGTCAGTCTGGGATTTTGGGGAAGCTTCTCTTTCATCACGCGCAAATTCAACCTAAAAATAACAAAATGATAAAGGTATTATAGATGAAAATTATTGTATTGTAGTAAAACCTCTCACCGTATTGATGGTACAAATAGTTGACCTTGGCTTATATTTTTCGAATAGAAATTCCATTCTATCGTAGGCAAACCATTTGGACGTTTATATTTCCGATGTCCCACAGCCACTTTTTTTACTGGATAGACACTTTTGTCTTTCCCTTCGATACGACGTAAGCAAAGAATCCATTTTTTTCTTTAAATATTCAACACTGCACTTCATTTCTTCAGCAATGTTTCGCCAAGCGTCAAATATTTTATTTTGCAATTTGTAGTGTTCTGATTTTGGGTTCCAAAGGCACCTACTTTCTCGATATTTTTCAATAAGTAATAATGACAAATCATTTGTCCACCCGTCCATTTTGTGCTCTAAAGGAAAAAAACAACAAATGCATAGATAAATATGTAATATTGTAGTTGAATCACCTACACAATACACAAAAATTACCAAAAAAACACAGACTTCTTATCACGGAGATAAACAAAACTTCAAAACATAAATCCAGTCCGAAGGCACTGACAGCCAGATATAAACAATGACAATTCTTTAGAACAGAACTTATAATCGCCCAGCTGGGTGACCACGTAGAATATCAATAAGAATGTCTTAAGAATTTGTGTTCGTAGAATGTTCCGTTTACACCAATGGAGCGAGCGTTCGAGTTCATTTTACCGAGCATTGAAAGAATGTATTTGAGTATGTATTTGAGTTAGAGCGGGCGCTCGTTCGTTTGGTATAAATGCATCTTAAGACGGTCCGAACTAGAATGCCTTCAATCCTTAGATCTTGGATTTTCAGCAAATGCATCATTTGCAAATGCAGGCAAATTTTATCATTGGAGTCGGTGTTGCATGTGAAACGTTGTCGGAGTCGGTGTTGCCGTAATTTGTATCTACCACTAATAAGTGGGTCAGTTGGCGCTGTCAAGTCATTTAAAATTTCTTCTGCTACAGCCGTATATTTATGTATGCCAGCTTTCAATCAAACCAGAAGATTTATTCCCATAACGACGTTCAAAATCATATAGAACCTATAAAAAATACATTTAAAAAGCTGGTTTCAGAACTCTGTCTAAAAGCTAAAATATACAACAACTAACTAAATCAGAGTCGTAAAAGAAGAACGGGAAGTGTTTTTTAATGTCAACGCTTGATTGACAAAATTTGATTCTCTGATCGAGAGTTTTCCTTAATCTATCTTTGATGATTTCCTTTTGATCCGAAACAACACAGTTTTGCAAAAATTCCAAATCTTCTTCTTTGAGTGATTCTCCTGTTTCAGTCTCAAAGGTATTTTCAATCTGTATTTCAGACTTGCGCCGTCTTTTCCATTCTCCAAAGTCTTCCAACTTATGGCGCTTACAATATTGTTATTTTTTTAGTTTAGAAACTAAATACCCAGTATTTTTTTTCAGGATTATAGAAAAGATCCTAAAAATTGATTAAGTTTAAAAATGTTAAAAATGCACTACAGCGTTTATATCACTTACAATTCCACCGAAGGCACTGTTGGGAACAGCATAAACCGGAAACAGTGAGATTATTGCCTTGGCAACAGCAATCTTTTCTCCTTTTCGTGGATAGTTTCCGCACGTTTTCCAACAATAATTAACGGCTTCTCGAACCATCTCCCGCCTAGACGAGTCGGTAAGGGTGCCACTTTTCGAGTATTCTGTTAGCGTGCGTTTACACGTGAACATCTCGCCGAATTTGAACATTACCGCGGTAATGTTCTTGAACATTAGGACTAATATACCAACAACTACCAAGTAAATTTCGTTGCCGACACACACGGAAGGCATGAAGAATGATGGGTTGCTAGAAAGATACATATTTGCCCAAGGACCCGTAAACAGAAAATTACCCTTCGTCTGTTTGTTGTCTTTTGGTAATAATATGCGTATTGTTGATTTGTAGTGTTGTTGTTTTAGTTATGAGACCTTTTTTTGAAAGCATTGTCTTTATCGAAGAGATCAGTAGATATCGGGTATGCATTTTTCTACCGCAAGTATATACAGTCGAATCTCCCATAACCGGACAGCTGCGGGACCAGAGAATTGTGTCCGGTCAAGAGAGGTGTCCGCTTATTAGAGGGATATCAAAAAAAAAATGCTTGTTTATAACCATGACCGTTAAGTTTTATTTTCCACATAAGACATAAAGAAAACAAAATACCGAGTATGTAATGATATTAATTTTTGTTCAAGAAAAATAATCTGTTATTGTAGCCTGTTTTTTCCTTATTAGAGACTGATTTGAAATATGCATTTGCAGCTCACTAATATATTCCACGGTTTTTCCGTCATTTTTCTTGCAGGCGAATGATTTTATTTCCTGCAGACAAGAAAAGGCCTCACTGTAGCTCTTTATGTTGTATTTTGTCGATAAATCTTCTGTCTCAGAGTCATCATCATTGTCCTCGACTTCTGAATTCACAGTGACGACGTCATCTTGATGCTGATCGCCCTCAACATAAATGTTTTCATCAATAAAGACAAAGTCATCGACTTCAACGTTGGTCGCGTCAGCTCTTCGCATAGCTGCTATCATATTTCTCCAAACTGCTAACGGAACGTCATCTTCGTCATCGTATATCTCGTCACTTTGGTCTGCAAAACCTGCTTTACGGAAGCAGTTAATAACAGTTGCAGACGTAACTTTTTCCCAAGCTGTCTTTATAAAATAAACTGCATCCAACACATTTACATATTTTTTTGGAAAATTCTGCCGACGAATGACACGCATCAATGTTGGTTAGCATGTGTTTTAGGATTATGGACCGATAATAAAACTTAAAATTCTTAATAACACCTAGGTCCAATGGCTGACATGCACAGGTTGTGTTAGGTGGTAAGAATAGCACTTTCGTATTAGACAGGTTTATATTTTTTGGATGAGACCCAGCATTGTCCAAAAACAGCAGTACATTCTTATTAAGACAGATCATTCCTTCGTTGAACGAATTCTGCCAGTCGTACATTAAGTCCATCGTCATCCAGGATTTCTTATTGAAATGCCATGTAACTGGCAACTGACGCAAGTCCAAATTTTTGAAAGCCCGTGGTTTCGCTGATTTGCCAATCACAAGCGGCTTCTCTTTTTCGCCTGCCATATTGGCACAAAGCAAGATTGTCAGCCTTTCTTTGGCCAATTTTCCACCTGCACATTTCTCATTCTTGAACGAAAAGGTTTTTGTAGGCAGCGCTTTAAAGAATAAACCAGTCTCATCTGCGTTGTACACACAATCTGGAGTGTAATCTTTTAAAATGTCGAGTAATTTTCTAATGAAATCCTGCACATTCTCTGCATTGACATCCGCAGATTCTCCGGAAATTGTTTTCAGAATTATGTTGTGTCTTTTCTTAAATTTTTCCAACCGCCGGCTGATGCTCGAAAGTTTGTTAAATTTAAGTCATTAGCAACAGACATAGCCTCACTTTGAATCATCGGTCCAGATACGGCAATGTTTTTCGTTCTAACTTTAGTAAACCACTCTAATACTAAGTGATCCAATTTGCTTCTATCTTCTGACGTGAAACTTCTTTTCGACGATGTATTGATTGTATTTGACGTCCATATCTGAAGAAAATGCTCTTTATTTTTAAGAATATCGGCTGCTTGAGTTTTGCCAATTTTGAAAATATCCGCTAGTTTGCGGACAGAATATATTTTTTTCTTTTTGGACGTGAATTAAATCTATCTTCTCTTTTAGGCTCAAGACTTTCTTCGTAGGTGCCATGATACACAAAAATATTATTGTGGTGAAAATTCAAGCGATTCGTTTTGAGTAATCTGCGAGAAAAAAAAATCAAAATATCTACGCAGACTATTGTACAATTAACTAAATCTTACCAGATAAAGAGTGGTGCCCTTTTACGTCCCGCCGAAGACAAAACACAATTAGATGATGAACAGTTTTTTGATCTATAGATGATACTTTGTTAAAATATCAATTTATCACTCCAAACTGTTACAGTACGAATTAACACACCTAATCCTAATCCATCAAGAAGCACTTTGGACTAACACGTAATACTCCTTTCGAAAGTTCCAAAAGTTTGAAATTTGTTACTGCGTCTGAATAGGGGGCTATAGGAAATTTAACTGTTCTTACTTCTTAGAACGACGAGGAGTAAAAGAACGAACGCCAATATGTGCATAAGGCTGCTTTTAGTCGGTCCACATTACTTTAAGCCTAGCCTCGAGTTCATAAAACATCAGTCGAGACCGAAAAATTGGTGCCAGAAACATTTTTATTGTATGTTATTGCTGCAATCTCGGACCGACGAATTTGGTGATCTCAAATGAAAGTTTTCCGAAATTGGCGCCATAGATTACATTATGTTTATTGTTGGACGTACCGGCTCAGCTGCATGCGGATAGAAAACCATCCAATACTTACTGCAACTTTGCTTTGGCAATGAAAATATATGTTGTATAACTATGTATGTTTTTATCCTATAAATTAGGTGTCCGGTTAAGGGAGACTAAATCAAACAAAAAGTGCTGACATGTTTGTCCGCGTCCGGATATTGGAGGTGTCCGTTTAAGGAAGACTAATTTGTTCGGAAATTAGCGGTTAATGCACGGGACCGGGACAAATGTCCGTTTAATAGAGGTGTCCGCTTATAGGAGGTGTCCGTTAAGGGAGATTCCACTGTATTACTGGGTTATGGTTTTTGACTTGTTATTGTTTTGCATTGGGAAATCAATTTGATGATGAAATTTATTGATGAAAGCAATGATCACACGAAAGCGAAGTTTAATTTAGATTGTTTGGAACTCTATCTAAATGCTGTAAATCAATTAATTTGTAAGTATGTCACGTACATTGTATGGATTTTTTTTTTTTAGTTTAAGTGAATAAAGTACAAGTAATATGCAAATATGTACCAACATGGAATTGTGGTTTTGTGAAGGAATACATTATATGCAGCCTAGAGTTATAGGTACGTACATACATCCACATTTTTGTGTAGTGGGAACAATTTCTTGTTTATGGCCCGTCGCATATAAAATTAAATTAGACGGGAATAAAGTGCGATGCATGTTGTTTGTTCAGTGTAGAGACAAATGAAATAGACTATTGCTAAAGGCTTTTTGAGTCTCTGTATCTACCTGTTTCTCAGTAGATACTTTACCTGTTGCTCAATAGGGGCTGTATCTTTTGGTCAATAGATAATGAGTCCGTTGCTCAGCATATACTGTGTCTGTTAGCCAATATATATTGCATCTGTCGCTCAGTAGATACTGTATCTGTTGGTCAGTTGGTACTGTATCTGTTCTTTGTAGATACTGTATCTGTTAATCAGTAGATAGAAAATGAGAGACCAGTTTTGATCCAGGTCTTGTATGGGATCACACCTGGATCAGAGTTGAAAGTGAATTAGCTGAAATAAACTTCTTTCTCCGCCATCCGCCTCTAAACCTTTCTATACTGATCCCGTAATTCGGCCCCATGAAGCGGAGTGTCTGTATGATGCCTGTTTAAGTTCGCTCGTTGCAGATCCGTGTGTTTTTTTTCCATCTGACACCGAAATCAAAATGACTCCAAAATGAATAATTATGCCAATTGTACGTTTCGGGTACATGTCATACATTGCCTAGGTTCAGGATTCTCAACGTTGCAATTACGTTTCAAGTATTTAGCAAATGCATGTCAAACGATAAAAAGGGAAATCAACCAGAACAATTTTCTGATTAATTTCACTTGTTTGTATTTTACATGCCATCTCCACCTGAAATTGAGCTGAGTTCAAAGCAACTTGGAACGTTTAGGGTTTTCACGGAACGCACCCATTCAAAATATTGATCATACAGCAGTAGTAAAATTTTACGTTTTAGAATCAATTGCCTACCTAAATTTATACATCGATAAGCAAATTATGCGAAATTATGGGTTAAATAATATACCTACATCTTTATACTAATATATCTATCTACCTACATAGCTCAAACAGTTACATTTTAATCAATCAGACTTACATCTGATTGCATTTCGATCTAACACCTCACAAAAAAATATCCATTTGTCCTTATTTCATTATTTTCTGACCTGGTGTCATAAAATCGAAAACAAACCAAAAAAACCCAAACAAACCACAACTCAACTCAAATTACCCATCGTCTACCTGCTGGCAATTTGTGTGAAACGCAAGACGATTGAAATAGATTCGTAGCATATACATTTTCTCTCAATGGTTGACCCTCGTTTGAAAACATACCTCCATATGAAAAGGTACATTTCCATTAAATTCGGCGAACATTTTCGCCCGTTCCCATTCCTCATGGGAACAGCTCTGAACATATTCGCCGAATGCACCTTTTGTCGTCTTAATGCTTTTTCCATAAGACGCGCAGCAATATTCGGCGAAAAAGTTCTCGGGAAATGGATAGATGCGAACATTGCCTGTTCCGTTCGGCGAATATAATGCTATTGTTATTGTATTCACATTCAAATTCGATGTTCACGTGTAAACGCACGCTTAGAATGTGCCCACATTCGTTCTCCTTGAAATACTCCTCTAATGACTATACCTACGTACCACGCCAAGCTGTGCCTCTGGCTGGCTTATGTGTATCATAAAACAACTGCACGCTTTGTATTGATTAATAATAATCGGTATCAAATCGTTTGGATTAATTACGGCGCCGCACAGTGCGTCGTTTCTTTAGCAACTGAAAGAAGGTGGTTCAAGGGTTTCGATTGAATGTATCTCATTAAAATAAAAAAAAATAACGTTTTTTTTCCAAGATATTTTTTTTTGTTGTGGTCTATATAAATTTTTGCGTAAATTTACTATTGTCACGCCCTAGATAAAATAGTCGAAGTCGGTGAATTTGGGCAAAATAATTAGGAAAAATGATCGGTCCACGGAACGCATTTCCGAAAACAGTACCTGCTAGATCCTCTAGGTTTTCGAAATTCATACACATCCTGGCAGCAACAAATTTCTAAAATAATTGAAATGTTCGGGACAAAAAAAATGTTCGCATCAAACAAATAAATTTCCGAACAAATCAAATGAATTTCCGGAACAAATGAATAAATTTCCGGGTTAAATAAATCATTCTCCGGATCCAGCAAATAAATTTCCGGAACAAATGAATAAATTTCTATACGATATAAACAAATTTCCAGATAAATGAATCAATTTCTACGTGTAGTAATTCGGTGTCCCATTAAAATAACTAACTTTCACTTCAATAAAATAAATTTAACAGACAAAATAAACAAATTTTCAGTCTGGAAGTTTGTTGGTTTCAATAAAAAAGCGGCTTAGCACATATGGGAATTTCTTTATTTATCCCAGGCATTTATTTACATGATTCCGAAATTTATTTATTTGATTAGGAAATTTATTTATTTGATTTGGAAATTTACTTATTTCACACAAAAATTTATTACTTTGTCTCATAAATTTATGTATTATTACTATTTATTTGTTCCGAAAATGTATTTAGTAGATACGAAAATATATTTATTTCATCCGGAAACTCATTTACGAGTAGTTCATTTGGAAACTCGTGAGGAATAATAAACATATAATTTTTTATATATGTTTTTTTTTTACGTACTTGAGATGAAGACATCAGGCTGCGTTGTTACATTAGTTTCATCGTCGGCTGCTATTTTGACGAACTTCACCACATTATCACTTTTAACTTTTATTACATATAAAGCACTCATAATTAATTTGGCAATTAATTTCTTGAAGTTAAGAGTATACTCTTGTTCTAGTCAAATTCTAGTTTTCAAAGTTCCAAATGTTTCCGAGTGAAACCAAACCAAATTCAAAACTCGACGGACCATAAAAATGTTCGATCGAAAAAACAAACGAATTCAACATGTTACGAGTATAATACGTATATAAAATAGTATATTAATATTAAAAAAGCAAGAAGACACTTCAACTACAACGACTTTAAGTTTGAATTCTACAAAAAAAATAATTTGTTCAAAAGTGAAATTTAAAAGATACTGCTGTGCTATTCAAAGGTTCGATCGCAAGTGCTTGGTAGAACAAAGGAACGCGAATAATCCCCCGGGAAAAAATACAGGAATTTTCCAATATTGAAAATTCCGGTATTCTTCCCAGTGAATTATTCGCGCCTTACGAATACTAACTACAAAATATAATTTTACAATTCAGCCAAAGATTAATGCCGATTGATACAATACAGCAATCAGCTGATACTCTATTACAATGCAATAATCTATTACAATTTCAAATGTAGGTCAAGTTCAAGTGTCAATTTATATAAATATAAACAATATACATATGTAGTGTGGTTATGTGATGTTTGTGATGTTAGTGCGATGCAAAATTAAAGTGTCGCCAAGTGATTTCCCGTAGTCTAGAAGCGATGTCAGATAAGTATTTGTTATATTCCATTGTTGGATTTGATACTTTGTGTTGTATTGCATTTTTCTTTGCAGATGATGATTGGAGCGGTGGCGAGATACGACGGATGGATGTTCGATGGTCGGCAACTTTCAACAACTCTAGATAATGATTCAAGAATACCGTATGTCACGCGAACACAATGAACACTATGATGCAATATGTGCAGAAATTGTATCTTGCTATGACGTGATTGATCTGATAATCTAAAATAGTTTACATTTGAATCCACGACGATGTATTGAGAACTCTTTTGGCATATTATCGTCTAAATGGCTTTGCTTAAGCCAGCCTCTGCGCCAAGGTCAATCGCGCTGTACGAAAATTGTATTAGCTTGTTGTGTTCTTCACAATTTGCTGATTGGAAGCAAAAAATCCTGTTCATCCGATTTCGCTGACCATTATGTAGATAATGAGTTAATCGAAGGGGAATGGCGGAGGGGAAGAATACGGCAGTTAATTCAATCGCAAGGAAACTCTGGCCGTGCCGCTAGTAGAGCAAAGGAAATACGTCATATTCTGAAAACTTATGTGAATTCATTAGTTGGTAGTGTTCCATGGCAGAATAAATGTGTGCAATTATAAATATTTTTATTTCTTGTCAAATCTTAATGTTAATTATAATTTAAAGAAAAAAAAACAAAAGAGTGGACTATATTTTATGTGCTACGTTTATCAACAACGGCTTTATAAGTTTGGGAAATGAAATTGAAAATTAAATCATCGACTTTTCCATCATCCAATTTGCCAAACATCGATTCCAAATGCAACCATGAATGCAAATGTTTGAGTTCAGTTTGTTTTTCACTTCGTTTTTCAACCAACGATGTAATGGATTCGATAAACAAATGAGCTGCTGCCACTGTCGTATCCTCTTCACGCTTTCTTTTATTGGTCATGTATTTGTAGACGAATGATGTGCTATCTTCGGGCGAATCCATCGAAGTTGTGGCTGGCTGTGGGATGACACTTCCGCCGCCCAAGGAAACAGTTGATCGCATACCAAAAGAAAAATTCTCATTTAAAAAAGATAATTGTTCAGCCAATTCTTGGTTTTCGGCAACGTTGACCTCATCGTCTTCTTCATCGACATCGTGCGCGGCATCACCACTTTTGGCTTTCCCCCGTGTCTTCTTGATCAAGTACCGGTTCGAATCTTTGACCTTTTTCCACATAGCTTTTGCTTCCTTCACTACGAAAAATGTAGAATGAGTGTAAGAAAAAAAATCACATTGAACAAATGATGCAATACCTTCGATTTCCATTTCCTTTGCAATTTTCGTCCATGCAATTTCGCGCTTCCTTTGGTTTCGAAAATTTGCATCCACTTTATTCCACAAACACGGATACTGTTTTATCAAAGCAGCTATCTTTATTTTTTGGCCTTCATCTGCAACCGATTTTGTCTTCGGTTTTGGTTTCGACGATGTTGTTTTCTCGAATTCACTCGAACGCTGCTTATTTCCTTCAAGCAAAAATTCGTCCAATATGATGATTTGATTAAAGTGTTCTTCCGGTAATAGTCCTCCTTTAGCCATTTTCACTCAAAACACGAAAAAAATACAAAAAAAGGGTGACCGACACAAACATGTTGATTGTTACACATTCGATGCTAACTATCTGAATGATCCACATTCAAATATTCAAATCAAGATATCCTTCTGGAAATCTGTGGTCCAGAACAATACCAAAATAAACAATATTTTATGATCTTCACAATTCTACGTCATAAAATAGTATCTAAACACTTCAAAACCTAAATGCATAAAAATGAGCTGATTCTGCGTCCAATAATTCATGAACTTCAAACATACAACATTATCGTTAAGCAAACTTAGAAAATAATCACATATGTACCAGTGACGTGCACTCGTAGTAAGCAATTCCAAACTGCTTGACTTACCGAAATAAGCAATTCAATAATAAACTTTGCTTACACCAATACACATATCATCATTTCAGTCAATGTTTTTCTTTAAGCTGAAGAATACATATTATCATTCAAATATTCCTTTACACATTCAAATTCTGATCCGCGCCTTCTTTTGGTTAAAAAACATTCGTTCAATTACTTTAGATAATATTCAAACCTCCCACATTTTGCACACCATAGACACCAAACTTAGAATAGGAAAATGTGCCTAGATCTTTAGATGCATGTACCATGTGTGCATCCAAATACTAGAGACATGTTGATTCCAGAAAATGGGAATCTTGGATTTCGGTAGTACATTGGGCAACGATTTTTTTTTGTTTTGTTCGCAAATTTATATGAGACAAGTCAAGCACTGGCGCGACTGCTTTTGTGTGTGGGATAAAGCCCAATGATGCTTGTTAATGAAATGTTGCCAATGCAGGGAATGTTTATGGGAATTTGATTTTTCCAGTAGAGCTTTTGTTTTTGTTATGTAATGGATTTTCCGTTGCAATTTAAAAGAGGAAATCAGTGCAATCGGGTGATTTTGATTATTTTAAATTGTGATTTGAAGTTTTTTTGACCGTTTGTAGTGATTTAATTGATTTGATTTGTGATAAAAGTGGTAAGTTTTCTTTTCGCATTATGTCGGAGTATTGCTGCGCGACGGATTTCGTACTAAAAGCGGGATTTTCAACTCTTTCCTTTGCCAAGAAAAGAGAAATTATAGAATCGGATAGACCGAAGCCAGATCTTAGTTTAGAGTTTAAATTAAAAAATATTACGCGAAAATTCCATATCGAAACGTATGAAAAGTACATTTGGTTAACGGGAAGCTGTAAATTAAATAAGTTATTTTGCTGGCCGTGTCTTTTGTTCGTGAATGAAAAATCTGTTTGGAATAAAGCTGGATTTAGTGATTTGAATAATTTTACGGGCTCAGCAGCAAAGCATTCAAGTTCCGAAAAACATCTTCAGTCGTTAATTAAATTAGATAATTTTGGCTCTCAGCGTATAGAGTTTATGCTTAGTAACCAGGTGGCAATATCTGTTAGTTTGCATAATGAAAAAGTTGAGCGTAATCGTAATATTTTGAAACGTTTAATCGATACTTTAATTTTTTGGGCAAAACAGGAGCTTCCTTTTCGCGGAAATAATGAAGACTCTTCTTCAAATAATCGTGGTAATTTTATCGAAACCGTAAATTTCTTGAGTTTGTACGATCCGATAATTGAGTCCCACATAGATTCTATAAAAGCAAATGCAGCGTTTTTGGGTTTGTCTAATAGAATCCAAAACGATCTTGTTTCCGCTATAGCTAATGTGGTTCGAAATAAAATCAATTTGGAAATAAAGGAGGCTCCATTTGTAGCTGTAATGGTCGACGAAACGCCAGATGTTAGCGGTCGGGAACAATTAACGATGATTTTTAGATATACAATATCAAATGAGATTGAAGAAAGATTTATCGGATTTTTGGATGTAAGCGCTAATCGTACAGCTACAGCAATAAGCTCTCACATTTTAAAACAATTGCAAAATTTTAATATCGATAAGAAATTAATTGCACAATGTTACGATGGCGCAGCAGTAATGAGTTCTCAAATTCGTGGAGTTCAGACTTTAATTCGGGAAAAACATAAATCGGCAATTTTCGTTCCATGTTACGCTCATTCACTAAATCTAGTATTGTCTAAAGCAGTTGAGTTTATTCCGGAAATTAAATTATTTTTCGCGCACATCAATAAAATCGCATCATTTTTTAATACATCCACTAAAAGGTCGGACCTTTTTGCAAATATAGTAAATCGTCGTTTACCATCGGTTTCCAAAACGCGTTGGCATTATCATTCTCGTATTATTAACGTTATATTTGAACATAAGCATGAAATTTGTACAGTTTTTGAGACAATTTCGAATGGTTCTCAACACTGGGATGGCGACTCCTTGACTTTTTCCGATATATACTTACAAAAATTCGCAGAGTCAGATTTTCAATTATATCTGTTAATTTTTTCTGAAACGGCGAAACGTGGTGAAATTGATTCCACGATGAATTTTTCTTTTCACGATGAAATGTACGGGAAATTTAAAAAAGATAAGTAAAATATTAACATAACGTTGTGAAAATATAGTCAAACTGTAGTTTATCGAATTCCCCATTCATCCCACTATAATCCCCGTACGTAAACTATCATTTTCATAGATATTTTCCAAGAAAAATTTTTTCCCGTTCACGTTCACGATGAATTGTACAGAGCCCTTTAGTTTAAACTTGAATATTTCGATAGTACCACGATCTAATCCAGAAATGGTTTTGTGTTAAATCTTAAGGCCGCTGTACACTTCACTGTGAACGAAAATGAAAATATGTTTTGCTGGGAAATACATATTTATGAAAATGATTTTTCACATACGGAGATTATATTGGAGTAAATGGAGCATTTGATGAACTACATTTTGAATATATTTTCACAATTTAATATTGAGATCATATCCTTTTTTAAAATTCCCCGTACATTACACGATGAATTTTTCTTTCACGGTGAAATATACGGGGAATTAAAAAAAAGAATACGTAATATTAATATCAAATTGTGAAAAAAATTCAAAACTTGGTTTATCGAATTCTTTCTTTACTCTTATTATTATAATCCCCGTACGTAAAAAATCATTTTCATAAATATTTTCCAAGAAAACATTTTTTAATTTTCACGTTCAGGGTCAAGTGTGCAGAAGCCTTTACGAAATTGAACTTAGTTGGTTTAAAACATAATAAATATTTCAACGAAACAATATACTTGAAAACGGTTCAATACAAGATTGATTTAAAATTGGAGTAAACTTTCCAGGAGTTTAATTTTTTGCCTCGAAATTAAACTAATCTGTTAAGAATATAATACAAAGTAGATTAAAGTACGAAAAGGTTCAAATTGTATTAGAATTTAATACAAAGTTGATTTAAAATAAAAGTAAACTTTGAAGGAGTTTAGTTTTCAGAATAAAAACTATTAAAAATGGTTGAAGTCCAAGACAAGGTTTAAAAAAAAACCGAGATTTTTAACTGTGTACTCTCATTCGATTCCTCAAGTCTGTCCAGACATTCTTCATCACTGAAAAATCTTTCTCCACGTATGCGTTAGCTTAGGTACAAGGGTTGCCGCAATTCAGCAGCACACATAGACCACTCATGGTCCGTTGTGATACCACCATAGATTCAGTTGCCTACAAACTCTTAACCCTAAGTATCCAGCCAGCCGACGCTGGCAAAAAACCGATTAATTTGAATCGCATTCACATTAACGAGACCCTCTAGGTCCTGGAAAAAGGAGAACCCCAAAAATCATCTCCTCCTGTATGCCAAGGCTGGGCAGTAACAAAGAAGGTGAGCAACACTCTCATCCACATCATGACAACTTCTACAGTAATCATAATGAGGAAGGCGAATGGTCGCCGATAGGACAGTGCCCTGTGATGACCCCCACCACCCTGCCAATATGCTTCCGGTTTAATGAGAGCAGTGAGGCAGAGCGATCAGGATCTGTCCTGGGCCATATCATCCTCGTTGTTTGGCAAGCGCTACCGCCAAGCCATCTGGCATTGGCTCTGCCGATCGCAACGGACTCAATTGCCATTTTACACACTGCAATGGGTATCCTAATGTGGTCAATATCCACAGCGGTGGATCCGATTGCCCCTTGACGGGCCAGCTCATCAGCCCCCGATTACCCGTGAAATCACTGTGGCCCGGAATCCAGCAAATTGTAATATTGAAAAAGCTAGTCATTTCCATGAGTGTCGATCGGCAATTTACAACCGTTTTTGATGTCGAAATAACCGATTCCAGCGATCGTATCGCCGCTTGACTATCCGTGTATATAGTAATATCCTTTAAAGTAAGGACATGCCTTCCGAGCCAGAACAGAGCTTCCGCTATTGCCGAAATCTCCGCCTATGCTGCAGTAGTCGGGAAGACGGACCGATACGTCAATGCACAGTCCTTCCGAATACATACTCGCACCTACTCCCTCATCGGTCTTGGAGCCATCTGTGTAGATGGCCAAGGAGTCGGGTATTATATTGCTCGCCCATTTGTAATGAACCATATTATGGTCTGGTAGTGCTGCTCCCACCTGCAGATCGAAGCAGCACCTGATGAGTAGTGATCTGTTGGTGGTACGAAACCAGGGGCCGAGGGTGCGATCGCGTGTGCGTCTGATCCGTCCGCCAACCATTCCATCCTTATCAACTATTTTTTTTTATTCTCCATTTTTACCTCCCCTGTTTGTGTTGTCTTCCCCAGGCCTATGAATTTTTGTTAATACGTAAAGGACAGGGGCAACGAGCGGCGAAAACCCCGCCCACATCTTCCGAACTGAGCTACAGCAAGCATAAGCCGCTGCTTAGCTCGTTGAGGCGCCTTTTTCTTCGCCAGATGGCACGGCCCGACCTGCACGGTCTTTATGCTGCCTAGGCTCCGTCCCCACGGGCATCTTCGGATGCCCACCAAATCGTCCATTACACATTCATCTCTAGAGGGAATCAGGCTTATATGATTGTTGCCAAAAATAACTTTTGGAGCGTTATAGTCGGTTACTACTGGAAAATCCAGATTATCCAGAATAGTGTGGGATTTGCAAAGACAATTGTTCGAGTTAACTGGCTTTTATTAACTGATTTCGCTTAATATAAAATACAGGTTTCTTGTTGGTTGTTATTATTTCGTGTTGGACTTCATGAGTAAACGTCAGCTTGTCCCCTTCTTTATAGAAAAGGTCCTGATACTCATGTAAAAGTTTTAAGATATGAATGAATGTTGTCGATTTCCATAATTTCGGCGATTTCATCTCTGGGTCTAAATCTAGATTGCCTAGAATTGTTATTGTTGTTATATTGTCTATTCTGTCCGTAGTTGTTGCTAGATTTTTGGTTCGGTCCAGAGTTATTTTGGTTAAATTGTCGGTACTGTCCAACGTTATTGTTCTCAAATTGTCTGCTTTGTCCATAGTCACTTTGTTTAAATTGCCTGCTTTGTCCAAGAGTCTCATTGCGTCTAACTTGTCCTGACTGTGAATTGTTATAATTGTTATTGAAGCTACCATTCGATCTATAATAGTTGTTATTTTGCCTTAATTGCTCAGAACTAGAATTATGATCATCTGTTGATCGCTTTGAACGATTGAAATTTGAAATATTACCATTGTAATTGTTGTTATGGTTATTTTGTGTTAACTCTCGTTGTCGATTGGGTTTCATGTCACGATTATAATTCTTTTGATAATTACGATGAATCACATCCCTCTCGTCCAAGAGACCCAATTCATCGAATTTATTGAAAATTTCTATTAAAGTCATGTTCCTACTAATGTTGGCTCTATCTATAGCTACCAGTAAGCATATTTCTTAAAATGTCTACAAGGTTCTTATCATTATTTTCCGGACTATAATTTGTGGGTTTCTCATTATCAAATTCGTACAATTCATTCAATTGGAAATTAATCGATCTAATAATTTGAAATAGTTCTCTCAAACTACTCACTTTCACACTTCGACTCTCGTCCATTAATTTTTTGTAGCTTTTTCTGGGTCGAAATTGTGTATTTTAATTCATTTTTTACCTGTTCCCATGTTGAATTGGCACCTAGCCGCTGGACACATAACTTGGCGTCTCCCTGAATTTTTTCGGTGATGATAGTTGAAATGCCATAGCTTAAAATCGGATGGTCATTTCCGCAGAGTTGGGCAGCATTCTCCACTGCAGCGATGAATTCAGGAAGCGAATAACTCTCGTTTCCATGAAACGTCCTAACCTGTTGAAATTTGTGCAGCAGCTGGTCCGCCGTCAGTTGAAATATTCTGGCCGGCTGTTGAAAACTTTGCCGTGATGTGACTATCTCTTGCTGGCGCTGAAGTTGTTGTTGTTGGAGGGCGTTTTGCAGCTGCTCCACCGACTGCCTTAACTGATGAATTTCTAATTCCATTTTTCCAATGTTTCTCGCAGAATCGAATGCTACAAATCTGTTTTTCTTTGTACAAAGTAAATAAGAATTCATATAACTATATACGATCACCTTTTCAAATTCTTTTTGTTCTTTTTGTATTCACTTTAATTTTAAAGAAATCTCTTTATATGGTTTTAACTTGTACAATTGTTATTTTCTTCTTTTTTAATTTTTTCCAATTAAATTTATTAATTTACAATAATTAATTTATTAATTTAAGCGGGTTCAATCTTGTTCTTAAGAACATGATCCTTTACGACTGTGCCAGTTATTTAAATGGTCTTTGAACAACACTTTATTTAAAGAAACTGTTTGGAAGAGTACTCACCTATAGGTAGTTCCGAGGCAAACTGCGGTGATCCATGCTCCATGTCGCGTATTTCGTCTTCAATTTGTATTGCTGCAGCTGCTAGAGACGTCGCCGAAGCTTATAGCGATACCTAAAACAAATCCGGCAACAGCGAATGAAATCCAGCTTCCCGGTGCAAAAATGACGAAAATCTGAAATGAATTAAAGTTAAAATTTAATGTAAATTGATTGTATAATACTTACTTATTGTGTACATTCGCGAACTGTCACGCAATTATCACTTTGACAAATGTACGGTCCGTTCCACTTGGTGGCGGCTCGTAATCGAAAATAATAGGGGTTCACAAAGAAATAAATGCAAATCGCTTGCGCCTAAAAAGGTGATGCAACTTAACTTTTCAGAGTTTGTGCTAAACTAACGACAATCTACACAAAAAAAGCCAAAATTCAATGGATATTAATAGTTTATTTTTTATAGTAAAGCAATATAAAATAATAATTTATTATTCTTACGAGTTAAAATTAAAGTAACACATTTCAATAGTAACAAAACTTTAACAAAACATACAAAATTAAAAAAACTCATCCAAGTAAACATAAATGAATTATGTAAACATATTCTGAAAACAAAATCAACAAGCTAATCATGCGCAGGAATGTTTAAACACAAAATCTACTCTCCGTTCTTTTTTTGATGCAAATTTGTCAATTACTAAATCATTGAAATTAGAAATCTCATGTACCAGTTTTTTTTCGATTGATAGCATAGCTAAAGCTGTTAATCTATCTTGGCTCATTGTGGATCTTAAAAATGTTTTAATTCTTTTTTGTGTCGAAAACGATCGTTCTGCTTCGGCTGTTGTCATCGGGATTGTGACAATCAGTTTTAAAAGCTTGAAAGTAGCTGTAAAAACAATTTCAAGATTGTTTTCAATAATAAATTTTAAAAGATAAACAGCTCCTGTCAGATTTCGAAAATCCGATCTTTTGTAAATTATCTCAAGTTCGGTTTTGAGTCGTACTGCATCTAAAAAGGGATACGCTTCCACCGCATTTTTAAGCAATCCAGCAGGAAAATCCTTTGAATATTTAGAAAAATTTTGTGTATTGAAAAGATGATTCGTGAATTTAAATATTTCCGTGGCTTGACATATGATCGTATCACAAATTTCTTTAGCTGCTACAGTTTTTATAATGCGTGAATCTTCAGTTGTTCTTCGCCTTTTCAAAGGAGGGTGTTCCCCAATAGAGTCAATTTCGATGGTTTCAATAGCGTCCCTTTCGTTTTGGATGCATTTTTTAAAAGCATTCAAGCTTTGTTGTATTTGAACCGAATCCATACAAGTTTTTTGAAGCTGATTGTAAAGAATATCACAATGGGGCATAATTCGATTAAATACAGCTAGCCAAAATAAAAACACATCGTCTTGGAGCATACGAACTATACCACAAGCCTGATTAATTGTTACAATCTGTTTGGAAGTAGATTTAATTTTTTCCATGCATTCAATAAGCTCTGTAATATTTTCAAAGACAGTACAAACTGTTCTACTTTTAAAATTCCACCTTGTAGAGGAAGCACGTGGAACCCTAGTGGCAACAATTTCATCTAAAATTGCCACTCTTTGAGCTGAATTTGAAAAAAAATTCGTTATATCACTTAAATTTGAAAAAAAATATGCGTGCTTGCTGGTTTTGTTTTGCAGCTTGAGCCATTATTAAATTTAATTGATGCGCGTAACAATGAATAAAAAATGCATATTTATATGTTTCCTTAATAATAGCTTGGACGCCACCATGGGGTCCAGACATAACATTAGCCCCATCGTAGCTTTGCGAAATTAACTTTTCAGGCGTGTCTAAAACCTTTTGTAAAGCTTCGTCGATTACTGAAGCTAAGCCTACAGCATTATGGTTAGCAGGATTCGCGAAAGCCCAAAATCGCTCCACTGGAGTCCCATCATGCGCAATGTACCGAAAGACAATTGACATCTGGTATGTTGATGATACATCAGTTGTTTCGTCGGCAATAACGGAAACAAAATCAGCCTGCGATATTTCTTTTTTAATGGTGTCATAAATGACTTCCAGCATGCAGTCAAGAAGTTCATTTTGAATTGTTTTGGAGTATCCTTTAAACACTGTAGCCTTCTCAAAGTGCTCTTTTAAAGCAGAATCTAACTCTGCGGCGAAATTTATGAGACCCCGAAACACACCAGGATTAAGGGAGTTATCCGTCTCATTATGACCTCTGAGTGCTAATTCGAATGCTCCACAAAATTTTACGCAATCAATTATTTTTGATAATATTTATCGATTTTTCCGGATAACTTCATTTTTCAGCTGCAGTTGTCTTCTATATCCGGTGACCAGCTGCTGACGGATGTCATGTTTTTCGAGTAGGTTGAAGTCCAGCTGGGCATTTATGTGGGAAGAGGAGTTTTCGTGCTTTTTAATTTTTTGGGCTAGGTGTCCCAGATCATCTATTCTCGACTTTCGCCAGCTTGAATCATCGCTTTCACGACCACACAATAAACACGGAAAACAAAAAAGTTTATTCGTATCCGCACACCCGCAAATCCATTCGTTTTTCGAGTAAACTTCCGGTCTAAATTCTCGCCGGAACTGTCTTTTTTTTAGTATCTGTCACTTGTACTAACGAAATTTCAGGTGTAGGTCTTCCTGATTTTTTTATTTTAATTTTGTCTTCTATCGGAAGCCTTTTAAAATTAAGTTTTAAAAAATTTACTGTTGTAATTTCAGACATCGCGTTTTTAAATAACAACAACGACAAGTAAAACAAAATTTTGATATGTACACACTTGAATTTTCTTCATATTAAACTAAAGCGCAGTGCACATCGGCTCTGTGCACAAACTCTAGTATAAATTTTGTTCTATGCATCTCTCTTTCCCGCGAACCCCTTAGATACCGAAAATTGGAGCGCGAGTTATAAATCCTAAAACACTAACTGGGAAAAAAATAATTTCCTTCCGCGGAATCTTTAGAAGAAACTCAAGTTAAGTGTAATTAGTTTTTATTAAAATTCAAAAACACAAAGACAGACTTCTCGACTGGCTAATATAAGACTAACTTAATAAACTGGAGCTTAGCCCTTATATACTAATCTGGATCTAAATGAGTATGCAATTGATATTCTTTACGTTGAAATTGCCAAAACGTGCTGATGGCTTTGTTCTTTAGAAATTAAGATCGTTTTCGCTAATTGAAATTGTCAAAACGTGTTGATTGATAATTGTTAGATTTTTATGCATTTTGGTAATGGCAAAAATATTATTATTGGAAGTGACGATTACATTGGATAGGCATGCATGATGTCATTAACTAAGTTGATGGGTTTAGAGAATTTGGTTGTTATAGAAGGACAGGATGTAACTGTAGGATTTTGGGGACAGGGTGTAACACAAGGTGTAACTCGCCCTTCCTTAAGATCATTGTCGTCCTCGACAATGCTAAGTGTTGGAATTTCAATTTTGTTATCGGTAAGTTTGTTTAAGTTTATATGAATTGACGATTTTTTATTCTTCCAATAAAAGTACAAGATAAATGTTATTACTGTTAGAATTATAATTACAAATAGGGTTGATCCAAAAGTTATAGTATTTCTATTATAGGTATATTTTACTTCTTCAATTCTTTCAAGGTTTTTTATATTTTCTAGTTGCATTTGCTCAAAATTTAATTCAATTTTATATCCAGATATGTTTTGAATTGGTTGCAATATCAAAATTTGTTGAAATTCTTTAACTTCGTTTGTGAAGGTTCTCTTATTGATTTTAATTTCACAATTGCTAAATCTTATAACGTGTGATCCATTTAATTCATACAGTTTTTCATTACAATTTTGTTTTAATGTGACTCTTATGTTTGTAAGTAAAAGTAATCCTTTTTCTATTTCTTCTACATTTGAATGGTTTTCTGCTTTGATTATACATTGAGTGTTCTTACATTCTAATTTATGTTTTAATGATTTTGTGTACTTTGAGTACTTATAATAAGAATTTTTATAAAATACAGCTTTTTTAATGTCGATATTTAATGTTTCTGATCTTTGATTAGGTATTTTTCTTACATAATATGATAATAAAGGTTGTGTAAGCACTGGTATATTGATAACAAATACAATGGTACTATCTTTGATCAGGACGTTAATAGAAATATCTTTTAGTTCTTCAAATGAAAGATTGTACGTGTCTATTTCATCATGTGATAGTATTGATCTTGTCATAATTCCAGTTTTTGCTGAATTCACATTATCTATTATTTTTTCGAGTTCATCTTTTATTAAATCCAGGTTCCGATTTAATTGTATGTTTAGCAGTATCTTATTAATGTAATTTGTGGTATTATTTATGTCGTTAGTTAATTTTTTGTATTGACTGTTAGTTTGGTTTATATTTAGTATTATCTTATTTAAGTTATTTTGGTAAACATTATTTATTTGTATTTGGTTATTCATTGATTCTATCAATGCATGGTTGTTAGCATCAATTATTTTGAGATGTTGCATTATTTCTTCGTAGTCATCATTGTCCATTATTCCAAAAAGCCATTTGTAAACGGTTCCTACTGGATTTATTAATCCTCTTCTGTGTCTACTATGTTTCTGGTTAACATTCCTACACAGTTCGATGTATCTTGACGTTTTTCCTAATTTTGATTTACAAGTTTTTGATAGTATATTCGTAGATATCTCAGGGGAATAGGTGGTAGGTTTGGTAGATGTATAAGTTGTTGATTGTTTATCGGAATTTTCCATGGGTTTATCAAAATGTAAGAGTTTTAATTCTCCTTTGATTGTTTTAATTGCTTCAATGGTATAAAGATTTAGATCTACTTCTTTTGAAATATTTTCTAATACGAGTCTGTATTGGTTTAGGTCGATTTGGTGGTATATTCTTCTATAATCATTAATTAATCTTACTGGGTCCTTTTTTATCAAAATTATTCCTGAATCTGATTGTGCTACCTCTATTGACATTTCTGTTTTACAAACAGGTAATAATATAAGTACTAAAATTATCGTTATTACTGAGCTTTTATTGATTGCTTGTAGGGTATGTCTGGATGTTGTTGTTAATGTCTGTAAATTTAAGGATAGTATTGTTTTAGTGCATTGGGATTTTATGAAAGTAATTTGCCTTGTATAATTTCTATGATCATTCTTTGTCTAAAATATGGGATATTTTCTTGTGAAAAGTCTAGCTTCTTGTTCTTAGTAATATATTCGGCAACTATACAACTGAATACTCCACAATCATTACCATTATTTTGCAGGGGGGTGTTTTTAACGTTTTCTTTTATAAATTCAGTCATATCGAGTGGTGTTTTATGTTTATTGAGGTGCTCTGCTTTTACATAATTTTCTAGGGTGTCTAAAATGTCATTGTTGTCGTTTCTCAGTGAATCATAATATTTGATGGTTTTTTCTTTGAAATTTATAATAGCAATACACCAATGAGAATTATTGACATGTATGGGGAATAGTATTACGTCATATGCGAATATATTTGTATTCTTGGTCCATCTGTTAACTGCTTGGTATCCTAATTGTAAAAGACGTGGGGCAAAGAATGTGTTCATTGTATATACTTTTTGTAAGGACTCCGGATTTTGCCTGCTTCTATCCGCAATTAAATTCATGTAAAAGTTAATGATTTGGTCGTTGAGCCACGAATCGTCTTTTAATGTGTTGATATCGTCTCGAGTTATACTAAGATTGAATTTTGTAATTAATACTTCATTCGATGGTCCTTCATTTAAGGCTTTTTCGATTATAGCTTCTTGGGTGTTATTTATGGGAGTAATTATGTCGTTTGTTGATTGTGAAGAAAATTTCTTTATTCTTTTTATTCTATTGGGGTGTATTTTATTCTTGGGTTTATTATTTTTGATTAATATTATATTATCATCCTTATCCTTGATTATTTGTTCCTTGCGGTATTTGGGTTGTTCCTTATGTCGTTCATTAGCATAATTTCTTATGAATACTTTATTAGTTGGTACATCTTGTGGTGGTTCCCGGTTTTTATTGGAATATGTTATCCATTTTAGTTTCTTTTCTTGTAGTGTTTTTCGAATTTTTTCTTTGTTACTTTGACCGTATAGCGTATTTATGGGTTTATATTGTGTGCTTGAATGGATTGTATTGTTGTAATATTCTGTAGCTTTTAGAGTCTTTTCAACTATATTCATTTCCGGATGCGTTATAGTAAGTACTCGAATTTGTTCTATCAAGGAACTGTGACATCTGTTCATGTCTGAGTTTCCTGTATGTGCTTTAGGTGATGAAAAATGTATTTCTATTCCTTCTTTCCTTAGGTAATCTTTAATGTTGATCATGTTAAACTCGTTATCGGCAATGATTTTGATTGGTTTTCCTAGGATAGCGTTTCTTTCGCGAATTAGATTTATAAATGTTAATGAGTTTTTGTCAAGGGTTTCTTTGGTATAAAGATGTTTAGAAAATTTATCAATGGCGGTAAAGAACTGTTTTTTGCCTATGAAGAATATATCAATGTGCACTATTTGGTTTATATCTGTGGGGGTTTCAGTAAGCTTGAATTCTGGTTTCACAGGGTTACGGTCGTATTTAGCTAGATTGCAAATATCACAATTATTTATAAATTTTGTTATTACTTTTATTAAGCCGCGATAGTAGTATACGTTTTTTATCTCTTCATAATTTTCTGTTATTCCACGATGGTTTCCTTTTTCATGTACCTCGCTGATTTTTTCGAAACACTGCTCCTCGTTTAAAAGATCGACTGCATGATGTGTGCATTTTACAAATTTGAGGTCGCTGTTATTTGAATAGAGTTCTATTATTGCTAGTTGGATTTTGTTCCAATGGTGGTCTGTTAGTTCACAATAGATTCCTATAGATCCTTTTTCGGGTATATATCGCCTTAAGATGTCTTTAATCAAGTTCTCGCTCTTAATGTCTGATTCGTCTATGTAGATTTTCCTTCTTTTATTTATTGTTTTTATTGGTTTTGGTTTTTTTTTTGTTATTATTATTTGTGTTCCGTAGATGTTTACTATTCCATCTCTGATCGGTATAAAATCGTTTTGGTCCTCATTTGCTGAATGGATAGTTACGATATCGCTTCTTGCTTCATTGTTTCCGAAATTGACATTGATTTCATGATTATCTATATTAATTCTACTAAGAAAGTCTGCTATTTTGTTATCTTTTCCTTTTAAATATTCTATGTTATAATTGTATTCATTTAATTTTATTTTCCATCGTTGCATTTTACTGTTCGGTTCTTTGAGGTTATTTAACCATACTAAAGGTCTATGGTCAGTTCTTATATCGAATTTTACACCATATAGATATGGTCTGAAATACTGAGTGGACCATACTATTGCTAATAACTCTTTTTCTATCGTAGAATAATTTCTCTCATGGTCATTTAGGGTTCTGCTTGCAAAGGAGATAGGATGTCCGTGTTGTGAAAGGACGGCACCAATGGCTTTATCGGAGGCGTCTGTTGTTAAAAGGAATTTTTGCTTGAAGTCTGGATATTTCAGTATTGGGTAGTTTGTGATAAGGTCTTTCAGTTTCTCGAAGGCTGCGATGTATTTGGGGTCATCAATATTGATTTTATTGTTTTTCTTCAGAGCATCAGTCAATGGGGAGGCAATTTTGGCGTAATTGTTTATGAACTTTCTATAATAGCCTGTCATTCCAAGAAATGATTTTATTTTCTTTACAGTGTCTGGTATTTTCAAATTTTTAATTGCATCTATTTTTTGGGGATTGGGTTTGATACCGTCTACTGAGAGTATATGTCCTAAATAGTCAGTTTCCTTTGCAAAAAATTTGCATTTATCAATTTGGATTTTCAGTCTAAACTTTCTGAGTGCCTGTAAGATTTTTCTTGTATTAACTTCCATTTCTTGTAGGGAGGTTGCAAAGATAAGAATATCGTCTAGATAAACTACACAGATTTTGTTTATGAATTCTTGAAGGACTTCATTCATCATGCGTTGGAAGGTCGCAGGGGCATTTTTTAGTCCGAAAGGCATACGGATAAATTCGTAGTGGCCTTGTGGTGTTGAAAATGCGGTTTTGAATTGGTCATTTTCATTAACTTCAATTTGATGGAATCCCTTGGCAAGGTCTAAAGTGGTAAAGTATTGGGCTTTCCCTAATTTATCAAATATAGAATCGATATTCGGAATGGGGAATTTATTTTCGATTGTCTCTTCATTTAGCTTTCGATAATCAATAACAATTCTCCACTTAGTTTTTCCTGAATTATCTAGTTTTTTGGGTACTATCCAAATGGGTGCATTATATGGGGATGTTGAGGGTCGTATTATTCCCTGTTTAAGCATATCCTCAATCTGGGTGGCAACTTCTTGTTCGTGTACCTGTGGAAATCGATATACCTTAGAATAAAGGGGTTTGTTTGTTTTGGTAACGATTTCATGCTTGGTTTGTGTTGTGCATGTTAAATTGCTACCTTCTTTATAAAACAAATCTTCATATTCTTTGAGGATTCGTTCTACAATTTTTGTTTCTTCGCTGTTTAAGGCATTAGATAATACATTTTTTGTAGAGTTGGGGGTCTCAATTTCGTTTTGGAAGTTAAGTTCGCTGGGTATAGCATACGTGAAATTTAACTTTCTATTATTGACTTCGAGATATCCTTCACCTAGGTTTATGGTTGCATTAAGTGGTCGTAATAAATTTTGTCCTATTACTGCTTTGAAAGATTTATTTTCAAAGTTCATTATATTCCACATTATTTTGTGATTTTCGGGTAGGTTGAATTCTTCAGGCATACTGGTTTTAAGTTTATATCTTACAAGGGTAGCTCCTCCTAAACCAATTATGGGGATGGGGTTAGCTAATTCTTCTCTTTTTAGAGTTTTCAGACAGTTCATATGTATACTTGAAGTGGATGCACCAGTATCGATTAATGTGGGTATGATTTCGTCTTCGATTTTTAAATTGATTAAGGGTAAATAGTTTCCGAGGCAGGTATTTGAAAATTTGTGTCCATTTGCTCAACTTGATTGTTTTGATTCTGTCTCTGACGGGATCTATCAGAACCATCAACTTGCATTCGTTCAGCTTGATTGTTATGATTCCTATTGCGATTGTAGTTATTATATTGGTAGTTATTACTTCGGTATTGTCGATTGTTATCGTAGTTTCGATTATGATAATAATTATTATTGGGATAATTCCGATTATTTCTATGGTTGTAGTTGTTGTTATTGTAGTTATTTTGATTATGTCTGTGATTATGATTATAATTATTAGTATTACTATTTCTGTTGTAATTATTTGGTGTGTTATGTCGGTTATTATGTTTATGATTTTTATGTGGATTATGATGGTGGTCATTATTATTTGATTCGTTAGTGTTTTGTTGCAATTCTCTTAGAAGGTGGTAAGCTTGATCTAATGTTTGGATGTTTCTCGATTCAATTAAAAACATTTTATACTCGGGTATCAGACTTTTAAATTTATTTAGTACAAGTCCTTCATTACGAACGGGGTTAAACTCAGCGTTAAGATGTTGGTTTGGGTCTTGTATGAACTTTATATTTAACCGATTCAGAAAACCATTTAATTTGTGGTACATATTTTCAATGTTACTTACACCTACCTTATGAATTTGGTTTACTATGCTACTGTAACTCTCATTGATGCCATATGTTGAAACTAGGATGCGTTTGATGTTGTCCCACGTTGGGTCCTGTATTTTTTGTATCGTATTTCGTGCATGTCCCTGTAATCTGTTGAGTATAAGTCGGAATACGTATGCTGTATGATCTCCTGGTGGTGTTAATGACAGTATTGTGTTTGCTTCGCTGATCCAAGAGGTTAAGGCATATTCTTTGTTGTTTCCATTATAGATGGGTAGTCTTCTAGCTTCCTTCAAGAGGTCTTCAAATGACAAATCCAAGGGGAGGTTTGGTAAATTTCCTTCAGCATTAGCCATTTTTGATGATCGTTGTTTTTGTCTTTAGTCAATGTGTTTTATGTGGTCTGGTTCCTTTTATTGGATTCAACAGCTTCGCACTATTAATTTATCTTACTTCAATACCAAGTTTACTACTTTTCGTAGAGCCCTTCTTACGTCGTAAGATAAATTTGGTTTTCACACACTTTTAATTATATCTTTTTTCAGTACTAGGTCTTTGTATACTTTTCGTATGACCTTTCTTGAATCAAGAAAATTGTTAGATTTTTAGTTTTTAGAATTGTTACGGTGGAATTTGATCTTCGCTCAAATTCTTTTACTGCACCAACTTTAAAATATTAACGTTTGATCCTTGTACAATGTACTTAGTGGATCCGCGATTTGATTCTTGATCTAAGTTGTTTTCCAACAAAAATCCGCACGACTGCGCCAGTTATAAATCCTAAAACACTAACTGGGAAAAAAATAATTTCCTTCCGCGGAATCTTTAGAAGAAACTCAAGTTAAGTGTAATTAGTTTTTATTAAAATTCAAAAACACAAAGACAGACTTCTCGACTGGCTAATATAAGACTAACTTAATAAACTGGAGCTTAGCCCTTATATACTAATCTGGATCTAAATGAGTATGCAATTGATATTCTTTACGTTGAAATTGCCAAAACGTGCTGATGGCTTTGTTCTTTAGAAATTAAGATCGTTTTCGCTAATTGAAATTGTCAAAACGTGTTGATTGATAATTGTTAGATTTTTATGCATTTTGGTAATGGCAAAAATATTATTATTGGAAGTGACGATTACATTGGATAGGCATGCATGATGTCATTAACTAAGTTGATGGGTTTAGAGAATTTGGTTGTTATAGAAGGACAGGATGTAACTGTAGGATTTTGGGGACAGGGTGTAACACAAGGTGTAACTCGCGTGCTCCTCTTCATGGACGTTGCACAGTTGCAAGCATCACGGCGACGGTCAGTTGTTGGATATGGTCGCGACCAAGTCGTGTACGGTGCACAGACACGATGTGCACAAACTCTAGTGGAATTCATACGCTACCTCTTTTTCCGGCAAACCCCTCAGATATCGAATATTGGAGCGCGTACTCCTCTTCATAGACTGTTGTACATGTACAAGCATCACGGCTCTAGGTTGTTGGGTATGGTCGGGAACAAGTCGTAAACATTGTATCTGCAGTACATCGATTCAATGGGTGGATTGTGTATCTTGGAATACCTACAATAGAATCATAGTCGGTTGGTGGTTGGATATGCGATATACTGTTTCGTTCGCCTTCTCTGCGCCTCTATGCAAGCAATACACACCAGCAAAAAGCTACAGCCCGGTAGCGCAGCTCCCACGCGCTTTCAGCCAGGCAGCCGCATCCACTTTAATAGTTTTACAAATTTCACCTTTTTCACGCACTTTTCGTGTGCTTTTTCGCACAAAAAACACTTAATCACGACGGTGAGCGCTACCTCGATCGTTTTTCAATTTAACAAGCAAAAAAAGAAGAATCGCGACCGAAAAAATTGAGCGAAAACGAGAGCTCAACGACCAGACAACCGTCTCGATTAGAAATCAAGAGTCGCTGGGGCTATGCGTTACTAATAGGGATTGACAAAATTTTGCCAACAAGCAAGGGCAATCGGACAAATTGGTCGGAACTTTCGAAAATTTTTACCCATTTCATATCTACAGGTAGGTCCATTTGATTGACTTTTTGGATAATCTTCAACAACGGAAGTATTTCGTCGTAAAGAGCGTCTTCGTCAACAGTTAAATTAACAGCTTCAGCCCTTCGAGCGGCTGAAGCTGTTAATTTAACTGTTGACGAAGACGCTCTTTACGACGAAATTGTTCTCGGTCTAATACTTCGTCTTCCGGATTCAACACCGAAAAATGTTGGAATGGAGACTTTTCAAAATCATACCATTTTTGTAAATATGTCACAGCTCGATGGTAAACTGCAATAGCCTCTTTTTCGAATTTTAATCGTTGATGTTGTGACAAATAGGGTAAACTTTTATTCACTTTGGATCAAAGTACATATTTGTCATTGATTCTGGTTTGCAGCCCGTCCCTCAATGCGTTCATTATACTATGGATATATGTACTCATCACTGTTTCTTTTTCTAAAGGTTTTATGCTTTTAGTCATGTGGTGCATGAAATGATGAACGAAGTATAAATAACATTCAGGGAATGTCAAAGTTTCGTTCAAATCGTCGTTCAGTTCATTTTCTTGGTCTTTCACAAAGTTCCAAATTGTTTTATCAACTTCATCTTCTCCCTCACTGATAAAATATAGCTTTAAACCGGGCCATTTTTGGATGATTCGCTCTACTGCTGGGAAAGGGGACAGTCATCTTGTCACTACATGCCGCAAAATGTCTTCGTACTGCATATCAAGATCATCGAAACATTGCTTCAAAACTTCAACGGATTTGGCACTGACCGAAAATTCGGCGTAAATTTTTAATACCAGGATTTCAACGTCAAATTATGTATAGGGCTTTACAGTCATATCTACTTGCATTGTGGATTACGTGGGCGTTACAATTGCTTTTAATTTTGGAAGATGAGCTGATAAACGGAGTTATATTGACCATAATTAACGTTTGCATTATCTGCTGAGTAAGAACTACAGTTTTTAATGTTAAGGTCGTGACTGTCCACGCATTTCATTATATTATCTGATCGAATATCGCTTGTGATGATTCTTTATTATCTTCGGAAAAATCGATCATTCTGTCTTTAACTCCACATTTTATATGGAAATATCTAACTGCGATCGGATAGAGTTTCCTGTTCCCTTTATTGGAAGCGTCAGTTGCAATTGAAAAGAATAGTGGAGAATCAGTATAAACCTTCATATCTTGTATACAAAATCAGGGGGAAAAAAGTTTGTACACTCGACAAGTCTATTCAATCCGGTTTATTGTAAGAAGAATATGAACAAATACAGATTTCCAATTATCAGACGGGCGCGAAATTATAGCTGACGGTGTTGAATTGACTGATTACTCCAAGGTGTACTTGCCAATTAAATTTTATTTCATTCAAATAAAAATGTCTTAAGCCTAAACAGTTTACACAGCAAAATTACAAGTTCGTAGAACACAAGCGAAATGTGAAACTTTATCAAAATGTGTCTTTAAAAATTCGTGGAACACGAGCGAAATATGAGACTTTATCAAAATGTGTACTGTCTGGAAGTATAGGTTAGGTTAGGTTAAAAGGGTTGCTTAAAAGCACACTTAGACCGCTACTGGGTCCGTTGTGATACCCCTGGACTCAGCAGCTGAGACCAAATTCACTCGTTAAACCAGCCTGAGCTCACAATGAAGCGACGTAGCCGACCAACATTTACCTTTTTCAGGTGATTCAGATCGGTGAAGAAGTAGGAACCAAGGTGGTCTTTCCTAAAACTCGCCAGGACCGGACAGGTACACAGAAAATGAGACGTACTTTCCTCCTCTTCCTCGTCCCCACAGCTCCTGTAAAAATCATTATATGCAAGACGAAGTCTCCTGGCGTGCTCACCAATTAGGCAATGTCCAGTTAGCACTCCTACGAAAGTTCTTAGATTATCTCTGTTTAGCATTAGCAATCCAGAAGAACGTTTGGGATCCAGTTTGGGCCACATCTGTCTAGCCACATGACCTGTACCGCTGTAATGAACCACCTGTAACGAACCATATTATGGTCTGGTAGTGCTGCTCCCACCAGCAGATCGAAGTAGCACCTGATGAGTAGTGATCTGTTGATGGTACGAAACCAGAGGCCGAGGGTCCCATTACACCCGGACCCAGGTGCGACCGCTTGGGCGTCTAATCTGTCCGCCAACCATTCTGTCCTTATCGACTATTTTTTTTCATTCCCCATTTTTACCTCCCCTGTTTGTGTTGTCTTCCCCAGGCCTATGAATGTTTGTTAATACGTAAAGGACAGGGGCAACGAGCGGCGAAAACCCCGCCCACATCTCCCGAACTGAGCTACAGCAAGCATAGGCCGCTGCTTAGCTCGTTGAGGGCCTTTTTTTTCGCCAGATGGCACAGCCCGACCTTCACGGTCATTATGCTACCTAAGGCTCCGTCCCCACGGGCATCTTCGGATGCCCACCAAACCGTCCGTTACATATTTGGCGCCCAACGTGGGGCCCATTTCCGGTAAAGAACAGGACTAAGAAGGACCTCATCGAGTTCCTTTTTGGTCCTTCCACCGATTTGTATCCCCACAAGCACATTAAGGCTACTTGCTCTAAGTCTTAGGACTTAGCCACTTTCCTTCACGTATTTTCCCTTCAAGTAGCTGTGCTTTACTCTGTAGCAACCCCATCCTTCCTACAGAGTAGTTTTTCCTTTTAGATTCAGTTTAACAAGGCAGTCCTGGCTTTGTGTTTGTCTTTTGTGGTTTAGCCACGTATTTAAGGCCTCCATAAATGCTTTGAATTGCCGGCATTTGGAGCATCTTCGGTGACCGGACAAAGCGCGGAGGAGCCCTAGATACCTTTTTGTTTGCCAGGATTGTCCTTCTAAGTAACTTAAAAATTTTTTTTTTACACAGTATTGCATTTTTCTATTGTTCATGTGCGTTGAGCGCAGCTTACAGAGTTTATGAGTGAATTACGGCAAGGAATGCAGTGTTTCGCCTCTGCTGGCCTCAGAATTCTTTGCAACCTGTTGATCATCTGAATAATTGAGAAATGTAGTAATTATTTTTTTTCGCTTTGCTTATTTTTCCCTTCTACAATGGTTGTCGGCTGACTACGGTACCAAGCTCGCTTTTGTTTTTTTTCTATTTCTAGCAGCACACTTTGTCCTCAGCTTCTTCTTCTTGGCAGGCCTCGAAGTAGAAGCTGCCCTGTAATGAACTACCTGTAAAGAACCATATTATGGTCTGGTAGTGCTGCTCCCACCAGCAGATCGAAGTAGCACCTGATGAGTAGTGATCTCTTGGTGGTACGAAACCAGAGGCCGAGGGTCTCATTACACCCGGACCCAGGTGCGACCGCTTGGGCGTCTGATCTGTCCGCCAACCATTCCGTCCTTATCGACTATTTTTTTTTCATTCCCCATTTTTACCTCCCCTGTTTGTGTTGTCTTCCCCAGGCCTATGAATTTTTGTTAATACGTAAAGTGTAACACGTATTCTTGGTAGGCCGAAGCCTACAAGAGGACGGTAGTCGAGCTCGGGTCGTGCTGACCTCGCGTGACACCTACGTGCCAAGACTTCCTCAGATGTGGCCAGTCGCACGTGCTGGATAGCTAGCTCACCTATCGGTAGTCGGGGTGGGGTTGCATGGGCCACATCTGCCTCGCAGAGTTACAAAAAAAAAATCACGCGCGTGCCCGGGTGCCTAAGCAGAAGAGCGATTCCTGTAATAAAAAAAAACAAGACCTAAAAAAAAACGTATGACCTTGGAAGCACCCTTCTGTCCCTTGACGAACACGGGAGCCCCTTTGATGGTTTAGGGGCTCCGCGCTCCCTCCCCACCATCGGGCTAGGCCGCGCTCATGTTCTTAGCCCCCTTGCGAGCCAGAGAATGAGCAATACGAGTGGAGCGAGGAGGGCCCTTGGGAGGGTGATCAGGAAGCAAAAATAAGACTTTAGTTTTCTACTGTAGACATAGTTTCGTTTTTGTTTATTTCCCTCTCTTATTCAATAATGAGATGACAATTAAGATACTCTAACGTACTCCCAAGAAGCAATTCATAATAAACTTGATAGTTTCCCTCATTCTTTGTTTTTGTTTTGCAAATTTTGCAACATACAGAAAAAGAATCGATAAAGTGACAACTTAACTAATGCCTAAACCTATGAATACAATGGTCCGGACCATAATAGGTTTCGTCCTTTCATTGTCTCTTTTTCTACGTTATTTACTATCCCTTATATAGTTATAATATATCAAAAATAAAGATTCCCTTATTTTCTATAGTAGGCCAATTATAATAGCGTAATTTCTCCTAACTGCTCTAAAAAAAGTTATTGATGCAATTGTATGCAATATTTATTTGTGTGTAGAATTGAGACAAAACATTTTATTTTATTTCTCCTTTTGTTTTCTCTTTTTGTTTTTTTTTCGTTATAGAGAAATAGAGAGGAGGAGATTAAGGAGAAAAGTTTCTAAAAAAGGAACGATATTTAGCGCCGCTTTTTATATTTGGTGTTTACAGAAAAATGTTACGCAAAAGACGAATGGAGGAATACTAGAATCCACCCTACGCTATGCTTATGGCATAATACACTTTTGTTTCGAAAAACATTACCGCGTTGAGGACAGAAAAAGAAAACAAACAGACGCTAAAAACGTACTACGCGCCAACGCGGATCACGGCGGATTTGCGTGAAAGGACTTCAATCCCTTCTTATCTTTCTCCGACTTATCAGTCTACTTTGAAAATAGATTGCCTATATTTGTCATGACAAAATAGTACTGGAATAAAAAAAAACAATAAAAAAAATGTGTTTGTTTTATTTAAACTCCCCACGTCCTACCTATAAGTCCTTGGTCATGAGTATTTGCAATTGTCAACTACTAACGTGGGTATATGAGTGCTTCTTATTCGTGCGCACCCACGGCCTAAATATAACCTAGATCTTCCTACAATTTCAATTAGCAGTACCTGTTCATGCATAGTCGATAGTCCTTGCTGGCCAGCTCCACACTACCATCGTCCATCGATGCCATATCGACCTAGCGCAAAGTTCCCCCTTCGATTCTAGCACTGGAACCAACTGACAATCCGGCGTTAATATCGTCAGCGTAAAATAATTATAATTATCGCCGGTTAGTATTTCGCCGCCAGTGTTGATGCCACCGCGATCGAACAATTGGTGCTGTCTTCGCCGCCGATTTAACGCAACCTGGTGCCTTACTGGTTAACTTTAGACCCCAAAACGCCCGATTGTCGCTAATGAAGCCTTCCGGTGGTCGTTCAACGCCACTCCGTTGGGAAACCTCCGATGTTTGCTGCGGCCAAACGTTGCCGTTCTGATCGCCGATGATGCGCAACACTTTGCCTTCTAAGACACTGATTCGTTCTTCTCCGGTCCCCTTTCACGCCGTGCGGAGGTTACAGAATATCCGCGCCAAATTTGCGCCCGCATTGACAGTACTGGTGGTCGACCTGGACTTGATGTCTTGGTGACTCTTCCGTCTCGATAGTATCGCCAACCCTCTAACCGGACGTCTTGTGCAGAAGGAAACGGACGATGAGCACGGATCGCTGTGGTGCCAGGATCGTCGAACGAGCGAACCAATGCCCGAAACCGTCACGGGTGGGGGACGAGGGAGAAGAAGAAGGATCCGAGATGTCGCAATTCAACGTGCGTATCGCGACAGCACACAATGAACTGACGGACTGTGGGGCAAATATTTTGATCTACGCAGCACACGCACTTGCGGGGAAAATCCCGACAGCGACTGGAAATTTTTCTCTGAGCGATTCCCACCCTTCCGGTCCCACTCCGTGCTGGCCGTGGCGCGTTTTTCGTTTAGCGACGCCCGGGGCTCCGACGCGCCTGAATGACACGCACGAATTCTTTGCGCACCAAACCCGTTCACTTAATCCGAGCCGCTCCTGTGCAAATTTTAACAATCTCTGGCCATAAACGATGATTCCTAGCTACACTGCCAGTTTCGAAAGCATCAAGGAATTCCTCTTCCGGAAGTGTGGTCCCTCCTTATGTTGCTATTTTTATCCTAAAGCATAAAATTTTACGGCATTGTTCTTCTTTGAAAACCCAAATTCACTTACTCACTATACGATTTTATTGATCTGCTTTCCATGAAGGTCGGAGAACTCTATGCTAATCCCAAAATAAAACAGACATTGGAACAAGTCACTTGTAATGCAAAATTCGTGCAAATTATCTTGCTTACGACCGGTCTGATCACGGCCAGCGTGGCTCCTCGTCTGCTCGACCCGTTTCTACGGTCTATCTCATCTCCCGCTACGCCTGGAAAAACTTCCACTATCAATTCAGTTGACCGTGAGTAGCAGAGATGGCAAGCCCTGCACATCCACAAGTTGAAGAGAGAGGCTCGCTTAACTGGGCGCTCTTGTGATGGGGAATGTCCCGAAACACTTTGTTGGTCGCTACCAACCGTCTCTCTCCCACTTACGGATAAACACGCTTTACCATCTCTGCTGCTCACGGTCAACGTTGCAGCCGCACATATTTTCGTCTGTGCAGATGCAATCCTATGTAGTGGCAGCACTACATGGAACTGGCTGCGTTTATGCGAGCAACCGGTTGCGCAGCGGGTTGAGATTTCGTTTCGTGCGGACTATCGCCGTTTCGGGTAAAACCCCGTCCACAGCTCGTTACAAAAGGACAGGGGCAACGAGCGGCGAAAACCCCGCCCACATCTCCCGAACTGAGCTACAGCAAGCATAGGCCGCTGCTTAGCTCGTTGAGGCGCCTTTTTCTTCGCCAGATGGCACGGCCCGACCTTCACGGTAATATGCTGCCTTAGGCTCCGTCCCCACGGGCATCTTCGGATGCCCACCAAACCGTCCGTTACAAGAGATATTCCGCAAGATGGAGTGCTCTCTGCATTTTCCTGCAACAATTGTATAGTAAATAGACTGCTGTAAAACCACAAAAATGTCGGGCTGTATGGTATTTGCAGATGTCATTGCTGTGCCGCATCACAAAAACCATTTGGGCTGATAACTACAGGGTAGAGGTGAATTCGAACAAAACAGGTAGCTCTGTTATGATGTATTGGATCCTTTTCAGTAAGTGGAGGAGTCCCTTTCGAGTCAACACGGAGCTCATCTAATTCTGCGTGGAGCTCTAATAATGACTCCTCGAAGAGCATATGCTTGCATTCGGCAAAATACGGATGTTCAAGTTCCTCGGTTGATCCTTGCACCCCGTCGAGAATTTGCCTGTGAGTTGCGGCGAATGAATCGGATAATTCCCCCAATTTCGCTGTTAAGCGATTTAGGTAACTCACAGTTTTTCTCGTCTTCAAATTAAAGTTTGATCGTAGTCGGTCTAGTTGATTAGACCGTAACTTTTGTTTCAGATAGCGTTTTCCCATAATAATAATAAACCCCGCAGAATGCACGTGATTGGGATTTGACGAAATGTCCAATTAAACCGCCCCGAACACAATTTGACTAAATGTCCAATTAAGCCGCACCGAACACAATTTGACAAAATGTCCAATTAAACCGCACCAAATGCAACTGTTCACTAAATTAATGCCGCATTTGATGCAAATTATGATATATTCTTCACTAGTTGGAAGAGTTGAAATGTCCAGTAATTGACGAGTAATGCCGCATTTGAAGCAAATTATGGTCGATTTTTCACCAATTGGAAGAACCGAAATTTCCACTAAATTAATGCCATATCTGATTCAAATTGTGGTAAATTCTCCACCGATTGGAAGAATCAAAATGAATTGCACAAAAAAATGATCCCTTGACCAAATGTCCAACTAATTACCATAAATTTAGTGCAATTCGGTACATTTTCACTGACACGCGTTAGATTTGCACAAAAATAGCGGATCGAAATACGGTACTAAAACATGCGGTTACCAAGAAATTTCTACGCGAATGGCACGAGAAATGTTAGGAAAGGAAATAAAGGTCTCACCTTAAAAGGATCCGGCTCGACGGACCAGTAAATGTAAGATAAAACGAGGATCCCTTTCGAGTCAACTCCAAATATTTCCTGCGTACCTCCAATCTTCCAATCACAAAAAAAGACTCTCGCCAAATCCAAATTCAAATAGTATATTTCAGCTCGGTGGTTGATGCGAGAATGAACATTGTATCCAAACCAGTTACAAAACAAGTTATTTCGCTAGGTAGCACGAAGCTTTACAATAATAACAATGATTCAATTTTCAAAGAGCAGATTAAAAAGTGTTGCAAGTGATATATGTTACTTTAGCTTTACAGTCTAAATTATGGTAGTTTTAACGATAGGTATAGATTATAATTAATTTAATATTAAATCTATTTCTCTTTCGATTTCAGCAGTTGAACCTTAGGGCTAGGCAATCACGAACATCGAGACATCAATCGAGACATCGGTGCAGTTGTAGTTTCTTCCAGTTTCCAAAATTTCTCCAATAATTCACTCAAGGTTAGTTGCTCAGAAACCTCAATATTGAATGAATGAATGATAGGGTCTTCAACCTGGTGAGTAGCTCCCGAGACAATCCATCATGGAGTCGCACCCGTCGCTACACCCGAGCAGAACTGCCTAATGGCGGACAGCAATTCTGTTGTCGTCCGGAAAGACATACTTCCGATGCTGTGTTGCAATGACTGGTGTTTGACATTTCTCCGGAAATATTTAATTATATCTGAATCACCCAAATTGCCTTGTTTACCGATCGCGACAAGTCGGAAGTAAAAACTGTCAATACTTTCGGATGATTGTCGGCATGTCTCGATCATGCGAAGATGAACGTCGGCACTACTCTCCGACGTTGGGAAGTCATGCAACAACTGCTCTGCGAATGACTCCCATCCGTTGTGGATCTCTTCGATCCCATCTAACCACAGCTTTGCATTGCCCTTCATGTTTGCCATGTCTGCACACATAAGCATGTTCTTGTCCCAGCCGTACGCTTCCCACAGCTGGCGTACTTTCCTCACAAACTGTAGTGGTGTGAGTGAGGTCGGCATCGACGGATTGAATGTGGGGAGGATGTCAATGATATCTCGCACGCAGTGTACATTGGACTGTCTCACCACTCTTTGTGGTTGCTCTACTTGTCGCTCCACTACAGAGGTCTTACCACTCGAATTATCCCGTGTTGATGATTTCTCACGTTCGTTAGTAGTCGGCGGCGCGCTCGCTTCGCCAGTTGCACCTTGCGTTTGCCTCTCAATGATGCATTTGACGGTGGTTGCGAGAGATTCCACTATTGTACGGAGATTTCTCACGTCATCGAACAGTCTTCCGAGAGCGTCGTTGTCATCTTCGTCATCATCGGGATCGTCAATATGATCGGATCCGACGGCCTCGGTGAGCCGCAAAACAAGCTCATTCTTGTTCCCATTCGTCGACAACTTTTTTGTACTAAGAAGTCGTTTGATGACACGGGTTGACAATGTACATATCTCAACGACCGGCATCGTGTATCTTTTACACAAGCACGCTGTTTCACAAAGTATGATGATTGTCCACCAAGAAAGTTTGTGTACACACAAGTTAGCCACTAAGCGTTTTTTTTCTTCTCACACACCCAGATCCGTGGTCACAGATATATCGTTTACAAATGGTTCGTCTAAACGGTTGCCCTCACGCATTAAACATCTCACACAGAGTTCTGTAATCACACAACGTTTTCCAAAGACGTAGTTTTTCTCGGTTTCAAATACTCGGATCCCACTTCTGACTCTCATGTAGAATTGGCCAAGGGCTAGAGAAATGAGTAATTGAAAGAAAACACGCGATTTTGCACAAAGCCACAAAGTTATGTTTATTCAAGTTTAAGCCACACAGAGTTCTCCACACACGTCTGTTCAATACTTCGTTCACCGGCCGACTGCCGTACACTCAATCTCTCCGTCTGTCCTAGTGTGTGTGATACATTTGTAGTTGTCTTATATTCGTAGTCAAACTGTCTTCGTTTATAACCATAATCGGATATCTACTTAAAGCGTCGACGTGTAGCATTTGTGTTCCAGGACGATGTTCAACACTATAATCATACTCTTGTAGCAACAGGATCCAACGGGCTACTCTGGTACACAAATCTCTCGTGTCCAAGGTCTTCGTAAAGGCGTTGCAATCAGTGACTATTTTAAATCGTATGCCAATGAGATACACTCGGAATTTTTTTAAAGCTTCGATAACAGCAAGTACTTCGAGCTCGCAACTTGTGTATTTCCGTTCGGCGTCGCTGAGTTTTTTTTTTATTCAAGTAGTATACTGGATGTAGCAAGCAATCATCTGGCGATTTCTGCAAAAGTACTGCACCATAACCATCAATAGACGCGTCGGTGTGGACTTCCGTTTCATAGTTTTCATTGAATATGTTCAGGGCAGGTCTATTCTCATAATCTGTTTAAGTCTGTTGATGATCATCACCAAATTTAAACGTTGCGTTTTGTTTTTTCAAGTCAGTAAGTGGCTTTGCAATTAAAGCGAAATAAGGGACAAATTTTCGGAAGTATCCTGCGAGCCCAAGGAAACTTTCGAGTTGTTTGATGTTTTGTGGCTGCGGATAGTTTGTTAAGTATCCTTCTTGAGAACTCTTAAGAATTTCTTGAATAGCTTCACTTCCAAAGAAAGAATGGAGATAATTTGATATTTCCTTTATTCTTTTAAGATTTCTTGAAACAATTCAATTTGTAAAATATTGAATTAAATATTCATTCGAAGAAGAAATAAGATCATTCGATTTCAAAGATATTCTTTTTAAATAATTAATATTTATTTTTAAGTTTTGTAGTTTACAAAACTAATGTTCTCGGAAGAAAAAATGGAAAATTAATAATATATTTTTTACAACATGTCAACTTTTTAGAATTCATGAAAACTTGATTTAAAATAATCATAAGTAAGTGGATTTTCATTTATTTTTAATGATTCTAAAAATACACAACATTACCCCCCTCCTTAGAAGAAAAACTAATCGTTTTTAAATATCTTTGTTGATTAAACATCTGAACTACAAGAAATCACTGATACTTGTTCATTGAATGAAACCCTTTTGGCTCTCGATCGAGTTCTAGGATTTTACACCCCTCCTTAGAAGAAAAACTAATCGTTTTTAAATATCTTTGTTGATTAAACATCTGAACTACAAGAAATCACTGATACTTGTTCATTGAATGAAACCCTTTTGGCTCTCGATCGAGTTCTAGGATTTGGTGATGAAATGTCTACAAAAGCTGGTTTTAACCGATCTATTGATACATTTACTTCTTTTTAACCAACCAAAATCTTAAAAATCTTATCACCTCGATCGAGAACTAAAAAAGGACCTTCAGAAGGCGCCTTGAGGGCGGGACGAACAGAGTCAACGCATCGAAAAACGTGGGAACAATCCTTAAGTTCACTTGGTACAAAAGAATATCTACGAGTATTTGTTTTGAAATTAGTCTCAACACATCTGGAACTTTTAACAAATTTGTGCAAGCGTTCGATATAATCTGTGACAGCCTCTCTGGAAACAGACGGATTGACGAAGTCATGAGGGAGTCTAAGATTTTGACCGTAAACCAATTCAGCCGGAGTGCAGTCAGAATCCTCTCGCAAAATAGTACGCAAACCTAATAAAACAAAAGGAAGTTCTTTGGTCCATTGAGGATTACCTCGACTTATAAGAGTCTCCTTCAAAATCCGATGCCAATGCTCAAGAAAGCCATTAGCTTTTGGATTATACGCGGTGGTACGTCTTCGTTCAAAACCGAGAAAAGTAGATAATTCCCTAAAAAGCTTTGACTCTAACTGAGGTCCCTGATCCGTTAAAATAACTTTCGGAATGCCAAAACGCGAAAAAAATTCTTTTACTAACAAGGAAACATCCCCAGGTGTACCCCTCCGATTTTCTTGAAATTTGGATATGTTGTAGAGTAAACAAATCTAAGGATCCCGTATTTTTTCTTAGCTGCTGGTAAGCGGTTTTAAGGGGTGTTTTCACCCCCTAAAAATATGGGTTTTTTGGGGAAAACTGATAATTTATGTAGATACAATAATCAGAATTGAACGGAATTGCTGAAAAATTGTTTCTATCGATGGGAAATTAAAAATGAATAAAAAAAATTTTGGGGTTGAAAATTTTTAAGGGGTGAACCACCCCCGCAAAAGTTAGTTTTCAACGCCAAAAATCGAGTAATGACCCGTTTTTATCTTGAAATAGTGCAAATAGTAGATAATTAAGATACAAAAATACGTATTTTTTGTTTTAGCGAAAAAAAAAAATTTTAGGGGTAAACTACCCCTTCAAGTTTATATCCCGAATTTATTTACCAAAGCCGAAAATTATCGTTGTTGAAGTGAAAATAGCACCGATATAGTATATTTGATTTCTTTATATTGCCCACTGTTGTTCAGAATATACCCCAGTTCTATTCAGGGTGAACCACCCCTCTCTAACGTATACAGGGTGTACCATCCGGAAAGTTTTTTCCTCATAACTTTTTAGGATCAAGGTTTGAAGAAAACTGACTTAAATAAAAGTTGTCGGGAAGAAAGAGGGCTATCGAATGTTGACCTTACATTTGACCTTCAAGGTCATTTTCAAGGTCATTTGAAGGTCAACTTCCGTTTTTTATATGGGAACCCTTATTTTTGACCGCAGATTCTGAAAAAATTAAAAATTTTACGTTAGAGGTAAAATTGGCCCTAGGGGACATCTGAAGGTCAGATGGCTCTCTCGAACTTTTCAGGCTGCGGTATCTCGTTATGATGCGGATGGCGAGATAAGAGCAAAATTAATTATATACAAAATGTTGAGGTCATCTGGGGCCACAACGTGGTGACCTTGGATTTCACTTTGAAGGTCATTTGAAGGTCTATTTGTGTTTTGTGATTAGAACTCTCAATAGTTTGTATATCCTATTTCATTTTTACCCCTTTAATTGCGAGATCTTGTACACTACATCACACTAATTAAATTTATATAGAACGTATCAAAAATATGTAAAAATATTTAAACGAAGTTATACATATGATAGCTGGGTTTTTTTCGTACAGAGCAGAGTAGAGCAGGTTAAGCGATGGAAGAAACGATCGAGAACAACTTAGCGTAGCCAGCACGAAAACGGGGCATGTCTTTGCTTGGCTTTGCTTGGCGTGGCTTGGGAGTGTGTCTTGGTTTAGCTAAAATTCAAATGACAACTCAAATTTCAAGAGAAAACTTAAATTCCGGACACATTTCCTTTAGGCAGCAAAATTATTTTGCATGATTACCATTCCAAATAATTACACAAAACGAGCATTTTACATCTCACAATCAAAGAGAGGTTTCGATTATCGATGCAAAATATTCGATAAGTCACGTAAACACCAACCGTGATACCTTATCTAGAGTATGTATTGCGTCTTGTATTTTTAAACAGTTATCCTTATCTAAACGTATCGGCATGATAAAAATGATAAATGAATATTTATTTCAGGAAAATAATAGGCGCGTTTTTTTTCAAGATCTATATAGAGCAGAGTAGGATAACAACACACAATTACACTAACAATTTGATCTGAGCTGCTCTCGATAGAAAGTTAGTTCAGGATTTCTACTCTGTTAATAGTTCCACATTTGAAATGTACGCGGCGCAGGAGGTGAAAGCTTTAAAGCAGTAACAGTTTGGGAAGCATTTATAGTTCATTTCATGTCAGTAAAATGCTCGTTTTGTGTAATTAAAATATTTGGAATGGTAATCATGCAAAATAATTTTGCTGCCTAAAGGAAATGTGTCCGGAATTTAAGTTTTCTCTTGAAATTTGAGTTGTCATTTGAATTTTAGCTAAACCAAGACACACTCCCAAGCCACGCCAAGCAAAGCCAAGCAAAGACATGCCCCGTTTTCGTGCTGGCTACGCTAAGTTGTTCTCGATCGTTTTTTCCATCGCTTAACCTGCTCTACTCTGCTCTGTACGAAAAAAACCCAGCTATCATATGTATAACTTCGTTTAAATATTTTTACATATTTTTGATACGTTCTATATAAATTTAATTAGTGTGATGTAGTGTACAAGATCTCGCAATTAAAGGGGTAAAAATGAAATAGGATATACAAACTATTGAGAGTTCTAGTCACAAAACACAAATAGACCTTCAAATGACCTTCAAAGTGAAATCCAAGGTCACCACGTTGTGGCCCCAGATGACCTCAACATTTTGTATATAATTAATTTTGCTCATATCTCGCCATCCGCATCATAACGAGATACCGCAGCCTGAAAAGTTCGAGAGAGCCATCTGACCTTCAGATGTCCCCTAGGGCCAATTTTACCTCTAACGTAAAATTTTTAATTTTTTCAGAATCTGCGGTCAAAAATAAGGGTTCCCATATAAAAAACGGAAGTTGACCTTCAAATGACCTTGAAAATGACCTTGAAGGTCAAATGTAAGGTCAACATTCGATAGCCCTCTTTCTTCCCGACAACTTTTATTTAAGTCAGTTTTCTTCAAACCTTGATCCTAAAAAGTTATGAGGAAAAAACTTTCCGGATGGTACACCCTGTATACGTTAGAGAGGGGTGGTTCACCCTGAATAGAACTGGGGTATATTCTGAACAACAGTGGGCAATATAAAGAAATCAAATATACTATATCGGTGCTATTTTCACTTCAACAACGATAATTTTCGGCTTTGGTAAATAAATTCGGGATATAAACTTGAAGGGGTAGTTTACCCCTAAAATTTTTTTTTTTCGCTAAAACAAAAAATACGTATTTTTGTATCTTAATTATCTACTATTTGCACTATTTCAAGATAAAAACGGGTCATTACTCGATTTTTGGCGTTGAAAACTAACTTTTGCGGGGGTGGTTCACCCCTTAAAAATTTTCAACCCCAAAATTTTTTTTATTCGTTTTTAATTTCCCATCGATAGAAACAATTTTTCAGCAATTCCGTTCAATTTTGATTATTGTATCTACATAAATTATCAGTTTTCCCCAAAAAACCCATATTTTTAGGGGGTGAAAACACCCCTTAAAACCGCTTACCAGCAGCTAAGAAAAAATACGGGATCCTTAGATTTGTTTACTCTACAACATATCCAAATTTCAAGAAAATCGGAGGGGTACACCTGGGGATGTTTCCTTGTAAGATGTCGGCGATGGTGGATATACGTGCGTCTGGAATAGGAAAAGCCTCAAGCCAACGAGTGAATCGGTCAATAATAGTTAAACAATATCTAAAATTTTCAGATAAAGGAAGTGGACCGACAATATTTAAATGAATGAAATTAAACTTTTCCTTGCTTGGCTCAAAAGATCCTAAAGGAGATTGAGTATGCCGAGAAATCCTCGACTGCTGACAGGACAAACACTGCCTGGCCCAAGACTTAGCATCTTTGTTAATTGATGGCCAAATAAACGGACCTCGAGACAATTTAGCCGTAGCCCTCAGACCAGGATGGCAAAGATTGTGTACCTTGTCAAAAACCATATGCCTTAGTCCTTAGATCAGATGGGATATAAGGTCTAACCGGATTGGTTGAAGTATCACACCAAATTGGAATATGAGAGTCTGGAATGCATACCGGCTTAAGAGCTAAAGTTGTTGAAACTTTTCCATGTCTGGATCCCTGGACTGTGAGGGTACCAGTTGTTGAATATTAATCGTGGAAGGAATCTCGATTGTTTCAACTCTCGATAAATTATCGGCGACTACATTATCCTCACCTTTAATGTGACGTATGTCACTGGTAAACTGAGCAATTAAGTCGAGATATCGAACTTGTCGCGGAAAAGCCTTATCTGACTTCTGCTTAAAAGCAAAAATTAGAGGCTTGTGGTCCGTAAACAACGTGAACTTTCGACCTTCTAACATATATCTAAAATGTTTTACTGCTAAATAAGCAGCTAACAACTCTCTATCATACGCACAATATTTGCGTTTAGTAGGACTTAGCTTTTATGAAAAGAAACCTAAAGGCTCGTCAACACCATTGAAAGACTGTTGTAAAACTGCACCGACAGCAATGTCAGAGGCATATACCAACAATGACAATTTCGCATCGCTACGAGGGAATGCCAGTTGTGAAGCATCGGCAAGCAGTTGTTTAGCCCTATCAAAAGCAGCCAAAGATCGCTCGTTCCAAGTAATAGGTTTCTTGTATTTCTTTTTATGAGAACCAAGCAAGAAATCATTGAGCAGCGCCAAATTTTGAGCGGCATGGGGAACAAAACGACGATAAAAATTAAACACACCTAGAAAACGACGCATTTCATAAACTGTTGTTGGGGGTTTTAGACTACGTATAGCTTCAACTTTATCAGGAAGAGGTCTAACACCCCTAACGTCAATATTATGACCAAGGAAAGATACTGAATCTTTGAGAAAATGACATTTTTCCAAATTGATGAGCAAACCATACTGTGTAAATCGTTCAAAAACGATTTTGAAGTTCCTCAAATGTTCTTCAACATCGCTAGAAGCTATCAGGACATCATCAATATAAGGGAAAACAAAATCGAGATCACGTAAAACCGAATGGATAAAAAGCTGAAAAATTTGCGCAGCATTCCGAAAACCAAAAGTAGTTTTAGGAAATTCAAATAATCCAAAAGGTGTCGTGATTGCTGTTTTCTCAATATCCTCCTCGTTGACTGGAATTTGATGATACGCTTTAACCAAATCCAAAACAGAAAAAAATTTCTTCCCACTTAATTGTTGAGAAAAATCGTGAATGTGGGGTATGGGATATGAATCGGGCACAGTAATATTATTTAAAGCACGATAATCACCACAAGGTCGTCAAGAACCGTCTTTTTTCTTCACCATATGTATCGGTGAAGCCCAAGGCCCAAGTTCCCGATTACAATAAGTCGAAATGTTTGTTTCATTGGCACGTTCTGATATTCATGGGGAGTCTCTCCAACCAGAGACAACTAAGAACCCTTTCATCAAAATTTGGTCCGGCCAGACTTTTCATCTCTCCTAAAATCTGACCTGGCTTACGGTCGCCCAACTCCAAACCAGTTAGCAGTTGTAGTGATGGAGACCGGAGGACGAGGGTTTGTATGGCCGTGCAGGCCTAGACACCAGGTATCGAAGAACCACTCTCCGATAACCACCCGTGACGTGCGCTGGCAGACCAGCTCAGCTGTCGGGAGTTGCGGGGTGGGTGAAACACGGCGGTTATCGGCCTCCTCCATCAACGTACAAAACGAATATCGCACGTCTGCCCGAGGAAGAACTCAAACAAAAAAAAATATAAAACTCGAAAAAACTAAAAACCCGCAATAAATCATAAAACCAACCGAGAAACGCTAATGATGGTGCCTCTGCACCAAACTCCCAGAAACTCCAAAAACCAACAAAGTCCCGTGCAGGGACATGGGGCTGCACAAGCCAAATTAAAACGGTACGAAGGCCAAAAACATATTTATAAATGAGAAAACCGTCCAATCAGGACAGATCCTTTTCCCTCTCAGGTCATTTGAGCCTCAAGATGTACAACGGCTCTATAAGGGCCCCAGATGTAGTGGGCCGGCGCATCTCTACCCTCCCTACCGTGGGTTTCGGGCGCAATTCAGGTTAAAACCCCCAATTAAAATTCAAATCAAGCGCAGTGGAGAGGAGGGGGAGAGAGGAAAAACTCTATTTACCCCTTCATTATATTTTTGCAATTTTGTTTAGCACCCATGTGCATGTATTCATTCAAAACAAGAAGAACGTATATGTATTATTCATTGAAACTAATATTCGATTATACATATATATATTTCTAAATATAAAGCATATTCATACGATATATAGCCTTATATGGTATGTATGGATATATATAATATTCATAGTAATGTAATCAATCCAAATAAATGACTGAAGACTAAACTAATTCATTTTCATTTTTAAATGTGCACTCATCATAATATCGTTGTGGAATTATCGATCCGCATATGACTGGTATGATTCCAAGGATCATATGCAGACTTGTACCAGACGTAGCAAAAATTCCAAGTTATCGCCTGGTAAATAAGCCCATCCACAAGATGAATTTAAACAGGGTGAAAATTGAGTTTTCGAAGGTGCCCTCTTCGTCATTGGTCTCTTTCGCCAGTTGCTTCAATTATTCGTCGGATGAATACGCATCCGTGCGACAGCACAAATCAAACTCTCTTACCGTTTTCGGCAAAACTTTGCCATCAACGGTTTGCACCGCAAACAAGTCGCAAATTCTAAATATGTCGTCCAAACTGCTAAAATTTTAAGCGTGGGTAGTATTGAGATCGACGGTGCTAAATGTGCCTATTGAAGCATCATGCTTCCGCGGGTGCTTTGAGCAGGCACTTGCCTGACAAACCAGAAATTTAGGCGATTGAAGCAACAACCACAAGAATATTTTTATTAGTATCAATTTTTTTTTTTTTACTTAGGTACTACAAAAAAAACGCATAGAGAGTAGAGATGGGTATCGACCAACAAGTAATCGATTAATGAAATCGATTATAATTTTTTACGAATTAATCGATACACCGATTATTTGTGACTTGAAAAATCGATTAATAGGCAATTTCAAAAAAGGTTGGGAAAAAATTAAAACTGGGTTCAATAAAAAAAACGAGCTCCAAGTAAAAAATAGTCCTTATTTATTCACATGAAAACAGAAGAAATATCATCAAACAGAGAAATAATAATTACACCTACTGGAAGCAGTTGCCTGAAACATTCCCAGTAGCTGCAGAAATAATAGTAATTATTGAGTTGTGAGAAGTATTGAGCTTATTTATTAATCCCAATACTTATCATGAACGTCCTTAAGGAATATAAGTGCATTGGCCATGTCGGCGGTCAGCCCGCTTCTCTGTTCCCTCAGAATTTGACCAGCTTAAGAGAAAAGCCTTTCTGAAGGAACTGAGGTCGCTACCGCTGGCACATATGTTAAGGCCACCTTAGAACGTCTCAGCCGTCTGTTTCCAGAATAAGACCGGATTTTGTTGAATCCTCTCCTGTGGCGTCCTCAGATACAAACTGAATTCCTCATTGATGCCGCCTGAAGCGTCCTGGGGCGGTAGATAGGTAAAAGTAGAATGAGAAAAGTAGTAGGTAAATACTATACACGACTGTTGTAAGCGATTTTTCGCAATGAAAGAAAAATATATCGCTCTTGAAATCTGAAGTCTCAGCGAAGAAAAAAGTGCAATAATCGTTATAAAATAATCGATTAATCGATTAAATCGACCCTAATGTAATCGATTATTCGACAAAATAATCGATTATTTCGATTAATCGATACCCATCCCTAATAGAGAGTATCACAAATTTAAGGATATGCTAAATACATAATGATGCCGACATAAGCCAAGCATCAATCTAATTGACTAATCTAATTGATCCGGCAAAAATGCAAACGCAAGGAAAGTTCCAGACGTAGTAACACTTTCGGTAACTGGTTATAGTGCAACAGCTTAGCCATGGGTTCGTTCCAAGACATCATTCTAAAACATAATGTTCCTATTTTTGTAAGATGCCCACCATGATGTCACACGCAGCAGTGATCGTGCCACGTATGGAGTAGGGATGTTGCGGATGTAGATTTCTTAACATCCGCGGATGCGGATGCGAATGCGAATTTTTGAACGATTACATCCGCGGATGCGGATTTTAAATTTTTTTAAGGAACTTTGTATGCATGCAAAAATAAGATAAAAAGATAGTAATCATTAATATTTTTATTAAATAACTAGATATTTAGTATTTAAAGTTAAAAATTGGTGCATTATATTTTATAAAAAGTAATATCGCCGCCTTTTCAGGTTCTAGTCTGTTCCGCTGAGACTCATAAATTAAACCCGCGCTACTGAACAACTGTTCACTAGGAACACTCGCTGGTGGTGGCGATAAAAATCTGCGCGCTATTGTTGATAGCATTTTCAATTCTTCTTGATGAACGCTCCACCATTTAAGTGGATTATCATTTATATTGATTCTTTTTCTATTGCGGTAAGATAGCAATTCGTTCTTGACTACAGCATCAGCGCTACTTTCTAGTGTTTCTTGGCTCTCATCTTCACTTGATGAATCCAGCATCATGGCAAGATCGTTTTTTAAACATAGCTTTCTGACCGTGCCGGACGTCCCTGGTTGTTCCGCATCTTTTTCCGAGGAACTCATTCTCATTCTCTTAGCCTCTCCAGAATTAAAAGAACTTGAAACATCACCCTCAGTATTTGTCATCTTCAAAATATCTTCTTTGATCTTTTCTTCCGTCATTGGTGTAAAAAACTTGTGTTTAAAGCGAGGGTCTAAGTAGGTGGCGATGATATATAAATTGTTCTCTTCCAACAAAGTAGAAAACTTCGCTGAAAGTTCAGTTTTCAGAGTCGTGGCGGCTAGTCGAATTGGATCAACATTGTCTGATCTTGTTAAATAATCATCGACTTTTTTCCCAAGCATTTGAATTATTGGAATTACAGATGAAACAAGAGCATGCGAGTTGCTTAGCTCCCGCGTGGCTTCCTCGAAATGTGTTAATAACTCAATACAACATTCAATGATTTTCCACTCTTCTGCCAAAATAGGCTCAATCTCACTATCATTGATATAAAGACTTAAGGCATCCTTTACCTTTAAAAAACGCTCAAACATGTAAAATGTACTATTCCATCGCGTTATACAATCTTGGAACACTTTGAGATGTGGTTGATTCAGTCTGTCCTGAATTTTTTGCAGTTGTTTCTGAGCGATAGTGGAATGGTTAAAGTGAGTTGAAATTTTCTTACATTTTTGTTTTACTATTTTTATGTTTTCTTGCGAATGTAAACAATTGCGAATAGCAAGTTGCATCTTGTGAACTGTACAATCCACGTCATTGAATGCTGCTAATCGCGTAGCTCTTTTCATATTGGAGCCTTCGTCTCGAGTTAGACAGTGCACTTGTTCTTTTTTGATATTCCATTCAGAAAGCATCGTTTCAAATTTTTCAGCAATTATGTCACCAGTGTGACGATCGTTGAATGTCTCGCATTTCAATACAATTGATGATCTATCAAAGTTTTCTGCTATTCCATGACAAGTCAGGCTAAGCAAAGAGGCATTTGAGTGTAGATCCGACCAAATGTCAGAAGTAAACGACATGTAATCAAATTTTTCGATCATTATTTTAACTTTTTCAGCAACTTTGCCATATAGTTCTCCGCACACAAAATCAGTAAAAAAATTACGCCCCCTTAAATTATATCTTGGTGCTAATTCTAGTATTAGTCTGCGAAAACCAAGCCCGTCCACAAAGCTAAATGGTAAATTTTGGATCGCAATCATTTCGCCAATGAGTTTGTCAATCTTTTTCGAATTACAATTGTTGGTGTCCCACTTCTTTTCCTTTAGAACTACTTCTTCTAACGAAAGCTGTCTCTTTGCTTCTTGTAAAGGAGTGACGATTTTATCTAAAAAAAAATACACGCATAAATTATAACTTGTTGTGAAACTAACAAAAATAAACTAATGAAAAACAGATAAGAGGCTAATAATAATGAATTTTTACAGCATCAGTAAAAGGAGAAAATCTTGAAACTAAAACGTTTTTCCATTCAGCTTACCTGTGTCAGCTTTTATTTTCTGCAATTGTTTTATTTTATTAGAGCTTTCAAACAATTTAAACTCTTCTGAGTGCATCGATTTTAGGTGATTTTTTAAAGACGAGGTGGTACGGCCCTTGCGAGAGTAAGTTCTATTGCATATTTTACAAAGAGCCTTATCCTGGTCACGTTCATCTGCTTTAAAATAAGTCCAAATCGCACTTTGTGTCGGCGGTGACATTGTAAATTCAAAATAAACAGAAAACTAGTTGAACACACAATAATCACTGTATATGTATATCATCAATCATCAATCAATATATCACAACAACACCTAAGAACTAAAATGTTCAAAAGATAAGGAATAAGGGCAACTATATACGTTGTGTTCTGATTGAGTTACGAGAAACAAATGATGACCAATAAAAAACACGTCGCAGTATGCGTCATCCGCTGGTTCAATTTTTTCTTGTCGCGACCTGCAGTAGCGGTACATCTGCATCCGCATGCACATCCGCATTGATTATTGCGGATGCGGATGCGGACGCAGATGTCCAATTCCATGCGGAAGCTCCGCAATTGCGGATGCGGATGCGAATATTCGCAACATCCCTAGTATGGAGTAGCGACCCAGCAATTGTTCTCGTATAGGATGACAATAGTAATTTATTTCATATCATTACTCCGGGAACTATTTTCCCTTATCACCACTTTATACCTGAAAAAAAAGTCGAAATGGCAACCGTGTAGCTAATTCTGAAAATGCCAACGTCTACTTATGGCTTGTTGGCAGGTAAGGTCCGCTGCGTATATATGGCATCAGAATTGTTGTGTGGTAGTTCTGTAGATAACCACCTAGTTTAGGACATCTGTCACAAACAGCCAGGTATCGGATGATTAAATCATGAGCACGTTAGCCACAATCTCTTATCGAAGCCGAGAGAAATACATATGTAGATGCTGATAATAAACAGGTTAGCACAATCTACATAAAGTGCATGTAAGCGACCAACCAACACTCGAATAAAACTGACGTCACGTTCGGGTAATATTGAAAGATGGATGTCAACTGGCCAAACGTTAACTGATACGAACTAATGGAGCCAAACAAACTCTTGCAAATAATGGGCACCAACACCTTTAGAAAATAGAAGTGATACTTAGCCAGCGTTTCTCCAAAGGCACAGCGCTTATGCAGATCACCCTTTCAGCGGGCTGTGGGGCGCACGGGATGAACTCAGGATGGAAATGGGGCTCCCTGTGGTGACGGATTACCCTCGTCGCACTCAGTTGAACTTCTTCACTGCTTCTGCGCCAATCTTGACGACTTTTCGCTACAGCGGCGCTTTACACTTTTCTTTAATTATTATTACTTGTTTTTTTTTCTATTAAACACCCGGTGAAGAAAGAAAAGAAAAGACGTTCGACTCCACAGGATTGAGGGAATCGAAACTAAAAAAAAAAGGCCCGGAGCGTAGCGGGAACGACGACGATACCCTCCTTTCCACGTCTACTTTCCACCGCGGTCAGGAATCAACTCCTCAAAAAAAAAAAAAAAACAACAGCCAAGCTCTTGACTGCGAAATCGCCACCGACCCGCTCGATGTTTAAATCCGAACTCCCGAAAAAATGCACAATGCATTTGAACAACGGATTTATTCTTTTCAAACCGGTTTCATCAGAATACCTGCATAGTGCATAGTATCGTTTGCATAGCTTGTTATCATAATTTTTTGCATCCTGACCATTTCTTATCAGTTATCGCTGACCCGATGCAGTCGGGTACAGTGACTCGCGAAAGTAAATGGACAGGCGGCAGGAAATTATAACAACAATCTGATGTGAGCGAATACTTTCCCGGTACCTACGCAGATGCATAGATGGACACATATATGCATAGATATGTCGATATATCACTGGTGTATATCGATATTAAATGCATGCATAAGAATATGCAAATATGCATATAGATATACATGCATCTAATGACGCATACCACGCATATGAACAAATGTATGCATGCACGTATCCATGCATGCATCTCCGCCTGTAACGGCGCACATTACACAGTTTACGGATTCTCGATGAATCTGATAAACTGTATTTATCAATTACAGCTCTTTTAAAATCTGTGTACATAGAACAATCCCGGAGTCCCTCAAAAACTTCATCCATGTTCTCCAAATCTATAGGCGAGAACATACTTAATGCCAAATTAAATTGTTCAACCTCATTATCAATACGAAAGGCCGCAAATTGCCTTTCAAGCAGAGCAAACCAACCGACCGAGTTCCTAGGCCAAAAAGGAAAACATCTGAGACGATTCCTTTTATGATCATGTTGAGGAACTCGATCCGCCGAACCGCGCAACTGTCGCGAATTTGAAACTGCTCCGGATGCTATTAACAATGAAGTAACATTAACTTCAATCTCAGTTTGAATATCTGCTCCCGATGAGGAATCATGATGGAGGGAAGAATTCGCAGTTCTGATTCTAGTTACCGGCATTTTTATATTAATCACAAAAATCCACTTACTTTTACACTAATTGTTTAAAATATATTTAAATAATTAAAAATTAATTTAATTGAGGAATATAGCAGAATAAGCAACTTTTTGCTTCTAGCGCCAACTGCTGATGGACTAGTCACCTAGGACGAATATTTGAACGACGATGTTGCTCAAACGTTGAATTTGTTCGAACGTCGTCAGACTTCTAGAGAAATTATTGTTCCATGTTCGGGGTCACCGGTTGTTAAGTATCCTTCTTGAGATCTCTTAAGAATTTCTTGAATAGCTTCACTTCCAAAGAAAAAATGGAGATAATTTGATATCTTGAAACAATTCAATTTATAAAATATTGAATTAAATATTTAATTCATTCGAAGAAGAAATATGATCGTTCGATTTCAAAGATATTCTTTTTAAATAATTAATATTTATTTTTAAGTTTTGTAGTTTACAAAACCAATTGTGTCAATAGTTTTTGAAACTATTGAATGGCTAATAAGCCTCCCTATCAACGATCCTTAGATACGTTGATTTATACTCTTTCTTCACAACAATCCTAAGAAATGTTGCTTTCTTGATTTTACCTTTAACTACTTCGTAGACTCGCTTCTCTAATTGAAAGACTCTGGTTTGCAAAATGGGACTGACATGTATTTTAAAATTAAAACTTAATTTATACATAAAAAGAACTTAACCTAAGCATAATTTGTTCGTATTGATTTGTGCGTGCAATAACCCACTTTCAATAAGAAATTGCAATGTCAACATGATGGGTGCATTGACTTTGAAATGTGGATTGTAATATCAACATGATGGGTGCATTAACTTCGAATTGTGGATTATTGCATGCACGTTACAATTTGTGTCAGCAGAATAACACATGATTTATTAAATACAATTTACAAAATTGTACATTCTGCCGACTAAAAAAATGTAATGATATATTTTACATATTAAAAATTTGTTTAAGTTGATTGGAATTTACTAATATTCAAATTGAATATTAATTTACATTGTACCATTGAGTCATGGATGGTGTGGATATAGGAGTTTGACTCCTTTTGTTTTTTATGAATAAGTAAGGTATAATATATTACATGTACATGATATAATTATAGATAGTATAGCTGTCCCTCCATGATGCTGGATTTTTTTCCAATTAATAGATCCTTCGCTCTCCAATAAGGAGGAGAGGTTGTTGATGTGTTGTTGAAAGGACTCCGTGGATTTGACTAATGAGAGTTAAAATCAATGTGAGGTTCTTTTGGTTTGAAAAATACTTGCTATATAGGAGATCTTTCTTCATAATTTGGCATCAGAATCAATTGAGGATTGTGCAAGGAACACGTCGAGTGCAGGTGTATTACTGCCGTTCCATTAATTACATGCTCCTTACGATTTCCGTGACATAAGGTGAAAATGGTTGTAGGGTGCGGTGCTAAAAAAAATCCAAGTGCTAGTGTCATGGAGTGCTATCCAAACAATTGTATCGAGTTTGAACATGTTGGATTCACAATTCTTCCCGTGGACTGAATCATATATGTCATGAATTATACAATACAGTTATGGCCTCCAGTGAATTCATAAGCGATATTTGCGGTCACAATATAAAATGTGTTGTTGATCTTCATTGCTTCATTAAGAGCGGTTTGGTCCAATTGGTAATACCTATCGAGTTGCTTGTTATAGTTGATGGCTAAGTATACTAGTGTGAAACTCAAAACGGCATATGGGTTGTCTTCATTAAAACGTCTAGGAACAGCAGTTGGTTTTATGGGCTCGAAGACGGTTGTTTCGATGATTGGTAAGTAAGCAAACATCAGAAGTTCATTCTCGGTGTGTTGTGTTTCAATTCTTTTTAGTGGACGGCGAAAAGCTTTATGCTGTTCTGGCAAAAGGCTTTCGGTTCGGTTGATAGCTTTCTGCAATTCAATTATATCCAAACATTCAATGATTCCAATATTTGTGAATAACGTATTTAAAATTGACGTATATTTTTGACTAAGTTCATGAAGAAAATCTCTGGCTCGCTGATATGCGCTAAGGAAATGAATCATAATCTTGTTATGGTCAGTGACAATATAAATATAAATAACTGGCGCAACAGTCCAATTTGAACCACGGCCTCGAGATGAGTTAGCATCATCTCATTCTCTAGATCGTGACGGTTTTGTGCAGAGGTATGTGATCAGCAACACGCTCAACCGAGTTATTTACCCCATAATGGGTACTCATTTAACAGCTGAGTGGGCTTATAGTCCGACACGTAAATCCCCGGAATCGAACCGGGGCCCAGTGCGTTGAAGGCGATCGTGCTAACCGTTGCGCCATCCGGACTACCAGTGACAATATACCATTTCGAATATCTGTTGATGGCATCCAATCCCATGTTGAGATGATCATTAAAACTTCTCAATTGCAACTGGATCTTTTCGTTTGTGCGATTTAGAGTTTGTAGAGAATTTAGCATTATTTGTCAATGGTGATGGTTGGCTCGGATGAGCTCTTGCTGATTGAAGCTTAAGTTGTCAATGTCGTGATAGACCTTATCATTCACGCTAAATATTGTTGTTAAGAAGTCCCCTAATATCCCTCGCTTCGATCTGGAATGCAGGAACCGGATAGTGTCTATTTTATGCTGAACTTCACGGTTGACTTCTTCTAATTGCTGACTGGGATCTGCACAATTTACTTCAGATGTCACAGTTTCCTTCATCGCACATATTAACTATACTTTTAGTGACCTTTGTTGCCGCTATGCTGTCGTTCTGTAGATCCTTCCATGGTAATTTTAGGCTTAACCTTAACATGCCTCGGTTGACATAAGTATTACCTAAACGTTCAATATAAATTCCACTTGGAATGGATGTTATGTTTAAAGCTGCATCGACCGATGGTAGACAAATTGCAAAAATGGTCATACAAAACAGCCAGCTAAATGTGGAGATTGAATTTCGGGAATACTTTGCAGTACTGGCTAAATCATTATCCTGCAAACTTTGTCTTCCTTTTTCTCGTTCGCTTAAATGAAACGATGGCGGCGCCTGTAAAATTATTCTTTTCATGGTGTTGTTCTGGATTTTCTGGAGTTTTGAGCTCTTCGATTGGTAGAGGAGCCAATTTGACAATGGGCCTTTTGGTGATTCGACCATTCAATTTGATTGTCGCTACTCGTACCAATCCGTCAGCACCCGGATGTACTTCTAAGATTCTGGCAAGCGGCCACTTTGTCGGCGGGTAATTTTTATGTTTGACCAGCACTAATTGCCCCGCTTCCAAATTTGTTTTTGCTTTCATCCATTTTGGCTTATGTTGTAGCTTTGAGAGATACTCTTTCGGCCATGGATCCCAGAATTGACACCCAATCTGCTGCGTTAATTTCCATTTATCCAACATGTGAGATGCTTGTGGCTACTCTTGTGGTACTGCTGTAAGAGTTTCTCCAATTAAAAAATGAGCAGAAGTGAGTGCTTCCATATCATTTGGATCATCACTAATAGGCATGAGTGGTCTACTGTTAAGAACTGCCTCTATTTGAGTAAGAACAGTGTACATTTCTTCCATTGTTAACAAATTTTATGGGATAGCATGGAATAAATACAAAATATTGTTGGAGTTAGGGAGGTGTTCGAGTTACAGAAATTCGACTTAGAGGTTGAATTTTATATACGAAACTCACGGGAAGGAGGTTTCGACTTAAAGAGGTTTGACTGTATATGTATTTTGATATCAATTGATTATTTTTGCAAATCTAAACAATGGTTAGGTTAGGTTAGGTAAAGTGGCTGCCATGCTAACGCACAGCACACATAGACCGCCACTGGATACGTTGTGATACCATTAGATCCACCTAATGAAAAACCAAGGCATTAAAACCAGCCTGTGCTGGCAATGTAACGATTGAGCTGTATTGCACTCGTTTCCTTAAGGTCCTCCAGTTCCCAAAAAAAGCGGGAACCCAGGAACCTCCTCCGCCTCTCAGCCAGGGCCGGGCAGTGACAGAGGAGATGGAGAACGCTCTCCTCCTCATCCACGTCATCACAGCTCCTGCAGTAGTCATTGTGAGGAATGCGAAGCCTCCAGGCAAGCTCTCCTATAGGACAGTGCCCCGTAATAACCCCCACAACTCTGCCAATGTGATTTCTGTTCAGTGAAAGCAGTGTGGCGGAGCGGCTAGGGTCAAGTTTTGGCCAAATCGACTTCGTTGTTTGGCACGTAACGCCGTTTAACCATCTCATGTTCGCCCTGTCAACTGCAGTGGCTTTGATAGCAAGTTTGCACGATGAGGCTGGCATTTTGATGTTAGCGCGGTCCCCGTCAATAACTCCGGTTGTCCCCACCCGAGCCAGCTCATCCGCCACGCAGTTACCTGCGAGGCCACAATGGCTCGGTATCCAACAGAGCGTTATGTTGGAATAACCACCCATCACCCTGAGGGTTAAACGACATTTCGCGATGGTTTTCGATGTAGTCAGGACGGATTCAAGTGATCAAATTGCAGCCTGACTATCCGTGTAAATAGTGACGTCCCTCGTGGTTTCCCAGCCAGTTCAGAGCTTCCAGGATTGCAGAAACATCCGCCTGTAGGACGCTGCAGAAGTCGGGAAGACGGAATGACAAGTTAATTCCCAATCCTTCCGAATGGATACCAGCACAGACTTCGCCGTCGGTCCTAGAGCCATCCGTGTAGATGACAATGGAGTCGGTGGTCATAAGCGTATTAACACACCATAGATCCCTTGGTGGAATCAAGCTGGTGTGGCTCCGACCGAAAATGTATTTCGCACAAGTATAGTCAGTCTCCACAAGGAGATCCAAGTAACCCAGTATAGTCGAGTGTCCGCCACTCAACGTGCGCCTTTGGCCAGTTTCGCGAAGGCGTAAAGCCGTGTTAGCCGCCAGCTGTTCACCGTAAATGTCCAGGGGGAGCAAGCCGAGCACCATGCCTAGTCCGGCTGACGGAGTTGTTCTGAAAGCCCCCGTTATGGCCAGCGCCGCTTGCTTTTGTACCTTACTTAGTAGGTTGCAATAGGCTGCTACTCGGAGTGCCGTCCACCATACACTTATTCCGTACAGTAGTATAGGACGTACTACAGCTGTGTATATCCAATATACAGCTTTAGGCTGCAGGCCCCAGTTCTTACCTATGGCCTTCCTGCATGAGTAGAGGGCAACAGTAGCTTTCTTGACCCGTTCTTCAATGTTGGGTTTCCACATTAGTTTCCTGTCAAAGATGAGACCGAGGAACTTAGCTTTGTCGGTGAAAACCAGTTGAATCCTCTCCAGTGAGGGAGGTTCGATAGGGGGAATCACGCGTCTTCTGGTAAAGAGCACAAGCTCCGTTTTAAGCGGGTTAATTCCGACGCCGCAGAGGTTTGCCACTTTGTTAGAAAAGAAAGGGCATGTTGCAATAGCCCACAGAGGACATCAGGAAATTTACCTGTGACTGCGATGGCAGCGTTATCTGCATACGCAGTAAGTTTGCACCCGACCTCTTCCAGTTTTAGAAGCAGTCTGTTGATCGCTACATTCCAGAGAAGGGGAGACAGTATACCCCCTTGCGGGGTTCCTCTACAGACATCCCTATATACTGACGACGTACTAAGGGTAGTGTGTATGCGCTGAGATGTTAGTAGTACGTTAACGAGTTTACAAAGCGACTCGTCGACCTGGAGGCCCAGGAGCGCCTCAATTATCGCACTAGCTCTAATATTATTGAAAGCACCTTCGATGTCCAGGAATACAACCATCGTGTATTCCTTTTGATCAAGGGATTTCTCAATCTGACCGACCAAAGAGTGCAGAGCCGTGTCCACCGACTTAAGGTCTAGACACACAGTGTCCGTACCAGGGCAGCGCCGTAGTCGCCCGTATACTGGCGATCTACGGTAAGCGAATTGTACCATATAAAACAGTCTGCTGGTCCACACTACACACACGGACAGCAGACCGTCACCTGCACGTCACGGGGCGGACCGTGCCCGTTTAGTTTGGTTTAATTTTCCTCGCTCATGGTTCGGTACGGAAAGAAATTGGATACACACATAGCCGAACACGGAGCAGCCGCCGCCGGGTGGGTTGTTGTGTAGCCATCATACGGCGAAGAAAATGTACAATGTTGAATAGCTAGACACACGTTTGCATTGCATGCAATTAAAGTCGCTAGGAAGAATCGCGGGAATCGGGGACACATGGGAAACACACGGTTGGTCTCGGTACGGGTACTGTGTGGTTTTGCTTGCAATGTACGGTCATGTGCCCGATATACGGGCGACTACGGCGCTGCCCTGGTACGGGCACTGTGTGTCTAGACCTTTACCCTTCCAATAGACATGTTGTGACGTGGATAAAAGCAAAGTTGAAGAGAGACTTATTGATCGGAGGTCGTTTGGGCGCGCATGTGAACTTCTACCCGTTTTCGGGATAAAAATCACCCGCACTTCCCTCCAGCTGCGAGGAACGTACTCCAGGCAGGCAATTAGGATACACTCTATCCAAGGATATATAATATCTACATAATGCTGCAAGTCCGCAGGAATGATGCCATCCGGTCCAGCCGACTTGTAAGGCTCAAAGCTGGAAATTGCCCACAAGATCTTCTCGCGAGATAAGATGGATGCACTATCACATGGCGCTATGCGACGCGTGGAGGGGTCCCTCAGCGGAGCTGCCGTCGAACTACCAGGGAAGTGTGTGTCAAGTAGACACATAAGGGTTTCCCTGCTCGAGGATGTCTTCCTTTTGTAGGAAACTTGGCATAGATGGATTTGACGCCAGGAGTTTCCGAAATCTAGAGGTCTCACAAGATCCTTCGATACGTTCGCAAAAGTTCCTCCAAGTATTGCGTTTCGCTCCTCTTAATTCTTTCTTGAAAGAGTTCAGATGTTTTTTATATAAGTGCCAATCCGACTCCAGATTTGAAGCCTTAGCCTTATTGAAACTTCTCCTACACTCAGCCCTAAGTTCAGAGATCCTAATACTCCACCAGGCTGTTTTTTTCTTTCCTGCACGTGAGATAGCCGGACTTGATGAAGACACCGCTGCCTTCATAACACCCGTGAGAGTGTTTACCATTATTTCCAGCTCCAGTTCGTTGCAGGGCTGTCTTGGTAGAGGAGGTAGCCCTCCATAAAAAGCATCGCGATACTTAGGCCAGTTGGTCTTTCTGCGATTAATAATGGGTTGAATTACAATACTTCAGGACGTACGGTGAGGCTGAACTGAAGGTAACGATGATCAGAGAAGGAGTGTTACGACGACACTCTCCAGTCTCTGATAAGGTGGATGATGTCATCCGACGCCAGAGAGATGTCTAGGACCTCTTGTCTGGCTTTTGTTATAAAAGTAGACCCACGTTACAGATTAAGAGATTAATATCCATACTGTACTCGAGGAGGGATTCTCCGCGCTCATTGGTGTCCGAGCTGCCCCAGACATCGTGATGCGCATTAGAGTCACAGCCAAGAATCATACTAATTTTCGATGTCCATTCTGCTGCAGCCCTGAGATTGGGTGAAGGGAACGTGCCCACACTTTCATACGTCATGTAGGCCGATCCAAATCCAAACCAGTACACCTTACCTTTGAGCTCCAGACAGACTAGCACAGAGTCTTTATCGCTGTAAGTTGAGAGAAGGAAGGCCTTGACGGTTTTCCTAACGAGAATGCAAGACCGAGGTCTACCCTGGCCCTTGATATAGAAAATGGTATAATCAGGAGACCCCAGACCTGTGACGAGATCGTCCACAACCCAAGGTTCCTGAATTAATGCAATATCTTCTTCACTGCGTGCCAGCCGAAGAAGAATGGCAGCTGAGGCTGCTTTCGAATGGTGAAGGTTTATTTGTAGAAACCTTACCATTACGCATGCCTTTCAACTACCGTAACGTCCGCCTCCCCCTCCGTGTCGGATTCCAGGGAGTCGTGCACGAGAGATGGCTGGGAAGTGTCATCCAGTGCAGCCAGATCGGAGCCGAGAGACACGCAATCGTCGTCCGTGTCCTCCTCGGCGGGAATCGACACTACGAAGGGAGTGGATTCGGCTCGGCTCGCATCCTCCTCCATGGGAGATGGTTCTGGTTTGCGTGCCTTTTTCAGATCGCGGAGCTTGATCTTTAGTTAGAGGATCCAATGACTCTCTATTTATTAGCAAAACTGCACATCTGCAGTCTTTAAACGGGTTCTCCAACTTGTCGATACGCCAGTCCTCCGTTGGAATACCCGGATTGCAAGTGCGGATGTCGCGCAATATTTGCTCCTTATCGGAGACAAAGGGCGGTAACCACGCACGGGCCCTAGGACGCGAAGGTATTTCGTCCTTCGCCACTACTTCCAGTCTAGCTCCTGGCCAGACCTTCCCCACCCGACTGATGCCGAATTTAAACATTGATGCAGACCGCTCGTCTGCAAACTTCATAATTTTCACCCGGCGCTGAAACCAGCCCCCGTCCTCAAAGTCTTTGGGTGGTCCCGGGTAGGCTTCCATTACACCACCGAAGTTAACGATCAAAATGCGTTCGACCTTTCTCCAGTTGTCCACCGAAATGCCCCCGTCGGCGTCATTTCGGTCGACAACCGCCAAACTGATCCAACTCCTTACCGCATCCGCGTAGGAGCACTCAAAAAAAAATCGTTGTAAAATTAATCATTTTCATGTCTCTTTGACAATTTTACTCTAACGTTTTTCAGCCGTTTAGTTTTGTAATCAATCTGACATGAAAAATCTAGTCAAATTAGCATGACAGTTTATTATTAAATTAAAAAGCAACTTAATTGAATTGACAAATTGATGGAGTTAATTTGATTATCTGCAGCATGTTAAACAAACTATATTTCAGTTGCTTTGACAAATCTGACATAGTCAATACAAAGTTCAATATTTTTGTATCAACAATGTTAGCAGATTGAAATTACCAAACTATCTGTTATTTCAACCAGAAAATAATATCAACCTTTCCTGTTAAACTAACAAAGAAATTTATCGAATTGACAATTGAAACCTGTTGATCAAAAAGTATCAGACATGTTAATCACGTCCAAAGTGCAAATAAAAAAGATTCAATTTATCTACACATAATAGTTTTATTCAAAAGTACATAATGTATATACATATATATGTATATTAGTATGAGTATAATATTTATTTTTATTTTCAATATAAAATATTCGGCCTTTGAATATTACAAAAATAGTCTGTTATGATTTTCGGATACATAGTACGTAGAAATAAAACTCTTCGGGAAAACAAATAATCAAGATATATAATGTTTCAAAATATTTGTTATTTAGTTATATCAGTCATATCAGATATATTAGTTATTTCAGATACGAATTTGTAACGGCAAAAATATATGTATATAATAAATGGATTTCTCATTAATTTAAGCACGTAAGGACAAAATAATATTTAACAAAGTTAATGTTGTTGCAGTGATATAAATCCAAAATTTCCACTGAAAATTAAGCAAAAAAAAAATTGAATGTAGACTTTTTGTGATTAATGGACTTCTTCCTATTGTTTCATTTGTTCACTTTCCCAATATCGCATATGTATTTTTTATTTGTATGAATATAGTATCTTATTGAAACTTAATTTCTAGATTATTTCATCGGTTTATTAGTTTAATCTCTTATTTTACCAAATTCGATTACTTTATTTTTATGGTATTGAAGGCATTTTTTCAAGTACTATATTATTATTTTATTTTAATGAATCAATTTCTTTTAAAATTAGCAAATATTATGGGAAAAGTGACGAGCTAGATAATGGTTTAAAAAATTCATGTTCTTTTATCCATGCAGCCCAGGAATATATTACGTATCTCCAAGGAAAAAAATTCAAACAGGCTAGATTTTTTTGTGAAACTATATAGTAGTGTTTTCACAAATCCCTCGAAAGTACCAGTTGAAAACGATGGCAAACAAATTGTTTAAAGGTTAAAAGACTATGAAATCACATTTCACGATTTTCGCGAAAAATATTCGAAGCTTGTAAAATTCGTTTTTTTTTAACGGGTAGTTTTCGTGAAAATCACGAAATGTCGCTTCACCATCTTTCAACCCCCATACAAATTTTCGGCCATTGTTTCAATTGGTACTTTTGGGGAGTTCTTTAGGACACAACTATAAAGCTTTATAAAATAAATAGCTTGTTTATAATTTTGTCCTAGTTCTTATTGGTGAAAGTTTCAATATTCCTGGGCTGATGTTAAAGTCAAAATTTTGTAATGAAAATAAAACCAAACAAACTGAAAGGATACTTTTTGTAGTTAATGCACTTCTTCTCATTTAATTTTCCAAACATTGAACATATATTTTTCATTTACCTGAGTTTTAGTTGAATAATTTTTAATGAGTATAATCTGTTATTTAATTCAATTTTTTAATTTACATGATATTGAAAAGAGGCCTTAATTTTACAACTTTTTTATTGACATAAGGGCGCATAGTATTACATTATGGATTATATATAAAAATTAAACATCAAAGTTTATGAGGATCCAAATTTCTTTCATTAAAATGTTTTCATTCTAACGACTCTTTTCGCATCAGGTAGATTGCAGATATGAATGGGAGGACCATCGAACTGTACAATACAGTTCGTTGTATCCCCAACAATAAAGGATTGTAAATGTTCGTCAAAATATTTAAGACTATATTCTTCTCCCACTGCAAAGAAAGTGTTATTCATGCACACGAATTCAATGATTTCATATAATTTGTCTTTGGATGTTATGTGAAAACGTTTTTTGTAAAGCTTTCCTTTAAATTTAATCTCACCAGAGAAAAGTAAAATAGAATTTTCGTCATTAAAAACAATGTCTGAGCGAAGATTTGGAAAATAATATTTTTCTCTGATGTCCAATCTAGATTGATTTAACCCGCTAGTTTCAACCTCAAAAAGAGTGTTCGAAATAATCATATTCGAAAATTTCAATTGCGATTTCATTGCCAGGGTGAAGGGTATATTTTTTCTAGATGTTATATTTCGGGAATAAACCTTAAGCTCCTTATGCTTTCCTTCAAACCTCATACTCCAGAGATGTTTTAATGGACCCGATTTCGCAATTACGGAAGGATAATGTACCATTAAATGGTGCTTAGGCTTCAGTGGTTCATTGAATAATGACGTGTATAGACGATGATGTTGTGTTATCAATTGTTTTAAAAATTCTATTTTTCCAATTTTAAAGTTGAACGCATCAATAAATCTATTATTTGTAACAAAGTAGTGAAAAAAATCCAAATCTCATTATTAACTGGTATGAGATCACTAACCATCAAAGGGAAAAAGTGAACGAAAGTCATCATTTCCCGTGCTGTCATTTTCAAATTGAATGTACGAAGGTTTTTTATATCTATTGCAGGAGATTTATTCCCAAGCTCGGTTGGGCCATAAGAAAATAACTGTTTTCTATGGTTTAAAGTATCCAACGTAAAAAAAATTTCTTTTTCTATGAAATAAATTATGATATTACACATATCGTAAACACATACACCTTCAAATATGTCATGCATGATGTCACAGACAAAATTTTCCGTTACATGAAAAGTTGGCAGACTATTAAAAATAGAATTTTCTTTAATGCCAGTAAGTTTCACATCCTCAATATTTATATCTTCTTCATAATTAATTTTATTTCGCATGGAATTTGTATGCTCAACAAGGTCGAATTTCATGTCACTTTTCTTTCTTTTGCAAAGTCTACAGTAATATATAGAATTAAAAGATTTAGTAAATCCTAAAACGCCATTAATTCCCAAATTATCTCCAAGAACTAGTGAAACCGAAAAAAACAGCTGCATTTCTTTGTTTTTAAAATTTACAACCACACCATTTATTTCCAGATCCTTGAAGTGTTCTAGTAGATTTTTAAAGGTTTTTTCATTTCCGAAATCCGATAAATCTTTGGTTTTGAAAATGGCAGCGACGAAAATGTGGTCCAACTTTGATAATAAATGAGAAGGGATTACAGGACAAATGTAATAACCTATGCAAATTGAATTCTCTTGAGCATGCCCTCCTAATGGGTTATTTATGCAAAAATATAAAAATATTGGCAAAACTATTTTCTCGCCAAATAACATTAATTTTTGTTTCCAAATACTTGCAGAAACAAAGTGATCAAGATTATTAGATGACGCATGGACATAGCTATTCAAATTATTGAGAGTATTTTCAAGCAAGTTGGGAACCTCGAAATACTTTTTCAACTGAAAGGAGATAGGCATAATAGCACCTTTTACATGTTCCTCCCCGAAAACTGGGAGACCGTTGATAAAAACATCGCTGACTTCATTATTGATTGTACATATCTTGGGAAATGAAAATAAATTCATGTCTGTTAGATATTTAAAAAGTTTATGTTCTGTATGAAATCCAGAGAAGGGATTTTCCAAGAATTTTGAAAGATCTAAAATTAGTTTTTTTGATTCATCATTAGTCAGTCTTCCGCTTATAAATTTCAAATTATCACTAATACTTCCAAGTAAAATTGAACCAATATCGTTTTGAATGTTCAACACATCCTTTCTTGTGAAACTGTTTCTACAATGCAGACTTAAAGTAAACTTAACAGAAGATTCGCTGCAAATTTTCAACATTTCTTCACTGCTTTTTGCATGTAAAGTATTTGTTTCTATTAGTGATGGAAAAGATTTTGTTGTTTCCGAGACAAATTGGGAATTTTGCGTTTCTAGTAGTAATGGGCCTATTGTCGAATTATCATTAGCAATCGAAACTTCTGACACGTTATTAAGCAGGGAATGTTTGTTTAGTAAATGGCGTTTAAAGGAAGATATGTCTGAAAATAATGTTGAACAATTGTCTTGAATACAAATATATTGACTTGATGTTTTTTTATTATGTAACCATTTCAAATGGATTTTATAGTGATTTACTTCAACAAAAGTTTGAGTACATAAAAAACATCTAAAATTTGCCATGTTATAATTTGAAGAGTGCAATTATTAGTTGTGTTTAGTTTATTTGTCATTAGTTTCTTTCGTTACTTTGAGCAACTTGATTAAATTATCGAACTTATGGACTCGGTCCTCGCGATCGATAAAAAAAAACGATTTTACAATAATCAATGACGTTTATTCGGTCGCAATACAAATTCAACTGAACAGATACAATTTTACTATTGACTTAAATCTATTTAATTTTGCTTACTAAGCTGCGCGTGTACAATTTTCCCTAAATGCTGTTGTTCATCACCTGTTTGGAATTATTGCTAGATTATCATATTTCATGAGAAATTGTGATAGAGAAAAACTGCAGCGCTATCGGTTTACCGGAAACGAGAACATTGAAAATGTAATACCGAAGCAATGTGAAGTTAAGCGGACATGGTAACCAATATGAAGTCGATATGAGGTTAAGGGGGTGTGATAACTGTTAAGGGGGTGTGATAACTCTTCCCTCCTTAAATAAATCTGTGTCCCACAGATTCAGTCCTGAACGAAGGGAGGTCTTACAGGATCCGGGTAAGTATAGGCTATGTTGGTCGGAAATTTTGCAGAAAAATGTTTTGAATATAATACGAAAAATTGTAACGTATGTGATAGTTGAGGTGACCCTCAACCGAGGACGAAGATTGAGGCTGGTCGTTCAGACCTGCCGTGACACCTAAGTGCCAATACCTTCTCAGACTCCACTCAGTTTGACGCGTGCTCGACGTTAGCTCAGCTGTCGGTAGTGTGGGCGGGGTTGTGTGAATGAGTCTGCCTCGCATCGCTACAAAAAAAAATCACGCGTCTACCCGATTGCCTAACCAATACGGAGTCCCTCAAAGGATATTAGAAACAAAAAAATTGGCCGCGAAACATCCCTAAGTCCCTGCCTCTAGCACGGGAGCCCCCTGATGGCGATGGGGCTCCGCGCTCCCTCCCCTAACCTTGGGTTGAGCTGCGCCTATTGCCCAACCCCCTTAGCGAAAACGATGATGAATGGAATACCCGAGAAGAGCGGAAGAGTGGCGGGCCCTTAGGTGTTCAGGAAGCAAACTCTATTTTTTTTAGTGATAATTCATTCTGTTTTTACTTTTCTTATACGGCATACCACAAATAAATGGTAATAAATGACAAAATTTAAACTAAACTATCTGAAGTATGTATAAATTAAAAAGGATATGTTTAAAAGTTTAAAAAAAATATAAATTTTATTCAACTTTCCTTGATAATGGTAGAATATAGACTAATTCTAATTTACAATGATATTTAAAATAACACCTTCGATTCAAGTAACACGCGATTGCCTTGTCAGCGGAATTGCGGAAGTCAGTCCGAAGTTCAGGTGAACGACTGTTATTTTAGATGCTTGGTCAGCTGCTCGTGTTGGAAAGTGCATTGGCATATGTTGGTTTACGGGAAATGATGAGAATGTGCAAATGATGAGAATGGTGCATCCGGTGTTAACTCTTCCCCTCTTAGGTTGGATGTCCTCATACAACTAGAAGAATGGGATGTTATAGAGACTTCCGTATCCTTGTCTCATGGTTACCAACTGTGGACCAATCGGCGGTGTCGGATGCTCCACTTGGACTGCTGGTACAGGTACGTCCGGGGAATTAGGCTCGATGATAACCTTCGTCCTCGGTGAGCCTTTGCACAGGCTGTTGAGTTTCGCGAGAGTTAGGAGTGTGAATAAGATGGTGAATAGGCCAAAGTTTATCCATTTCGTGATATTCTTTTCGGATCGGATCAGGTTAATTTCTCTCGTGTTGTTTATATGTAGCTCGCGCATCATTTCCAGGGATAGTATCTCCTCAAGTTTATCCTCTTCAGCTTCCCTTTGTAGCATAGGTGGCAAGAGCTGGACCTTCGTTGATTCAAATGCGGTGTATTTTTGATCGTTGATGATAATCGTTTCGTTGTTGAAGTTTACGATATAGGTTCCCTTTAGATGTTGAACTGTGCCATTAACATTTAGCTTTCCGCTGAATTCATTGAGAAGAATAGTTCCGGATGATAGTTCTTCGACTGACGGTACGTGGTGGCTATTAGTTTTATTACAACGTGCTAGTGTGCCCTTGAATAGGTGTGGAATACACTCTGAATCGCTAATGTTTACTATATCATTATTTTTACAAATTGAAAGATTGTTAAAAGTTTTACAGTTTCCGGTTATACCAAAGTAGTTTTCCTTTTCTTGCAATATGTATGTGTAGCCAATGTTATTTATAATACCATTTCTTTTTACTGGTTTTATGAGGAATTTTGAATAGTTGGTTTCATGTGTTGTTTAACTGACTAGAAAAACATAGATAGTGTGATTTATTAAAACATAGTTGTACTCATAGGAATAGTAGGCGTACAATATCAGTGTTGCCTCAACACCTTCCTTTTTTAAAGTTGATGGGGCCCAGCTCCATTTGTTGCCATGATGAGTCTGGATGAAAACTGCTTCATTTATGTCGAATTGTCTTAGCTGAGCGCCATGCCTTTTGTTGAATTGCTTTTCCTGTTCCGTATTCCGATTGGCAGGACCAGCGGCTGGTTTTTTTTAATAAATCAAGTTCAGTCTTGATGTTGCGATTGAACATTAATTGTGCAGGTGATTTGTCACCACACGATGGATTCGGAGTGGAGCGATACTTCATTAAAAAGTTCTGTAAATTTTTCTTATTACTCCCCTCTCCTTCCATTTTTTTAGGGACCTTTTGAAGGTATCTACAAATCGCTCTGCTTGACCATTTGACTGTGGGTGATAGATCGGTGAACGAAGATGGTTGATGCCAAGCGATTCGCAAAACTGTTTGAAATCGTGTGAGACAAATTGTGTGCCGTTATCTGATACGAGAACTGATGGATTACCAAACCGACTGAAGATTTCAGTTAGGATGTCTATTGTTGCAGCCGATGAAATTGTTTTAGTTGCAATAATTTCAGGCCATTTTGAAAACGCGTCGATTATGATGATACATGTTATCAATAGGTCCAGCAAAGTCGATGTGTACTCGTTCCCATGCATCAAGTGGAGTTGGCCACGAATGTAAAAAGGTTTTAACAGGTGATTTGCCTGCCTTTGCACATTTGCACTTTTCACATGATTTGATTAAATTTTCAATATCCTTATCGATATTTGGCCAATAGACGTAACTTCGCGCCAAAATTTTAGTGCGTTGAATGAAATTTTAGTGCGTTGAATGCCTGGATGTGACTTATGTAATTGCTTCAATATGCGATTACGATAGATTTTTGGAATAATGACTCTATCGGCATACAGCAAAACGCCATTTGAATATGAAAGTGCTTCACGTCTGTAGCATGTTGAACCATTTTGAATGTAATAGGTAGATTCTGAATTTGATTGACGATGACACTGTTGAGTTGATTTTCCAACTGGATTGATGCGATGACATATTCTTCATCTGGTTCTACCTAGTCTAACCATAAATATTGTTACAAGGTTTGGCAACCCTGCAGAAAGGAACCGTTATATTGCATTTCTTAAAAATTGAGCTAATCGCTATAGTACGCTTGTGCTTGATGCATTTGTCATCATTTGAGTTTAATTTTTAGTGTAGTGAACATGGATTGGGGTGACAAAGAAAATAAAATTGCTGTGATTGCACTTCATAAAGTAGGAATGCAACCAAGTGATATTTTTAAGACTCTGCATACCCTTGGTATAAGCCGAATGTTTGTATATCGGACTATTGAAAGATTTAATGATACGTCTGGAGTAAGTGACCGTGAAAGAAGTGGCCGTCCGCGAACTACTCGAACACCTCAAGCGGTTAAAGCCGTGCGCGAGAGAATTCGCCGTAATCCTCTTCTGAAATAAAAAATTTTATCGCGTGAGATGAAAATACCCCAAAGAACAATTTCACGTATCATCAAAAGTGACTTGGGGTTGGGTGCTTATCGTAGATCTACCGGGCATTTACTAACAGATTCGTTAAAAAAAAAATAGAGTGGAAAAATCAAAACGATTACTTTGCCGGTACGCAAACCAAGAACACCGTAAAATTTTGTTTACGGACGAAAAAATTTTTACTGTCGAAGAAACATTTAATAAACAAAACGATAGGGTTTATGCTCGCAGTGCCAGAGAAGCTTCTCAAGTTGCCCAAAAGGTTCAAAGAGGTCATCATCCAGCCTCAGTAATGGTTTGGTGGGGTGTTAGCTACAACGGGGTGACAAAGATGCATTTTTGTGAGAAGGGCGTCAAAACGTCTGCCAAAATTTATCAAGAAAGTGTCCTTGAAAGTGTAGTGAAACCTCTCAACACGTCATTATTCAAAAATCAGCCTTGGAGTTTCCAGCAAGATTCTGCACCAGGTCATAAGGCGAAGTCAACCCAAAAATGGCTTGAAGAAAATGTTCCAGATTTTATTTTATTTATTAAAGCTGAAGATTGGCCTTCCTCTAGCCCAGACCTGAATCCGCTGCATTACGAATTATGGTCTGTCTTAGAGCAAATGACGTGCTCTAAAAGACATTCTAATATCGAATCCTTAAAGAAGTCTCTTACACATGCAGTCGCCAACTTTCCGATTGAAGTCGTGCGTGCTTCCATAGATAAGTGGCCAGCTCGATTAAAGGCTTGTGTAAAGGCAAAAGGCAATCACTTCGAATAACTTGTTGCAATTTCCGTTGTTGTGAATGCATTAATAAATAAACAATGATTTCTTAACATATAACACCTCTTTTATTGAACAGTGCTTCAAAAAGTTTGTAACAGTATTTATGGCTAGAGTAGGTATATTTTGCTTGATTAACCTTGATAAGACATCTGCGTAACCAAATGACTCAGTATTAATGTATTCGATACTGAAGTCGTAGGCCATCATGATGATTGCCGAGCGTTGCAACCTATTGGCGGTGTGTTTTGGAATGCCTTTCGTTGTACTGAAAATTGCAAGCAATGGCTTATGATCAGTACGAAGTTTAAAATGACGACCATAAATCATTTTATGGAATTTTTGAACAGCAAAAACTATGCCCAACGCTTCCTTCTCTATTTGGCTGTATGACTTTTCTGCCGATGTAAGTGATCTCGATGCATGCCAAATGGGAATCGTTTTTCCGTCGGGAAATTGGTGCATTATTATGGCGCCAATGCCATACATTGAAGCATCTGCGGCAACGATAATTTCCAAGTGAGGGTTATATGGTGTTAAAAGTAAATCCGACGCCATGAGTTGTTTGAGACGATTAAATGCTCGTTGTTGATGTCTGCCCCAATTCCACTCGAAATCTTTCTGGAGTAATTCGTCCAATGGCCCACGTAATTCATGCATTTTATCGACGAATTTTGCATAAAAGGTGACGGCTCGCAAGAAAGAACGTAGTTCCGTGATATTAGTTGGTGTCGGCATGTGACTGATGGCTACGATTCTATCTGGATCTGATTTGATAAAGTTTTGACTTATGACATAACCCAAATAAGCGATCTCGGTCAAAACGAATTTGCATTTGGTCAATTTTATTCGAAATCCAAATTCTTGCAACTTCTGAAAAAGTTCATTAAGCCGTTGATCATGTTCCTGCTTGGTGCTCCCAGTGACTAATATGTCGTCTATGTAGGCGATAGCTCCTGGAACTGTTGCAACAACCTGATCCATAATCTCTTGAAATTTGCCTGGAGCTATTTTAACTCCGAATGGTAGACGATTGTAGACAAATAATCCCAAATGTGTGTTGATAGTGAGAAGATGCTTCGAATCGTCATCCACTAATATTTGCAGAAATGCATCTGACAGATCGATATGAGTGAAGTAGCGCGCACTGGAAATAGTTGCGATGATGTCTTCTGGATTGTGCAGAGGATACTGATACGGTTCCAAAGATTCATTGAGTCCCGTTGAAAAGTCTCCACAGTTTCGAACATCTTTATTTGATTTCCTCGTGACAACAATAGGTGCGGCCCACTCAGAATGAGAAACCGGTGATATTACCTCTAACCGATGTAACTCTTCTTCGACGGCTTGTTGTGATGCATTAGCGACTGGTTGTTTAGCTCGAAAAATTGGTACTGCATTTGGTTTCAATTGTAGTCTGACTTTAGACAATTTGATGGTGCCAAATTCATCTTTGATTAGTTCTGGAAAATTCCGTTGAATGTGTTTGATGTAATCGTCTTCAACCATCACGTTGTTACAAAATGCGTTCATTGTTTTTTTGTACAAATCGAATTTATCGATCAAATCGATACCAAAAACGTTTAGATTAACTGCATTTGACACACTGATGACTGTTTTAATTGTTTTACCTGAAAGTGACACGTTGCAGTCAAATTCACAAATTAATTTTAATTTGTCTCCTGATGCAGTGTTTGCTTGATGTGATGCAGGGCGGGTGTCTGTAATATTCAACTTACTAAAGACGTCTTGTGCGATGATAGTTATGTCAGCTATCGTACTGAAGCGTAACTGGTGTGTTATTGAATTCAGCAGTTACGAACTTTCTGCGTCCCTCTACGTTTATGTTTTTGATAAAAACGGACTTTGTTTTTCTTTGTTCTAGTGGCTGACTTTTGATCTTTCTTGCGTTGTATTGGATTGTTGCAATAACCATCTTTGTGGCCTATGTTTTTGCATTTTGTACATTGATGATTTTTAAATGTACAATTTTTAGCAAAATGCATTGAGCCACATAACCAACACGGTGTACTTGGAGTTAACGCTGATGATGTGGTAGTACTATCCGAATTTTTGTTATTGTTGTATTTTGGTGCATTTGAATTTTTCTTCTTGAAGATTTTGTTGACAGTCGGTGCAGACTGAGGAACTGACATCTCCAACATTGCTGTATCACGTTTGAGGTTTATAAGTCGAAGTGTTTCCTGTGACAGCGCATGTAGAGTGACTGTTTCAACTTCTTTTTCGAACTTAGCTAGCAATTTCATTCTGATGTCTAATTCCGTGGATGATTTCAATCCCATGATGTAAATAAGACACTTAAACTGATCTTCTGTGAGCTTTTTCAGTTTGAATTCCTCGCATTGCTTGTTCACAATTCCATGATACGTGATATAATCCATGCTCGATGGGTTTTCGAGTTGTAAACAATTGAATCTGATGTTTACAAGCGATTTCGTTTCTCCAAAAATGATTGACAACGTTTCGATCGTTTCAGCAAAATCGAACTCCTTCGTTTGTTTGGGTAATATGTAGTTCACATACCTGGCGTGTACATTCGTGCTTAATTTCCGCATCAACAGTCTTACTTTCGCTGCATCGTCCAATCGTTTTGCGTCATCCGCGAACAAATCTTCGTATTTGGTGAACCAGTTCTTGAAGGTTAAGTTACGTTCAGGGTCGTAATGAAACTCGGATATGCCTTTTGAAAGTGACTCGATGATCAATTCCACGCTTTGCAATTGATTTGATGTGCCAGCTGGTTGATTGATTGCGGCGATAAGCTGATGAGGAATCTTTTGATCTGCTTCTCTCGCACGTTGCATCTCCCTGATGAGTTCAGCAAGAGCTTTGACGTCATTGTTGCCGTTGTTCTTCCAAGGTTCCATAACTCCTTTCCGTTTGCTCATCGATAGATCCAAAATATTCGAATAAATGCAATTAGTTGTCGAATAATGACGATTTGGGTAACAGAACGATACTTGCGTTTGATATGTGATAATGAAATCGGCGGCAAGTCGTTCGCTCCAAAATGCTATCGAATGCAGCAAATTCGCAGAAATACGATTGATTGTTTGATTTCCACAAATCCTCGTCGCCAAAATATGTTATGTTTTAATGAAAATGCATAACAATGATTTTAAATTCTTAGTTAATCAACAGACATATTTTATTCACGTTTTCTTATTAACTGACTAGAAAAACATAGATAGTGTGATTTATTAAAACATAGTTGTACTCGTAGGAATAGTAGGCGTACAATATCAGTGTTGCCTCAACAGAATCCCTAGGTATACTTCACATAACTTCAGCTTTCTAACAGTTTGTTAACGTTCTGGTACACTCATGCCATTGTATTGTACTTTGGGCAAGTGAAAACTGAATGTGTATTCTTACACACTGGGCACTTAAGTTCATCACTACCTACGCTTGTTAAAGCAGCTGCCTGATTAGAACGGTAGGGCAGATTATGCTGGTTATGTGGTTGTCGGTAATTATTTTGATATCGACTACCTGGTTGTTTCTTCCTCTCAATTGTTTCTAAAGTGCGGAAACGATTCTCAGGGAAATTTTCCAGTCGTTCGAATTTAACGACATCACTCTCACCTCCACACATTTGTTCCCATAATGACAGTGACTCATTTGGAAGTCGCTGAGATACGATAAAAACCAAGACGCAATCTGGAATTTGTTCCCCTAAGTTTAGCAGAGAATGGTTTATTTCTTTAGTGGTGTCCAACAATTTCTTGATTTCCTCAGATTTCTCTACTTGCACATAACGCAGTGTGAATAACCTTTTCAAATTGGTTTTCACTAATAAAATAGTTTTTTATTGTTGAATCTTTTATTCAGTAGTTCCCAAGCTGCTTGATAGTCAGTATTGTTGACAGCTAAATGTTTGATCATGTCACGAGCAGGACCGCAAACATTAGTCTTCAGGTATTGCATTTTTTGCACACTGGGAATGGTAGCCTTTTGATGGACCATAACCGAAAATAAGTCCCTAAACTCAGTCCACTTTTCTGGTTCTCCATAAAGTTTTGGGATATCCACTCTTGGTAATCTTAACTCACATGTCTCAGTTACCAGAGGCAGATTGGCTACATGAGCCCTTGAAATGTCGGCATCTATTCTTGTCAGTTCAAGACGCTGAAGCTCAATTTTAACAAATATGGACTGCTGCACATCAACAGCCTTATTATATTCCTCGTCCATTTCACGGTTATCCCCCGTTAAGTACTGCAGGACCCGAAAATGGGCTTTATCAAATTTGTCAAAATGATGATCCACTTTTCTCATTATAAATTCCAATTCTTCATTAGTAAATCTTTTAAAGTCTGACTTTTCGTATCGCATTCCTGCATTCAAAAGCATATTCAAGCTAATTTTACGTTCTTCTAACATTTCTTCCACTTTTTCAGTGTTGATATCTACCTTACTACTCCCCTCTATCGCTGATTTCATCTGATCATTCTCTATTACTATTTTTTCTAGTTTCTCCTCAAATTCCTTATGAAGTTTTTTAATTTTCGCTTTATAATCCTCTTGCATGTAAATGGAACTTTTCTTCTCATCAATTTCAACGATGTCTTGATGATTTCTTAAAAATGTTTGCCATATGTTTTTTAATTGCTCAGCATATTGCTTAATCTTCTCCTCTGTCCTTCTGTGCTGTGGTTCTTTCTTCAGGTTCTTATAAAGCCTTTCCAATTCTTCTCCTAGCTGCTTCTGCTCGAACAATTTCTGTTTCAATAACTCTTCCATCTCGTTGTTGTTGACCGCTCACTATTTTCACACTTGTTTCTTCGGTGTCTCTTCTTTCTCCGTTCTCAGTAGTATATTTTCTTCTTTAAGGCACTTGTTTCCGGATTCCGTTTATTTAACCGTTATTGTATTATTTACTTCTGCTCACACCGATTTTATTTTTGCTCGTTTCACTTCTCCCAAACTTCTTTTAGTTCATACTCTTTTCTTTACAACATTCACTTCTTCTTTTACTCACTATTCAAGACTTCAACACTTTCTCTTATTACTTTTTGAACCTCTTCGTATCTTTGTCCTTTCTCACTGTTATTGTTTTGAACTCACTACTTTTCCTATCACTGTTCTAACCTTAATTTAGTCCTAGTCTTTTCCTTCACTTTTACTTACACTAACTTCTCTAGTCTTTAACATTTTTTTTTTTGTTCTTTTCTTTATTACTTTGTCTTCTTTAGTCACTGTCTTTTCTTCAATCACTTTTCAATATTTCTTTACTTCTTTTACTTCACACTTATGAGTACACTTTTTCCGACTACTATACTCAACACCTAGCTTTCCGTCTGGTTCTATTTAGTTTCGACGGACCTTAATGTTTGCACTCTTAGCTCCGATCTGGCCAGTATCGGAACAGAATGCACGCATTAAACAACAAGTAAAACAATATGTGTTCAATCGACAAATAAGATGATACTTTTATTGAATCCAAAACTTAAATACTATTTTATTTTAATGCTGACATGATACAGTACTGAAAATTGCATTTTCTTCATTTTGATGTTGCAATATTGCGGGCAAAGGTGAATGAATGAACGATTCACCTTTGCACCACAGTGCCGCATTTGCTATTTTACAATATTGATTCTTATTGATAACTTAACTAAAAAGTGCTATGCACACACATGTGGAACGATACACCATTTGGGTGTAAATACGAGTTTTGGCAACCCGGCACAACGCACTTCATTTTTAGTTTTTAATAAGTTCACGGCAATGACATCGACACAATCACTTTAGAATTCGTTTGCAATCCACTAATTAATGGAAAACCGGCAAAACACATGGCGAGAGCACTAGTATTTAGTCGCGAAACTGACGATACGAAAAAAAACTTCCGACCAGATGGGTTTGGAATGACGTTTCTGTCCAAAGTGACACAATCGTCGCATGACGTTTGTGTCCAAACTGACACAATCGTTCTACAAACTCAAAGAGGGGGAGAGTGACGGGATTACACTTATGTTTCGCACACGTATGGGCTCTGTGTGAAAAGTCCCGTTCCATATTATCTTCTGGTTCTTTGGGCGGGGTGCGCCGCTTGAAATGAACACTGTCCCCTGGTGGAAACGATGTCGGCTCTTAGACGTAGTTGATAGCGGTGTGCGCAGACAATGGGTGCGTTCCTAAAAGTATAGTAAATGCGCTACTTATCCATTGTCCCTTCTCCGATTCGTGATTTCTCCGGTGAACGACACGATTCCCTTGCCGCCTTCAATATATTTCACACAAACATATGCCACTTAATAAGGGATATTTCCACTTTCAAACACAATTTTCAAATAAAATTACGAGCGAGGACAGACTTTCCGGGCACTATACGCACTTTGAGGCCAACAAACAGTTATTTACAAATAGAGTGACAGAACTTGTCAAGAGCGAACTGTCAAAACTCTAGGAATCGTTGAAGGGGTAATCGGATCGGAAAAAATTCGTGATATTTTTGCCCTTCACAAAGATTCTGGTATCGGTGTCTGAAATCGTACCTTTTTCGCAAAGTATTTATGAAACCGTGTCGACGCGCTTCCGACACGGTCCAAAATAGGAACGCAGCCAATGACGACGACTGCACACAATTCAACTTGCCAACAACACGATTAAGACGGTGGAGTGCGCAGGAACGTTGCACACCCTGACGGCACGTTGTGTACAGACGGAACCATACACTTGTGAACGGCGGTATAATTTCGCAACAAGTTCGTTTACGATGAACCTGTCGCCCGGAACGGATCGAAGACGACACGAAGACGTGGTCGATGGCGGTGTGCGCGGACGATGATTGCCCAAAACGATGGCTGCTATCGTCGACGCGCAATGCTGTGCGGACGGAAACGATGTCCCCCCAGACACGGTGTGTGCGGGGAAAGTCACACACAAGTAAACGGCGGCAAAGTTTCGCAACAAAGTCACTTTACAATGAACTTGTCGCCCGGAACGGATCGAATACCCTGTCGATGGCGGTGTGACCCGACGATAGCGACGGGCGGGTGACACAATGTGTGTAGATAGAGCTACATACAAGTGAATGACGGCACGGTACGCGACAAGTTTCTGCACGTTCAAACTTGTACCGAACGGTTGAAATTTTTCGGGACTGAGTAACTCGCGAGTTTACAAATTTAAACGATAAACGTTATCACTATTGTTACACATCCCACTTCTGAACTGTCAAGGGCTGAAATGGTAGATGGCAAATTGAAACACGATCTATTATATACTTATGTTTATTAGCACTTTATGCCAGACAAGAGATAATACAACCACTCGCGACGACGGCTCGTTACTCAATCCCTGATCTTGAAACCTTGAGTCGGTCGACATTCTTCGGCGAAGTCGGTGTTGCCAGATCGGCTGGAGTTGACAAGTACAATATTTAAAGAACACAACAGAGCTTACTGTTGTCGACTTGACTTATTATACGACTATTACTAATTAATGTAGGTTATAAAGCATATCAGCTGCATAATCAATAATTCAAGTTATGTACACAGTACCTTGCGAATAAAGCGATTCAATTTGCAATATGAAGACAATTTAATTATTGTGTAGTATGCCGTGAATATGTGCTTTGTATAAATTCCTATTTATTGCTTGCGTTGGGTGTAATTCTTTGAATATATAGCCATGGAATGAGCTTGTCCTGTATGTCTCCATAGAAACAGTGGCTCCAAAATCTGGGTACTAAGTCAACAGTTAGCTAACTCAGTAGACTTACGAAATTCAAATATTGACAATAATTGACGTTTGTTTATGCACAATTCGTCATTGTAGTCAACATTATGTCAATATCGAAACGCCAACTGAGTAGGCTGATTGTCGATAATTTGACAAAAATTGACATTTGTTTATGCACAATTCTACAGAACAGTCAACATTTATCAGTATTAAACGCCAACTGAGTAGGCTGACTGTCGACTCATTCATCAGATATTGGAGCCAGTGATAAACGGGATATGCTCATTCCACGTACTGTATGTTCTAAGGTGTAATTAGTATGAGACACTTATTATTAGATTGATTATAAATTCACTTTATTTGTATTAATCAACACATTTCCTGTGTACAACGGTTAGAGTCTAACTGACTTGAGGTTGGATAGGTTCTTACTACTACTACAATTACATACTTTTGTGTAGGCTTAACACTACTACTAACTAGACTATTGCCATCTGGCAATGATTATTGTTACACGCATCTTTTTCTTTTTTTTTAATTAATCAGTTCCATACTTTTGTGTAAGCTTAACAATGCGACCGCTGCTCGTTTTATAAAGACCACTAAGTGAACTATCTGTACTGGGTCCATCTTGTACAACAGCACCTTCATTAATTGCTTCAGAACCCATGACACTCGGTGTGTTTTCCTCTTTGTTTATTTGTATTTCCTCCTGAATTTTCACGGGTTCTTCCACATTACAGTTATTATTTCCACAAGTATTTGATTACTATATTTACTGTTAATTGGTACAATGTTAATCGCCTTTAGAGAATCAGTGGTTTCCAATTCACCTTGTACGTTTTCTTCGTAAAGCATTTCACTTGCATTAAAATCTGAATTTTTTGTTTTAGCTATGAACCGGCGGTTTCTTCTAAAAAAGTTATTATAATGGTCCTTAACTATATACGTCCTTAACTATAACTCGTACGATCTATTATTTACATTTGCAACAACCTGTCCATAGTTACATTCCTTACTGTTTTTCTTAAATATAATGAGATCACCCACACTTAGAACCTGCAGACTTCTTGCATTCCTATTGTAATAGAACTTCTGATTTTCTTTTTTCTTTTCTATGTTCTTTTTAACGTTTCCCTCATTTACGTTTCCTGATAACAGTAGTGAATTTGAAATTAGAAATTTCGTTTTAATTGACCTTCCGAAAAATAGTTGTGATCCAAGATGCCATTAGAAAATGAGAATATGCATCAATTAGTACAACGAAATCGTTTCTTCCATTTTCAAATACATATATATATTACAAATTCGTTTTCGCAATTCAGCTGGGATAACCAAACGATGGTCTTTAAAAAATAGTGTGGGGTAAAAGAAACAACACAACACAAAATATACTATGTACATAAGAGTTTATTTACATATACGAGTATCTGACAGATATTACACAATCGAGATTCAATTGGACTCAATGATGTGCGCGTCGCGATGATTCAGACGAGAATGTTCTTGCACGACATGCAATGACGTAATCCTTATGATTGCCAGCAGATGGACACTCGTCGCTAAGAAGGTCGCCACAGTACTTCCCCCCTTAAGAATTGATGTCGAAATGTACTCGTTTGTTCTTTGCACTTGGATATGTTTTCCTAGTAGCCGGTCTTTCCGATGTCAATTTGATGTTGTCCGGCAAATCATCCAAGTTTTCATTCAAAATGAAAGCAGGCTTGAGATGTTCAGTTGACACGTTGATTTGCTTGTCATCTTTTTGGATCGTATACACTCGGTCGGCTATCCTCTTGATAACTTTATGCGGTCCGGTGTACGGTTGTTGCAATGGTCTTTTTCCAGCACCGACTCTCAAAAAAACGCGACTGCAAGTTGCCAAATCTTTGTGAATAAAAATGCTGTCGGATCGATGGTTCAATGCTGGGGTTGGTTTTAAACGACGGATGTCACGCTTGAACTTTTCGAGAAAAATCGTTGGGTCGTTAGGTAGGTTGTTTTCGATGAAAAAATCTCCAGGCAGTCGCAATGATGTTCCGTAAACCATTTCAGCAGGTGAACATTTCAGATCTTCTTTGTAGATGGTGCGAAGTCCCAGTAAAACAGTCGGCAATGTATCAACCCAATCATTTGTTTCGTGACACATCAAGGCGGCTTTTAAAGTTCGGTACCATCGCTCAATCATTCCATTCGAAGCAGGATGATACGCTGTAGTCTTGATGTTTTTCGAACCAATGAGTTTCGTTAAGGATCGGAAAATTGACGATTCGAATTGACTTCCTCTGTCGCTGGTGATTATTCGTGGTGAACCAAATCGAGCAATCCACGTAGTGTAGAAAGCAGTTGCAATAGTATCAGCCAGAATGTCGGAATCAGGAACAGCTTCAGTCCATCTTGAGAATCGGTCAATCATTGTAAGCAAATATCGAAAATTTTTAGAAACGGGAAGCGGTCCAACTATATCAATGTGGACATGATCGAATCGATTATCCGTCGATGGAAAAGACATCGGTTGTTGTACATTATGTCGTTGCACTTTTGAACGTTGGCAGTTGACACAATTCCTTGTCCATGTCGCTATATCTGTATCCATTTTAGGCCAAACGTATCGTTTACGAATCAAGTTTTTACTAGCCTTAACACCAGGGTGTGATAATCGATGAATCGAATCGAAGGCTCGTCGTCGTAATAACTTCGGAATAAAAGGTCTCGCTATTCCAGTCGAAACATCACAGTAAAGATAGTGATCGTTGTCCACTGGAAATCGTGTAAATTGTAGAGATGATGTTCCGGAAGCTACCAAATCCTGAATTTCGTCGTCGCGTTGTTGTGCGATAGCAATTTCCATCGGGTCAAGCGCAGTCGTCGTCACTTCTTCCAAACGCGATAAAGCATCAGGAACAATATTTGCACTTCCTTTGACGTATATAATTTCTGTGGTGAATTGCGATATATACGCGAGTTGGCGTGCTTGACGCGGATTAGCTTTCGCGAGTTTTTGCGAAAAAGCGTGCGTTAAAGGCATGTGATCGGTTTTTATACAAAACTGTCTTCCTTCGAGTCGATCTTGGAAATGTTTAAGAGCAGAATGAATCGCTTGAAGCTCTCTATCGTAAGTGCTGTAATTCCGCTGTGCGTTAGTGAACTTCTTTGAGAAAAATCCCAGCGGCTTCCACATCGAGTTCTGTTGTTGTTCCAGCACGGCTCCCATCGCAAAATTTGATGCGTCGGTACATAACGCCAGTGGTGCGTTCCATATTGGATGAGATAGCAAAGCAGTACTTTCGAGCATGCCTTTACTTTTCTCAAATGCATCTATGGTTTGCTGTGTCCATTGAATCCGTCTTTTATCATTCTTTTTACTATTGCCAATTAGGTTGTTTAAGGGCAATAGCACTTCTGCTGCATTTTTCATAAAGCGCCTGTAAAAATTTAGTAGACCCAAGTATCTTCGTAGCTCCATGATGTTTTCGGGTTGCTTCGCGTTTCGGATTGCGTCGATTTTCGATGGAAGAGGTTGAATACCGTCGCCGTTCACCAAATAACCCAAGTATTCCACTTTTTCTTGTCCAAAGTGACATTTACTTGGATTGATTTTGATGCCGTACTCAGTGAGCCTCGTGAATAGAATATCCAGGTGTTGCTTGTGTTCTTCCATATTGTTTGACGCAATAAGAATATCGTCGAGGTAGCCAAAGCAGAAATCGAGACCTCTCAGGACTATTTCAATATAGCGTTGAAAAGTTTGCGCCGCATTTCGTAAACCAAACGGCATACAGACAAATTCAAACAAACCAAATGGCGTAATGACGGCAGTCTTAGGAACATCTTCTTCGTCGAATGGCACTTGATAATACGCTCGGATCAAGTCGATTGTCGTAAATACGGTTTTACCATTTAAATTGTTCGTGAAGTCCTCAACATTCGCAATAGGATAGCGATCCGGAATGGTTACGGCATTCAGTCGCCGATAGTCTCCGCAGGGCCTCCATTCCTGTGTCTTTTTTGGCACAAGGTGTAATGGACTAGCCCATTGACTATTTGATGGACGACAAATTCCATCCTCGACCATTCGCTCGAATTCGCGCTTGGCTGCTGCATACTTTTCCGGCGGTAAACGTCGTGGTCGTTCAGCAATCGGTGCGCCTCGTGTGGTGATATGATGCTTTACTGGATGATTTCGAACGGTGTTGCTTATATTCGGATTGGTGATGGCGGAAAATTTTGAAAGGAGCTCGTGAAACTCGTCTCCTTTACGAATTGTTGAAACTGTCGGTGCAGAGTCAGATGTAGTTTGTGATACTGCCTCTAATGATGTTTCGCCATCGACAAGTCGCTTACGTTTCAGATCGACCAATAAATTGAAAAATTTTAAAAAATCTGCTCCGAGTATAGGTCGTGACACCTCCGCAAGACTGAACGTCCAACGAAATTTTCTTCGAAGACCAAGATCAAATGTTAAAGTTCGCTTACCGAAAGTTTTGATGGATGAACCGTTTGCAGCATACAAAAAAAAACTTGTGGATTCCTTTTTGCTGTTTTCCACGTGCGGTAGAACGGAAATATCGGCACCAGTGTCGATGAGAAATGTACGGATAGATCAACCGGATCTATCCGTAACGACTAAGCGGTTCTTAGTTAATTCGCCACCGCTGACCGCACATGCTGACGGTGGCAGAATTAGTTTTCCGCCTTCTTCGATTTATCGAAGGAGCACGGGTCCCGACACTTTTTGGCCTTTTGTCCGAACGTATGATGATATTGTAGTAACAATAATCACCTTCCTGTCGCGGTTTCGAACGTGAACGTTGTTGGCTCTTTGATCGGCTTTTTGATCGGCTTCGATCTTTTCGCGCACTTGTCTCTAGTTTTTTTTAATCTTTCGAGGATTTCTTCTAACACTGTCTTTTCACATGGCGTGTCTTTCTTCGTTAATTCAGAAACGGATGGAGTAGCACTAAATTCGTCGACTATTCGGTCTGCCATTTCCGTAAGAACATTCATTTTCGTATCTGTTGACACTGTTAAAATTGCTCGCACACGCGATGGAAGCCTTCGCAGCCACACTGCACGTATAGTATCCTCAGGCAATTGTTCACCCGCCAAAGATTTTATCTCTCGATAAAACTGTGATGGTCGTTTATCGCCTAACTCCAGTTCCGTCAACACTTTGGTCAAATTACTTTCCGGAGTATCTGTGTATCTTAAGATGAGTTGACGCTTTAATTCGTCGTATTTATTTACGATTGGCGGCTTTTCCACTACGTCAGCGATTTTTTCAATTATGGAAAAATCTAAACACGAGATTACAGCATTATATTTCGAGCTGTCTGATGTCATACGATTTGAAGCAAATTGAGCTTCCACTTGTGCGAACCATAATGCTGGCCTCGGAGCCCAAAATGGCGGAAGTCTTATATTTTGTATAGAGTCTATGCGCACTTCGGAACGCGGTGGTAATTGTTCGTCCTGTATTCCGCGAAGTTCTACATTAGACTTTGGAGTTTCCGGTAATTCTCCAACTTCTTCACCCACTTTTTCACTTGTTGCCATTTTTTTATTATTGTTCAAACGCGGGGTCACCAATTTGTGGGGTAAAAGAAACAACACAACACAAAATATACTATGTACATAAGAGTTTATTTACATATACGAGTATCTGACAGATATTACACAAACGAGATTCAATTGGACTCAATGATGTGCGCGTCGCGATGATTCAGACGAGAATGTTCTTGCACGACATGCAATGACGTAATCCTTATGATTGCCAGCAGATGGACACTCGTCGCTAAGAAGGTCGCCACAGTAGACCATTCTCTACATGAAGCACATGCTTGAATTTGAAAAATTTCCGATCAATTCCCTTTAGTTGATGATGCTTTGGCCAACCATTGTAACGAGCTGTGGACGGGATTCGAACCCGAAACGCGGTAGTCCGACAGGAGACTGACCCCGCAACCCACTGCGCGCCGGTCGCCCAGCGAGGAAGCCAAATGAATGCCGTACGCAAATTCACCAGGGAGCGGTAACACTGAGGGTCCAACACGCCTCAACAAACGCTACCTCATCCACGTCACCGGCACACATACAAAGCAATCAGTGCACGCTCTTGTCCGATTCCATGACGACACACACACGAATACAAAAGTGAACAAAGAAATCGGACAACTGTGAGGTGAGGGAGTCGAGTGCGAGCAGCAAACAGAGTGGGTGGCTGCGCTTTGCGCGTGGAATTCGGCACAAGATTTTCGGATCCTCCGAGCCGCGAGAGTTTTCAAGTAACTGGTGAGCCGATTGCTGTCCACTTGTCCGGATTTATCGGTGCCGTCGAAATTTGCGTGCAACATAAATCGAATTTCGCACGCAACCGAATAGACCGCAAAGTAACATTTTTTGTCGTGAATGCGGATAGTTAGCCGAGCCGCGTGTTCCGTGTCTGGTGTTTTTCCGCCTTCCGATCTTCCACGAGAAAATCAATTTGTTTTTTTACTCGTCACCGAACGAGAGCTGTCCGTCGAAAAAAGTGCAAATACACAAGCAGCGCCGGTTCCCAAACCTCGGCCCCCAGTTCAGTCCGTCCACGCTGAAACGTGGAGCGCCCAGTCGACCATCCGATCTGAAACGCGGTTGCTACGATCAGGGCCGGCGAACAGGCAGCTTGTGCCCCAAACCTCGGCCCCCAGTTCAGTCCGTCCACGCTGAAACGTGGAGCGCCGAGTCGACCATCCGATCTGAAACGCGGTTGCTACGATCAGGGCCGGCGAACAGGCAGCTTGTGCCCCAAACCTCGGCCCCCAGTTCAGTCCGTCCACGCTGCAGGACACAATTCTTAGAGTTCGGCCAGCACGATTCCAAGCGATCATTCGGGAGACCGGAGACACGATCCGAGGCAAGAGGTCGATCAGTATTCGCACACCGCTCCGCCACCACAATCAGCCTACTTCGAGTACAACCAGAGCGGCTACGGTTCGACAGCGCCCACAAGATACCCGCAATCCGCTGAGTACGCTCACAGTGAGTATTCTTATAAAATTCAACTAGTTGGCTAACAAGATACCCGCAATCCGCTGAGTACGCTCACAGGATACACACCGGCAGTCTAACATATGAAGCGGCGGCCGTAGATTATACCGTCCCACCTCCCGACTATTCGCAGCAGCAACAGTACGACGATCGGGCCTACCGTGGTAGCGGTATGCAAACATAGGCACAAGGCTACTCAAGCGGCTACTATTGCAACAACCTTTAAATAACATCAGCCGCCTCTCGAACGCGCCGTGTGGGAAATATTTGTTATTTTCATTTTTTTTGTATCACCGATGCAGATTCAAAACAAGACGACGACATCTATTACCGCATATGTTTTCCGTGCGTTAAGGGTCGTGCGACATTAAAATCCATGAAAATACGCGTAACAATAAATCAAACAAGATTTTGTGCAGTGGTGATTCGCCTGGTCTTGGCAACAATGCAGGTCAATTTAATTTAATGGAGCCCCGAATATCATTTGATGAACTAGTTAGCGAGATGATTGAAGCGGATTTGAAGTTGTAGTAATGAAAACAATGTCAAAGTTAGAATTTTTTTTGTGTCCATCAATGAAATGATTTCCTATTGAAACGTGACTAGAGTAATCGTTGTAGTGTACAGTTTTTTTTCGATGGTTGACATTTAAAAATGGTTTTAAGCCAAAAGATGAAAAGAATCTCCGCGTCGACATTTTCTGTTATTCTTTGAAGAAGTTTTCAATTAATTTTCTTTGCTCAATTATCGCATTTCGTAACAATAGTTCCAGCATGGATGTGATTAGAATTTTCTCAGAGTTCGATTCTTATGCACTCGGACGTTGAATAAGTATTAATTAATTAAGTAATTGTGATTTTTAAGTAGCTTTTGTGTGTGGAATTGAGAGCCCTGAACATCATTCTCGAAACTTCCTACTAGTGTACAGTACGCTCGTTGCGAAAAGGTGGAATGAAACGTTCATATACCTTTTTACAAAGGAAATTAATGCATTTTTTTCTATTAGGTATAAGAAAGGTTTCAAAAACATTTTTCAAATTTAAATCGCACTACTAGTAGAGTTGAGGGTTTTTTTTTTGAAATAGTGACGTGAAATTGTTTTTCACTCTCTTTGAATAACTATCACCTGTTTCTTTTGTTAATTGAAAAACTCTGAAATGAAAGCTTAATTATCTTAGTGTTGTTAATAATAATAATAATCTATTGTCATTTATTATGCGTATTATGAGACCCAACCACAATTAATGTTTCATATTCAATCAGTATGAATTGTTGGTTAGCTGCAACATCTGCCGCAGTCGCTTATTACCTATTACATATTTACACTTATTATTTTTCCCGTATATTTTGTACTTTAATCGACTAGACTTAGTAGTGATAAGCAATCACATAGAGCATGGCAAAACCTTAATTGAACTAGAGTTACTTAAAGAAGCAAAGGCAAAGGACATGCTGAGAAAAATTATACTTATTGATAACATAATGTTTTCAAGCTAAAAGTAAGCAAACATATGCATAAAATTTATTTAGTAAAGATATTTGAAATTAAGAAAAGAAAAGGAGAAATAGAAACATGTATTTTATGGTATAAATATAAATTATAATGAAGTCTAGTTAGAACGATTTCTCTTTGCTTCCTGACCCCATTCCTGGGCCCTCGCTCCGCTTTCTCGTTTGCTATTGGTTCGCTAAGGGGGCTAGGAAATTAAGCGCGGCCTAGCCCAATGGAGGGGAGGGAGCGCGGAGTCCCTAAAGCATCAAGGGGCTCCCGTGTTCGTCGGGTGACTTAGTCATCTCTTGTCGGTCGTACGCGTTTTCAGGTTTTCTTTTTTTTTGGCTCGTCTGCTCAGGCACCCGGGCACGCGCGTGATCTTCGTTTTGTAACGCTGAGAGGCAGGTGTGACCATACAACCCCACCCCGACTACCGATAGCTGAGCTAGCTATCCAGCACGCGCGAACTGGTCGCATCTGAGGAAGTCTTGGCACTTAGGTGCCACGCGCGGTCTGCACGACCATAGTTTGGCTTCCGTCCTCATGTAGGCTTCGGCCTACCACGCAGAATGGTTACACCATCTTCAACATATTTGATTATCCGACAATATTCAATGTCACCTCCAATGATCGACATGTACAACTTGTAGTTTTGCGCTGACAAACATGCTACTCTTGTTATTGAATGTATTATACCCCCAGTTTATGATTCTCTTTGTTATCAGGTAATTGAGCTCTTGATAAGCAAGCAGCTATAAGCATTTCCTTCCCTGATATGTACACAATTTCCATTTTGGAATACTTAAGCAAGGACATAAACATCCGTTGTAATCGCATAGATACATTGTCAATGTCACTCCTAGCAAGCGTTTCAAGTGGTTTGTGATCAGTGATCACTCTCTACCAAAAATTCACGGCCATACAAATAATAGTGAAACAGATTACACGCAAAAACAATCTCCAGCAGTTCTCTTTCTATTTGTGCCCACTTCTGCTCACTATGACTCAATGGCCTGGATGCAAATGCCACATACAGTAATCCCTCGTTAATACGAACCCGGATAACACGAACATTCTGTTTACGCGAACCATTTCTTTTCCCCCATTAAATCCAATGGTTTCAAACCAAAAATCACCGGCTAGAACGAACTATTCGGGTAACACGAACTGCGAACTCAATTTTGTAACGCCAATACGAAAATGTCGGTTAACACGAATTTTGTGATTGACGATGGAAACGAAAAAAAAGAAAAGCCAAGGATTCTTTGTGCACCGGGAAGTTTTGTTTATGCTTAGACTTGCGATCTGCCCTTTATCGTTACTGTTTACTTTGACGATTCGCTCTAGTTCTATCGCGTCTTTCTTCGATAAAGAGAAAAGAAGAAGTGGAATGTGGTTTGATATCGAAAATGAAAATAGCGGAAAAATACAGCATCCCAAAATCAACTTTGTCGAGAATCATCAAAAACAAAGAAAAAATAGACGCTGCTATTGCTTCAGGATCATCCGGGTCATCAAAGCGGCTTCGTAAAGCTACGAACGAGGACGTGGAAAAGGAACTTTTGAAGTGGTTTACAAAAGTGAGAGACAATAATGTGCCGATTTCGGGAACACTAGTTAAAGAAAAAGCTAAAGAAATATTCACTCGGGTTTGAAAATTTTAAATGTAGCGATGGGTGGCTCTGGAGATTCCAAAAAAAGATTTAAAACTGGGTCTCTTGTTGTGAGCGGAGAACTGAACAAGGTCAGTGAAAAAAAACTTAAGCGAATGGCTAAAAGAATTTGAAGAAGTAAAGAAAAACTACGACGGCAAAGATATTTTGAACATGGATGAGACAGGGGTGTACTACAATTTGCTGCCTGATCGTACTCTCGATTTTAAGGGAAACAAGTACCATGGTAGCGGAAAAAACAAAGAACGATTAACTGTAGTCATATGTCGCAATGCTACAGGCTCCGGAAAGCTGAAATTATGGATTATTGGAAAATACAAAAACCCAAGATGTATCAATAAAATAAATCGTCAGAATTTGCCATTTGAATACACCAACCAAAATGCTTGGGTTGATTCAACCTCATTTCGTTTATGGCTAATGAAATTTCAAAGGAAACTGGCAGGGGAAAATCGACACGTCCTGCTAACAATGGATAACTGCAGCGCTCATAACATCTACGGCTTGGAGCTGCCTAATCTAAAAGTCGTATTTTTTCCCAGCAAATTGTACCAGTCGTCTCCAGCCATTGGACCAGGGAATCATTGCTGGTTTCAAGTGCCATTTTAGAGCGCGACTTGTGCGAAACGCCATATTTTCCATTGAATCCGACCAGGCTCTTGTAAAATGGAACATCTTGCAAGCGATGAGAGCTATGACTGCTTCATGGAACAACGTTTCGCCAACAACCATATCTTATTGTTTCAAAAAAGCTTGAACTACCGTGAACTCGGACAATCCAATGGAAGTTGAACCAACATCTTCGCCTCTACTAAACCTGGGAATCATGATCGACGGACCAGAAGACTAGGAGAGACTCGTAGTGGTAACTGAACCACCTGTAGCTCTTACTTTTTCGGAGTTCCTTTCACTGGACGAAAACTTACCAGTGTGTAGTTTATCCGACGAAGAAGAACAGGAAAGAAGAAGAGGAAGAAGTGAAGTCATAACGGCATTGGAGATTTTACAAAGGCTTGCGAAAACTCCTACCGAAAACATAGATGTAAGTTTTGAAGACTATTTGGACAAGATAAGAAGAGAGTACATTCGACAATTTCCAAAAACTTACTAACAAACCACAATTACCAACTTTCTGAAACACAGGTAGAAATATAAATTCTTATATCATCGTATCCTATGTACATTATATAAGTGTTATCAAAAAAAATATATTTTTTCTGTAGGTACATGATCTATTTTTTCATTGAAATTTTTTGGACAGAATGGATATAAACTGTGTTTAACTGCGTGGAGATGGATGCAGTATGTGTGTAATATTCGGGTTCGGATAACACGAACCCAGTTCGTGTTAAACGAATTCGGATAACACGTATTTATTTAACACGAACTGAGTATTTCTTTCCCCCGTCGAGTTCGTCTTAACGAGGGACTACTGTATTATAATGCAGTGTTACTCGTTTGGTGTCTGAATTATAACTGACTCTTTATTTCATAATAAAACGTCAAGAAAATACAGTTAGTTCTACAGGGTGAATATTGTATATAGTATTGAATGCATTATAGCAGTTATGATAGGTTTTCTCCCACAAAATAAATTCAGTCTCAAAAAAATTGTATTAAAACAAGCTTGCCGAAGGTATGATACCCTTCACGCAAAGCGTTACCTATTGTGCATTTGGCACTTTGAAATTAGTAGTAAAACTTGTTCCAATTTCACTGTTCCTACGAGAGGTACATATATGAAATAGTGAGCCGATTTCAACCAAATCTAGGAACGTAGTTTGGCAGTCAATATGATTGAATAATATGAAATTTCGTAAAGATATCTTCAGAAATAAAAAAGTTTGTCTAACAAAAACTCGCTTTTGGAACGGGCGTTCCTATGACAGCTATATGATAAAGTAGAATATCCGATTTCAACGAAATTCGGAAATGTGATTTGACTGAAGATACTACTGATAAGCGTGAAATTTAAAAAAGATACCTTTAGAAATAAAAAAGTTTTTTTTTTTCACAAAGACGAATTTTTGGACCGGTCGTTCCTATGGCTACTATATGACGTAGTGGTCCGATTTCGTTGGCTCCGACATATTTACAGCGTGCAATAGAAAGAAGACTTTGTGAAAAATTTGACAAAGATACCTTAAGAAATAAAAAAGTTTTTCTCACAAAGACGAATTTTTGGACCAGTCGTTCCTATGACAGCTATATGACGTGGTGGTCCGATTCCGTTGGTTCCGACATATTTACAGCGTACAATAGAAAGAAGGTTTTGTACAAAATTTCAGCACGATACCTTAAAAACTGAGGGACTAGTTTGCATAGAACCAGACGGACAGACAGACAGACGGACAAAGCTTAATCGACTCGTTTCATCATACTGACCAAGAATATACATATATAGTTTATATGGTCGGAGGTGCTACTTTCTGTGCGTTGCAAACTTCATGACAAAGTTAATATACCCTACCAGATCCGTGAAGGGTATAATGAATGTAAATGTGAAATGAATGTTAATGATTATTTACAATGAATTTTAAAATCAAAAAGAATTTGTAACTAATCATTTCAAATTTACTTGAGAAATAAAGAATAAAAAAAATCTCGAATCTATAATTGATTGAATGCTGCATCGTAGCCAAGGCGTTGAGTTTGAGCTCGTTGTCGTTCAGTGCGTCTTACAGATTCCGGAATCACAGCGGGCTCATTTGTGACAATGTCTGGCGATGTTGAAACGGTTTGAGCTGAACCTGGCGTATCGTGTTTTGCGTTGCTGTTTTTTGAACGTTGATCGGAGTGCTTTGTGTTGGACATTCGTTAGTCTCGATGATTGACGGTGAGTCGCGTTCGACTGAAGTATTTGGAATTGACTCTCCTACTTTATGTATTTGATCTATGTGACGTTTCCAAACCCGCTCATCGTCGAGCAGCACATTGTAATGTACGGGTTCCAATTTCTTCAAAATTCGTCCGAATTGGTATTTTGCATTGTAGTAATCTCGAACTGAAACGCGCTCACCCACGTCAAATGCACGAACAGCTATTTGTTGCTGTTGATGTTCATTATACCCTAGACTTTTAGTATAGGGTATATTGTTTTTGTCACGACGGAAATATGTAACACCTTAAAGGAGGCTCCGGAGGTATGGCAATGTATATATATAAATGATCAGGGTCACCTCCTGATTCGAATAAGCCATGTCTGTCTGCCTGCCTGTCTGTCTGTCTGTCCGTCTGTCTGTCCGTTCGCACGATAACTTCCGATAGAATGAAGCTAGAGCCTTGAAATTTTGGTCAAATATTGGAAGTATGATCTAGTTGATTGGTATTGAAAATGGGCATGATCAGGCCAAGAGAACGCCTACCTCCCCTACATATGTAAAATAATTAAAAGTATCTATCATCATCATCGTGGCGCGACAGCCCGACGTCGGGCCTTGGCCGCCTGGATCATTGTCCTCCAATTATTTATTTATTTATTTATTCAATAAAACGGACCAAGTAGTCCTTTATAATTAAAAATACATGTAATTCATATGTTTATGGAAATTATTTATAGAGTAAAAATATGTAAAAATAGTCAATCAAAGTATAATTTATAGTAATTCAAGCAACCCTATTGCGACTAATAAAATCAACTACTAATTCAAAATAGCTTTCTTTATCATGTAGCTATGATCATTGAAAAAGTCAACCTGAGTAGATATTCGATTTCCGATTGTTTTAATTCTTTCAACAGGCGAAAATTTATGGTAGTTTGATCTGCAGATCTGTGTATGAAATATATTGTTCGATCTTGTATTAATAGAAGGAACTCTAAAAGATATTTCTTGAAGAATATCTGGAGCATCAATGTTGTGATTTAATAGCTTAAAAAGAAACATAGCATCATAAAATTGTCTTCTAGCTTCTAATGAATGTGTATTTAAAATAAATAATATGTTTGCGTAGTTTATGTTATCTCTAGTTTTGTATGCTATATATCTCAAAAATTTGTACTGTATTTTTTCAAGTAGATCAGAGTGTGTAGTATAATAAGGATTCCACAATACGGAGACGTATTCCAATTTACTTCTTACCAAAGAGAAGTAAAGTGATTTAAGTGCATGTATATTGGAAAATTGTTTTGTGTTTCTAATAATGAAGCCAAGCATTCGCCTGGCCTGTTCGCAAATATTGGTAATATGAGGTAAGAAATCTAAAGTAGAATGAAATGTTATGCCTAGGTCTTTAACTATTTTAATTTAACCTCTTTTATAGGTATTAAATTAATGGTGTATTCATTCTGAAATAATGTTCTGGTTTTATTAAAAATCATAAGGTGGCATTTAGATGGATTAAGATTCAGACTATTATTAAAACAATAAGAATTTAATTTATCCAAATTCGATTGCAGAACTTCGGTATCATGAGAAGATGAAATGGCTTTGAAAATTTTGCAATCGTCAGCAAACAAAAGAAATTCAACTTCATCAAATATAGTGCTAATATCATTTATAAATATTAAAAATAAAAGCGGTCCTAGGTGAGATCCCTGAGGTACACCCGATGAAGGGTAAAATTGATCAGACAGTTGATCTTTGAATTTAACAACAAGTTTTCTATCTCTTATATATCTCGGTCACGTGACCGCGTCCTCCAATTTTGGGAGCCCAGCAGCTGCGCGGCGTCCACACCTACTCAGCTCTCCCAACGAGATCTCGGTCGTCCTCGCAGTCTCGCTCCGTCGACTTGTTCTGCATTCATTACTCTCTTAGGCATGCGATCATCGTCCATTCTTTGTACATGCCCTGCCCATTGAAGTCGTTGTAGTTTGACGATTTTCGAGACTTGCAGCTCATCGTACATTTCATACAACTCATGGTTGTACCGGATGCGCCATCCATCTCGATCGCAAACAGCCCCGAAAATTCGCCGTAGAACCTTACGTTCAAAAGTGTCTAGCATGTTTTCGAAGGCTTGAGTTAGGGTCCATGCTTCGCAGCCATAGCATAGCACTGGTCGTATAATGGTTTTGTACACGCGGAGCTTCGTGTTTCTGTGCACATGCTTCGATTTCATTATGGGGAGAACTGAGAAAAAAGTCTTATTAGCTAACTGTATCCGTCGCTTGATTTCGTCAGTTTCGTTGACGTCCCTTGACAGGTTGCAACCCAGGTAAATGAAGTTGTTCACGAACTCGATGTTGAGGTCCCCCACATTGATGCTCGGTTGTGCAGGTGTCCTTGTCACCGATTGCATCATTATTTTAGTTTTACCCTCGTTAATACGTAATCCAACTTCCTTTGCAGCGGTATCGAGCGTATGCAGAAGTTCTTCTGCGTCAGCCAATCTTCGGGACATGATGTTGATGTCGTCGGCGTACGCTGCTAATTGTGTCGACTTGATGAGTAGCGTCTTGCTGTTGTCCATATTCATGGCTCGAACAACGTATTCCAGTGCTAGGTTGAAGAGCGTCGGTGCCAGTTCATCGCCCTGTTTCAAACCAGTGCGTGTTTCAAATAGATCAGTAAGTCTATTCTGGATCCTGACTTGTGAGACGGAGTTGGTCATCGTCATCTTTGTCAGTCGCACTAATTTTTTAAAGTATCTATAACTCTTGACTAAATAAACATGAAAAACTCTAGCTTTGGTAGATTGCTCGCAAGGATAATTTTCTACTCTTCTGGAAAAATTAAATCGATCAGTTGAAAATTAACGGTAATTTTCTTACAAAGAACCCCGTACTACCCTACTTTTCTGGTTTTTTGTCTATAACTCTTGAACCAATTGATGTAGACACTTGATTTTTGGCATGTAACCCTGAGGTGAGAAGTTGCTTGAGTTCTAGTAAGTTGGGCATAATCAGATCAAAGGGACGCCTACCTCCCCTACAAATTTCCTAAAATGAAATATTTTTTAATTACGATAACTTTCGATAGAATGACACTAGCGAGTTGAAAATTTGTTAGAGTGTGATAGTAAGATCTACTAGGTTGGTATTGAAAATGGACAAGATCCGACTCAAGCAACCCCTACCTCCCATCCAAATGCAACTTCAAATAAGCGGTAACTGTTGACAGAATCAAGCCAGCGGCTTGAAGTTTTGGTCAAATGTTTGAAGTGAGATTGGGTTAGTAGGTATTCAAGATGGGTTAGATCCGACCTAAGGAAATGAAATGAAACTTAAAATAAGCGATAACTTACGTCAAAATAATGCTAGTGACTTAAAAATTTTTTCAAATGTTTTCAATAGGATCCAGTTGGCTTATATTGAAAATATATAAAATTCGACCAACGAAACCCCTACTTCCCCTACAAATGAAACTTCCAATAAGCGATAACTTTCGATAGAGTGAAGCTAGAGACTTGAAATTTTGTTTAAATGTTTGTAGCGTGATCTTATTTGTTGGTGGCAATGATGAGCAAGATCCGACCCAAGGAACCCCTACTTCTCCTGCAAGTGAAACTTCAAATAAGCAATAACTTTCGATAGAATGAAGCTAGCGACTTGAAAAATTCGATAAATATTTGTAGAATCGGTTAGTTCATTTAATTGGATAATGGTCAAGATCCTCCTGAATGAGTGCCAACCTCTTCTATAAACTGGTCATATAGGAAACTCACTTTTAATGCATATGGTCGTTACCAATTGATACTTTTGGTATCACCACTAGGACTGTACAAGTTTAGGGTATATACGCTTCGGACTCCGGGCCGAAGCTTCGCTTTGGCCTGTTTTTTTTTTTTTTTCAAAGGAATCAACAAATCCAAACGTGAGCGAATTTGACGGTTGAACATACGTTGTGGTGATGAAACGCTGGATGAATGGTGCGGCGATAACAGAGCAAAATCAATGCTAGCTCTTTCTCCAACTCGTGTTGAGTGCACTTTTGTGCCTTGAGTTTGTTTTTCAAAATTTGCACGTACCTTTCCGCTTGTCCGTTCGTTGCTGGCTGGTAGGGCGCACATCGCTTGTGGGTTATGCCATTCATTTCCAAAAAATGTTGAAATTCATGTGAAATGAACTGTGGTCCAAATGCGGCGAAAATGTTGCCTCATATTTTTATTGTCTTCGATGTGGTGATCTCGTTCATGATGTGTACCTCGGGCCATTTGTTGTTTGCGTCGACTAGAACGAAGAAATATTTTCCTATAAATGGTCCGGCAAAATTAATGTGTATCCGATCGAAAACATTCTCTGGCGCTTGCCAAGTCTGAGGTGCGCATTTGATCGGATTTGGTCGGTTCTCCTGGCATGCCAAACAGTTTCGTGTGATTTGTTCGACGACGTTGTCAAGACCAGGCCACCACACATAACTGCGGGCCAATGATTTCATTCGCGATGTTCCAAAATGTGCTGAATGCAATTCCTTTAGGATCGATTCCCGAAGCGGAGGCGGAATATACACACGCGTCCCTCTCAACAAACACCAATCTTGCAATGCGAATTCGGTTTGTTTGTGACAAGAAATCGGTCTTTTTTGTCAACCAATTTTCCTTGTTGAAGACCTTGGGATAACTTGCCGATCGTTTCATCATCGGCTGTAGCTTTTGCTAGTTTCGAAACGGTGATTGGCAAATTTTCGATTAAATTTACCTCGATGAAATCAATTTCATCGATTGACTGGCTGTGATCGGATTGTGGAAGCCTTGCGAATGCGTTGGCATTTCTGTGATCACTCGATTTCCTGTAACGAATTTCGTAATCGAATGATGATAAAAATATTGCATAATGTTGCATACGTGTTGCTGACAGTGTTGGTAAGCCTTTGTTGGGTGACAAAATCTGTGTTACTGGCTTGTTGTCGCACTGCAAAATGAAATGACGTGCGTAAACGTATTGACAGAATTTCTTCACGCCAAAAATGATTACGTATGCCTCACGATCTAGTTGACTGTATCGTTGTTGCGTCGGTGTAAGTGTTTGTGAGGCGAATTGGATTGGTCTCTCTATGCCATCCGGCCAAATATGACTCAAAACAGCACCTACTCCAACTGGACTGGCGTCGGTTGCTAACACCAATGGTAATGTTGTGTCGTAATGAACCAAATGGTCCGTTGAGAGCATTTCTTGTTTGACCGTGTTGAATGCCTCTTGACATGGATATGTCTTATAGCTGGGGGTCATCCTAAAAATTTGTCCGTAACACGAAATGTCTGCTGTGCTACTCGGGGGTCAGAAGAGGAAACAAGCCCATTGAAAATTTTTCCGAGTTCTATGAATGTAGTGGCCGATTACTCAATTGTCCTAACCCCTTTTGGGGCATAGAGCGTCAACCGTTCCATGTGGCCCAGTTGATGTTTCGTTGGCATAAATTGGTTTCAGAGAATGCAGTTGCCAGCATGCACCTCCTGCACATCCATGGCCACGAACGGCGCCGTGGACGAGATTCGAACCCGAAACGCCGGTAATCAAACATGATACTGATGCCTCAACACACTGCGCTACCGGTCGTGAATGTAGTGGCCGATTGGTTTACAGAGTATTTCCAACCAGGCTCTCAGAATTTTGACTTGTACTCTCTGTCCCACGCTCTCAGTTAACACGACGACACGACGCCGTAATCAAAATTTCTGCATACATACCATACCCATACATTCAAAATCCTCAAAAATATAGAGTACGCTTCGTACTCCCTAACTTGACTAGGCCCCCAGAACACGTCGCAAGAAGTCGTCTGCTCTCCCCGCTCGACATGCTCACATGCAATTTATGGTCTCCGAATGTATCCGAAATTTCGCTCAGGCCAGCGGACCTCCTCCTCTCATCCGTTCATATCATTCTCATTCTCATCATTTCATTAAACAAATTATGCACTCCCGACATGCACATGCATAGACCCAATCTGAGGTCACAATGAATGAAATTCCATTTTTACTCATCATTTAGGTCAAGGACGTCCAAGGACTTTCAATGGCCTTCAATCTCCACCAATTCCCATTCATTCATTTAATAAAATAGCGCGCCTTGTACTATCTGAATCACTAGGATCCCAGAAAAAGTAGCAAGTAGTCAGTTCGACTAACATTTGGACATGCGCAGACGCAATTTGAGAGAGTGTACATAGTTCCCGCCCCTCGAAGATGAGCGAGAGCGGATGAAGTTCATTCGAGCCAAATTGGGTGATCCAGCGACTGTGGTTGTGCATTTGCAATGGCGGCGATTTGAGGTCTGACTGGTCCACAATGTGGGCCCCCACCACACGTGCAATAAACATATACATATAGAACAAAAGCTCCACATACGGTTCGATGAATTAGCAGCATAAATGTTGACTTTCAATCGGGCGTGTCTATCTGTCTCATGTGGTTGGGTGTTCAATCTCATTAGAACGGGTGTATCCGGTTCATATGGGGGCGTTAGCTTTCAATAGGGTATGTCTCTCTGTCTCATGAAGGGGGTGTTAAGTTTCATTTGGGGCGGGTTTATCGGTTCTTGGAAGACAGGTTATTGGCTTTTGGTGGGAAATTATACAAAGTGCATATCTACACTGCATGCAGATACATCGTAACATGGATATGTCATTGGCTACCGACTGCGTGGAACCTGTTGTGTTGAAGATATCGACGTAAGTATATGTATACTGGATGAAATCATTCGACAAAACACGTCCCACGCTCTCGGTAGGCATAAGACATATCCATGTTCCGATGTATCTGCATGCAGTGTAGATACTTTGTATCATTTTTTGCAGTTGTCATCCCATTTGAATGGAACGTTTTCTTTCAGCAAATTCGTGAGTGGGCATAATACGGTGCTGAGATTCTTGAAAAATAGCTTTCTACTGATGAACGATCGAATTTCGTCTTTGTTCGTGGGCATTTTGAGCTTTTGAATTGCTTCGATCTTCTTCTCCATCTTGTGGATACCTTGTTTATCGATCCGATATCCACAGTACGTAATAGAGTCAGCCAAAAATTCACATTTATCAAAGCTCACACGCATATTGCGCTTATCCAAGCGTTGTAGCACTGTTTCGAGACGTTGCATGTGTGTTTCGTCATCTGGTGTAACGAAAGCCAAACTAAGCCGGATGAGGAAGCACCTGCTGGAGGGCAGCTCTGTTCGGGAGGAAAAAATGGTCGCGGGTCACACAAAAAAAACAATCTCCGGCGTTGACTCCATCACGTCAAAATTCAGGTGCTAATAATCACTAGAGAATTTAAGAGAGCGAATCGCGAAAAGGACAATAAAGTGGACACCATGCCGACAAATTCAGGCCCTCTCGGAGCTCACTGAAGGCACTTCACCAGAGGGCGATGCACGACCCCGGACACTTCATACCGATCGGAGGGAAGGAGCGAAGACACCTTTAAAACAAATAACTAACACATATTTTTCACGTTATAACACATATTTATTAAATAAATTTTTTTTCTTTTTACTTAATTTAACATATCCGTTGCCTACTCACTTCTGAATCAAATATATATCTTTACTATTAAACTAAAAATTCCACGAAGTGAAAATTTGTTGTTGCGCGTAAACCGTATACACAAAAAAAATTAATTTACTGGTTTTTTCTCTTTTTTTTTCAAATAATTTATCCAAAGACTAATACTACATTCCGGTGGCGGCCGCTACAGGACGATACACAGTGTATTTATAATACACAAAGATTAAAGTGCGAATTACGCAGCACAACAACAGAAACAAAACTATAAATTTTTTTCTTACAAAGGCATGCACATTTTTCGCAATTTTGCTTTACACACGAACAAATATATATATTTTTTTTTTTTTCCACTATACAACACACAAAAAAAACGTATTCACGGCGGGCGGATCCCTTACACAAAAAAAATATCCTTTTTGGACGCAATACTGACCGTATAATTCGAGTTACGGAGCAGACGCTGCCACCGAAGTCTCACGTGTTGAAACCGATTGGGGCGCTGGACGGGGCTTCGATTGACGGAACAGACGCTGCCACCGAAGTCTCACGTGTTGAAACCGATTGGGGCGCTGGACGGGGCTTCGATTGACGGAACAGACGCTGCCACCGAAGTCTCACGTGTTGAAACCGATTGGGGCGCTGGACGGGGCTTCGATTGACGGAGCAGACGCTGCGACCGAAGTCTCACGTGTTGAAACCGATTGGGGCGCTGGACGGGGCTTCGATTGACGGAGCAGACGCTGCCACCGAAGTCTCACGTGTTGAAACCGATTGGGGCGCTGGACGGGGCTTCGATTGACGGAGCAGACGCTGCGACCGGAATCCCACGTTTTCCCTCTTCTTTTTCGAAAAGAAAATTTTCTTCGTCGATTGTTTTGCCCTTCCTCTTCTTGCCCTTCCCTTCTTTTTTTTCTAAATTTGAAAAAAAAAAGAGAAGAAGAAAAAAAAACACGGCTTATTCCTTTTCCCTTCCGCTGAAGGAAACCACCAAAAACCCTCTTACCTTTCTCCGTGACCACGGATTTGCACCACAAAACAAAAAAAAAGTCGACTGCGGCCAGCAACACGACGTCCGCACCACGCCGCGGTTCACGAAAGAAAGGCATGAGGTAGCTGAAATTTGAGGTTGGCCCCCTCCACCGGAAAAAGGAAAAATCCCTCTAATAGAAAAATTGGGAAATAACCCAAAAATATCAGTTTCGGAACTATCCCTAAATTCCAATATGGCAACGCTCTTACCCTTCCCCATAACGCAAGATGTCATGCTGACACTTTTTAATTGTCATAACCAGTGTCACAACAAGATGGTACCGCGAATAGTTTCCCGATTCGTGCCGCCGCGAATAGTTTCGCCAATTAATAAGGGATTTGTGCAGCGTTTTTAGCCAAAATTTCCACCATCTAAAAATTCCGCTTTGAGGTGTGTTTGTTTTTCCATTTGACGGTCTGTGTAGATGATATCCAGGCCGTTAAATGGAAAATGAAGTTGACACCTCAGGGCTTATGTCAACCACAGATGTCAGGCGAAGAAGGTCACCAAAAATTTAAATTTCTGATACATTACACTGGCTCTGTTATTTTGATGTCATCCAGAAATACTGTAACTCCATCAATGTCCTTCAGCACGTTTTCAATCTCTCGTTGCCACTTTGCTGGATCTGACGCAATGCCATACATCAGTCGCGTTGGTCGATACAGACCTTTGTGTGTTGACAGCGTTAAAACCTTTTGATCAGCTTCGTGCACTTCCATCTGCAGGTATGTTTTTTTTTAAATTGATTTTCGAGAATTTATCACCTCCCGCCATTTGAAAAAACAGTTCTTCTATCAATTAAACACGAAACATTTGTTCCTACTACAATTATTTTATTTGTAACATATACGTATTTCAGAAGCGACTTACTTCCTTCTTCAGTGTTTATGTTTCTAAAGTACAATAGCTCTTGACCAGTGTTTATATAATGCAATATTCTAACTTAATTACCTTACAATTTAATCATACCTCTAATGATGTCGGCCCATATAAAAGTGTTATACAATTTACCTGCGGCTGGTTTTCCTGAACGCGCATGCCATTTTCATGAGTTTCGATGGGCAGTTTCCTTCGTCGTCATTAAGTCGGTCATTAGACGGGATTCGCATTATTTCCAGGCTTTCCCAGGCGTCGAGTTTCGAAATTTGTCGTACCTGTCGTAATACCTTCACGTCGTCCCAGCATATGGAGTGTCCGTCGTCTGACATGTGTGATGCCACTGATGACTTGAGAGATGATGATGTTCCATTTCGTAGTGCATTAACAGCTTCTCGTGTGTGCTCCTTGAATCGCGTAGCTATCAGTCTCTTTGTTTGTCCGACATATTGCATACTGCAGTTTTGGCAAGATATTTTATAAATACCGCTCTTCTCCTCTTTCTTGAGTGGGTCTTTTTCGCTTCCGAGATAGGACTTAAGTCGTGCGTTGCTGCTGCTTCCCACTATTTGAATATCGTACTTCTTCAGTTTGTTTTTGATTTGGTAATAGAGGTTGGAGTTGGGAATACTGATGATTCTGAGGGTCCTGTTTGGGTCATTATCATCAAATAATGTCGACAAATTCCGTTTCCACTGTGATTGCTCTTTTCGTGTGATCCTCCTCAATATTTTATCTTCGCTATAGCCGTTGATTTTAGCCGTTTCCAGGATATATCGCTTCTCTTTTGCATAACCCTCGTTTGTTAGCGGATACGTGCATAGTCGATGGATCATGGAGTTGTACGCTGCCATTTTGTGAGAGTCCGTGTGGTATGATGAATTGGGAATCGTTCTTTGTGTGGCTGTTCTTTTCCTATATATTTCGAAAGTTAATTTTTCTCCTGTCCTTAATATCACCACATCTAAGAACGGCAGAGCTCCATCTTTTTCCTGCTCGACTGTAAACTGGATGCTTCTGTGGATGCTGTTGATCTCAGCGGTGAAAGCTTCCAATTGGTCTCTATCCACAATAGCAAAAACATCGTCCACGTATCTGTACCAGACTCGTGGCATAATCCCCTTTTCCTCGATGGCTTCTTCTATTGATGTCATGAACATCTCTGTTATAAGAGGTGACAGTGGATTCCCCATTGCAACGCCAGCGGTGGTTTTGAAAAATCGGTCGCGGAAGGTAAAGTAGTTTTCGCTCATACACAGGGCAGCCAACTTGGTATATTGTTTCACCTTCTTACGCCAATACGGAGAAGTGTCGAATTTTGTAAGCCATTGTTCGAACTGGTAGATCGCTTGCTTAACAGGAGTGTTTGGAAATAACGCTTTTACATCGAAGGACACTAATATTTCGTTGTCGGCGAGTGGTTCGATATTTTGTAGATGTTGCATCAGTTCCATCGAGTTTTCGACCGAATATTTACTTTTCGTATCCCCAATCTCTTGACATTGTCTGATTAGCCACTTTGCTATATTATAAGTGGGTGAATTCGAATCTGCAATAATTTCTCTTATCTCGTCGCCTTCTTTATGGACTTTAGGTTGGCATCTAATTCTTGGTAGTGACGGGTTCGGCATTCGTAGCTTGGATATGTTCTCAAAGGCTGCGCCAGCTTCTTTAAGGGCTTTGTCCACCCGTTTTATCGAATTGGGCAATGGGTCGGTACGTAGCTCATGAAAGTTCCCATTCGCCAATTTTGAGTTCACTGCACTGTCGTACTGATTTTTGTCGTAGATGACTATGTTGTTGCCTTTATCCGCTTTCAGATAGTATACTGGCTTTTTCTTCAACTCGTTTAAGATGTTCATCTCGTGTGCGGAACTTTTTATGGTTCTATCTGTAGTGCCTTCTTTTTTTATTACTTTGGAGATCGCGAGTCTTATCTCGCCTTTAACCTCTACGGGCATCCATTTGATGCCCGATTCAATACTGACCATCGTTTCTTCTACAGGCGTCCGTCTAGGTATCGCGAATCCTAGACCATTGTTGAGCATCTTTAGTTCTTCGATGGTGTACGTTGCTGATGATTTGTTTATAACAAAGTTGTCTATTTGGGTGATGCTCGGTTGGGTCGGTTCGATCACTTTCGGTGCAAGTGCGTTCAGCTTTTTTGTTAAAATCTTTCTTTTCCGTAAACGTTCGCACTCGTATGCCCGGCTCAGCTTATGAGTGATTTGCTCCATTGATGCGCCAATATGAGCGGCTTCCTTCGCTAATTTAAGATGAATATTATATGCTCGTAAGGTAATCTTATCTAGCTTAGCATATGATTTCGTGATGGATCTTTCGAGAAGTAAACGTTCGAAGTTCTTGATGTCAGCTTTCGTTATCGGTTGACCGCTTCTTATTTTAACACAATGTGATTTAGGTGTGAGGTTACGCCTTTTACAATGTTGTAGAAATCTGATGTTTTCACTCGTCCTTGCCATGTTCTTTTTGATCTTTATCGATGGCAATGGATGTTCGTCGATTAGCATACGCGGATTAACTGTGATCTTGTAATCGCCGCCAGTTCTAACCCTCTCGTTTGCCTTCAGCACGGGTACAATTGGTGTAGCCCAATCGCTAGTGTCGACTTTCACTAATAGTCCAAGATCCCAGGGCCGCCAGACGTTACTTATTTTCTGAGTAACAAAATGTATGGGATTGAGTAGTGTTAGTATGTACTTTGAACATATGGATACTTGTTAGCTTGGGCCGACGGCCAATTTACAGCTAGAAGGTGGCACAGGTACGTACAAAAATTATTAACTTTTCTCAAATTCTGAGTGCTGATTATACTCTAGATGAAATCTGAGAGTATTATAAGTTTGCCACAAAGTTTGTAACGCTAAGAAATAAGGCTCGCAGAAAAAAATGAATGATACAGAAGTTCATATTATCACTCGAATATCTCAAAACCGGATCCGTCTGTCCGTCCGTCCGTCCGTGACCTCTCTAGCTCGAGAACGCGTTGATCTATGAAGTTCAAATTTTGCATACGTTATTTTTGACAAAAAATGAAGGCTAAGTTCGTGAACGGGCTAAATCGCTCCACCCCTTCTACCCCCTCCCATACAAAATGACACATTTTTGAAAATTTACAATAATCAGATTTTCTCAGAAACTATAAAACATATTGCTTTGAAATTTTGAATATATCACTTTTATGATAATTGTAACCTACATTATAAAATTTATTGTAATCCTCACCCTCCTTCTACCCCCTCCCATACAAACTGCACTATTTCATGAAATACGTTAAGCCAATTTACTCATTACCTATACAATTTATCGGGCTGAAATTTTGTACTTAACACTTAATTAACAATATCAGTTAGATTCAAAAAAAGTAATCGATTACCCTTACTCCGTCTACCCCCTCCCATACAAAATGACACATTTTTGATAATTTACAATAATCAGATTTTCTCAGAAACTATAAAACATATTGCTTTGAAATTTTGAATATATCACTTTTATGATAATTGTAACCTACATTATAAAATTTATTGTAATCCTCACCCTCCTTCTACCCCCTCCCATACAAACTGCACTATTTCATGAAATACGTTAAGCCTATTTACTCAGTACGTATACAATTTATCGGGCTGAAATTTTGTACTTAACACTTAATTAACAATATCAGTTAGATTCAAAAACCAGGTTCAAATTCATCTAGAGTATTGCATGATTGGGGTTTACCCCAATCGTAGTTCTTTTATGTTTTTTACGTATGTTTTACAGAATATTGTCAAAAGTTAATAATCAACACTGCCAGACACTTGCCGCCGGCGGTTATTGCCGCCAGACGCTTTAAAACTCGCAAAAAAATTGTTAATTTTACTTATAGTCTGATTCTTTATTTTTATATTATGATACTTAGGGAACTATTTCAAGACTTTTTGTAAGCTTCCAGACCAATCTAAAGGGCCAAAAATCGCCCAGACACATTTAAAATGTCGCTGTCAGTATGAGCATGGTGCATTTCTAGCAAGAGATTTGTCTCCGATACCCAGTGGAATTGAAAAGTTTCCGATCCTATAGCGGTTCCATTCATCGGTTCGCCTCCGAAGCTGCAAAAATTTAAATGTTTTCAATTATATACCGACCTTTGTCATCGGTTTGTCTCTGATGTGGAAGAAATCGAAATATCTTCGATTATGCATCGATTCTGGTAACCAATTTGCCTGAAATTCGAATTCATTATACTCTAGATGAAATCTGAGAGTATTATAAGTTTGCCACAAAGTTTGTAACGCTAAGAAATAAGGCTCGCAGAAAAAAATGAATGATACAGAAGTTCATATTATCACTCGAATATCTCAAAACCGGATGTCCGTCTGTCCGTCTGTCCGTCTGTCCGTCCTTCCGTCCGTGACCTCTCTAGCTCGAGAACGCGTTGAGCTATGAAGTTCAAATTTTGCACACGTTATTTTTGACAAAAAATGAAGGCTAAGTTCGTGAACGGGCTAAATCGCTCCACCCCTTCTACCCCCTCCCATACAAAATGACACATTTTTGAAAATTTACAATAATCAGATTTTCTCAGAAACTATAAAACATATTGCTTTGAAATTTTGAATATATCACTTTTATGATAATTGTAACCTACACTATAAAATTTATTGTAATCCTCACCCTCCTTCTACCCCCTCCCATACAAACTGCACTATTTCATGAAATACGTTAAGCCTATTTACTCAGTACGTATACAATTTATCGGGCTGAAATTTTGTACTTAACACTTAATTAACAATATCAGTTAGATTAAAAAAAAATAGTCGATTACGCTTACTCCGTCTACCCCCTCCTATACAATATGACACATTTTACCAACGTTGCTCTCTAGCTTGATATCGCTAACCAGGTTCAAATTCATCTAGAGTATTGCATGATTGGGGTTTACCCCAATCGTAGTTCTTTTATGTTTTTACGTACCTTTGCCACCTTCTAGCTGTAAATTGGCCGTCGCACAGTGTCGCGAATGTGTGAAAAAGTGGACAAAAATCAATATCTTGAGAACGGATGTTCAGATTTTAATGAAATTTGGTAGACATATTAAGTGTTTGGTTATCTTTGTTAGGGATAAATTTCAATTTGATTCAATAAACGGTTTCGGAGATATAGGCAATAGTGTGAGTGTGTGGGTGTTAGACGTGAAAGTTAAATTAATATCTTTAGAACGTGTGGATCGATTTTAATGAAATTTGATGTACATAATAAGCAGTTCATTGTCTTAGCCATTTGGTAATTTCAACTTGATCAGAAGGTGCACTTAGCAGATTCAGGCAATAAAGGAGCAAATATTTGGATTTACATACCTTATTTTTTTTTAACCTTCCTTAGAGTTCTTTTGAAATTATTCTTATTTCTAGAGTTTATGAATATATTATTATTATTATTTTTTACTTTTTTTTGTTGCACTATAAAGTTACTGTTTAATCTATCAAAATATTATTAGATTTGTTATAATTTTGCTATAATTGTCAGTTTTTGGAGGTCTGAAAATATAATAACCATCGCATTTATTGCGACTTTATCCTGAACAAGCTAGCCTTCGCGTGAAGGGTATCATACCTTTGTAGTAAAACTTGTTCCGATTTTATTGTTCCTATGTGAGGTATATGAAATAGTGGGCCGATTTCGACCGAATTTAGGTGTGTGATTTAATAGTCAATATAATTGAATAATATGAAATTTGGTAAAGATATCTTCAAAAATAAAAAAGTTTTTCTAACAAAAACTTGGTTTTGGAACGGTCGTTCCTATGACAGCTATATGATAGAGTAGTCCAATTTCAACCAAATTCGGGGATGTGATTTGGCTAATTATACTATTGATTACTATGAAATTTGAAAAAGATATCTTTAGAAATAAAAAAGTTTTTCTCACTAAAACGAATTTTTGGACCGGTCGTTCCTATGGCAGCTATATGACATAGTGGTCCGATTCCATTCGTTCCGACATATTTACAGCGTGCAATAGAAAGAAGGCTCTGTACAAAATTTCAGTTCGATAGCTTTAAAACTGAGGGACTAGTTTGCATACAGCCAGACAGACAGACAGACAGACGGACAAAGCTTAACCGACTCGTCTCATCATACTGACTAAGAATATATATAGTTTATATGGTCGGAGATGCTTCCTTCTGTGCGTTGCAAACTTCATGACAATGTTAATATACCCTTTCACATATATGTGAAGGGTATAAAAAGGTGAATTACGTCCAAAAAGGCAGCTAAAGGCAAGCAAACTCTAGATCACTTGAAAGTATATATATGTAGCTTACCAAAAATTCTTATCCTGGAAATACCTTTTTGGGCGCATTTTTCTAATCCTTGCTTAAAGTTTATTTTTCGAATTAGATTAATTATGTTATTTATTTAATACTATTAACATTTTTTTTATAATTTTTTTGTCTTAAACTAAAAGTCTACAGTCCAATCTAACCGACAAATAAAAATATGATTAACCAGCACTTGTATTATGACCAACAGGCGAATCGCAACTTATACATCACATTTCCAAAGTTTCCCATTGGTCAACTTTGGCCCATAATATTATTAACAAAACAAACAAACACCAACTTAGGAATACATTTTTCGGAAGCTCTAATATGTTCTTTAAGGGATAGGATACTTTCAAACTCAATTAAAACAAAAAAAAAGTCTTGTGATTTTTGTCCATTTCGCGACACTGTGCGTCGGCCCAAGCTAACAAGTATCCATATGTTCAAAGTACATACTAACACTACTCAATCCCACAAATTTTGTTACTCAGAAAATAAGTAACGTCTGGCGGTCCTGGGATCTTGCTCTATAATAACTCGTACACCTGTTCGCACTGACTCGTCTAGCTCCTTTTCGACACGAGTACGCATTGAAAATGCGACTTTGCGAGCCTTAATGAAGATTGGCGTGGCATTCGCCTTCATGTGAATGCGTGCTTGCATTTCGGTGATTTTTCCCATTGAGCTCGTCTCAAATACGCTCGGGTATTTTCGTCTCAAGTCCTGAAGTGCTGTTCGTTGATCCAATTTGTGAACTGATTTCGATCATCTCGTTGTTATTAACACAACCAAAGATTTCTGGAAATTCGTTCAGAACAGCATGTAGTTTTGGCATTGAGGTCATTACTTAAGTGGTTACATTTTATGTCAATAGCGTTTATTTGCCTTGACACTTTGGATTTTAATGGAATCTCTATATCCGGATGAATTTTAAGAATGTTGTGTTTCCTGTCTATAACTGCTTCTAATTTTTTTAATGTGTCATCGCCTATTATTCCGTCGAACCAGGTAAGTCCGGGTAAAACGTAGAAATCGAGTATAGTGTTATTTCCCAAATTTAAAAAAAATGAACCTCTAATTTTCAATTTTATTATGATGTTTCCTGCCGCAGAATGAATTTTGAAAGGTCTCGTCAAAGGTTTTGCCCCCTGTGAAATATTTGTTGATATAAAATTTTTGTGTCGATGAGAAATTTGAGGATTTGCCCGTTCTTTGACCTATACTATACTCTATGTATGTGGGAAATGTCCGGGGAGAATCAAGAAAAGATGTAGAGTGCGAATCCCGAACAAATCTTTATTCACTTTTTAATTACGACAAACAACAAAATATGTAATTAGAGTTCGACTGGCTCGATCGATGCTCGATCGATCGTTTCGTCCGTCTGCGTCTGTAGATCTGCGGGTTATATTGTATGTGTGTGGTGTGTATGGTTGAATCGTTACGACGGGGCACACACATCCACCCTCATCCCACACGGCCATCCTACTAATCATCGGACCCCGATGACCACCGCTTCATCAGGTCTGCTGCTGTGGTTGTCTTTTGAGCACCTTCGCCTTTTCCGATACGGATAACTTCGTAACGATCGTGGGGCAGAACTTTCGTTATTTTATATGGTCCCAAAAATTTCGGTTTCAGCTTCATACCCACGCCAAATTGTGTTCTTTGAATTGCTACGAGCTCGTTGACCGTGTACTTTGCTGGTTTTTTGAAGTTCCGTTGGCTGACGCGACGTTGTTCTTGCTGAATAACTTCGATGTTGTGTTTCGCAGCATTTCTCAGCTTCTCGCGTTCGTTATCGTATGCGGCAATCATCTCGGCATCCAATATTTCCTTCACGTTAACGTTGACATTGGAATCACGCATTCTCGTTCCGAAGAGAACTTCAAATGGGGTATGCAGAATCGAGCGCTGAAAGGTTCCGTTGATATATTGCTGAACCGTGCTGACTTTGTTATACCATTTGTCTGGTTCCTCCAAAGATAGCTTCGATAATGATGGTATTATAATTCCATGTATCCTTTCGACTTGGCCGTTCCAGCGTGGTACACCAGTTGTTATCGAAATGTGTTCGATGTTCTCAGTATCGCAATAGGATTTAAAATCGTTTGACATGAACGCAGCTCCTTTATCAGTAATTATTCGTAACGGATTACCAAATACGAGTTGTTGTTTCTTTAGCTTTTCGATTGTTTCCGTAGAATTCGTTGACTTTGTAGGGTATATCCATACAAATTTGCTGAAGTCGTCGACAATGACCAGTAAATACTTATATCCTTTGTGGGTTGCTGTCATTGGTCCCAAATGATCTATGTGATATGTTGACAACGGCTTTTCTCCTTTCGGAATGGGATTTAAATCGATTTCCTTTCTTCCTTTCTTTCTTTCGGTTATGATGCATGGAATACAGTTGTCGATGTGCTTTCGTATTTTCTCCGAGATATTTGGAATATAATAGTCACGTTCGATTATATCCCGCACCTTCGTTACGCCTGCATGACCATTATCGTGAGTTCGTCTGATAATGTCTTTGTCCATGCTCGTTGGTAATACGACAAGTTCTTTTCCATTTATCTGCTTCATTAAAACGCCATTTCGTGAAACGTAGGAGTCGACTTCTCGTGTTTGCATTGCGTCCACTATCAATTTGAGCTGGTCATCCTTTTCTTGAAGACCTTTAATCGTTGCAGTTACCGCCTCTTCAATGATCATCACTGGATATCTGCTCAAGGCATCGGCATGCTTTAAACGTGTTCCAGGCCGGTGTTCCAGTATATAGTCGAATTCTTCGAGGTACATGGCCCATTGTATTATTCGCCGAGGCAAATTAGATTTAGCCATCGTTTGCTTGAATGCTACGCAGTCGGTGACGATTTTGAATCGTATGCCCAGAACGAATACGCGAAGCTTTTGTAAAGCGTGTACAATGGCAAGTACTTCTAACTCGTATGAAGAATATTTTCGCTCGCTGTCCGTGGTTTTTTTGCTTAAATAAAAAACTGGATGGAATTCGTTGTCATCGTTGCATTTCTGTAGTAAGACTGCTCCATAACCATCTATGCTCGCGTCTGTGTGGATTTCCGTTTCGGCATCAGTATCGTAGTTACGTAATATTGGGAGAGATGTTAATGTGGTTTTTAGCGTGTTTATGGCGTCAGTTTCGATTGCTGTAAGCTTGAGCTTCTTTTCTTGTTTATTTCGGGTTAACTCTGTCAATGGTCGTGCGATGAGTGCGTATCCCGGAATAAATTTCCGAAAGTATCCAGTCAATCCCAAAAAACTCAATACGTGCTTCATTGTTTTGGGTATCGGAAAATTTTTGACAGCTTTAATTTTGTCAAACGAAGGCGAGATTGTTCCGTTGTGTAACCGATGACCGAGGAATTCAACTTCTCGCTGAAGCAGGCTGCACTTTTCCCAGTTAAATTCGAGACCATTTTCGGCTGCTACTTTAAACACTTTTTTCAATTTTTCGAGGGCTTCATCGTCGTTATTAGCCACTATTAGTATATCGTCCATATACAAACGTACCGTTCCTTCGCGTATTAGCGGCTGGGAAACTTTGTTGACGAACCGAATAAAAACGGCAGGAGAATTGCACAAACCGAACGGTGTTTTCAAGAATTCATATTGTCCGGTTGGCGTAACGAAACTTGTATATTTTATACTTTCAGGGGACACAGGAACATGAAAAAATCCGTTGCGTAGATCTAACGTAGAAAACACTTTCGCTTGTCCCACATCATTGATTATGTCTTCTATTAGCGGGACGGGAAATCTGTCTTTTACTATTTTTCGGTTTAGTTTTCGATAGTCCACACATACGCGTAATGAACCGTTTTTCTTTCTTGCCAAGTGCACCGGGCTAGCGAAATCTGAATCCGACTCGCGTATGACACCATCACATAACCATTTTTGAATTTGATTGTCCAATTCTCGTTTTTCCAGGGGTGCTAATCGTCTTGGTGGAACATTTACTGGATTCTCATCAGTCAAACAAATTTTCAATTGAACTGATGTGTTTACACATTGTTTTGGTTTATAAGTCGAAACTAGTTTTGAAACTTCCGCCTTTTTTGCACCTATTTTCAGCAAATTGTCTTCTACTGTGTCCAACACCATCGCCACGAAGGGATTTTCGGTTTCTTTGAACTCGTCACTGAGACAATCAACACTTTTTAATGTTATTTTTCCATTAATCATTTCCACACGCGCGTTTGACAATATGTCAGTTCCAATTATCATATCGAAACTCGTCGCACTATCGGGAAGAACGTACACATTGGATGAAAATAGTTCGTCGTCGATTTTCATTTTCACATTAGCACTACCAATTATCTGAATATTCGCGTTTCCAATTCCCGTCACCGTTTTAAGCGGGTTCGAAATATCAACACGCAATTTTAACATTTCCGCCACTGTTTGTTTTATGATGGTTAGAACACTGCCTGTATCACAGAGTGCTATAATTTCTATGTCATTCACATATATTCGTTTAGTGTAATGCGGTCCTACACTTAACACATTTACAGTGTTCGGCACTTTACATGGTTGAGAATTTTTTCCATGAACTTTCTTGCAGATATCACACCGAAGACGTTTTTGAGGCAACGGACACTCTCTAGACATATGACCTGTCTTATCGCAATTAAAACATTTCCTATCGTTTCGCCATTTGCTCTCACTGTCCCGACGCGGCACGGTAACACAAACATCGCGTTTACTTAAATGTCCGATGTTTTCGTCGTATTGCCGCAAACAATCCAGCAAATCCCGAAGGCGATATATTGGGGTAGCCAATATCGATGTCATGAAACGGTCGTCGTTCATGCCGCGAATTACATATTTTAGTAACGTGTTATCGGAAATATGTCCGTTTGCCGCGATTCCACTCATCACATGAAAATACGACTCGGCTGTCTCGTTCGCTTTTCGTTTATTTTCGCGCAACCGGTCATGGATGTCTACGTCGTCACATGCACTCGGGAAGAAGTCAAGTAGTGATTCACAAAATGAAAACCACGTTAAATCTGCGATATCTACACGACTATACCACAATGCCGCATTGCCTTTGAGTTTCGTGGGTAGCACAAATAGCAGCAATTTTTCCTCGATTTCGTATACTCGCATGAGAGTGTTCACACGTTCAACCCATTTGTACGATGTAACTCCGGTTTTGTTTTCTGGATCGAAATTTGGAATGATTTCCTGCAGATCACGCGGAGTGTACATGTTTTTTGTTGATCGTGCCTCACTTTCGATACGTGTTGAACACATTATTTCTTCCTCTGGTCTCGTATTTCGTTTTTGCGGTTCATTCGTCGTGTCCCTCTCAGCTTGGATGACTGTGTTTGTTTCTCGCTCGGCTTGTGGGAGCAATAACGTGTGCTCACACAAACGGGCTATGAGCTCTTCGCGGTTGCCTGTCGCATTTAGACCGTGTGTCGTTAGCGCGTCGCGCAAAGACTCTACCGTTGCATATTTCATCCTGTCTGGGAACGTTTTCGGTGGTTGTTTTGCAAAACGTATTTTATCGCACGGAATACTGTACTACACTACACTTCGACTTAGGTTGAGCCCCCATGTGGGAAATGTCCGGGGAGAATCAAGAAAAGATGTAGAGTGCGAATCCCGAACAAATCTTTATTCACTTTTTAATTACGACAAACAACAAAATATGTACAGTCATTCAAAAAAGTATTCGTACACACGTCGTATCGTACTTTACTGTCCTGCAACAGTTAAAAGAGCTACATTTTTTTTAACAAAAAATGTTTCTAACTCTTTTAGCAACACTACTTTCTTATATTAACTTAAAAAAAGTACTCTTTTCTGATCGTGTCAACAGAAAAGTGAGAAACAGTTATGCAATTCTCGAAAATTGAATCAAAAAAGTATTCGTACAGCAGCAATGCAGAAAGAATAATGCCGTTATTCCGTTGCCGATGGCGATCATTCGTATTGGGATCAGTCTTGTGATAATTATCAAGTATTTATCAATTGTTGTTAAGCAAATTTGTAGTGGATTTCCATTAAATTCTTTATTATGGGACGAAAAGGTAAAGAAACGACAGAAGGAGAAAGGAGAATTATCCTTTCCTTGCACAATCAATGCAAATCATAGCGTGAAATCAGCGTTATTGTTGGGAGACCACGCTCAACCGTTCAAAGCATCATTGATAGATATTGTGTCACGGAAAGTCTTACGAATCAACCAAGATCATGACGACTAAGATTATTAACGGCCAAAGATGAACGCAGTATATGTAGAAAAGTGCGACAAAATCCGAAAATGACAGCTTCAATAATTGCGGCAGAGGTGGCGGAAAAAGATAAAATAGACGTTTCTGGAGAAACAAGCTGAAATGTGCTCCGCCGTGCCGGTTACAACTCTTGAATCGCTAGAAGAAAATATTACAAAAGCGAAAAAATAGAAAGGATCGATTAGATTTCGCCAAAACGATGCGAAATCATGGAATAGACTTCTGGGAAAATGTTAAATTTACTCTAATCAGCAAATATAACTTTTCCCAGAAGTCTATTCCACGATTTCGCATCGTTTTGGCGAAATATAATCGATCCTTTCTATTTTTTCGCTTTTGTAATATTTTCTTCTAGCGATTCAAGAGTTGTAACCGGCACGGCGGAGCACATTTCTGCTTGTTTCTCCAGAAACGTCTATTTTATCTTTTTCCGCCACCTCTGCCGCAATCGCTGAAGCTGTAATTTTCGGATTTTGTCGCACTTTTCTACATATACTGCGTTCATCTTTGGCCGTTAATAATCTTGGCCCTCCTGATCTTGGTTGATTCGTAAGACTTTCCGTGACACAATATCTATCAATGATGCTTTGAACGGTTGAGCGTGGTCTCCCAACAATAACGCTGATTTCACGCTATGATTTGCATTGATTGTGCAAGGAAAGGATAATTCTCCTTTCTCCTTCTGTCGTTTCTTTACCTTTTCGTCCCATAATAAAGAATTTAATGGAAATCCACTACAAATTTGCTTAATAACAATTGATAAATACTTGATAATTATCACAAGACTGATCCCAATACGAATGATCGCCATCGGCAACGGAATAACGGCATTATTCTTTCTGCATTGCTGCTGTACGAATACTTTTTTGATTCAATTTTCGGGAATTGCATAACTGTTTCTCACTTTTCTGTTGACACGATCAGAAAAGAGTACTTTTTTTAAGTTAATATAAGAAAGTAGTGTTGCTAAAAGAGTTAGAGACATTTTTTGTTAAAAAAATGTAGCTCTTTTAACTGTTGCAGGACAGTAAAGCACGATACGACGTGTGTACGAATACTTTTTTGTATGACTGTAATTAGAGTTCGACTGGCTCGATCGATGCTCACTTAACTACTACCCGTTTCGTCCGTCTGCGTCTGTAGATCTGCGGGTTATATTGTATGTGTGTGGTGTGTATGGTTGAATCGTTACGACGGGGCACACACATCCACCCTCATCCCACATGTATGGTACGCTGGATAGGCGTCCATCATAATTTACATCGAGGTTATCCTCCAAGGTTTCGATTCCATCCTCATCATTAGACCCAACTGGCCGTTCATCGTAAGTCTCGTGTTCCTCAATTAAGTCGTCATTAGGATATTCCGTGTTTTCCTCAGAGGTTTGAAAGTTGAATAGCCCTTGAGATTTCCTAGGGTATTGGATTGAATTATTAGGGCGTTTGTGGTTTGGAAGGTGGGATGGTCTGTTTTGGTAATCGATTTGTCGAGTCTGGATAGTCCTGACTACGTCCATTGGTACTGCGGGTTTGGGTTAGGCGGGTCTGGGTAGTGGATTGTCATAAGAGGTAGGAAAATTTGGATGTTGGTTTCTATTGATGTTGTAACCCCTAATTCGGTCGGAAAGGCTGGACTGGCGGTTGCCCATTGGTGGTTGGTTGCCGAAATTGTTTAAACGAGGGTTAAATATTTGGTTCATGGGAGCTGATACGGTATTCCTGTAATTCCTTGGGTGAATAGGGGCGTTTCGAAAATTTAGGTTCTGGAATTCCAGACATGATGCATAAACCTCCGGTAAAGTTTGAGGCTTTTGAATGACGAGCATTCGGGCGAGGTCTCCGTTTAGTCCTCGGATAAAAACATCAAGGGCTATGTTCCGATAATTTTCAGTGAGAGCGGTCACCGTCTCCGGCAAATGTTCCTCAGTTTTAATTTTGTTGATTAAAAGGGAAAGCTGGTAGTTAATGTTGGCGTAGAATTCATCCACGCTCATGTTCCTTTGATACATCGTGTGAAGTTGGTGTTCTAGGGTCCTCACATCACGCTTGTCTGCATAATGGACGGACAGACACTTTTTGATGCTTGACCAGTCTTCATCAAAGATGTTGTAAGATACGAGAGCCGCATCAGCGGCCCCTCTAATCTTTTGTCTAATGTGTCTAAGGATTGCCCTAAATATGGGTTTATCCTCTACAATTTTATAATCTTGTAAGATGGTCTCGACACTATGAATCCACGAGATATAATGCACCGGATTTCCTTCGAAAGGCTGCAGGTCCCTAACGGAGTCGGGAAGTTTCTTTATCGCATCTAAATCAAGTTCTGTTTGGGGACGCGCTAGGGTTACTTGTGGTTGTCGGGTAGTTGTTCCCTGTTTTTAACAATTTAATTCTTTCTTCGACATTTTTCATTTGCACTATTTCACTATTCTTTAACTCAAGCCGTATCAATTTTGACTCAATTCGTTCGGATTGGGAGTTCACTTGCTCTAACCTGGTCATCCTATCCTCTAAATCTCTTATCTGCTCGATTTGAGCGTTTACTGCCCCGGCCAGTTGAATAAGGGTATTTCGGACTTTATCCATTTTAAAGGGATTTTTTTTTTGTAATTTTTTTGGGGCGGAAACGTCTAATCACGATAGCACAAAGGTAGAAAACTATGCACAATTTCTCAAGAGTAACTTGTGAAAAATATTAAGGACTCACTATAGGTTTCAGAGCAATGATCAACAGCTTACACAATTTTAACAATTTCAAAAATAATGCGCGGAAAATGCCACACTTCTTAAGACTAATAATATTTCGAATTAATTGACTTACAAAAGATTTACTGCATTCGATACAAACATAATTGATTCACCGTATTTTCCTTTTTGCCCTGGACCGTTGATTGGTTAATTGGTTGGTTCGGGTCTACTGGAGTACGGCTTCAATATATTGCCAAAAATATGGTCCTGTTGGATGTATGTGCGCTAATTGGCACTTCCTCAATACCGCTTGCTCGCAGAGTTCGCCTTAAGGTTGCACTTCCTGTGTTTTAGCTCCGGGTAGGTAGATAGATAAGCTCCAGGTAAAGATGCACACTTTGTATTGTATTATATACACTTCTCCGTTACAACTCGAGCACTTCCGCGGTTTTTTAATTATCGTTGCTATTACTATTTAGCTCGGGCACCACTTATGGATTCGGTCCTCGCGATCGATAAAAAAAACGATTTTACAATTAACAACGTTTATTCGGTCGCAATACAATTTCAACTGAACAGATACAATTTTTACTATTGATTTAAATCTATTTAATTTTGCTTACTAAGCTGCGCGTGTACAATTTTCCCTAAATGCTGTTGTTCATAAACTGCTTGGAATTATTGCTAGATTATCATATTTCATGAGAAGTTGTGATAGAGAAAAAACTGCAGCGCTATCGGTTTACCGGAAACGAGAACATTGAAAATGTAATACCGAAGCAATGTGAAGTTAAGCGGACATGATAACCAATATGAGGTTAAGGGGGTGTGATAACTTTTAAGGCGGAGTGATAACTTGGATACGTCAAATGTTAAGGTGCCTCTCTTAATTTGTGTTTTCCCAATCTCTTCGATATAGAGACCAGGTTCGGGATGGGCGATCGAATATTGTGATTGCGCTTGGCTCCTATTAATTGTGGATAATACTAGCAAGCTGGTGAGAATGAGATTAGTCATTCGACTGGGTTTAATAGCAGCTTCAGTCGGTTTATCGGTACCCTTGAACTTCTTTTTTATGTAGTCGGACCAAGTTGCTAAAGGCGCGTTCCCATTAGGCGATTTTTGTGGAAAGAGACTAGCCGAGACACAAAAATCCCATGGGAGATAAATTCGTTGTTGTTCACACGTGTCAACAAAAAGCTTTCAACATTGACAGTTTCGCAATGGCATCGCAAGAGGTCGTACGTGGAATAGCGACGGGTCTGTCAGTTTTGTTAAAAAACGAAATAGAAACAATTTTGTTAAATATGAAGAAACGTAAGAAGCGTTGTTTTTGGGTGAGGCAGTGGATTCTGAAAAGAAACCGATTGGGAGCTTCAGAAACATTACTGAAGGAACTTGCTTTAGAAGACCAAGAAGGGTACAGGAACCATTTAAGAATGTGTAACGGACGGTTTGGTGGACATCCGAAGATGCCCGTGGGGACGGAGCCTAGGTAGCATAGTGACCGTGAAGGTCGGGCCGTGCCATCTGGCGAAGAAAAAGGCCCCTCAACGAGCTAAGCAGCGGCCTATGCTTGCTGTAGCTCAGTTTGGGAGATGTGGGCGGGGTTTTCGCCACTCGTTACCCCTGTCCTTTACGTATTAACAAAAATTCATAGGCCTGGGGAAGACAACACAAACAGGGGAGGTAAAAATGGGGAATGCAAAAGAATAGTCGATAAGGAGGAAATGGTTGGCGGACGGATCAGACGCCCAAGTGGTCGCACCTGGGTCCGGGTGTAATGGGACCTTCGGCCTCTGGTTTCGTACCACCAACAAATCACTACTCATCAGGTGCTGCTTCGATCTGCCGGTGGGAGCAGCACTACCAGACCATAATATGGTTCATTACAGGTGGTTCATTACAAATAAATAAATAACTGGCGCAACAGTCCAATTTGAACCATGGCCTCGAGATGAGTTAGCATCATCTCATTTTCTAGATCGTGACGGTTTTTGTGCAGAGGTATGTGATCAGCAACACGCTCAACCGAGTTATTTACCCCATAATGGGTACTCATTTAACAGCTGAGTGGGCTCATAGTCCGACACGTAAATCCCCGGAATCGAACCGAGACCCAGTGCGTTGAAGGCGAACGTGCTAACCGTTGCGCCATCCAGACTACGGTTCATTACAAATGCTCGAAGAAAAATTTCAGGAACTTCTACTAAGAGTTGGACATCGTATTAAAAAGCAGGATACTATAATGAGGGAGGCAATTTCACCAACATTAAACCTACAAATTACTTTAAAGATATTTAGCAACGGGAGATTCGTTTCGCACACTGGAATCCATCTACCGAGTAGTGATGGGCGTAATGACTCTTTTCACTGTGCCAGCACATAAGCTCTGACTCTTTCCAATGAGTCGTTCAAAAAGAGTCGTTCAAAAAGAGTCATGCAAAGAGTCTGAAACTTGGGTAATAACATATTCAATAAAAGTCGTAGATGTGCGACTCCAACTTTTTTTTCTCTTTTTTTGGCCCGATCGGACCACTATTTCCCATGAAAAGGGGGCTGCCAGCCTAGGATGGGCGACCCCAATTTTTTTTCTCTTTTTTGACCCCAAATTCGGACTTAGCGACCACCCAATACCCTTTAGTTCGAGCCAGCCCAATCGGACCACTATTTCCCATGAAAAGGGGCTGCCAGCCTAGGATGGGCGACCCCAATTTTTTTTCACTTTTTCGACCCCAGATTCGGACTTAGCGACCCCCCTATACCCTTTAGTTCGAGCCAGCCCGATCGGGCCACTATTTCCCATGAAAAGGGGCTGCCAACCTAGGATGGGTGACCCCAATTTTTTTCTCTTGTTTGACCCCAGATTCGGACTTAGCGACCCCCCAATACCCTTTAGTTCGAGCCAGGCCGATCGGACCACTATTTCCCATGAAAAGGGGCTGCCAGCCTAGGATGGGCGACCCTAATTTTTTTTTCTCTTTTTTGACCCCAGATTCGGACTTAGCGACCCCCCAATACCCTTTAGTTGGAGCCAGCCCGATCGGACCACAATTTCCCATGAAAAGGGGCTGCCAGCTTAGGATGGGCGACCCCAATTTTTTTTCACTTTTTCGACCCCAGATTCGAACTAAGCGACCCCCCAATACCCTTTGGTTCGAGCCAGCCTGATCGGACCACTATTCCCCATGAAAACGGGGCAGCCAATCTGGAGCGGGCATACAAAATCAACTCGCACAAAAAGATTCGTTCAAAAAGAGCGATACAAAATCGAACCGCACAAAAAAATTCGTTCAAAAAGAGCAATACAAAATCGAACCGCACAATTGACTCTTTTGACTCTTTTTGAACGTGTCGCTCTTTTTGAACGTGTCGCTTTTTTTGAACGTGTCGCTCTTTTTGAACGTGTCGCTTTTTTTGAACGTGTCGCTCTTTTTGAACGTGTCGCTTTTTTTGAACGTGTCGCTTTTTTTGAACGTGTCGCTCTTTTTGAACGTGTCGCTCTTTTTGAACGAATCTTATTGTGCGGTACGATTTTGTATCGCTCTTTTTGAACGAATTTTACATAGAGAAGGGAGAAGGGGATAGGCAGGGAGAGGGCTGAGGAGCATCCAAATAGTGGGGATGGATGCTCCTCAGCCCGGATGGGGGATCTAAAGGGGGGTCAAAATGGTGTCAAAAATGCGAAATTCCTTATATTTTAGAAGTTATGGCCACAAAACAGTTTATTTAAAACTAGGGTATAGTAGTGGTGTAATTGCTTGAAACATAATGATTTATGGGATAAACTAAATAGTGGTCGTGTGAACGGTCCACAACCCAAGGCAAAAGCAGTTCACTTTCCAGTCTACGCTCGATACAAGCATGAGATCGAAAGCGTGCCACGATGTCACGTATTGGCCCCGTCAGAACGCTGCTTTACACTGTAGCTGTAGTGGAAGTGGGCGCTATGGGTTTTTGTTTGGTTTCATCTAAAGTTGAGCTTGAGATGATGATACGTAAGACGAATACTTTTGTTTTAGAATGTTGGGATTGTTTTCTGTATTTGGAGAAACTTGGCTGTGCGGTGGGACGCGACGTAAGTAAATTATTTTTGATATGTTTGCATTTGCAGTCAGCATGGGTTGTTACGTATATATTTAGAAGTATACACAATGCGTGCATTGCATACGGCATAGAGATGAATATGAATGGATTTAGATGGGATTGCTTTGGGAGATAAATGATGGTTGTTTTGGTTTTAGGCCCGCCATAGATGGTGCGATCCGTCGTCAGATCGATCTGACGATGGATCGCCACAAAATATCTGACGATCGCAATTATATGGAAATGTCAAAAAAAATCGTCAACGATAGTCAAATACACTGGGCGATCGACCTGACGATCGCAATATCGTCAGATCCATCTGACGACGGATTGCATCGTATATGGGGGCTATTAGATAGATAATGGGATGGGATGTGAGTGAATGAATGTATTGTAGTACCTACATTATACTCGTATGTAATGAGAAATGAGCGTGGATTGGTTATGCGTTGGGTAATATTTATGCGATGGGCTAGTTTGGGAATTAATTTTACAGTGAGTCATTCTTAAATTGAACGACTCGCAGGGCTATGTCGTTGTGCCGAATCTTTCGCTCATCCTGATGAGTCGTTCAAAAAGAGCGACTCGTTACTGTGTTACACATCACTAATCCATATATGTATATATTTTGAATAATTCATAGTTTTCTATTTTACAAAATCAAACTTGCGCCTCCGAAAACTCCAGTTTCGAGCAAAAAAATGAAAAACCGGTTCCCGAATTTTTTTTTTGCATCGGGTGCTCTTCCTACTGGACTATCCTGCCCCTAGCTGCATTTTTTCATGTTTTTTCGAATACTATTGGTTTTATGCAAATTTGAACAATATTTCTTTTTTCTTTTTTTGAAAGACACAATTTTCATGAGAGTAGTCAACCCCTAAATTTGAAACAGAATTGGGTGATGATCAAATATCAAATCGGTTCAACACAAAACTGGAAATGGCATAATTGAATGCGTCGATATTAAAGGCCTGTACTCCCGAAAGTTCTTATTTTTGGTTGGTTTTGTTGTGCAATTTGGTCAATTTGATATTTGTTCATCAACCAATCCTTCCCTAAACATTGCTATTATTACACGATCTTTGCGTTTCTCATAAGCTTGCAAAAAAGCGTTGGTGGTGCTTATGTCCCACTTAAACAAAGCTGTAATTAAAAAAATGTCAACTTGTAAGAAAATATATCTAATTTTAAATTTACAATTTTCTTCAACTCCAGATGCTTCCACTGCTGCTGTTGGTTCTTCGATTGTTGCCGAAGATTCCTGCAATGTGGCTTCTTTAGAGCAGAGTCCTCATCAACCACTGCCACACATTCCGTAGGCGGATTATTTTCAATGTATTGCTTGAAGAAAGCACAATTTGTAAGAGAATAAAGCTATGATTTTCAAATTTGCTATTGCTATTATTTTAGAACAGAAATGAAATTACCATTCTGAAGCTGCTCATGTATTTCGGGCGTGTCGGTAATATTGTACATTATACCATCATATACGTACTGAAACGTGGCAAACTCTTCAAACATCATGATGGTACTAAAACAGGAAGAATAAAATTTAATTTACAATGAGAAGAACCATGAGAGCGGTTAAGCTAATCCCGCAAAAGTTCCGGGAATTCAACGTCCACGTGTACCAAATCTTTGTCGGCTTTAAGCGAGCATACGGCAGTATCCATCGTCGTGTACTGTGCAACTTCACGCTACAATTTACGACCAAAACTAGTACAACTAACAAAGATGACGATGACAAACTCCGTGTCACATGTCTGGATCCAGAACAGGTTGACTGATCCTTCTGAAACACGTACTGGTTTGAAGCAGGGTGATGGATTGACGCCGACGCTCTTCAACCTAGTACGCCATTTCGGTAATGGATACGAACACCAGCGGAACGTTACTCATGAAGTCGACACAATTGATAGCATACGCAGCATCAGCATTATAGCTAATAGATCTATTAGTTTAGAACAAGCTACAAACACCGGACAATATCCAGTATATCAACATTATGTCCCGAAGATTGGTCGACGCAGAAAAACTTCGGTAAACTGTGGACACCACTGCAAAAGAAGTTGGACTACGCATCAACGAGGCCAAAACAAAAATAATGATGGAATCATGGCATGTACTACCAATGGGCAGTGGTCGCATGCCAAAGAGAGTAATGAAAGGACGACGAGTTGACAGAGCGAGACTGTCACGAAGACGGAGAGCTCGTTCGGAGAATTCAGCATATGCTGACGCCGCGGAACAACTGGCTTCCAAGATTAGAGGACGCGGTAACGTGGCCAAGATAATTGGAGGACAATGATCTGGACGGCCAGAGCCCAACGTCAGGCTATTGCACAGCGATGACGATTAATTCCCACGCATTTAACACCCATCATCTTATTTAATAGATCTTGACGGTAAATTTGACCAAATGCGTGATTTACCGAAATCGGATCTCATCTAATGGCTGAGTGGGCTGATAGTCCGACACAATCCACTTTAACCGAAAACACTACTGCCTTCCGTAGGATTCGAATGAGAACCCAGGGCACAGAAGGCGAATATTAAACAGATGCGCCCACCCGGACTGCATGTCACTTTCAAAATCGACACCCGCACCTTCGTTAATGCCAAGGAAACAAAAATGAAAGGGGTATCCACGGTCACTGTCGGAAGTCTTGCCCGAACCAGATCGGGCGCAGAAAGCAGCAGCCGCGACATCCACAACAAGAGACAGATCTGCTTTCGCCGCTGTCGCTGCGTTCAATCTAGGCCGCTTAAAGGGCTGATTCACCTTGTTAAATTTACTTTTCGTCGTCCCCAGAAATACAAGCAATTTATAATACACCAAGTACACCAGGTAAAAATCACATCCAAGGGATAGTTTTCAAACGAATGCGACATTTGAAAAACTCTCCGGTCCATGCGACCACTAAAACTATCCAAAACTGATGCCGTCACTAACATTTATCTGAAATCCCTATAAAAAGTGCTGCTTGCCGTCATCCATATAATATACTTCAGACAAATGTAAGTCAATTAATAAGCGATATTTACATTTTTAAAGACGATTTCTAAACTAATTCCCGAGCGAGGACGCTTTCACGCATTCCGACGCCTACAAAAAGTTGTTTACGTATGGAGTGTCACTTGTCAAAAGCGAACTATCAAAGCCCTTAGGAATCATGAAAGGTAAAATTTGATCGGAAAAAATTCGTGATACTTTTCCCCTTCTCAAAAATTATAGTATCGGTGTCTGAAATCGTACCGTTTTCGCAACGGATCTATGAAACCGTGTCGACGCGCTTCCGACGCGGTCCAAAATAGGAACGCAGCCATTGATACCATTGAAAGCGCTTAGTGTATCACTTTCTTTAAGCTCTACGAGTCGAGGTAGCAAACCTTCTTTCACAATGCTAATTGGCCTGCCGGTGTCCACTAAACAATTTGTATTAAGCACAAAGTTATTAGAATTCATAAATTTCAAATTACTTTTGATGACGAAATCATTACCTTCTCCGGAACAATCTGAAATTACCTGTATGGCGGATTTTGTGGGACAATCCTTCATAAGATGGTATGTTTTCCCACATTTGTAACCACTGCCTCTCGTTCTTCTCGGTTGAGAACAGTTTCCCATTACGTGGCCGAGTTGATTACAGTTGAAACACCGCTTTGACAACTGGTAGTCACTCTTCCTGCCATCGTTCGCCACAGGTTGCTGTTTCTGTTGTTGTTGCCCGACTGGCTTCTGAATAGGACCCGCCGCACAGTGTCGCGAAATGTATGAAAAGGTGGACAAAAATCAATATCTCCTGAACTGGTGGACCGATTTGAATGAAATTTTGTACACATATCAAGTCGCTGCTTATCTTATTTATGTGTATATTTCAGGTTGATTGGATGACGCATTTGAAAGATATAGTGAATAATGTGCGAATTTAGAAGGAAGAGTGGATTTAATTTAATATCTTCAGACCGGGTGAACCGATTTGGATGAAATTTGGTACATATATTAAGCAGTTAATTGTCTTAGTTATATATAAATTTTAAATCGTTTCGAACGTGTATTTCAAATATATAGTAACTTGTGTGCCGAATTTTAGAATAAAGAATGTATTTAATTTAATATCTTATCAGCGGGTGCACCGATTTTAATGAAACTTGGTATACACAATAAACATTAATTTGTTTGTGCTGTGGGTAAATTTCAACTTGATCAAATAATGCGAATAGGAGATACAGTCAATAGTTTATCAAATATTTGCAGGAAATGGGCCCAATCAAATACCTTTGGAGCGGAAATGATTTAAAGTATTTAAGGCAAATACATACTATTTTTCAGGCAAAAGGTCGCATTTATTGAATAAAAAGAATAACATGAAAAACAAATTTAAACAAAAATACATAACATTAAAAATAAAAACAATTAGAAAGATTCATCGTCATCGCTGTTTCCCAAATCTAAGAAATTTAAATCCAAACCCGGAACTGAGATTGTGGTCGGCTCTTCGGTATTTTTGAAATAATACCGAACATGTTCATCAATGGCTACATTTTTATTTGAAAAGACTCTCCTTTCTGATGCTAAAAAGGGATCAGAAGATAGGAGAAGTATTTTAATCAAGTCCCTGTTACATCCGATTCTCGAAGATTTACGGGTGTGAGATAACCGATCCTTCCTTATTTGTTTATGGGTTGCTTCCAGTGCTTCCTCAGAAAGGACTCCTATCGGCAAAGAGAAGGAATCGATTATGTCGCACCCGTGTAACAGCACTTTATGAACAGTATTTGGCATGTAATACCAAGGATACAATTCCAAATACAGTGTCCTTGTATCTTCCAGTAGTGTTCTGAATTTCGCAGCTTCGATATTCCTTCCACTTGCGAGGACTCGTAATATAACAGAAAACTTGATGATCAGCTCCTTGCTTACTCCTAAAATTCTTGAGCTGACTTCTGGATGGGAAAAAAAGCGCCTCGCCGTATTACCATCATTGGTAGAACCAAAACCGGGCTTTGGCTTATCGACCAAAATTCCCATTTCCGCTCGAAATTCGTCTTGAATGCGTTTCTTGTTGTCCTTCACCAAGGCCTTATTAACCTCACCTCGAACCCGCCACGTCTTTATTGGAAGTCGGTATGCAATGTGTAGAATGCATTCGAAGAAGCGGATCCAGCAGTGCAGCGTCGACAGTCCGAATCGATAGTGCTCCGTTATAGATTTTCTACTTGCTATATCCTGGGAATGCATTTGTGTTGGTGTTGCTCCACAAATGATGCAATTAGATGTTGCGTTTGTATCAGAAAGAATGTTAGCGACACTGCCGTCGATCATAGTAAAAAGCATTTCTGCTTTAACGGAAAATCGTTGTTGGTCACTGGACGTTACATCAAATGATTCGAGTTGGCTTATTTTATCCTTCATGTTATTCTCTTCGGTTCGAATAAGATTGGCATTCTCTTTTTATATGAAAATTTGATGGGACGGCAATAAAGAGTGGACCCTGGTCGCGGATTCGTCCAAATAACTGCTTCTGTTTTGATGTCCATCAATTTCAAGGGAACCAGAGCTGTCACAAACATATATTCATCAGTTTTGGAAGTATCTGAGAATGTTTGTTTGTATTGGCTATGACCGCCACTGCCGTCGAAGCCCCATTTGCACGTAAGTTGGAGCTGACTTTCTTCTTGCAGGTTGATCATTTTCAAAAGGCTTCGAGTCGTGACTTGCAGGAGCTCCAGGATGTCCACCTCTGCCGAAGATTCAGAAGCACTTATTCGGAGATTTAATAGTTTGTTTTTCGCTATGTTGACAGCGTATTCGGTGGGAAAAAAGACTTTGTGAACGGCATTCACAACAGAATGCATCACTCTGTACTTTCTCACTGATAGATCTAAGTCGAGCCATAGAGCTATAGTCTTATCGGCGCTAAATGACTGTTGTGAAACTATTTGCGCCGCGAGCTGCAGTTCATCCATAGTCCTCGTTTCACAGAGCTCGTATACTCGTCGCTTTTTCGTTTTCGGAGAAGCTTCTTCATACGATACTCTCGGTCGGCCTCGTCCTCTAGCGGTTGATTGTTCGTTGGTTAGGTGATTGATCGACTCGTTTGTAAAAGTGAAATTCTGATCTAGCCAAACCGCATTTCGGATCAGGAAAAGACGGCGATAGCGCTTGACAATATGCCATTTCTTCTCAAAAGTGAGACAAAAGCTCCTACTTAGCGCCATAATGTGTTCTCTGTTTTTAGATTTGGAAACGTTAACTTTCCACATTTCGCAAATTTTTTCAAAAACTGCATTTTTTCGATCACGTTTGTTCTTGCTTATAAATACATACCATTGCAAGGTCCCGATTTGTAATTGTTGCTAGAAAAAAACAAATTAGTCACTGACAAAATATACGTAATTCCAAAATGAAAAGTTCCTTACCTTGATTTATAAAATCCATGTTTTTGCACTAAAAAAAGTATTCTTCAAACGTTTACACAGTTGTAAAACAATTCAAGTGAATGAATGAATGGAAGGTACGAATAATTGCTATTTAAATGCTTAGAATTTACCTTTAAGCAACTTTTAACTAATAGTGATATCATAAAATCACCATTCACAAGTTTAGTCATTAAAAGGATAATGAAAATAAAATGTGCAATATACCTTTCACATACGTAATTGCATCATTAGGATAACGAAAATACAATGAAATGGTTTTTTTTTTGAATGCAAGCAGGTTTGCACATTTATGGATGTAATTAAGGAAAATTCCCATCATAAAAAAAAATTTCGCCCTGAACTGTTAGAACAGGTAGATATTCTTAGATTATATTAGATAAGTATCTAAGGTCCGGTCAATTGCCTGTAACGTTTTAGCATTATTTTTATGATAACTTCAATTGCACATTACAATTAATCCACTTTTGTTTTAATTAATCTAATTGATTTTATTATTTACTTTTTTTTTATCTGCAACTGTAAGTATGGCAACCATGCTATCAAAAAAATATTAAATAGGCCGTAAGTTTGCTGCAATTATAAATTTATGCATGTCTGCAAATATATATGAATATCGCGATATTAAAGTTGACTAAACAAAAAAAAAGACCAATTACGTCTAAATCACCAGGTAAAAGCTATTAGATAGTATTTAAAATGAATGTATATATGTTTAGCTAAAAAGTACTGCTGATCTTATAAAACATTTTTCTTTCCGTTTCCTTCTGTCCCTCTTCAGAAATCCTTTGGAATTATTTTAGTTTTTGGAGTTTATTAATATGCTTTACTTTTTTATTTTATTTTTCACCTTAATGCAAGCCTGCAACTTAGCCTTTAAAAATATTATCCTATTTAGTATAATTTGGCTATAATTATTACTTTTATGATGTCTGGAAATAAAATAATTGTCTTATTAAATGTGACTTTATCGACAAAAATGCTAATTACGCCCAAGTTGGCACCTAGTCGCAAACATCACCTCTCACGCTACGACCGTCGTGTACCGAAGATCATATCTTCGGTACACGTCTAAGATCATATCTTCGGTACACGTCGTGTCGCTTCGCTTTCGTGTCGCAAGGTTCGATGACTATTTCGACGGACCGCGCGACATGACCTTGGTCGTACGAACCAAGCCATTCACAGTCGAACTTGGCAAGTCCGTCAGACGGTCCGTGCGACCATCGCAACGTGAATGGCTCGTTGTACCCTAAGCGCCATTTATATCATACTATGGATGGCAAACAACATTGTTTGGATGCGTCACTGCATGCATGCCTGATAAGACAATGTTGTTTTGATCTTTATTCCTTAGATGATAGTGATGTCGTGGTAATTATTTCTTAGGTGATAACTACAATCTATCAATTGTTCTTTCTTATTCATATTGATATTTACATGCACATTCTTGTTTTTGTTTCGAGAGTAGATAATGGGATACGTTCCTTAACTCGCGTGTGGTTCACAGTTCCCTTTATACTGTAGATTGTTTCGGGAGCATCTGCGCCCTAATTAAAAATTGCAAGTTGCTTCCGAAACACGTGTTTGCGTTTTACAAAATAAACAATTTACAGTATAAAGGAAAGTCTGCTTTTTCAATTAATATTGACTGACTGTAGAAAAGAAAGGAACTAATATGAAAATACTTATAGAGAATTTCGCATAAGGTACCGCTCTAGCAACCGTTTCTTGCTTTACCAATTTTGATTAATTCCTCCAAAGCTTTCTGCAATAGCTCCGCCATCTTTACTTTGCGCTCTTCAATTTGTAGTTGTTTTTTGCGCATTGCATATAAGGATAGTCTATTGCCCCTAGTTAAAGACACACGTTCGGTTGAACTTTGGGCCTCCTCGCTGTTTCTTAACCCACTTGAACAGTATGCTGTCTCCATAGACGACAGCGATGGTCAACTTAATCGCACTCGACCTGCATTAAAAAATATTAAATAATTTTCCTATTTCGCTGACATGTGGTGTTTTTATTATCCTTCAAGTCTTTGTACCTTTTTTCAAGTTTCTCATTTTGATATCCACTACGTGCTCGCCACCAATTTCATAACCAGTGTCCTTCATTTCATTTAAAATTTTGGACCACAAACCTTTTTTCTTTTGACGCGGATCACGGAAATTTTAATTCCTACGACCGTAGACATCCAACAGAAAATTTGTGGACTCTCTAGTTCAAATGAATCCACCTGCAATTAAACAAATGTCAATTTCTGTCCTATTTTTTTTCGTTTACACATACTAGGCCTTTGAGATTCCTGATTTACCGTCCTTGGAAGCTCCTTAGCAACGGCTCTTGCAATCTTATCAGAGACGGCCCTTGGAAGTTCCTCAGGTTCCTCCTCCAGAACTTCCTCTCCCGGAACTTCGTCTCGCGGAACATCCTCAACGAATGCCACACATTCGCTTGCCGGATCGTAGGTAAAAAAAACCGACGTCTGTAACAGTTGTAGTTTCAATTGGCGTTTGCGGGTCTATTGTTCTCAGTGTTTCATAATAACCTTTCCAATAAGTTTTCTTTTTCATTGGATTCGGGAGATCGATGAACATTTCTTCAATGAGGAATTGAACCGGTTTGTGGTCCGACGCCAGTTCGTCTAAGACGTCTATCCGCACATGGAGATCCAGTGTTTTGTATAACCCTATGTCGAGTGGGTTGCCGTTTATTGGTCCGAAATGCGTCGAAATGAATCATGGTTGCCATCATCTGCTCCATAATTTGTCGACATTGAGCCTGCATCTGGCCAAAGAAGGTCTCTAGTTGATCGGAGCTCGGGATTGAGGCTTGAAACGGTGTAGGTTGGGTGCTTGTCGGTTGGGATGGGCGTGATGGAGGCACAGAGGTTTTTGCCGTATGTGCAAACAACTTCCTGATATTAACAGGGTTTTTGGGGCAGCCGCTGTAGCTGGCTGGGTGCTTGCCACCACAATTGGTGTTTTTCGGCTCTTATTTGCGGCATGCCCGAATTGCTGGCAGTTGTGGCATTGGGATTGGCCACTTTTCGACCTTTGGGATTCTACTTTAATGCCGGAAAGGCCGCAGATACCCGTGATATTGTAAATATCGGTCTCTGTCCTTGGAAGAAGGACTTTGATCAACTTCGACCTCGGAATGTTTTTAAGCTTTAATCTGAAGCACTCAATGGGGTGAAACCCTTGAGCCTCAAGGTCCTCCTTTATCTCTTCCGGAGAGATATCCTCCAGACCGCGAATTATAATATTTAGGTGCTTCTCCTCCGGGAAGAGAAACGCGTGGTACTGATATTTTCTATCAGTGACTTCGTCAGTTTCCGGTGGTCAGTTATGGTCTCGGGGACTATTTGGATTCCCAAATAGACCCTTTTCGCAGTCGTGTACTTTTTATTGTGTTGTTTAAGTAGAGAACTGATTGTCGTCCACTTGTCGGCTTCCCTCAAAATGATGGGAACCGGTTTGTCTTCGTTCGTCTTTGTCGACGCTGCCTCCTGCGTCGAAACAGGAGTAGTTGGTTGGGGTAGGAGCGTGGCCTTAGCCGGTGTGTCGGATGGGATTGGTGTCGGTGCCTCAGCGGGTTTTGTAGCCGCAATGGGCTTTGGAATTGTCTTCCGGGGTGGGGCTTTCGGTTTCTGTGGCACCGGAATGTTGGAAGGGATAGCTGGAGAAGGAAGAGCAGGGAACTCCTCGTCTTGGTCCGAAGACATTTCCTCGTCAACAGATGCCTCGGAGGCATGGTTGGCCGAGGAATGGTCCGTCTGTGGGTCGTCGTTTTTCTGTCCGTGGCAGATGCGACGGAGCTGGACGACGTCTTCGCCATCCGCTTGTTTGTTGGTACTGCGGTTTTCGGCTTAGCGAATTTTTGCTGCTGGCCCTGCGCCAAAAGGGCGGTGAGCCTCTTGTTTTCTGCAGACAAGTCGTCCAGCTTCTTCGACATCTGCGCTATTTGCGAGTTGAGTACCGTGAGTTGGTCACTCATCTTTGCATTCGCGGCTGTCAGTGCAGTTATCTGCGCGTCCTTAATCATGTTTTGTACAGTGGTTTCCCCCTGTACCGTCCTCCTACTCATCCACCCTAGTCTAGCGCTACCTTATGTATAGGAAAACAGAACTCACCAATACTAAGAAGAATAACAACTAGTGCTATCTTCGTGCTTCTCGCACTCATCGGACTTACGTTCCTCGTAACGTTTATGTACGTTACCTCCTTCACTTTTGAGCACTAATGCTCCGTGTCACTCGCACAATTTTACTTGTTCACTGCACTTCCCTTCACTCGTCGTATAATATACGTCTTGTCGTGTTCAAGGTTCACGGCGGACTTTGACTCTATTCTGTAAGCTTGCCATTCACGTTGCGACGGTCGTACGGACTGTCGATCGAACCGTTGCATTTAGAATTTCGAATTTCACATTCATCTGTAGATGTGGACAAATGCTTTGTAGCTAAATCGATCAAGTTCGCCTTCTTCCTTTTAATTGTCGATGATGCCGGCTTTATCGTACGCACTTCAAACGATTCACTTGATGTTCCCTCTCGGGGAGATTGTGCTGGCGTTGCCGTTCTCGGCGGAAATTGTGGAAGTGATTCTTGTGTTTCGCCGATGAAGCTCTGTAAAAAAAAACAGTCAAACGAATAATTCTATTGCTGCAATACCCGAACCAGAACCAGAATGAACGCAGAAAGCAGCAACTATAACAACATGCAGATCTGCTTTTCGCCGCTTTTACTGCTGCTGCGTTCAATCTGGATCTTGTATGGGAAATCCGTGCTTTTTAATTTGACATTTCACTGCAGCTGCTGCTGCGGCTGCATTCTGCGTTCATTCCGGGTTCGGGCATAAGTTTTAATATAGTATATACATATAACTTACCAAATCACTGTCTTCGGATGTTACTCCAGTTCTTCCAATTTCGTCTTCAGCGACGAATAGCAGCATGTCGTAATACCATAATGTTGGTTTGTAAATTTCATCTGCTCCACTGCCTGATCTTTTCGATTTCATCACTTTTCTCAATTCCCTCCTGAAAGCTGACCTCTAATTCGCAATTTTGGTTATAACGAATTTTTTGTTCGCTTCTGAATAGTGTTCCTTTGCTTTATTTAACAGCTCTTCGTATGCTGAATTCCGGAGCTGCTTGTTCATGTAAGTCGAACTTTGCGCCGACCATAAGCACGAGTGTCTTTCGTACAGTGATAGGAATTCGACGATAAATTTTTTTTTCAGTATTTTCTGCCATTTTTATACTCCTACGCAATACACACAAAACACTTCAAAACCAATGGAGTTTTCGCACTTCCCGAATCAACTCTATAATTTATTTGGTTCTAATTTGTTGGGAATAGTACGTTTTTTCCCTATATCTGTATTAGGTGGGATGCAATCGCACCCCATGGCAATTTACTGCCTTTGACAGAAATGCACTATGCACTACAAATGACCTCACAATTTTCGAAGGCCTATAGACACATAAATTGGTCCCCACCTATTGATGTTCCATTTGACCTGCACTGTCTTGTAATTTTTATTAATAGTCCACGATGCAAAATACATAAACGTTCTGCACAATAGAAATTCACCTGCAGAATGACCACTCGGTCCTACGGACCGTCGCAAACATCACCACTCACGCTACGACCGTCGTGTACCGAAGATCGTATCTTCGGTACACGTCGTGTCGCTTCGCTTTCGTGTCGCAAGGTTCGATGACTATTTCAACGGACCGTGCGACATGACCTTGGTCGTACGAACCAAGCCATTCACAGTCGAACTTGGCAAGTCCGTCGGACGGTCCGTGCGACCGTCGCAACGTGAATGGCCCGTTGTACCTTAAGCGCTATTTACATGTATCATACTATGGATTGCAAACAACATTGTTTCGATGCGTCACTAGATGCTTGCATGCCTGATAAGACAATGTTGTTTTGATCTTTATTCCTTAGATGATAGTGATGCCGTGGTAATTATTTCTTAGGTGATAACTACAATCTATCAATTGTTCTTTCTTATTCATAATGATATTTACATGCACATTCTTGTTTTTGTTTCGAGAGTAGATAATGGGATACGTTCCTTAACTCGCGGGCGGTTCACAGTTCCCTTTATACTATAGATTGTTTCGGGAGCAACTGCGTCCTGATTAAAAATTGCAAGTTGCTCCCGAAACACGTGTTTTCGTTTTACAAAATAAACAATTTACAGTATAAAGGAAAGTCTGCTTTTTTAATTAATATTGACTGACTGTAGAAAAGAAAGGAACTAATTTGAAAATACTGTTAGCGAATTTCGCATAAGGTACCGCTCTAGTAACTCGTTTCTTGCTTTACCAATTTTGATTAATTCCTCCAAAGCTTTCTGCAATAGCTCCGCCAATTTTACTTTGCGCTCTTCAATTTGTAGTTGTTTTTTGCGTATAAGGATACTATATTGCCCCTAGTTAAAGACACACGCTCGGTTGGACTTTGGGCCTCCTTGCTGTTTCTTAACCCATTTGAACAGTGTTCTGTCTCCATAGACGACAGCGGTGGTCAACTTAATCGCGCTCGACCTGCATCCAAAAATATTAAATAATTTTCCTATTTTGCTGACATGTGGTGTAATTATTATCCTTCAAGTCTTTGTACCTTTTTTTAAGTTTCTCACTTTGGTATCCACTACGTGCTCGCCACCAATTTCGTAACCTGCGTCCTTCATTTCATTTAAAATTTCGGACCACAAATCTTTTTTCTTTTGACGCGGATCACGGAAATTTTAATTCCTACGACCGTAGACATCCAACAGAAAATTTGTGGACTCTCTATTCCAAATAAATCCGCCTGCAATTAAATAAATGTCAATTTCTGTCCTATTTTTTTTTTTCATTTACACATACTAGGCCTTTGAGATTCCTGATTTACCGTCCTTGGAAGCTCCTTAGCAACGGCCCTTGCCATCTTATCAGAGACGGCCCTTGGAAGTTCCTTAGCTACCTCTTCCCAGAACTTCGTCTCGCGGAACATCCTCAACGAATGCCACACATTCACTTGGCGGATCGTAGGCCTCATACTCTTTTAAAAAAACTACGTCTGTAACAAAATGATGTTGGATTTTAAAATTTACTATTATTTTGGTAAAGAAATTAAATTACCATTCTGCAGTTGAGCATGAATCTATGCGGTTTCTGTTGTATATAACATTTCCAATCTGGTATGCATGTGTAATCAGTTCCTGGTTCATGATTTACTGAAATTCTTCTGTGCCTTGACCCCTCCAGGGGCATTGGCGCGTCAACATCTTTAGCATTTCTATTCCTTGTTGGCGTTTCAATAGCATATCTATTTTTCGGAAGTGCAGTTGCTAGCATGCACCTCCTATCCGCGCCGTCTTTATACTGACAAGCTCGGAGCACTGTGAAAGTTCTATTAGTACTCACAGGCAGTTTTTTGATCGCACCGAGATTTGATCTCCGAGCTCTAGATTAATATCGTAGAGCGGTGACCGAACGATCACGGCCACCGAGCGCGATGTGTAATCAGTTCCTGGTTCATGATTTACTGAAATAGGTGAGGAGGAAGCGTGAAGGGTATCATACCTTCGGCAAGCTAGCCGGTAGTTCGGCATTGTCCCTAACATGAGAAATGTTTGCGATTTCCCTCGAACTAGTATTTAATTTATAAATCTCGTTCACTTCACTTGCGGTTGCTGAAGTCTTCCCATCTTCATCAATGATTCGACAACCCGACGGATTAAATACGACACTATGTCCATTTTTAACAATCTGGCTCACCGAGAGTAGGTTTGAGGCTAGATTCGGTACGTGATATGTGTCCCTAACCTGCAGAATTTCTTCAGTCGAAAAAGAAATCTCCGAATCACCGACTATTGTAAAATCCAGTTGGCCATTAATTTGCTAATTTGGACTTTAGAAGAACGTACGTTATTCTGCAATAATCCGGCGTGTGGTGTCATATGGGACAACGCGCACGAGTCCAAGAACCAAGATTGTTTATCCGCATTTACATTACTCGTAAGAAACGCTTTGTTTACTTTATTGCCGGAACTCGAATCACTGCTTTTAGACGGTCGGTTCGAATCACTGCTTTTTGACGATCCCTTAGGCTATTTACACTGCGCACTAATATGTCCGTAACCATTACAATTGTAGCAACGTACGAGTTCTTTTGAAGACGAATTTTGTTTATGTTGAGCTACACGTTGAGAAGGCTTTGACAATAGCGCCGTCTCGTCGTCTTTCGTTGATGATGTCGGCAACTCCTGCAACAGTTTCTTTTTGGTGTAGTCACTGGCAATGGGAATTCCGGAGCTTTCCAGGCCCATTATCATCGGCTTATGTTGGTCTGGCAAGGCAACCAGAAGCAATGTTCCTATCCAGTCGTCTTTGACTTCAAAATTCAAACCATTTAGTTTGTGAGCAGTCGTAATGATTTTGATGACATATTCGTCTACTGAATTACAATTTGCGGGTTCTGTTGTTATTAGTGTGCTTAGTAGACCAGCGAGTAAGACATGAATCTTCAAAAGCCCTGCTAAGCTTCTCCCAGGCTTCTTTTGCATCTTGGATGTGGATATAATTCACAGCTTTTATTGTCAAAATAATTTTGGATTTGGCTGTTGTTACTTTTTTTTGGTCCGTATCTGTTCCTATGATGCAGCTCTATAAATCCTCATGCTCCAGATATGCCTGCATCGCAAACTTCCAACTGGAATAATTCTCTCGACCGGTGAGATTTACCATCATCGGCAGATTGTTGCTGGATCCCAGTGTTTTGGCGATTATGACCGGTTTTTACTTCTGTAATGATTTCTTCTTTCGAAATCGATTGACCTCGTATTTCAAAATCGCTCATTTGATTCCCAGTATGGTTTATAACGAATCTGAGGTTATGAAATAACAAAGTTTGTTAAACGAATGAATTTACCGGCAAACTTTGTTCCTGTTTTTTTGCCTTCACTTATTCTATCGATTTTTACGGCAGGTTGATACTGGGCCCATAACTTGTTGGGCAGAGGTATTTTAGCGGAGCGGAATTATTAAAAAGACGTCCATACGATACGAAGTTATAATTGAGAAGGAAGAAAATTGTACAAGTCATTATAATATTGTAGAACATAGAGAGTCAAGGTGGATGCAATTCATGATATAATACAAAGTTTGTTATAATTTTAAATTTAAATCTTGACAGAAACAACTCAGCTTATTTATTTGCCAAAAATTTTAACTAGAACAGTTAGGTACTGTGTTCTGTGAATATTGAAAAAAAAATATATGATAATAATTGAAGTAAATTAAGTTATATGCGACTAATTTAATGAGCGATGAAATCCCGAAAATGAAAAATGACCAATGATTGAAAGTTGCAAACTTCTTCAATTACAAATGGCACTTCCCACATTACTATCGACGGAAAGAATTTTACTATAAGATGTCCTCAGAAAGCGAGCTCATTCTCCTACAATTACAAAGTACAGCCTCAGTGTTTCAGCCGATTATTATATTAACTGAAGCTATATCATTTCATTAAAGTTGATGGGTGTAGCCGATGCGGAGTACAAGTTTTTATATATGAGGAGGAGGAGCCTACGGATCAGAAGGTTATGCTTCGGTATTTTGCAATAGTAAATACGACCGAAGCATTGTGCAAAATACAATGTTGGTCGGCGACAATGCATTCCCTGTGGTAGACTGGATTATGAAACCATTCACTCCACCGAGAGGAGGAACTGTTACTGGGCTTATTTTTTTTAAAGCCGAGCCGAGCAGAATAACACCAGTCAGTTACACCAACAACCAATAAGGTTGTTAGTGTAATTGTGTGTTGTTCTGCTCTGGCTGGCCGTTGAAAAACTATTATTTCCCCGACTTCTCTCAAATTAAAGCTTATTTAGTTATTATCCATCATTACCATTTTCCTCGTGGGACTAATATTTATTAACCCGTTATTTGATAAAATACATAAAATAAACAATGATTTTCACTTCATGGGAACAAAGGATCAATTGACAAGGGGTGTTTTTTATTTTTTCGAATGAGATAATCTTGCACACTGTTCAAAGTACAAGAATAGTGGTTTTATCGTGCGGGAAATTTAACACAAGCCTTATTCGAAATAATTTAAAATTCGCTATGCAAGCATGCGAAAAGCTTCTCAACTGTCATTGTTGCGAAGTTCCTCGCATGCTTGACTCATTTGTTGGAACAGTTGATCAGGATTGTTCCAGATGTATGCAAACTTCAGTGCTGACGTTGGTTCCGAGTCCTTTTTATCTTCGATGTAGCTTGAGAGCGTTTTGGTCATCTCCGCTATAGACGATTCAACTAAGTCGAGCGTTGTTCTTTTTTCGATGTCTGAATAAAAAATAAACTTTTATGAATTAATTTAATCGAGCGGAAAATTAAATAAAATACTTACAACAAACGAATAAATAGATTCATCGGCATCAACTTCTCCCGGTGAACTCGTATCAACTGTACCTTCCATAGTTGTTGTTTTTCATGGAAATTTCGTTGATGTCGATGTTAGGAAGCTCAGCATATCTATTACATCGCTATCCTCTTTGCAATCTTCGTCCGGAAGTTCGTTACCGCTATCTCCAGATTTCCCAGCTATGTTTTTGTCTGTATCTTATGGCATCGTGCAAACTTTTAGACATATAATATGATAGACTTTGATTTGGAGTGTTGTTGCGGTTTAACTAAAACAATCTGCTCGTTTCTCTGTCAACACAGGTGTATTATCATTATAATTTCACAATTCACAATTCATATTTTTCAGAATAGGTATATCGTAGTATAAAGTGCTTACCTGTAAACATAGGAAACGACAATTAAAGTTTACTTCTCCGCGATTTTTACACAATTTATACTTTGGTTATCTTATTATTTGACAGATGACTTATTGACATGACATATTAGCGCAAAATCAACTGTCTACGAGATACAGCCTTACCAGATATAAAAATTATAAAAATTAAAATGAAGTACTACTACATTTTATATCTAATAAATAAAATTAAAATTAATTTAAAATTTGCTATGCAAGCATGCGAAAAGCTTCTCAACTGTCATTGTTGCGAAGTTCCTCGCATGCTTGACTCATTTGTTGGAACAGCTGATCAAGATTGTTCCAGATGTATGCAAACTTCAGTGCTGACGTTGGTTCCGAGTCATTTTTATCTTCGATGTAGCTTGAGAGCGTTTTGGTCATCTCCGCTATAGACGATTCAACTAAGTCGAGCGTTGTTCTTTTTTTCGATGTCTGAATAAAAAATAAACTTTTATGAATTAATTTAATCGAGCGGAAAATTAAATAAAATACTTACAACAAACGAATAAATACATTCATCGGCATCAACTTCTCCCGGTGAACTCGTATCAACTGTACCTTCCATAGTTGTTGTTTTTCATGGAAATTTCGTTGATGTCGGTGTTAGGAAGCTCAGCATATCTATTACATCGCTATCCTCTTTGCAATCTTCGTCCGGAAGTTCGTTACCGCTATCTCCAGATTTCCCAGCTATGTTTTTGTCTGTATCTTATGGCATCGTGCAAACTTTTAGACATATAATATGATAGGCTTTGATTTGGAGTGTTGTTGCGGTTTAACTAAAACAATCTGCTCGTTTCTCTGTCAACACAGGTGTATTATCATTATAATTTCACAATTCACAATTCATATTTTTCAGAATAGGTATATCGTAGTATAAAGTGCTTACCTGTAAACATAGGAAACGACAATTAAAGTTTACTTCTCCGCGATTTTTACACAATTTATACTTTGGTTATCTTATTATTTGACAGATGACTTATTGACATGACATATTAGCGCAAAATCGTCTGTCTACGAGATACAGCCTTACCAGATATAAAAATTATAAAAATTAAAATGAAGTACTACTACATTTTATATCTAATAAATAACATTAAAATTAATTTAAAATTCGCTATGCAAGCATGCGAAAAGCTTCTCAACTGTCATTGTTGCGAAGCTCCTCGCATGCTGACTCATTTGTTGGAACAGTTGATCAAGATTGTTCCAGATGTATGCAAACTTCAGTGCTGACGTTGGTTCCGAGTCCTTTTTATCTTCGATGTAGCTTGAGAGCGTTTTGGTCATCTCCGCTATAGACGATTCAACTAAGTCGAGCGTTGTTCTTTTTTTCGATGTCTGAATAAAAAATAAACTTTTATGAATTAATTTAGTATATACATATAACTTACCAAATCACTGTCTTCGGATGTTACTCCAGTTCTTCCAATTTCGTCTTCAGCGACGAATAGCAGCATATCGTAATACCATAATGTTGGTTTGTAAATTTCATCTGCTCCACTGCCTGATCTTTTCGATTTCATCACTTTTCTCAATTCCCTCCTAAAAGCTGACCTCAAATTCGCAATTTTGGTTATAACGAATTTTTTGTTCGCTTCTGAATGGTCTTCGTAAAGGATTTCGTTTACTCGAACGCTACAGTTTTGAAAGTGGAGTAGGGCGTTGCCTGTCACTGTTTTGGGGCCAAATGGGCAGCTGGTTTCGATAGTCGTCTGAGGTGCGTTGATAAAAAGAATGAAGTTGGGTTCTGGCTGGTAAATTTCTTGCGTCCTGTCTGTTTGAATGTATTTGCAATCCGATTGAATATTCCTAATTAGATTCGCGATGCAGTCTGAGTTTTCCTCATATATTTGCTGGTTCTTCTTGCAAAAGAAGGTTTTCTCGATTTCTGGGCATCTTTGGTCAAATTGTTGGATATCTGTAGGGTTAAGCGCTACAAAGGGTTTGGAGAGGGTTTTTGTGAATTGCGGTGTGGGAATAGGAATTACATGGAAAAACGAGTAAGTGCTGTTCCGAACAATGGGGATCTGAATATTGAAAATTATATTAGTTGCATTCAAATACGCTTGTAATCCCAAGAGTTCATAAATATTCTCGTCAGAGACCATTTCTATTGTTTCTGCCTTTAAAATTTTGGAGATCTCTAAAAGTTCATCAGGGCTTAGTATCTGTTTCGAAATTATATTTAACTTTGCAAGAGTAATCGCTTCTCCTATATTACTTGTAGTAAAGTGATTATGTAATATGTCAATATTGTAATTTATTTGGCTAAGAAAGTATCATTTCAATGAGATTGTGATCCCTCCTAATCTGATTAGCTATAAGTTGCCGGTTTTCTATTAAGTGATTTGTTATTACTTTTTGTTGGGAGTTTATGTGGGTTGTGATATTTTCGAATCTTTCGATCATTTTACTATTAATGAGAAACTGCTGGCTTACTCTGTTTTTTATTTCGGCTTGATTAGAAGTAATTCTGTCTATTTCTTCGTTTATGCGTATTGCGTCGTTTGCGTCCATGTTTCCTGTAATACATTTTACGATGGTCCCTAGCCCATTAATCAATCCTCTTTTGACTCTTCTCCGTGGTAGGAGAGTATTAAATTTGGTTTTCAGTTCTTTGAATTTTATGTAAGTTGTAGCCAATGTATTGTTCAATTCGTCAACGTGGTGAAGGTTTTCGAGAGAATGTTGTATTTGGTCCAATGTTTGGGCGTATTTACCTAGTTGTACGATGTGTAACAAGTTTTTGTGTCCCTCTATTATCCTAGCTGTTCCCAATTTTAGTGGTAGTAGTCCTGGGTTGTTTTGTAAGTCATGAATCTCCATCTTCTGTCCATCTGCTGTCGTGACCCTGAAATTTACGTTTTCGTTTTAATTTGGTTTTATGTAATTTTTGGTTTTTGTCGGTTATAATAGTTACATGATTATTGGTTTTAACTTTGTGTTTTTTAAATCTGGGCGTTATTTTATTCCTTCTACATTCTTTCCTAAAAACAGTTTCATTATCATTTAGAGTTGGTGGTGTTTCGCGGGTTTCGTTTAGTTTTTGTAGATTTTTATTAACAATAGCGTCTACTTTAGTTTTAACCTGGGCATATATTTCGGACCTAAATTCATTCAATTTTCTAAGATATTCATGTTCGGTATTAAACTTTATGGTTTTGTCGAATTCGTGGGTCTTGCCGGTAAATAGCTCATAGGGAGTGAGTTTGGTAGTGGAATGAATGGCATTGTTATAACTGATAAGTGCTTCGTTTAGGACGTCGTGGTGGTCGATTTCGAAGTTGCGTTTTTTTCGCTCCTCTAGTATAAGTCGATAAGCTTCAGTAAGGGTCGAGTGGAATCTTTCGACATACGAATTGCTGCTTGATTATTGGAAAGATGTTATATGAAGTTCTATGTTATACTGTTCACAGAATTCTTTGAAAATTAAAGCAGTCATTTCTGTGCCTTGATCGGCTGTTATTTGCTTGAGTACACCATGTAAGGTGAAAAAGTGTCGTAAAGATTTAATAATGTTCAAACTGTTTTTCGTTTGGAGTGTATATGCTGAGGCAAATTTCGAGAAACCGTCGAGAATGGTTAGGATAGGGTTTGATTTGATTGTATAGATGTCAATATAAATGGAGTCTATCGGCTTAAGTGGGCTTTCTGCTTGTTGAAAAATCAGTCTTGGTGGATTTCTGTCATATTTTAAGGTTTGACAGCTTTCGCAATTGTTTATTATTTTTGTAGTCTTTGTTTTCAGAAAGGGGAAGTAATAGGTTCGTTTAAGATGCAATACTGTCTCGTTAATTCCACGGTGGTTGCTTTTTTTGTGGTATTCTTGAATGATTTTGTCTTGTACATCTTCTGTGGTGACATCCTTGACCAATTTAGTACAACGTATGAGTTTAAATGTTTTCGAGATTGAGAAATATTTTGAATAAACCGATTGAACTAGTCTAAATGTTGCATCATCTGCAAGAACAGCAGTTATCTTCTTGGGGGTCAAATAGTCTTTGAGTATGTCTGTTATAATTTGTTCTGTAAAGTTTGGATGTCGAAATGTTCTTCGTTGTTTGGTTCTGAACAGTATTTCCGTAGATGTTTTAGGCTTTTCGTTGGATGTTAGCAATATAATTTGGGAATTAAACTCGTTTATTGGACTTTCTGAAATCGGAATACCATCATTCAAGTTTTCGCTTGCTGAGTGTATAGTAGTTAGTTTATCGTTTTGGAAATCTACGGTGTTGAGTTCCACGTTAATTTGACTTTGATTGGATAGTCTAATTCTACTTAGTGCATCAGCATTCGCGTTTTGTTTTCCTTTTTATACGATTTGGTAGTCGAACTCTTCTAATTTCAGTCGCCACCGAATCAACTTAGAATTAGGGTCTTTTAAGTTCATTAAGTATGTTAGCGGCTTGTGATCTGTAATTATGGAAAATTTTCGGCCAAACAAATAGGGCCTAAAATATTTGGTCGCCCAGACGATCGCTAACAGTTCCTTCTCGACTGTAGAATAGTTGGTCTCTGAGTCTGACAATGTTCGACTTGCGTAACATATTGGGCGGTCACTGCCGATTGGGCCTTGGGATAGGACGGCCCCTATAGCGTAGTTGCTAGCGTCGGTAGTCAGATTAAATGGCTTCTCGAAATCTGGGTATTGTAGTAAAGGGTCATTTATGAGAATGTTTTTACACTCATCGAATGCTTTTAGGTATCGATCATTTAGATCAATTTTTCGGCCTTTTTTTAGACATTCTGTCAATGGTTTAGCTAATTTCGCGAAATCCTTAATGAATTTGCGGTAATAGCCTAGTAGACCAAGAAACATCTTTATTTCCTTGGGGGTTTTTGGAACAGGAAATTGTTTTATAGCCTTAACTTTGTCGGGATTTGGTCGGACTCCTTCTGTAGTTATTGTATGGCCTAAAAACGCGATTTCTTTCCTCAAAAATTCGCTCTTATCTAGTTGAATTTTGAAATTTGCTGCCCGAAGTTTTTGAAACACTTTCTTTAGGTTCTCACCGTGCTCTTGCAGCGAGGTTGAGAAAATAATTATATCGTCTAGGTAAACTAGACATATTTTGCCTTGTAGGTCTTGTAGAATATTGTCCATTACCCTCTGAAAGGTGGACGGGGCGTTTTTCAGCCCAAAAGGCATTCTTACATACTCATAGTGACCTCCTTCCACTATGAAGGCCGTTTTCAGCATGTCCCGGGGATCCATTTCTTTCTGATGGAAACCATTTGCGAGATCTAATGTTGAGAAGTACATGCTTTTACCAAGTTTATCAAGAATTTCAGCGATGTTCGGAAGGGGGTATCGATCACTGATTGTAATTTCGTTCAGTTTACGATAGGCGATCACCAGTCGCCATTTCTGCTTCCCGCTTGCGTCCGTTTTTTTTGGGACGATCCAAATCGGGGCACTCCATGGGGAGTAACTTGGCCGAATGATGCCCTGTTCCAGCATGTTACTTATTTGTTTCCTTACTTTGTCCTTATGGACGAAAGGGTATCTGTAGGACTTTGCATGAATCGGTATTTCGTTTGTCGTACGAATCCGATGCTTAATATTGTTAGTAAAGGTTAATTTTTGTCCTTCACGAAAAAAAAGTTCATCGTATTCTTGGGCAATATTGAACAAGAGGTTTTTCTCTTCCGTGTTCAGATGGTCAACCCGGAGTAGTTTAGTGATATTCTCTGGAGTGTTGTTACAAGTTAAGGTATTTATCTGAAAATTATTAAGTTCGTGAAACTTAGGGATGAACAACTCAACTTTCAGTGGTTGCTCCAGAAGTAGATCATGGTCCCATAGAGATGAATTTATTACTTCTACAAGACTATACCAGTTTTTACAGTGGTAAACGCCCTCAGGGATGTAGACATCTGGTTTAATTAAGGTAGTTTTAATATAGATATCGCCGGTCTTAACATCGACTGGCACTTTTGCAATGATCTTACAGTTTCCAGGAACTGTAAACTTCTTTGACATGTAATTTGGTTTAAATTGAAGTTGTATTGAGGTATTTTTTGTCTTCAACATTTTGTTGGCGAGTTCGACTGTAGCCCCTAATGCTGACAGAATGTCAAGTCCTAGCAGCCCGTCGAAATACCCATGAAATTTGAAAGGTAGAAATGTCATGTCACCTGGTGTATTAAATTCCACAAAATAAGGAAGTGTAACTTTCTTGGTTAATGTATGTTGATTTAGTACAGTGCTGATAATTACTGGTTTAATGTCTCTAACGTCATCCGGGTGAATAAATTGGGGATCAATAAAAAATGCGGAGGCACCAGTATCGATGAGGAATTTCAATGAACGGCCGAAAGGGGAAGAGATGCTAACGTACGGCAGTACAGAGCCGTGTTTATTAATATCTATGTAACCCACGGGTTCTGTGAGGCTATTTGGGGAAAATTTTGGTCATCGATTTCAAAATTTCCATTTTGTTCGACTGAATCAAAATTACTATCCGTGTAATTGACGTTGGACATTTCAAGGTTTTCAACTTCGTTCTCATAATATTCATCTAGCTGTTGGTAATTTTCAACTGTATTAACATCTTGGTTGCTGGAGACATTAAATAATTCTTTAGCGGTATATTTCGGGTTAGATGTGGGTCGGAATTGGTTGTATTGTGGGATCGGATTGGGTTGGTTATTTTGCGGCCGAGTTTGCCTAATAGATGATAGTCCGCTAGGAGTTGGTGTATAGTTTTGTTTGTATTCACCATTATTTGGGACGTTTTGTCGTGTTTGGCGTGAGATTGCTGTCCCTAACTCCATTGGTTCGGGCTTGGATGAATTTCTGTTATTAAATCCTAATGGGGGTAAATTATGCTTTTGTTGTGACATTTGATTAGGGAAAATACTGCTAGAGCCACTTATAGGTGCGGGGTTTTGTAACGGTGTTGTACTGGGGTGCGCGAGGTAATGCGGGTTATAGAGCACTGGTCGGCTATAATTTTGAAAGTTATTAGGGAACTTCGGTTTGCTAATGAACGGGGTTTGAGGATTAAAATATCTTGAATTTGATTGTGAGGGAGCTAATCCGTAGAAGTTAGCCACTTTAGGTTCTTGCACTTTTTTGTCCGTGTTATTATTATATCTCGAGTAAGATATATTCTGTTCTTGGATACAACACGAAAAAGCAACTGCGAGGCTATTAGGTTTCATGGCTCTCACTGTTGAACCTAGTGGTTCCTTAAGCCCTGACAAAAATGTATTCAAGCACATTTCCGTATAAAGTTTACGTTTCGCGTCGATAACATTCACGTCAGTCTCGTATATCTGTAACTGATTCGTCATTGTAGCCAAAGTTTCTATTATTTGGCTATAGAACCGTTCTACAGGTTTGCCGTTTTGTCTCATACCGTGTAGGTCTCTAATTAAGGATGTTTCATTACGCTTATCTGCATAATGAAGAATTAAATTTTGTTTGATTTGTTGCCAATCCAATTGAGTTCCGTACATGTTCAGTACCTCATTTGCTGGGCCCTCAATTTTATTACGGATGGCACGGGGGAGGATGTTGCCATAGGAGGTTCCTTGGGTACAGGAAATAATTGTAAGAATTTCTTCCACATTATTTATAAACTCAAAAAGTAGTCTGGGATTTCCATCGTACTTTGGCAAATCCTTAATTGCGTCTGGAACGCGGAGCGAATTAAGAAGATCATTAACGGTTAAAGCCGTACCGACTTGTGAACTATCAGTAGTCATATTGAGTAAATGACCAAAAGATTCGTTTGAACTATTCAATTTAAACACTTCTGGACAACTTTCGCTATCAGAGTTAGCCGTTTCCTCACACTCAAAATCGGCTTCCCTGATTGGCTGTAGAAATTTTCTAACAAGTTTCGTATACGGAGCACCCCGATATTTTTTTATTGGCATTAACACTTTTTAATTTCTATATAAACTCTTAGCACTTATCACTTTTTCAATTTTTGGAACGTACACACTTATATGAAAGGATTAAAGAGGAAGGATATAAAGGATTCGATATCCAACTTACCAAGATAGGTATATACATAAAATATGTATAACGATGAATCTCATATTCCTTGAGATTTTCGGCAAATTTCGTGGTCTACAGTGGTCCAAGCCGCTTCGGTATCACTTCACTTCGATGTACTTTCGGAGCTGCGTCACCCAATTGTTTCGCACGATACTCGAATTTTTTTCGCGACGGAAAATTACTTGACTGCGCCAGTTATGGATACTCGCTGTATCTCTTCAAATTAAAAACAATTTATAAAGTCGTTTTAATGATTTTATTTGTCGGACGTTACCAAATAGACTGACTGTTACATCTTCTTATGAAAATTATCATACCTCGTATGATATGTGAGTACAATTGAAATTTGATTTGTTTGTTTCAGAAAATGATGATGGTGCGGCATGTGCACGTTTTGTTATAATTTGGAAAATGAGAAATTGTTTGGGTTAGCGAAATTACTTAGACTATGATTTAAATAAATAACTGGCGCAACAGTCTAATTTGAACCACGGCCTCGAGATGAGTTAGCATCATCTCATTTTCTAGATCGTGACGGTTTTTTGTGCAGAGGTATGTGATCAGCAACACGCTCAACCGAGTTATTTACCCCATAATGGGTACTCATTTAACAGCTGAGTGGGCTCATAGTCCGACACGTAAATCCCCGGAATCGAACCGGGGCCCAGTGCGTTGAAGGCGAACGTGCTAACCGTTGGAGACTATGATTTAATGTTGATATATATGGTGATGGTGTTGCCGTAACTATTGGTGAGGCTGGTGTTGGTGTTGCCATAACTCGGGCGGTTCACAATTCCCTTTATACCTACTGTAGATTGTTTCGGGAGCAACTGCGCCCTAATTAAAAATGTCAAGTTGCTCCGGAAACACGTGTTTGCGTTTACAAAATAAACAATTTACAGTATAAAGGAAAGTCTGCTTTTTCAATTGATATTGACTGACTGTAGAAAAGAAAGGAACTAATATGAAAATACTTATAGCGAATTTCGCATAAGGTACCGCTCGAGTAACTCGTTTCTTGCTTTACCAATTTTGACTAATTCCTCCAAAGCTTTCTGCAATAGCTCCGCCATCTTTACTTTGCGCTCTTCAATTTGCAGTTGTTTTTTGCGCATCGCATATAAGGATAGTCTATTGCCCCTAGTTAAAGACACACGCTCGGTTGGACTTTGGGCCTCTTCGCTGTTTCTTAACCCACTTGAACAGTGTGCTGTCTCCATAGACGACAGCGATGGTCAACTTAATCGCGCTCGACCTGCATTCAAAAATATCAAATAATTTTCCTATTTTGCTGACATGTGGTGTAATTATTATCCTTCAAGTCTTTGTACCTTTTTTTTTAAGTTTCTCATTTTGATATCCACTACGTGCTCGCCACCAATTTCATAACCTGCGTCCTTCATTTCATTTAAAATTTCGGACAACAAATCTTTTTTCTTTTGACGCGGATCACGGAAATTTTAATTCCTACGACCGTAGACATCCAACAGAAAATTTGTGGACTCTCTATTCCAAATGAATCCACCTGCAATTAAACAAATGTCAATTTCTGTCCTATTTTTTTTTTTTTTTCATTTACACATACTAGGCCTTTGAGATTCCTGATTTACCGTCCTTGGAAGCTCCTTAGCAACGGCCCTTGCCATCTTATCAGAGACGGCCCTTGGAAGTTCCTTAGCTACCTCTTCCCAGAACTTCGTCTCGCGGAACATCCTCAACGAATGCCACACATTCACTTGGCGGATCGTAGGCCACATACTCTTAAAAAAAACTACGTCTGTAACAAAATGATGTTGGATTTTAAAATTTACTATTATTTTGGTAAAGAAATTAAATTACCATTCTGCAGTTGAGCATGAATCTATGCGGTTTCTGTTGTATATAACATTTCCAATCTGGTATGCATGTGTAATCAGTTCCTGGTTCATGATTTACTGAAATTCTTCTGTGCCTTGACCCCTCCAGGGGCATTGGCGCGTCAACATCTTTAGCATTTCTATTCCTTGTTGGCGTTTCAATAGCATATCTATTTTTCGGAAGTGCAGTTGCTAGCATGCACCTCCTATCCGCACCGTCTTTATACTGACAAGCTCGGAGCACTGTGAAAGTTCTATTAGTAGTCACAGGCAGTTTTTTGATCGCACCGAGATTTGATCTCCGAGCTCTAGATTAATATCGTAGAGCGGTGACCGAACGATCACGGCCACCGAGCGCGATGTGTAATCAGTTCCTGGTTCATGATTTACTGAAATAGGTGAGGAGGAAGCGTGAAGGGTATCATACCTTCGGCAAGCTAGCCGGTAGTTCGGCATTGTCCCTAACATGAGAAATGTTTGCGATTTCCCTCGAACTAGTATTTAATTTATAAATCTCGTTCACTTCACTTGCGGTTGCTGAAGTCTTCCCATCTTCATCAATGATTCGACAACCCGACGGATTAAATACGACACTATGTCCATTTTTAACAATCTGACTCACCGAGAGTAGGTTTGAGGCTAGATTCGGTACGTGATATGTGTCCTTAACCTGCAGAATTTCTTCAGTCGAAAAAGTAATCTCCGAATCACCGACTATTGTAAAATCCAGTTGGCCATTAATTTGCTAATTTGGACTTTAGAAGAACGTACGTTATTCTGCAACAATCCGGCGTGTGGTGTCATATGGGACAACGCGCACGAGTCCAAGAACCAAGATTGTTTATCCGCATTTACATTACTCGTAAGAAACGCTTTGTTTACTTTATTGCCGGAACTCGAATCACTGCTTTTAGACGGTCGGTTCGAATCACTGCTTTTTGACGATCCCTTAGGCTATTTACACTGCGCACTAATATGTCCGTAACCATTACAATTGTAGCAACGTACGAGTTCTTTTGAAGACGAATTTTGTTTATGTTGAGCTACACGTTGAGAAGGCTTTGACAATAGCGCCGTCTCGTCGTCTTTCGTTGATGATGTCGGCAACTCCTGCAACAGTTTCTTTTTGGTGTAGTCACTGGCAATGGGAATTCCGGAGCTTTCCAGGCCCATTATCATCGGCTTATGTTGGTCTGGCAAGGCAACCAGAAGCAATGTTCCTATCCAGTCGTCTTTGACTTCAAAATTCAAACCATTTAGTTTGTGAGCAGTCGTAATGATTTTGATGACATATTCGTCTACTGAATTACAATTTGCGGGTTCTGTTGTTATTAGTGTGCTTAGTAGACCAGCGAGTAAGACATGAATCTTCAAAAGCCCTGCTAAGCTTCTCCCAGGCTTCTTTTGCATCTTGGATGTGGATATAATTCACAGCTTTTATTGTCAAAATAATTTTGGATTTGGCTGTTGTTACTTTTTTTTGGTCCGTATCTGTTCCTATGATGCAGCTCTATAAATCCTCATGCTCCAGATATGCCTGCATCGCAAACTTCCAACTGGAATAATTCTCTCGACCGGTGAGATTTACCATCATCGGCAGATTGTTGCTGGATCCCAGTGTTTTGGCGATTATGACCGGTTTTTTCATCTGTAATGATTTCTTCTTTCGAAATAGATTGACCTCGTATTTCAAAATCGCTCATTTGATTCCCAGTATGGTTTATAACGAATCTGAGGTTATGAAATAACAAAGTTTGTTAAACGAATGAATTTACCGGCAAACTTTGTTCCTGGTTTTTTGCCTTCACTTATTCTATCGATTTTTACGGCAGGTTGATACTGGGCCCATAACTTGTTGGGCAGAGGTATTTTAGCGGAGCGGAATTATTAAAAAGACGTCCATACTATACGAAGTTATAATTGAGAAGGAAGAAAATTGTACAAGTCATTATAATATTGTAGAACATAGAGAGTCAAGGTGGATGCAATTCATGATATAATACAAAGTTTGTTATAATTTTAAATTTAAATCTTGACAGAAACAACTCAGCTTATTTATTTGCCAAAAATTTTAATTAGAACAGTTAGGTACTGTGTTCTGTGAATATTGAAAAAAAAATTATGATAATAATTAAAGTAAATTAAGTTATATGCGACTAATTTAATGAGCGATGAAATCCCGAAAATGAAAAATGACCAATGATTGAAAGTTGCAAACTTCTTCAATTACAAATGGCACTTCCCACATTACTATCGACGGAAAGAATTTTACTATAAGATGTCCTCAGAAAGCGAGCTCATTCTCCTACAATTACAAAGTACAGCCTCAGTGTTTCAGCCGATTATTATATTAACTGAAGGTATGTCATATGTTTTCATTAAAGTTGATGGGTGTAGCCGATGCAGAGTACAAGTTTTTATAAATGAGGAGGAGGAGCCTACGGATCAGAGGGTTATGCTTCGGTATTTTGCAATAGTAAATACGACCGAAGCATTGTGCAAAATACAATGTTGGTCGGCGACAATGCATTCCCTGTGGTAGACTGGATTATGAAACCATTCACTCCACCGAGAGGAGGAACTCTTGCTGGGCTTATTTTTTTTAAAGCCGATCCGAGCAGAATAACACCAGTCAGTTACACCAACAACCAATAAGGTTGTTAGTGTAATTGTGTGTTGTTCTGCTCTGGCTGGCCGTTGAAAAACTATTATTTCCCCGACTTCTCTCAAATTAAAGCTTATTTAGTTATTATCCATCATTACCATTTTCCTCGTGGGACTAATATTTATTAACCCGTTATTTGATAAAATACATAAAATAAACAATGATTTTCACTTCATGGGAACAAAGGATCAATTGACAAGGGGTGTTTTTTATTTTTTCGAATGAGATAATCTTGCACACTGTTCAAAGTACAAGAATAGTGGTTTTATCGTGCGGGAAATTTAACACAAGCCTTATTCGAAATAATTTAAAATTCGCTATGCAAGCATGCGAAAAGCTTCTCAACTGTCATTGTTGCGAAGTTCCTCGCATGCTTGACTCATTTGTTGGAACAGCTGATCAAGGTTGTTCCAGATGTATGCAAACTTCAGTGCTGACGTTGGTTCCGAGTCCTTTTTATCTTCGATGTAGCTTGAGAGCGTTTTGGTCATCTCCGCTATAGACGATTCAACTAAGTCGAACCTTGTTCTTTTTTTCGATGTCTGAATAAAAAATAAACTTTTATGAATTAATTTAATCAAGCGGAAAATTAAATAAAATACTTACAACAAACGAATAAATAGATTCATCGGCATCAAATTCTCCCGGTGAACTCGTATCAACTGTACCTTCCATAGTTGTTGTTTTTCATGGAAATTTCGTTGATGTCGGTGTTAGGAAACTCAGCATATCTATTACATCGCTATCCTCTTTGCAATCTTCGTCCGGAAGTTCGTTACCGCTATCTCTAGATTTCCCAGCTATTTTTTTGTCTGTATCTTATGGCATCGTGCAAACTTTTAGACATATAATATGATAGGCTTTGATTTTGAGTGTTGTTGCGGTTTAACTAAAACAATCTGCTCGTTTCTGTGTAAACACAGGTGTATTATCATTATAATTTCACAATTGACAATTCATATTTTTCAGAATAGGTATATCGTAGTACGGAGGTTGCCTTTTATATTTCGGGATTGGACAACCCTAGTGTTGCAATCTGGCAACTGACAGCTCTATCGTAAAGTTTGACATTTTTGAGGTTATACGTACTCAGAACGTTTTGACATACGAGCGCTATTTGCGTTTTTTACAGTAACTTAAAAGATTAATCTCGGCCAAATAATGGAATTCAATCGTGAACATTTTCGTGCGATTATTTTTTACAACTTTCGACGTGGATTAACTCAGCAACAGTGCATGGATGAACTGAATTCAATTTTTGGCGATGAAGCTCCATCAAGGACCAGTGTTTATCGATGGTATGGTGAATTCAATCGAGGTCGTAGTTCACTCCAAGACGAATTTCGTGAAGGTCGTCCAGTTGTTGTTCCGGAAACCATTGATGCTGTGCGCGAACTGATATTGCAAGATCGTCATGTGACCTATCGTGAGATTGAGACAACCTTAGGCATTAGTGGGACCAGCATACATTCAATATTACATGAACATTTGACTGTCAAAAAAATTCGTTCGCGTTGGATCCCACACAATTTGTCAATCGCTCAAAAAAAGGCTCGTGTCGATTGGTCGAAAAAAATGCTCAAAAAATACGATCGCGGTGCTTCGAAACACGTCTATGACATCGTGACAGGTGATGAATCGTGGATTTACGCGTATGAGCCCGAAAGTAAACAGCAGTCGACTGTATGGGTGTTTCAAGATGAGCCAAACCCAACAAAAGTTGTTCGCGCACGAAGCACTTCCAAGCAAATGGTCGCCTGTTTTTTTCGGAAAAACTGGACATGTCGCAACCGTACCACTAGAACAACGCAGAACAGTCGATTATGAGTGGTACACAACCATTTGTTTGCCAGTTGTCTTCCAAGAAATCAGGAAAACCAACCGCCGAAGACGGATCACTCTTCACCACGACAATGCGAGCTCTCACACATCAGCTCAAACATCTGCATTTTTGAGCAATCAAAACATAGATTTGATGGGTCATCCGCCGTATAGTCCTGACTTGGCACCGAATGACTTCTTTTTATTCCCGTACGTAAAAAACAAACTGAGAGGTCAACGTTTTTCAACACCTGAAGAAGCGGTTGCTGCGTTCAGAATGCATGTTTTGGAGACACGTCAATCAGAGTGGTAAAAGTGCTTTGACAATTGGCTCAAACGCATGCAAAAGTGTATAGATCTTCATGGGGAATATTTTTAAAAACAATATAGCGATTTTCAATGATTAATATTTGTTTTTGTTCTCTAATCCCGAAATATAAAAGGTAACCCTCGTATAAAGTGCTTACCTGTAAACATAGGAAACGACAATTAAAGTTTACTTCTCCGCGATTTTTACACAATTTATACTTTGGTTATCTTATTATTTGACAGATGACTTATTGACATGACATATTAGCGCAAAATCATTTGTCTGCGAGATACAGCCTTACCAGATATAAAAATTATAAAAATTAAAATGAAGTACTACTACATTTTATATCTAATAAATAAAATTAAAATTAATTTAAAATTCGCTATGCAAGCATGCGAAAAGCTTCTCAACTGTCATTGTTGCGAAGTTCCTCGCATGCTTGACTCATTTGTTGGAACAGTTGATCAGGATTGTTCCAGATGTATGCGAACTTCAGTGCTGACGTTGGTTCCGAGTCCTTTTTATCTTCGATGTAGCTTGAGAGCGTTTTGGTCATCTCCGCTATAGACGATTCAACTAAGTCGAGCGTTGTTCTTTTTTTCGATGTCTGAATAAAAAATAAACTTTTATGAATTAATTTAATCGAGCGGAAAATTAAATAAAATACTTACAACAAACGAATAAATAGATTCATCGGCATCAAATTCTCCCGGTGAAATCGTATCAACTGTACCTTCCATAGTTGTTGTTTTTCATGGAAATTTCGTTGATGTCGGTGTTAGGAAACTCAGCATATCTATTACATCGCTATCCTCTTTGCAATCTTCGTCCGGAAGTTCGTTACCGCTATCTCCAGATTTCCCAGCTATTTTTTTTTGTCTGTATCTTATGGCATCGTGCAAACTTTTAGACATATAATATGATAGGCTTTGATTTTGAGTGTTGTTGCGGTTTAACTAAAACAATCTGCTCGTTTCTCTGTAAACACAGGTGTATTATCATTATAATTTCACAATTCACAATTCATATTTTTCAGAATAGGTATATCGTTGTATAAAGTGCTTACCTGTAAACATAGGAAACGACAATTAAAGTTTACTTCTCCGCGATTTTTACACAATTTATACTTTGGTTATCTTATTATTTGACAGATGACTTATTGACATGACATATTAGCGCAAAATCATCTGTCTGCGAGATACAGCCTTACCAGATATAAAAATTATAAAAATTAAAATGAAGTACTACTACATTTTATATCTAATAAATAAAATTAAAATTAATTTAAAATTCGCTATGCAAGCATGCGAAAAGCTTCTCAACTGTCATTGTTGCGAAGTTCCTCGCATGCTTGACTCATTTGTTGGAACAGCTGATCAAGATTGTTCCAGATGTATGCGAACTTCAGTGCTGACGCTGGTTCCGAGTCCTTTTTATCTTCGATGTAGCTTGAGAGCATTTTGGTCATCTCCGCTATAGACGATTCAACTAAGTCGAACCTTGTTCTTTTTTTCGATGTCTGAATAAAAAATAAACTTTTATGAATTAATTTAATCGAGCGGAAAATTAAATAAAATACTTACAACAAACGAATAAATAGATTCATCGGCATCAAATTCTCCCGGTGAACTCGTATCAACATAGTTGTTGTTTTTCATGGAAATTTCGTTGATGTCGGTGTTAGGAAACTCAGCATATCTATTACATCGCTATCCTCTTTGCAATCTTCGTCCGGAAGTTCGTTACCGCTATCTCCAGATTTCGCAGCTATTTTTTTTGTCTGTATCTTATGGCATCGTGCAAACTTTTAGACATATAATATGATAGGCTTTGATTTTGAGTGTTGTTGCGGTTTAACTAAAACAATCTGCTCGTTTCTCTGTAAACACAGGTGTATTATCATTATAATTTCACAATTCACAATTCATATTTTTCAGAATAGGTATATCGTAGTATAAAGTGCTTACCTGTAAACATAGGAAACGACAATTAAAGTTTACTTCTCCGCGATTTTTACACAATTTATACTTTGGTTATCTTATTATTTGACAGATGACTTATTGACATGACATATTAGCGCAAAATCATCTGTCTGCGAGATACAGCCTTACCAGATATAAAAATTATAAAAATTAAAATGAAGTACTACTACATTTTATATCTAATAAATAAAATTAAAATTAATTTAAAATTCGCTATGCAAGCATGCGAAAAGCTTCTCAACTGTCATTGTTGCGAAGTTCCTCGCATGCTTGACTCATTTGTTGGAACAGTTGATCAAGATTGTTCCAGATGTATGCAAACTTCAGTGCTGACGTTGGTTCCGAGTCCTTTTTATCTTCGATGTAGCTTGAGAGCGTTTTGGTCATCTCCGCTATAGACGATTCAACTAAGTCGAGCGTTGTTCTTTTTTCGATGTCTGAATAAAAAATAAACTTTTATGAATTAATTTAATCGAGCGGAAAATTAAATAAAATACTTACAACAAACGAATAAATAGATTCATCGGCATCAACTTCTCCCGGTGAACTCGTATCAACTGTACCTTCCATAGTTGTTGTTTTTCATGGAAATTTCGTTGATGTCGGTGTTAGGAAACTCAGCATATCTATTACATCGCTATCCTCTTTGCAATCTTCGTCCGGAAGTTCGTTACCGCTATCTCCAGATTTCCCAGCTATTTTTTTTGTCTGTATCTTATGGCATCGTGCAAACTTTTAGACATATAATATGATAGGCTTTGATTTTGAGTGTTGTTGCGGTTTAACTAAAACAATCTGCTCGTTTCTCTGTAAACACAGGTGTATTATCATTATAATTTCACAATTCACAATTCATATTTTTCAGAATAGGTATATCGTAGTACAATATAAAGTGCTTACCTGTAAACATAAGAAACGACAATTAAAGTTTACTTCTCCGCGATTTTTACACAATTTATACTTTGGTTATCTTATTATTTGACAGATGACTTATTGACATGACATATTGGCGCAAAATCATCTGTCTACGAGATACAGCCTTACCAGATATGAAAATTATAAAAATTAAAATGAAGTACTACTACATTTTACCATATATCCCCCCCCCCCTAGGATAACAAAATATATTTACTGCAAAATTTTACAGATTGTGTGTTAAGTTTGGAACTGGCAGCATTTTTGTGATATGGAAGAGATTTGATTCCGATTTCTTATGGCTCGTATCTATTTTCTATATGATCTTTGAAATTTTGTCCAAAATCTTATAAGGTCCGATTTTTAATTCGTCTAATTTTTTCCTGTTTAACCTATTACGATTACTCGTATCAGTATACACTAGATCTCCTACGTTTAATTCCCATTTTTTTTTTCTATTTTTATCAAAACGTTTTTTATTATAATTGTGTGATTTTAAAGTATTTTCTAAGGCAAGTTTTCTATCTTTAAGTAAATCTTCGTATGTTTTTGTCGTTTTAATTCGGCCGATAAGATATTGTAGCGGCAGGAGAATAGACGATCGTTTGATAAACAAAACAAAACAATCTTTATTTTTCTTTAGATAGGTGCACACAAAATGGCGTCTCACAATCAAGTGCGATGACGTACAATCTAATTACGTTTTTTGACATGTATATAATTCTTCTTCTTATCAGCTTCGGTAACTCTGGCGGGAAAGTGTTGAAGTAGTGGATGTCCCATAATACTCCCCCCTAAGTGTCATTCGTACTGCTGAATGACACTGATTTTTGAGGAGCAGCCTTGCTTCGTGGACCAGAGTACGTCTTCAGGATTCCTGGAACATGATGTGAGCGAGCGCTTATACGATGGCTTTCGTACGTTGAGGGGTCGACAACTTCAGGCAAATTCGGGTTTAAGATGTGTGCTGGCTTGAGTCGTTCTGTTGACATCGTCGCTTCTTTTCCAGAAATTTTCAACTTGAAAACGCGATCGTTGATTCGTTCAAGAACCGGAAACGGTCCAGAGTAGGGACGTTGTAATGACTTTTTGGATGCATCTTGTCGCACAAAAACATGCGAGCAATGAAAAAGATCCTTGTATACGAATGATGAGTCGGTACGATGATGATCGACTGGCGTTGGTCGTATTTGCTGCATTTGCTCTCGAAGTTGCTCTACAACTATATGTGAATCAGGTTCTACGTCTTCACTGATAAAAAATTCACCCGGTACGCGTAAAGTGGTACCGTACACCAACTCGGCAGGTGAACAATTTAGGTCTTCTTTAATGGTAGTGCGAAGGCCCAGAAGTACGGTAGGAAGTGCTGCCGTCCAATGTTCATTATTATGACACATCAGAGCTGCTTTTAGTGTGCGATGTAAGCGCTCCACCATGCCGTTTGCTGCAGGGTGGTACGCAGTTGTCCTGGCTCTATTACATCCAACGAGGCGAAGAAGTGCTTTCATGAGTGCTGATTCCAGCTGCGAGCCACGATCGGTGGTGATGGTTACAGGAGCTCCAAAACGACTTATCCAATGCGAATAAAACATTGAAGCAATCGTGTCGGCTGTGGCGTCCATCATTGGGATGACCTCCGGCCATCGCGTGAAACGATCGATAATCGTGAGAGCGTAGATGTATCCCTGAGATGAAGGTAGGGGTCCAACAATGTCAAAATGGACATGTTGAAAACGTTCGTCAGGTGCCACAAATTGTTGGGGTGTGTTTTTAACATGCCTGCTAACTTTGGATGCTTGGCATGCCATACAAGTTCTAGCCCATCTGGCGATGTCCTTTCGCAAGCTAGGCCATATATATTTCTGTCGGATCATTTTACTCGTAACACGACCGCTGGGATGACTAAGGCCGTGTATCTGGTCGAATACTTTACGTCGAAGAAGTTGCGGAATATAGGGTCGCTTTTCACCTGTTGAAATGTCGCAATATATGGTCTTGTCCTCTTCGACTCGAACTGGTTGTAGTTGTAGGGAAGAACTTGAATGCAAAATTTGTTGCAATTCATCGTCAGCTTGTTGGGCTTCCACTATATCAGCAGAAGTGATGGAACTGGGTTGAGAAATAACGTCGATGTTGTTCAAACGTGACAATGCATCTGCTACAATATTTCGAGATCCGTCAATATGCACAATTTTTGTCGAGAACTGTGCAATAAATTCCAACTGACGAGCTTGTCGGGGAGGTGCTTTATCTGTGCGCTGATCAAAAGCGAAGATAAGTGGTTTATGGTCGGTACGTATCGTAAAAACTCGACCTTCAAGCATGAAACGGAAATGCTTAATCCCTTCACAAATCGCAAGGAGTTCTCTATCGTAAGTACTACGGCTTTGTTGCGCTGCACTAAGCTTTTGGGAGAAAAAGCCTAGTGGTCTCCAATATCCATCTTGCAATTGCTCGAGCACGGCACCGATGGCTGTATTAGAGGCGTCAGTCGATAACGTAAGTGGTGCTTCTGCCTTAGGATGTGCTAACAAAACAGCGTTAGCGATTAGATGTTTACTTCGTTCGAATGCTTCGACTGCTTCCGCTGACCAAGCAACTGGTCTTCTATCTCGTTTTCTACCATCCATTGTGAGTGCATTTAACGGTGCAAGCACTTCCGCGGCGTTAGGCAGAAATCGTCGATAAAAATTGATTATACCTAAGTATTTACGAAGCTCATCAATAGTCGTCGGGCGTTTGAAATTTCTGATGACGTCAACTTTCGTTGGTATAGGTCTAGAACCTTTGCTATCGATTAAATATCCGAGATATTCCACCTCTTTGGCTCCCAACACACATTTGGATGAGTTGACCTTGATACCGTATGCTGCTAGCCGATTAAAAATTTCCTTGAGGTGTTCGAGATGCTCCTCGTCGTTCGCGGACGCAACGATAATATCGTCCAAATACGCATAACAGAATGTCAATCCTCGAAGCACAGTGTCCAAGAATCTTTGGAACGTCTGCGCTGCATTGCAGAGTCCAAATGTCATTTTGCAGAACTCAAATGATCCAAAAGGTGTACATATAGCGGTCTTGGGGATATCCTCCGGATGTATCGGAACTTGGTGATATGCACGTTCTAAATCGATTTTGCTGAAGACCTTCTTGCCGTATAAAACGTATGCAAAGTCCTGAATATGAGCTATAGGATATTTGTCGGGTATAGTGACTGAATTGAGGCGTCTATAATCTCCGCATGGTCTCCATCCTCCATCCTTTTTTGCAACCAAATGAAGCGGGCTGGACCAAGGGCTGTTGGATGGTCTACAAATCCCTTTTGCGACCATGTATTCAAACTCCTTTTTGGCAATCGCGTATTTGTCAGGCGGTAGACGACGTGGGCGTTCAGAAATGGGGTAGCCTTTAGTTTCGATCCTGTGAACTATGTTGTGAGGGTGTACCTCCGAGAAATTGGAAGAAGTTGTTAACTGCGGGAATTCTAATAGCAACTGCGAGAATTTATTGCTCTCTCGAATTGTTGAAACGCTGACAGGAACTTCCATTGATAGTTTTGCAATCGCATATAATCGTGTGGTACCATCGACAAGTCTTTTATTTTTAACGTCTACCAGCAAATTAAACTTTTTAAGAAAATCCGCACCGATTATAGGATGTGAAACGTCGGCCACGTGAAAATACCAAGCCATTGATCGCCGTAAACCAAAATCCAAATTGATCAATTTCTCGCCATATGTATTTATTACAGCATTGTTTGCAGCGTATAATTTGAAATTAGAAGGCTTCTTACGTTTGTCAATTGTAGTTCGTGGTATTACAGATACTCCTGCCCCAGTATCAATTAAAAATTTCATGTCGGTATTTTTGCAGCGGAGGATAAGTCTGTGAGGCTCTGTGGCGTCGTCACCTATCACAGAACTAGGCGACGACGATCCTAGTTTTCCGATTTGTGGAAATTGCATGGCGCTTGGCATTTGCGAGCCTTTTCGCCAAAACGTTTGTGATAAAAACACAAGTCCTGTTTGTCCATTTTCTTGGACTTACTAGAACGATTGCGCGAATTGGATCTGCCGCGACTCCTGTCGCGTAAGCTGCGTTCAAGTTTATTGAAGCGTTCGGTTAGCGCATGCAAAGCATTCGATTCAGCCGTTGCCACATTCTCCTTCTGAGAAACCGCAGATACTGTAGGCCATGCGTTGCACTCGGCTAAAATTTTGTCGGCCATCTCAGCCAAAATAGCCGTGTCGACTTTGTCGGTTACAGTGAGAATGGCTCTAACTCGACTGGGGAGTCTACGTAGCCAAAGAGACTTTATGGCGTCATTTGACAACTGATCTCCGGCCATAGATTTCATTTCCCTGAACAGAAATGACGGTTTTTTGTCGCCTAGCTCAAGCTCAGTTAACACTTTCGTTAACTTACTTTCGTTTGTGTCGGCGAAACGAGCTATAAGCTGACGTTTTAATTCTCCGTAGCGATCTACGCTAGGCGGTTTCTCAACTATGTCCGCGACATGATCCAAGACAGTGGATTCTAATGATGCCACTACTGCATTAAATTTACTGCTGTCTGTAATAACGCGACTGGTAGCAAATTGCGCTTCGACTTGCGCGAACCAGAGGGACGGGCGTCTCTGCCAAAACGGGGGTAGTCTCACATTAGCGACCGCATCCAAATGAGACGTCAACGAAATGGGAGGCAGTAATTCCCGGGCTATAGATGGACCAGCGGAAATTTTGGGCGAGTCGACCGGGTTTTGTTGCTCTGCGGCTTCGGTCATGGCGACTGACAAGCACAAAACAAAAACGAAAAATGTTACCTTGTAACTCGATGCGGTGAGAGTGCGCGGCGTGCGGGCGCTCTGGGTGCTGGGCGCGGGGTGCAGGCGCTCCGGGTGCTGGGCGCGGGATGCAGGCGCTCCGGGTGCTGGGCGCGGGATGCAGGCGCTCCGGGTGCTGGGCGCGGGATGCTGGTGCTCCGAGTGCTGGGCGCGGGGTGCTGGCGCTCCGATTACTGGGCGCGGTGATGAGGATGACAGCTCGGCGGGCGTGATACTTTTTCCCACGGTGGCGCCGGGCGTGTCGTTGATGCACAATATCAAAATTCGAATAAATGGCGGCGGGTGAGCCGGTATGTCGCACGAGCGAGACAGGTTGCCGTGTGGATCGAGCGGCTGGGCGCGGAGTAAAAGGGCGTTGTTACCGTTGCGCAGTTTGCGATTCCTTAGGCGGGGTCACCAATATATGTAGCGGCAGGAGAATAGACGATCGTTTGATAAACAAAACAAAACAATCTTTATTTTTCTTTAGATAGGTGCACACAAAATGGCGTCTCACAATCAAGTGCGATGACGTACAATCTAATTACATTTTTTGACATGTTACCAATCAATATTACCAGTAAGGTATTAAAATGATAACATGTATAGGTATAATGCTTGAACTGAACTGGTTTATTGAAATTAATCACAGAAATTTATATCAAACAAAAACTGTCAAAGTTTACAAAAAAAAATTAATTAAATTGTGTCGATTTACAAATGTGTTACAATAAGAATTGAAGTATGTCAATTACATAAATTGCAATAAGCATGTCAGTTAAAAAGTATGTTGTGTTAAAAAAAAGTATGTTATGGTGTTTCTTAACTCTGTTCACAGTCACGTGAACATTCTGGGGGACCGCAAACAGATTTTCGAGGGCGCGGTATTGGTGGCTCGGTTGTTATTTCGCGCAAAATAAAATCTGCTGGCTCAGGTCGCTTCCGATTGATATGCAAAACCTTCCGGAATTCCCATAGCAGGAAAATTGCAGCGATGGTAAAAATAATTGACCCAGTAGCCGTAGCGGTGTGATGACCAATGGTTTCCCATATGGGGCGCTTCGTTGTGGTGACCTTGGACGCAATGTTGAACCAGGTGTCGGATGTGGAGAGGACTGAGTTACTTGTTTTTTTGAATCGCAGTTTCCGTGTTGTCGTCTATCTGCAATGCTACTGGCTTGATGAAAGTCTCCTTGATTTTCACACTGCTGCTAAGATTGGCAAGAATGATGTTCTGTTTTGTTTGAATGTAACAGTTTGGGAGAACTTTTAGTAAACCAACTCCTTCAAGTAGAACGTCTTCGCGATTTCCGTTGCACAGAATTCCTGCGGTTATTTGTTGGTCAGTCAGGAAGAGCCAGGTACTGGCGAGGAAAAGGTGCTTCCACAGTAGGCCACTTTCTTCAAACTTGCTTGTTGGACATTTAACTGTGTTTTCCCGGTGGTAGATGGTGTTTATTATGCAGTTTGGTTGATTTTCTATGTCGTTGATGATCTGCGGTGAGCAAAGACGCAACCCAGATTGCAATGGGATACAGTCCTGGAATTCAGATTCAGTTAGTTCAAAATATTTTTGAGTGTTGTAATTTATAGCCAGAATTTTGTTGGAAATCATCAAACTTAGATAAGCGCAGTTTCCCAAGGGTTGTGGAATTGCTGTTGGTTTAATCGTGTCGTATTTCGTTGTTTCCGTAATGTGTAATTTTCCACTTATTACGATGTCAGTTGTGTTCACCGTTACCGAGATGTGTTTATCCGCTTCTTTTAGGATGGTTAGATAAGAAGGCAGCTGGGCTTTAGTGGACGTAATTATTTCGTTTAATTTTCCAGGTGAGATGAAATTATAAACTTGTCCGTGTCCAGATACGGCTGCCGTCAGTTGATGATACTTTACTTGCTTTTCGTTTAATATATCTATAGCGATGTCATAAGCAGTTAGAACCTGAATTTTTACTGCGTTGCGGTCGATTCTCGTAAACACTCCTTCCTGTTGTATTTCGTTCGAGATTTGATTTACTTTCTCTGCAATCATATTTATTCGTTTAGTTGTTTGGCTTCCGAACTCGTTCAATTTCTTTGTGGTGGTTAGAAGAATATTTCCTTGTTGCTGGAACGTCTCGTGCAAGATTTGCTGATTTTGTTGAAGATCCTGGATGTCGGTGTAGACTTCGTCGTTCACCCCAAACACGGATTGCAGTAGTTTCCCAAATACTCCTCTCTTCACTCGATGATATGGTGTTTCCTTCAAAAGGTCGAGATCGTATTGAAGCGTTTCCCTTTTGTTCTTGAGATGTTCCAGAAGTGTTGGACATTGTGTCTGCTCGGAATACTTGTATGCCTTTGTGCATGCTTGTTTCATTTTTTCATATACGGAATCCAACTGCAACTTTTCAAGCGTTGCATTAAAAGGTATGGATACGTCAAATTTTAAGGTGCCTCTCTTAATTTGTGTTTTCCCAATCTCTTCGATACAGAGACCAGGTTCAGGATGAGTGATCGAATATTGTGATTGCGCATGGCCCCCATTAATTGTGGATAATACTAGCAAGCTGGTGAGAATGAGATTAGCCATTCGACTGGGTTTATTAGCAGCTTCAGTTGGTTTATCGGTACCCTTGAACTTCTTTTTTATGTAGTCGCACCAAGTCTCGCTAATGGGGGCTATACGATTAGACCTCTTACGATTAACCTTTCCTTTCTCTGCAAGTGTTGAACTAGGTTGAGCCGTTGCTCTAGCTTCGCATTGAGAGTCGTTAGTTGTGTCAGAATTTTCGATGGGTAGTGGACATATCTTGACGATTGGTCGAGTGAATTGTCGTCCTCCTGGGCATGTTACTGTAACGACGCGAACAATATTGTCTGAACCTGGATGAACTGCTGATATTCTAGCAAGAGGCCATCTTGTTGGTGGACTTGATTCGTCCTTTATTAACACAATTTGGCCAGGTTGTAGACTGTTGTTCGTGAGTTGCCATTTGTGTTTTTGTTGAAGGGTCGACAAGTATTCTGTGTGCCATGTTTTCCAGAAGTCTTGGCTCATTTTTTGTATGTGCTTCCATCGACTCGTTATGGAGATATTGGTGTCTGTCAAGTCTTCTTCTGGTGGAGAAGTAATTACGTGTCCATGCAAAAGATGTGCCGGTGTTAATGGTATGCTACCTTCAGGGTCACTTTTAACCTGGTATACAGGTCGCGAGTTGAGGCATGCTTCTATCTGATAAAGTAGTGTAGACAATTCCTCAAATGTTAACGTTGATTCGCCAATTACCCTTTTTAAATGATGTTTGACTGATTTTACTCCGGCCTCCCATATTCCTCCAAAGTGAGGGGCTGCCGGTGGGATAAAGTGCCAGGTAACGCCTTTTGATGCCAGACTGGAAACTTCGGAATTAACTTCTTTTACAGCTTTTCTTATATCATGGTCCAGTAGTTTGTTGGCTCCATGAAATGTTGTTCCGTTATCACTGTAGATGTTCTGGGGAGATCCTCTTCGAGATGTGAATCGCTTAAAAGCCGCCATGAATGCTTGTGTTGTCAGATTAGAAACAGCTTCCAAATATATCGCCCTTGTCGCTAGACATACAAAAACGGCAATATATCCCTTATATGACTTATGTCCTCTTCCGAAAGTGGTCCGAATTTGAATAGGGCCAGCGTAGTCCACTCCTGTGTTCGCAAATGGTCTCGACGGTGTAACTCTTACTGCAGGCAAGTTTCCCATAATTTGTGTTTGTGTTTGAGCATTAATACGAGCACATTTGACGCATTTTTTGATTGCTTGTCGTACCTTGCTTCGAACTCCTATTACCCAGTATTTCCTTCGGATGTATGCTATTGTTGCGTCGATTCCTGCATGTAAAATCGTGTTGTGTGCATCGCTGATGATTAATGATGTTACACTATGGTCGTGCGGTAATATGATCGGATGTTTTTCGTTGTAAGTCAGCTGGGAATTTTGTAGACGGCCTCCAACTCTCAGTAGTCCCTGATCGTCCAATATTGGTGATAGTGATAGAAGTCGGCTCTTTGGTTTTAATTGTTTCCCGTTCCTCAAACATTTTAATTCTTCAGGAAAGGCTTCTTTTTGTGTTATTAGTGCTATTTGGCGTAATGCCTTGTGAACGTCGCTTTTTTCTTTTCTGCCTTTGCACCTTGCTATAAATCTGTTGATGGTCATTGTAACTCGTACAAGTTTTTGAAATGAAGAGTATCGATGGACAAGATCGAAGTTGTGTTCATTTACTATAGTGGTCAAAACAGTTACTTTCTTACGAAGCTCCTCTGTAGTTTCAGCAACGACTGGAGAACTCGGCCAAAATTCCTGTGGTCCTTTAAGCCAAGATGGTCCTTCCCACTATTTGCTGCTGTATTGTAGAACATAAGGTTGAACTCCGCGGGTTGTTAGGTCTGCTGGATTCTCCGTCCCCTGAACGTGCCTCCAACAAGATGGATCGAGAGATTCGTTTATCGTGTTTACACGATGGGCTACGAAAGTTTTCCATTGTTCAGGACGCCTGCTCTTAATCCATGCCAGTGCGATTGTGGAATCCATCCATGCAAAGACATCATATTTCTTTAATTGTAGTGCTTGAAGAGATTTCTTTAGTAATTGTGAAAGCAACACGGCACCGCACAATTCAAGCCTTGGTAATGTAATTTTTTCAACGGTGCTACCCTGGTCTTTGCGGTTAATAAAGACACAAAGCATTTTCCGCTTTCAAATAATGCTTTAAAATATATTGCAGCGCCATAAGCCTTTTCGGAAGCGTCACAAAATGCATGTATTTCGTAGCTGCATCTGCTTGGTTCATAGTGTATCCATCGGGGAATTTTAATTCGCTCGATTGCTGGAAGTTCGTTTCTGAATTCAACCCACTTGGATGCAATTTCAGGTTCAAGTGGTTGGTCCCAGTTGTAATTTGCTTTCCAAAGATCCTGTAACATTATCTTTGCAGTTATGATGATTGGTTGTAACCATCCAAGAAGATCATAGATTTTTGAAATTTCAGAGAGTATATCTCGTTTAGTGGGTGTCGCGTTGTAGTTATTTAGTTTGACTTTAAAATGAAAATTATCCGTTTTCTGGTTCCAGTATATTCCTAGCGTCTTTTTCGATTCTTCATCAGATATCTCGAAATTCGAAGTGTCTCGAGATCCCGCTGGGAGGTCTTTAAGAATGGATCTGTCATTTGTTTTCCATTTCCTTAAGTTGAATCCACCTTTTTCGAGTACGTGGGTTAGTTCGGCGCGAATGGATTTTGCGTATTCTTTGGTATGTGCTCCAGTAAAAAGATCGTCGACATAAAAATCGTTTAAAATTATTTTGGCAGCTACGTTATGATATTTTTCTTCATCCTTTGCAAGTTGTTGCAAAGTCCTGACAGCTAAATATGGAGCAGACCGTGTCCCATAAGTTACTGTTGTTAGTTCGTAGTCCTTAACTTGTTCTTCAGGTGAAAATCGCCAAACGATACGCTGGTACGGTTGATCTTCTTCATTGACTTTTATCTGCCTGAACATTTTCTCGATATCGGCAGATATTACGTATTTATGGGTTCGCCATCTCAGAAGTATTTGATCTAGGTCCTGCTGAAGTCGGGGTCCTGTTACCATCAAGTCGTTTAAGCTAATACCCGAGTCTGTTTTAGTAGATGCATCGAATACGACTCTTACTTTTGTTGTTGTACTCTCTTCCCGAATAACTGCTTGATGTGGCATGTAGTATGCTTCTTCCGTGGGACGAATCTCGCTGCTATTTTCCACAAGTCTCATGTGGCCCAGATCTAAGTACTCCTTCATGAATTTGTTGTACTCCATCCTTAAGTTTGCGTCTTTTTCTAGTCGTTTTTCAAGTTGGAAAAACCTAGCAAGCGCTCTTGGTTTCGATTTTCCCAATTTACTCTCCATTTCTTTAAATGGTAGAGTAACTGTGTATCTTCCGTCTGGAGATCTTTGTGTGGTTTGTTCGAAGAAATGTTCGCACTGTTCGTCCTCCATACTCAGTGAGGTTTCGTTAGTGTCTTCAAGTTCCCAGAAGCGTTTCAGTTGTTCATCAATTCGAACTTGCGCTGTTAGTAAAATAACATTTGGATTGATTTTTCCTGAAAGGATCCATCCGAATGAAGTGTTTTGTGCAAGAAGACCGTCATTCTTCTTAATGCCTTCAAGAATGATTTCAGAAAAGTAGTCTGCACCTATGATTATATCAATAGGCCCAGGTCTGTCGAAAGTTGGATCAGCTAGTATTGTATTTTTCCAGGTGGTCTCAATGTGTTTTGGAGTGACACATGTTCGATTCTCTGGTAACCATTTAGTAAGTGATGATAACACTAATGCTTCGCAGCTTAATTTAAAGTTTGATGGGAATCTTGGTTGTAGTTCTAGGTGCACCTTATTCGTGGATACACCTGCGTTGGTTTCAGCCATGCCAGATATTTGGACTTGTACTTTGAATTTAGGAGTTCCCAGTAGCTGAACACTTCGTTCGGAAATAAATGTAGCTTGAGACCCTGGATCTATCAAGGCTCGAAGATATTCAAAAGTATTTCGTACTGTCTTCACTTTTAGAAGGACAGTTGATAGCAGTACAGTACTATGTTCACTTGCAGTTGAGATATAGGATGTAGTTTTAGCTGGCACTTCTTTTTGTTTTTGAGTGCTATCTTGATGAAGCAGCGTATGATGTTGCTTTTGACAGCTGGAACATTTATTACGACTAAAGCATTTTATCTTGCTGTCGTGATGTAAGCAATTTAAGCATAAATTTTTGCTTTTGATAAATGCTGTTCGGTTACCTACTGGTAGATCTTTGAACTTTGCGCATTTGTAAATAGAGTGTTCTTCTTTGCAGTACTTGCAAGATTGCACATTGACGTGATAGTTGTTCACAGTCCAATGTTTTTTGCTTGTGACCTTTTCTGTTTTCTGTGTCGCTAGTTTTTGCGAGTCTTTGATGGCTTCTAGAGACTGAAATCGAATTTGCATAAAATGCAGAACGTCTTCCAAATCGACTACCTTTTTTGGGTCATGCAAAGTTTGCTCGAATGACTTATGAGTGTCTTTGTCCAGTTTCTGGAGCACAATATGTGCTATTAGTGGACCCCAGGTCGACGTATCTATTTTTAAGTTTTGAATACCATGTAAGCATTCTCTAGTTCGGTCGTGTATTTGTTTTAATGCAAGGTAGGATTCTGCATTAAGCACAGGTAGGCTTAGTAGCAAGTTTGCAAACATCGTGAATTTTACTCGATTGTTGCTATATCTGCCTCGTATTAATTCCCAAGCCGCCTCGTAGTTGGAGTCTGATACTGTTAAGTGCTGTATCAAAGCATGGGCTTCGTCTCGTAGAGATGTTTTGAGGTAATGCATTTTTTCAGTATTTCCTAATGCATCGTTATTGTGAATCAGTTTGACGAAGATGTCACAGAAGGAGGGCCATCCCTTGTAATCACCGTGGAATATGGGAACGGTCATTCTCGGAAGTTTTAGTTCTTTTTCAGAGGTTTTTCCACTTCCTTGGATTTTGTCATAGAGTGACATTATGGTACAGTTATACTGAGATTTCAGGTCAGTATACGTTCTTTGGAGAATATCATTTTCCCCGTATTTGATTGCTATCTCTTCATAGAGTATTTCAATCTTGGACCAAAGGTCTGAAAGTTCACGAATTTTGAAATCAATATATGATTTCGTAGTGGTCGATATATCTCCAGAGTCGGAGATTAGTTGTTAGCATCGTTCCATGCGCATGAGGACCGTTTTTGTTAGCAATTCTTGGTCTTGATTGACAAAGTGAGAGCTCTTGGCATCTTCAGAGATTGTCGGTTGAGTTTTCTTTTCGGCTTCAGCAATATGTGCTAATGCCTGAAGATAGACTGCTTTTACCTGTGCATAGAAGTCTTGCACAAAGTAATTTTCGGATGGTCTGTTAAGTTTTTCTAGGGCTTCATGGTTTTCCTCAAACTTAGCCCATAGTTCAGAAAAACTGTCACTTTTTCTGGAAAGATATTTTAATTTTTATCTTTCCTCGAGGGACCATCTTTTTTCATATTTTGCAAGTCTTTAGAGATTTGCTCTCCCAACTCTCGTTGGTCTTGCGAAATTTTTTCAAAGTTTGTCATTGTATGACTTGGACTGAGTTCAGATCAGATTTTCAGTGTGGAAAAAAAAATATTCGGGATTCTAATGATGTTGATTTGTATGTGAATCTAGTGGCTATTAATGTTAAACGTTTTTAGGCCAGCACTTGTAAATTAAGATATATATACTTGATTTATATGAGCTATTGACTGTTCGTCTTTAGGCTCTGATTACTGTTCGCTCGACGGACCAAATGTTACCAATCAATATTACCAGTAAGGTATTAAAATGATAACATGTATAGGTATAATGCTTGAACTGAACTGGTTTATTGAAATTAATCACAGAAATTTATATCAAACAAAAATTGTCAACGTTTACAAAAAAAAAATGAATTAAATTGTGTCGATTTACAAATGTGTTACAATAAGAATTGAAGTATGTCAATTACATAAATTGCAATAAGCATGTCAGTTAAAAAGTATGTTGTGTTAAAAAAAAGTATGTTATGGTGTTTCTTAACTCTGTTCACAGTCACGTGAACATGACATGTATATAATTCTTCTTCTTATCAGCTTCGGTAACTCTGGCGGGAAAGTGTTGAAGTAGTGGATGTCCCATAATATCACTATTGTTTCCTTCCAATAAATATTTAGGAGAAAATCCTGTCACTGTGTGTGCCGTTTCATTATATTTTCGAGTGCATTCATGCGCTATAGTTGTCCAGGCTAACTTTTCCTTTGTCTCATTTATTTTACATCTGATTTTATTAACGAGAGTTTGGTTAAATCTCTCATTTAGACCATTAGAGGATGGTGTATCTACCGCAGTAAAGATAATTAGTATATTTTCTTTATTTAAAAATGTTTTAAACTCTTTTGAATTTATACCCGGATACTGATCTGACAAAATCAAACCAATTTTATTGTCTTGCGTTACGTTCCCTATTAGCTTTATAAAATCCCTCGAATTTTTTGTTTTTGAAGTTAGAATAAATGCATACCTGGTAAAGTGATCCACAAGAAGGTGCAGATATTTTTTTTGTAGAACGTGAACCGCCAAAACCTCCAATTGTATCGATAGATATATTACTATCTCGAAAGGATAAGTAGCTGAACCTAAGTGGGACATTAATCCAAATTTATGTCTGCCTCTTGACTTGTTTTTTATACAGATTTCACAATTCTCACAAATTTTTTTTTTTATATTATGTGTTAAATTTTTGGCCGTATAGAATGGTGTAATCTTGAATTGCATTTGTTGCATTCCTATTTGACAGTAAAGATAATGTATATTTTGTATAAGCTTTTTACTAAATTCCTCCGAGTATTATCTTTTCTCTTTTCCCCATCTTTATCTTTATCTCTTAATTTCAGTTTTTCTTTATTTATTTGTATATTTTCATTTTTAGTTTGGTCATTTTGAATGTCTTCTAATTTCACTAAATTAACAATTTAAAACCTTCAGTTTCAGCTTCCTGATGGTCTAATACGGGATTTCTTCGTAGACAATCGGCCTCTAAATTGTATTTTCCTGGAGAATATATTACTTTAAAATTAAATTGAGATAAATAATACGCTAAATCTCCTAGTTCTTCATCTGTTCTCGATTTTATATTCATTTTTTTCGAGTGGCTTATGATCCGAATAAACAGTAAGTTTTTCCAATGAGCCAATGTTGCCAATATTTCACTGCCTCTTTCATCGCTAAACATTCCATGTAAATAACTTTTTTCCTTTTCTAAGATTCATTCAATTTTCTCGACAAATATGCGCATGGGTTTTCTTCTCCGTTATGTTGTGGTTGTTTCAAAATAGCTCCTATGCCGTGTATACTCGCATCAGTATAAATATGGTAAATTCGGGTCGAAAATAGCTAAAATTGGTTTTGAACAAAGTAGTTCTTTTATTGTTTCAAAAGATTTTTCACATTCCTCAGACCAAATAAATATTTGTCCCTTTCTCAAAAGGTTATGTGACGGATCTAATATGATTGATATATTGGGAACATATCTTCCATAAAAGTTTATTTTTCCTAGAAACTGCCTGACATTTTTTTGGGTTTTTGGTGTGGGAAAATTTCGTATAGCTATCAAATTATCATTCAATTGTATTATTTTTAATAATATGACCTAGATACTTCACCGAATCTTGAGCGAAATTACACTTCGAAAATTTCAATCGAAAGCCCTCTTTCAAAATTGCTTCCATTAACATTGATAAATGAACAATATGTTCTTCGAAAGTTTTGGAAAATATGAGGATATCGTCTATATAGTTAACGACAAAATCTGATAATTTATATTTTCTTATAATACTACTTAAGATTCCTTGGAAAATAGCAGGTGAGGTTTTTAATCCGAAAGGTAAACATGTCCATTGAAAGTGCCCTTCCTGAGTGACGCTGTCTTTCGTCTATCTTCAATTTTTAAAGGAATTGACCAAAACGCAGAATTTATATCGAATGTTGAAAAGAATTTACAATCTCTGGTTTTTATCATTAGATCTTCAATTAAAGGAAAAGGTTGAGACTGAGGAACTATTATTTTATTTAAATCGCGAAAGTCTATGCATAATTTAGATCTCTTTCCTTCTTCTTTTTTATAGGCCAGCATTGCCGGAGCAGCAAATATGACTATATGACTCTTCGAGTAATTTTTTTTTGTAATAATTTTGATATTTGTTGCTCAATTTCTTTTTTGTCTTCTATAGTACACCTATATGGCCTTTTACTGCAATATTTATCAATCAACAAATCAATATGCGCTTCTTACTCTCTGCTCTCTCTTGCCCACATCATATCTATCTTTTGAAAAAATTGATTTATATTTATGTATCAATGCGTTTATTTCAAACTGTTGCTGAGAATCTAAATTATTCATTGAAACATTAAAATTTTCTACTTCTAAGTGCTCATTAATGTTTATTTCATGCTCATTATTTATTTTTTTCCGAATTTATAATTTCTTTCTGCTTTTTGTAAGAAAAATCGGGCAATATCTCGTCCTTTGTGTTTTTATACCCTTCACGGATGTGATAGGGTATATTAACTTTGTCATGAAGTTTGCAACGCACAGAAGGAAGCATCTCCGACCATATAAACTATATATATTCTTGGTCAGTATGATGAGACGAGTCGATTAAGCTTTGTCCGTCTGTCCGTCTGTCTGTCTGTTTCTATGCAAACTAGTCCCTCAGTTTTAAAGCTATCGAGCTGAAACTTTGTACATTCTGTCTATTGCACGCAGTATATATGTTGGAACCAACGGAATCGGACCACCACGTCATATAGCTGCCATAGGAACGACTGGTCCAAAAATTCGTCTTTGTGAGAAAAACTTTTTTATTTCTAAAGGTATCTTTTTAAAATTTCACAAAAATCAATAATATTTATAGGTAAATCACATTCACGAATTTGGTTGAAATCGGACCACTACGTCATATAGCTGCCATAGGAACTACCGGTCCAAAAATTAGTCTTTGTGAGAAAAACTTTTCTATTTCTAAAGATATCGTTTTCAAATTTCACACTAATCAATAGTATTTTTAGTGAACTCATATTTCCGAATTTGGTTGAAATCGGACCAGTCTATCATATAGCTGTCATAGGAACGACCGGCCCAAAAGCAAGTTTTTGTCAAAAAAAAACTTTTTTTATTTAGTTGAAATCGCCCCACTATTTCATATACCTCTTATAGGAACAGTGAAATCGGAACAAGTTTTACTACTAATTTCAAAAAGGCAAATGTACCACAAAACACAACGCCGAAGGCTAGCTTGTTTTGTTTTGTAATTTCTAATTTTTCATTTTGAGCTAGCTTAAACATTTCAATTCAATCTAAACCAAGCAGGAAATGGTAATCAAAGTTTTCTTCTTCCACAACAAAAACATTTATGTCCATTTCAATATTAAAAATTTTAGCTTTTAGGGTTACCATCCCCATACTCTTCTTTACACCATTAATCGTTTTTAAACTTAAATTTTCTTTATTATTACGAACAGGTTTATTTTTCAAGCATAATAATTTCGAATTTATCAGTGAGACATTTGAACCTGAATCATAAATTACGAAAACATCTAAGGTATTATTTAACGTTATTTTAATTTTGATTAATGGTGGCACTATCAGTTTTTTGAATCCAATTCATTCAACTTTGTTTCTAATTCAGAGTTATTAACGTGCCTTATTTGATCTTTTTTTTTACCTATCATAACTTTTGTTCTTAAACCAACATAGGGATTCCGGATGATAACGGTTTCCTTTGTTTTCTTTTTCACAAATTCGGCATGGCTTATCTCTTCCAATTTCCTTTACATTATTTTCAGAGTTTGTTAGCTTTCTCTTTTCAAAATTTTTCTTTTTCATTTGTTTTTGTTAAATGTTCTAAGTTTTTTAAGTGATTAAATAAATCTTTTGTTTCTATGAGGCTAGTTCTATCAATTTTATCGAATATAAAATTCGGTAGACCAATTGCAATGAGGTTGATTAAAGTAGGTTTATCTATCAATTTATTTATTTCTAATAATAATCTTTCTTTCTTAAGAGCATATTCTAACAGTGAACCCTGCAAATAACTGTATGAAAAGGCATATTTGATGGACATCCACCCTTTTTCCGCGTAAGTTTCGCAAAAATCATTTTTCCATGTTGACCATGGCGAATTAATTGAATGTTTAATCAACATTGAACTGTACCAATCAAGACACGATTCATTAAGATACAATCTGAATACCTCTATTTTATTGACGTCGTCTTCCACTCCTAGACGAGAGCATTCGCTTTCAAAAATATCCATCCATTGATTGACATTTGAAATGCTCCGTATAAATTTTTCGATGACGAATTTTCGCGTAACTTTTTTGAAACTCTCGTCTCCGGTATCGTTGTCCTTCTTCTCTGTAAACGTTTTCAGTATTCGAGTTAAAAACTCTTCCGAAACGCCAACGGCGGGTGTCTGCTGCTGTGTTGGTGCTAGCTCTTCCAGAAGATATTCGTTGAACTGAACATTTCCATCGTCATCCAGATACACTTTGCTCAATTCATCCGTCATGGAAATCCACACCTACCTTTTATCGTGTCTCTTTTGTAGGGAATTTTTCAGCTTTTGGTAGGTTTTCGTCTTCAAAATTTCTTCGTGTTGTCTTACTGGTTGATATTGTTCGGGTATGATGAACGTTTGTCCATTGCCTGTACTAATTGAGGTTATGCATACTCGATTCGATTTTCGGTCGTCACCCACTTTCACCACAAATTCAAACTTTAGCTTTTCAATTTTACGTGTGCTGCGTTTCACAACAACAATTGTCGTTTTATAATATGATAGGCTTTGATTTTGAGTGTTGTTGCGGTTTAACTAAAACAATCTGCTCGTTTCTCTGTAAACACAGGTGTATTATCATTATAATTTCACAATTAATATTTTTCAGAATAGGTATATCGTAGTATAAAGTGCTTACCTGTAAACACAGGAAACGACAATTAAAGTTTACTACTCCGCGACTTTTACACAATTTATACTTTGGCTATCTTATTATTTGACAGATGACTTATTGACATGACATATTGGCGCAAAATCATCTGTCTACGAGATACAGCCTTACCAGATATAAAAATTATAAAAGTTAAAATGAAGTACTACTACATTTTATATACATCAGCTTGCACTCGGACAATCAAGACTCACACTTACATCATTTACGATTTTCTAGTTAAGTACCGGAAAATATGTCTATATCAAATAAATTCTTCAAAATTTTCGAACTGCTGCATAATAAAATATAATAATTGTTTCCCAAAAAAAATCAATAAAATTCTAAAAAAGTAAACCTCTAATCATCAAAACCAATGGTATGCCTCATTATGCATGGTAGATGGGAAAGAAAATTAGCATTATATACTTTAATAGAAACCAACATGAACTTGCAAGATAATATAACTAAATCAAAGTCCCATTTATTTATTTATTCACATGCTTAAAAGCAGCTATGTCGATTTGCCCAAGAGTTTTTTTAGTCAAAAATATGAAAAGTGTGGCATTACGACAAATCAACGAAAAACCTTAGCAAACCTTGTTGCGATCGAGGACCATCTCAAACCTTACGTTGCGGCGGCAGTTTGAATAGTGGGTCAACCTAAATAAATTCGTGTGTGTTTATCGCTAACGACGAATCATATTTTTTTTTGAGTCCCGGCAACATTGACAAATTAAAGCCACAGAAACTCGAAACTGTTTATAGGCAGTAAAATTAAACAAAAATTGAGGCCACAGAACTCGAAAACAGTTTATAGGCAGGAAAATTAACAAGTTCACCGATCACTTTCACCTCGATAGTTCACAGCAGATTCCACAAAACAAACCAACTTAATTGCTGATATCTCAAATAGCTGGAACTGCTAAAGCCATATGTACAATACAGATATCGTAGATACTTTTTTCAGACACTGACAGCCGATACGATGTATCGATAACATCAATATCACAAAATTTTAAAAATTTATGAGAACACTCATCAACGAATAACGACAGTACACTATGTACATTTTTCTGCATTCTATTTGATTATCGATGTTTTGTTTGCGCGTACTTTACGCGAATCGCGTGAAGTATCTTTCCTTCTTCTCTCAACTTTAGTATTTCGCGCGACAATTATCTCCGCACCGACTCACTCGAAAACCCCAAAACTCTTCCACGACCTGATTGCCCAAAATTCTATATCCGACTAACTCCCGACGCGGATAATCACATCACCCAAAAATTATTTGTTTCTTCGCCCTAAACTGACCCTGAACCTGAACCAACAATTAAATCAAAACAAATCGAACGTTGAAAACCAGATCTATGTTATGAAAACAATTATTTCAAATTTTTAATTACTCTATAGGCGAACTGACTGATTTTTGTCACGTACACGTTCCTCTTTTCCTTACATTTGCCATGGTTTCTGTGTCCACGCAACACACAAAAAAAAACCAAACCAAAACAAAGTACATATATGAAATTTCGCAACGATCGATTCCTGTGTCAGCACGACACAAAAAAATACAAAGTATCTACACTGCATGCAGATACATCGGAACATGGATATGTCTACGACTACCGACTGCGTGGAACCTGTTGTGTTGAAGATATCGACGTAAGTTTTATAAAGATCCCAGTATAGTTATACTGGATGAAATCATTCGAAAAAACACGTCCCACGCTTTCGGTAGGCATAAGACATATCCATGTACCGATGTGTCTGGTGGCAGTGTAGATACTCGTCATAAATTCTGCTTTGGTTTGTGCTGTCCGCTCGGGCTCCTTTCTCTCGCGGGATCGTTTCGTTTTCGTTTGCATCGCGTGTGTGCAATATTCACCTCCTCTCGTGCACCCTGTTCCATCTACCCGTTCGGTACAGTTTGCAGACTGCAGCCTATATCGACATTTCTCTGAGTAAGTTTCTGCTAATCGCAATCACGCTTCCCACCATCTTTTCCCAATCGGACGTGTATTGTGTTTGTGTATCTATTGCAAAATCGCTCCCACACTATCCGCCTCATCCCGCCCCTTTAATCAACAGTCCGGGTCCAGCACACACAATTCGTTTCTCAAGTAACGCGTGCGACTCTATGCGATTGTGTACGGCAAACAGAAAGGGAAACTAACAAAAGTAAACAAAACATCCCAGTTAAGGCACCGGTCCATAATAACCCGAACCATCCTAAATCCTGGTTCTAAGTAACGAAAGAAAATGCATATGCGCATTTTCTTTATCTTAATGGCCTGTGTCATAAAACCATATACAAACACAATCATCCTTTCTGTCCTGAAAACGAACTCAGGTCGAATGTTTTCCCCTGAGTATGTAATGTAACGTAATCTTAATGGCCTGTGTCATAAAACAAATGCACAAACTCTTTATAATATTTCTGGGAAGGAGTATGTTTTCGTCCTCCCAGATAATTTTAAGATAAATATTTCTAGCAGGTAAATTAGTTGGTAAGATATAAATATCATGTTTAGTTCGTAAGAAAGGCAGTTTTTACTCAACAGTTCAATAAAGAACACATTTTAAAATGAACAACTTTCTTGTCATTTAACTGGCGCAGTCGGGCCACGGTTTTGTTACGACATTTAGTAAAAATTTATATTTTACGCAAGTTAAGTTTAACCGGGCTAAAAGAACCTATTGTCTCTTATATACGTCGCGGTAATCACATTGATAAAGTTTAAAGTGTTTTTTCTTGAGCACAACATCATTTGAAACCGGACAAACGAAACATTTGAAACTGGACGAATTAATTAGAAAATTCGAGAAAGTTAATATTTTACGGGAAAAGATGGAATACGGACAACTAAGCTCGTTTATTTCATCGATCCCAGCTTTCGATGGGAACTCTATTAAAAGCGATTTAAACGCATGTGTTTTCAAAGTGCAGTTGACGCAACAAATCCTACTACGGATTACAGGCAAGGCGAGAGAGGCGGTTTTGACATATAACCCGGGGATGAGGTCAGGAAGACCCTTATAACGCACTTTGATACGGCGGAGACAGAACTACAAATGCAGGAAAGGCTATGTGGTGCGAGATTCACTTCAACGCTTCAATTATATGAGTATTTCTGTAAGTGTCTGTGTTTCATAAGTCAAAAAATCCTAAATGATAACGTATATTTAAGTAGTCAAAAAAAAGATATCATCAAAAGTAGGTATTTAATGGCCAAAAACATTTATATTAATAAATGCCCAGAACCTTTAAAGAGTGTTCTGTTAGCTAGAAATCCTGCTAGTTTAGAGGAAGTGAGAGTTATTTTACACGAGACAGGCTATTTACATTTTGGAAATTCGAGCAATAAAAACAAAAATTTAAATTTTCGAACGTTCAATTCAGGATTCAGTTCCTCACAATTCGAAATTTTCACCCCCAGTAAATTATACAATGAACCCTCAATGGTTGAACCAACAACCACAGTATCAACTGGGAAATAATCAGACAAATTTCGGAAACACTTTTGGTACTAATCCTACACGAAATGGAAACTCGACAAATTCGAGAAGGGATTATCCAAACCAACCTGTAGATAATTCATTGACAACTGACAGATCTATGAATACGGTCAACTCTAGTAATACATCATTACATATAAGTAACAATAACCAGGATTTTCATCTAATTGCCTCGGATTGTCAAAAACGATACTACCCATCGTTAAATTAACCATTCATGGACATATATTCCGTTGTTTGATCGACACTGGATCATCAACAAGTATTATGTCTGCCGCGAAAGTTCAAGATCATAGTAGAGGAAAATTACAATATCCAATTTATCTTCATACTCTTGATGGAAAAGTTACATGTACTGAGTTTATCAGAACGTTTGCACCTGAAGAATTCGGTGTCGAAGCCACCATGAATTGGAAGATAGCCAACACTTCTTTTCAAAATTTTGATGCCATAATCGGAATGGACATTTTAATAGCCTTAGGTGCTAATATCCTCATATCTCGATCCGAACTTAAAATCAATGGTCGAGTAAAACCATTTGGGTGTGACGTCCCAATTCAAATCATTCAGGGATTTTCAAACGCAATTGAAAACGTTGAGAAGCAAATGGATCAGCAACCAGATCCTAATACGTACTCTATTGAAGAGACACAATTACTTGATAGAATAAAAAATGAATTTCATGATTTGGAATACGATTCAAACAGCAAATTGACATTTACTCACAAAATCAAACATACCTTGAAGTTGAAGACAGATGAGCCAATCTATCAACGTAATTACAGATAGCCTTATCATACTAAAGATTTCATAAAGAAGCAAATTTAAGAGGATTTGGCTCAAGGGATTATACAGCCATCGTCTAGTCCATATAATTCCCCAATATTGGTAGTACCAAAAAAGGGAGACACGTATCGACTTGTCATTGATTTTCGCAAAATTAACTTGGTAACTGTAGAAGATAAATACCCAATTCCGCAAATTGATGATATTTTAGGAAAATTGGGTAATGCTACCTAATAATTATAATAATTAATTATTTCACTACAATTGACCTCACGAAAGGATTCCATCAGATCGAAATAGATCCTAAGGATCGTCACAAAACGGCATTTTCGACTGATGAGGGGCACTTCGAATTTACTCGAATGCCATTTGATTTGAAAAATTCCCCAGCAACGTTCCAAAGATTGATGAACACAATTTTACAGGAACATGTCAATAAAATTTGCGTAGTATATATGGACGATATCTTGGTGTTTAGTACTTCATTGCAGGAACATGAAATTGCCTTGCGTAAGGTATTATCTACACTGCGTTCTGCCAATTTAAAAATTCAAATGGCTAAAACTAACTAATTTTTGAAAAAATCTACCGAATTTCTAGGGCACATTATTACGAAAGACGGCATTAGACCAAATCCGAAAAAAGTGGAAGCGGTTCGTAAATTTCCACTTCCAACAACTACAAAAGAGGTAAAATCATTTTTAGGTCTTACTGGTTTCTACCGGAAATTTATAAAAGACTATGCATTAATAGCGAAACCTCTTACACTGACTTTGAAGAAAATGAATTCAGTGAATACGAAAAACCCGGAGTACATTGAATCATTTGAGAAATTGAAGAGTTATATTTCAAACGAACCCATTTTAACTCATCCAGATTTTGAAACAAAATTTACTCTAACAACTGATGCTTCAAACTTTGCGTTGGGAGCCGTACTATCGCAAGGAAATAATGCAATCTGTTATGCATCAAGAACTCTCAATGATACAGAAACACGACTTTCAACCATCGAAAAGGAACTTTTGGCTATAATTTGGGCAGTCAAGTATTTTCGACCTTATTTGTATGGTCGAAAATTTACACTAGAAACTGATCACAAGCCTTTAACATTCCTACAAAATATAAAAGAGGATGTACCTAAACTTTTCAGATGGAAATTAAAACTTTCTGAATACGATTACGATATAAAATACATTAAGGGTAAATCAAATTTTGTAGCAGATGCTCTTTCTAGAGTTCAAATTAACGCTATAGACGTTTCTAATAGAAAATCAGATTCTATGGCAACAAAGCATACGGCTATCGAAGATAATACTAATTACATAAGTATTTCAGAGAAGCCATTAAATTGTTTCAAATTACAAATAGTCATTAAAAATGGAAAACGTATTCGTAGTTCCACACAAAAATGTATAAGTGGTAAAAGGATAACATTCTTTTACAAACGCTTTACAAGCAAAGAAGCGAAATATATATTAGAGAATCATATTTCAAATGCAGGGAGAATAGGACTCATGGTTCCCAATAAAAATATTTTAACCACATTCCAAAATGAATACAAGATTTGGAAATTAAATAATCCCAATACTTACGTTGAAAATTGTACCTACATGCTGCAAGACTGTTCCCACTCTGATATGTTGGAAATTATTTCCAAAAAACATAAGGAAACAAATCATTTAGGTATTAATAAACTATACGATATACTACGCAAGAAATATTATTATCCCAAAATGAAATTAAAAACCAGGCCGAAGCTTCGCTTCGGCCCGGAGTCCGAAGCGTATATACCCTAGACTTGTACAGACCTAGTGGTGATACCAAAAGTACCAATTGGTAACGACCATATGCATTAAAAGTGAGTTTCCTATACGGCCAGTTTATAGGGGAGGTTGGCAATGATTCAGTAGGATCTTGACCATTATCAAAATCAATTAACTAACCCATTCTACAAATATTTATCGAATTTTTCAAGTCGCTAGCTTCACTCTATCGGAAGTTATCGCTTATTTGAAGTCTCACTTGTAGAGGAGGTAGGGGTTCCTTGGGTCGGATCTTACTCATCATTGCTACAAACAAATAAAATCATGCTACAAACATTTATACAAAATTGCAAGTCTCTAGCTTCACTCCATCGAAAGTTATCGCTTATTTGATGTTTCATTTGTAGGGGAGGTAGGGGTTCCTTAGGTTTGATCTAACCCATCTTAAATACCAACTAACCCGATCTCACTTCAAACATTTGACCAAAACTTCAAGTCGCTGGCTTGATTCTGTCAAAAGTTATCGCTTATTGAAGTTGCATTTGTAGGGGAGGTAGGGGTTGCTTGGGTCGGATCTTACCCATTTTCAATACTAACCAAGTAGATCCTACTAACAACATTTTGTCAAATTTTCAACTCGCTAGTGTCATTTTGTCGAAAGTTATCGTAATTAAAAGAATATTTAATTTTTTGAAATTTGTAGGGGAGGTAGGCGTTCCCTTAATCTGATTATGCCCAACTTACTAGAACTTAAGCATCTTCTTACTCCAGGGTTACATGCCAAAAATCAGGTGTCTACGTCAATTGGTTCAAGAGTTATAGACAAAAAACCCGAAAAGTAGGGTAGTACGGGGCTCTTAGTAAGAAAATTACCGTTAGTTTTCAGCTGATCAATTTTATTTTTTCAGGGGAGTAGAAGATTATCCTCACGAGCAATCTGCCAAAGCTAGAGCTTCTTACGTTTATTTAATCGGGAGTTATAGATACATTTAATTATTTTACATATATAGGGGAGGTAGGCGTTCTCTTGGCCTGATCATGCCCATTTTCAATACCAACCAAGCAGATTATAGTTCCAACATATTACCAAAATTTCAAGTCTCTAGCTTCATTCTATCGAAAGTTATCGTGCGAACGGACAGACAGACAGACAGACGGACAGACGGACAGACAGACAGACAGACATGGCTGAATCGAATCAGGAGGTGATCCTGATCATTTATATATATATACATTGCTATACCTCCGGAACCTCCTTTAAGGTGTTACATATTTTCGTCGTGACAAAAACAATATACCCTATACTAAAAGTCTAGGGTATAATAACCAATCATATAAATCAGTGTACTATTTGTGCTACAGCCAAGTACGATAGACATCCCCCAAAAGAACCTTTCAAATTGACACAAACTCCTTCTGACATTAGGGAAATCTATCATGTGGATATATGGCTTCGGGACAGTAAGAGTCCATATCTTACATGCATAGATAAATTCAGTAAGTTTCTAACAATACAGAAATTACAGAATAGACAGTGGGATACAATAATTAATACATTACAGAAAATATTTAACAGAATAGGAAGTCCTAAATCGATAGTCCTCGATAATGAAGGAGCTATCACAAGTGTTAAAACAAAAGAATGGTTGGATAAACGAGGGATTTCCTACCATTTATGTTCACCTTACCATAAAACAGGAAATTCTGATATAGAAATTGCTCATAGAACTCTTAACGAGCAATTGCGGGTATTCTTGCAAAGGCAACGTCACGAAGATCAAGATTTCAAATTACTTGAGCCAATAGAACAATGTTTGTATCACTATAATAATAATGTACACTCAACAACTAAAGAGACCCCGTTCAATATATTTTTTGGTAGAACTAAACTTGATAAAGAAGAATTATTTAAAAATATTCAAAACAACAAAGAAAACTCAAAAAAAAACAAACTCTTTATAATATTTCTGGGAAGGAGTATGTTTTCGTCCTCCCAGATAATTTTAAGATAAATATTTCTAGCAGGTAAATTAGTTGGTAAGATATAAATATCATGTTTAGTTCGTAAGAAAGGCAGTTTTTACTCAACAGTTCAATAAAGAACACATTTTAAAATGAACAACTTTCTTGTCATTTAACTTTCCCAGAAATATTATAAAGAGTTTGTGCATTTGTTTTATGACACAGGCCATTAAGATTACGTTACATTACATACACAGGGGAAAACATTCGACCTGAGTTCGTTTTCAGGACAGAAAGGATGATTGTGTTTGTATGTACATGGTTTTATGACACAGGCCATTAAGATAAAGAAAATGCGCATATGCATTTTCTTTCGTTACTTAGAACCAGGATTGAGGATGGTTCGGGTTATTATGGACCGGTGCCTTAACTATCCCAACACACGCACAAAGAGAATGCACAAGAAAATTTTTGGAATTTTTGCAGAAGGGGGGGCATTTGATCTTCTGCAGACCTCTGAATGTACATCATGTCACGATGAGCTGCCCGGAACTATAACATCCTGCGACGAATATTTCTCTATTTCGGGGCTTGGGAGATTTCAACTCGCGCACTACGAATCCGCCATTTTGTTTTATGATATGTTTATTGCAAGTGTGGTGGGGACCCACATTGTGGGCCAGTCAGACCTCAAATCGCCGCCATTGCAAATGCACAACCACAGTTGCTGTATCACCCGATTTGGAACTTCATCCGCGATGGCTCTCGCTCTATCTTCGGGGGGCGGGAACTATGTAATGTACACACTCTCAAATTGCGTCTGCGCATGTCCAAATGTTGGTCGAATTGACTACTTGCTACTTTTTCTGGGACCCTATTTATTCAGATATGTAGTACAACGCGCGCTATTTTATTTGTTTGGATTCCAGCCATTTTGAACATTTTGGAATTTTGCGGAAGGGGGGCATTTGATCTTCTGCAGACCTCTGAATGTACATCATAACATATAACATCCTGCGACGAATATTTCTTTATTTCGGGGCTTGAGAGATTCTAACTCGCCTAGTATAAATCCGCCATTTTGTTCTATATGTTTATTGCACGTGTGGTGGGGGCCCACATTGTGGACCAGTCAGACCTCAAATCGCCGCCATTGCAAATGCACAAACACAGTCGCTGGATCACCTGATTTGGCTCGAATGAACTTCATCCGCTCTCGCTCATCTTCGGGGTGCGGGAACTATGTACACTCTCTCAAATTCCGTCTGCGCATGTCCAAATGTTAGTCGAACTGACTACTTGCTACTTTTTCTGAGACCCTAGTGATTCAGATAGTACAACACGGGCTATTTTATTAAATGATGAATGGGAATTGGCGGAAATTGGAGGTCATTGAAAGTCCTTGGACGTCCTTGACTTAAATAATGAGTAAAAATTGAATTTCATTCATTGTGACCTCAGATTGGGTCTATGCATGTGCATGTCGGGAGTGCACAATTTGTTTAATGAAATGGTGAGAATGAGAATGATATGAATGAATGAGAGGAGGAGGTCCGCTGCCCTGAGCGAAATTTCGCATACATTCAGAGACCATAAATTGCGTGTGAGCATGTCGAGCGAGGAGAGCAGACGACTTCTTGCGACGTGTTCTGGGGGCCTAGTCAAGTTAGGTAGTACGGAGCGTACTCTATATTTTTGAGGATTTTGAATGTATGGTATGGTGTGTATGCAGCAAGCAACAGCTATGCACAATGACCACTTCACTCCAACAACATGCACAACCAGAAAACAAAAATTTTCAATGGGCTTGTTTCCTCTTCTGACCCCCGAGTAGAAAAACAGACATTTCGTGTGACGAACAGATTTTTAGGATAACCCCCAGCTATAAGACATATCCATGTGAAAAACAAACCAAAACAAACTACAATATTTCGCGACCATCGATTCTTATGGCAGGTGGCTCGGTCTATTGCGATCTCGACAAACAAAAAAATGGATGAAAATAGGGGAATGGAACTACAGATAGGAAGATTGAATTAAACAAAGGAATGGGGTCTGGAATAGGAAAAAAATTTAATAACTGGAGTGCTGGTGTATAGGATGAAGATGAATTCATGATATGGACGGGACAATCACAAGAAAAGGGGGGGGGGGAGATCGCAACAACCTTAGACACACATTAGCGTCCAAAATCCAAATTACCCTGGCCGAATCTAAAATTTTCCTGTCAAATTAATAGTGCAATTGGGAAAATTTGGATTAGACCAGGGAAAATTTGAATTTTACTCGCTATTGTGTGTCCACCTTTAAGAAACCTTGCCCCAGGGTACAAAAAAATGGATTACAGTTTCACTAATTTTCTTGGACACGCAGTCCCATGCTGCAGGCATTGCCGGACCATTCGTATGCAGCTTGTGTTGGAGAGTGTATATTATTTCTTCTTCCGTTACCAAACTGGCTGGTTGGTTTAGGTGTCGATAGAGCCCCCAAAATGGGAATACCCAATTAGCGCTATGGTGCGCCAAACCTCAATAGGAGAAAACCGATGCTATTAAATCTATCAGAGGGATCAGGTGGGGTATTTCCTTAAATCCACCCTGTGGAATTTAGGAAATGAAGTATCTTACCTGTTCTCATAGAGGAGATCTCGGTTATGTCTGTAAGAAAGGCACTGCCCAAAGAACAGTGCCGTGCCCCACCCAGTGCCGGACATCCACAAAGAAAGTGTAAAACAATCTCCTTCTCTCCACTGTCCAACTACGACAGCACTCGTTGTAGGGAATACCATGTCTGGCTGCGTGCTCTCCCACAATCCAGTGACCCGTTGTAAGGGCGACTATCCTGGCCACCTCTGGACGGGTCCTTATAAGAAGGTCATTAGTTCTTTTTGTATTAGTGTCACCGTACACTGTCGAATTCGAACACGAACTCGAACATGGTACAACTGAAACTGTTTTTTTTTTCAGGTTTATCTGAAGTGTGTGTGTGTGGCTCTTCAGCTATTCAGTGGACATTTGTACCAGGTTCGTGTTCGAGTTCGACAGTGTATAGTGACACTTATAGAATGGCCATATTTTCCTAGAGGTGATGCACATCCTTAAGGATTTATATACTTCCCTCTTAGTGGCACTAAGTGGCGCATTGACAGCCACTGCATATGATCTGTCAAGGGCAAAGCCCAGCCGCGCTAGGTGATCGGCCTGCTCAGTTCAGAGTGTAAAATACTGTAAAATAACATTGCATCACCTGGGCAAGACCTTAGAGCTCCCGTGACTCTGATGGATGCAGTCCTCTACATCTTCCACAGCAGATCAATTATATTTCCAACGCATCGCTGGCCACCAGACGAACGATCCGTTTGTGAGTATCGGTCGCACTACCGCTGTGTACAACCAAAAGAACATTTGGCTGGAGTCCCCAGTTTCTGCCGCCGGTTCTCCTGCACGCATAGAGAGCCTTAGCCTTTTTGATGCGATGTTCGACGTTTAGTTGCCATGAGAGCTTCTAATCGAGAATCATTCCCAGGCACTTTTACATTGCTCGAAAGAGTCAGTAAGTGTCCGTTTAATTTAGGGAGCGCAAACTCCTCAATCTTTGTTTTTGTAGTGAAAAGCACCAGTTCGTTTTCCTGTGAGTTCACACTAAAACCGCATTCTACCGCCCAAGTGGTTACTATTTTCAGGGTGTTTTTCATGATGTCGCTCATCAAGGGTAGAAATTTGCCTGGAATTAAGATGACTATATCGTCCGTGATTTAGTGATTCCAGCAGTAGTTGTCGTATGGTTATCCAAAATTCGCTCCAACTCCTTCAAGACACAAGAGGTGAGGCTGATGGGTCGAAAGTCTTTCGCAGAATCGTGACCGCGTTTTCCCGCCTTTGGAAAGAGTGTCGTCGTAAGGTGTTTCACTAGTGGATGTACTCCAACTACCGTCGGGCTTTTTCATAAAAGGTGGACTTGGATAGAATTTTGCACAATCTTGATGAGGCGCTCGTATCCTTAATCGACTTACAATGATCTCTCCGAGAGTCTTGGCTGATTTGATGGCTTCTATATATATATTTTTAATAATCATGTTTATTTATTTTTAATTTTACCATAATTACATCTGTTAGTTGGTTTTCGAATTTAACAACTGAATCTTCATTTCTTAAGTTTACGTGTAGGCTATTAAATAGCAAGATCCCTTTACATATACAAAAGTGAATTTTGGCTACATGATTTGCATTTGTTAATACTATATTTTTTCGACTTCTTAAGGTATTTTTCTTCATGTTTTGATTATTGTAGACAATTTTATCGGATAAGTACTGTGGTGCAAAACCTTTAGTAATTTTAAAAATAAAAACTAGGGTATTAAATGTAATTAGCTGCTGAACACTTAAAAAGTTCAATGTTTTTAGCAAATCTTCCTGATGTGAAAATCTGTTAAGTCTAAGGATATTTATCATACATTTATTTTGTATAATTTGCAACCTATTTAAATCAGACTGTTTAGAAAGGAACAAAATAGTTGAACAATGGGAAAAATGTGGCTCAATAATTGTTTTGTAAACGGTTATTTTTTGTTGACAGTTCAATTGGTTTCTCAATCTCGCTAGAACATTTACCTTTTTTCCTACTTTCTTACATATGTACATATGTAATTAATGTTGGCTTCGTAATTCAGCTTATCGTCAATAATGACACCTAAATACTTAATTTATGTAACTATTTCAATTTTTTCTTCATTAATTTTGATTACACAATCTTCGAGATCAATATTTTTCTTATTGGAAATTATGATAGCTTTTGTTTTATTAACATTTAATTTAAGTCTGTGTTGACATAGATTATCAAAGAGGTCTATCAAGCCTTGATTCAATTGATTGCACGCCTCATTAATATCATCACATATGATGTAAATTAGGGTATCATCAGCAAACATTTTGATTTTATAGAATTTCAAGCAATTTCCTAAATCATTAATATATAAAATGAAAAGTAGTAGCTCTAAAATTGACCCCTGAGGAACACCAAGACTGTTATTTACTTCATCAGATAAAATAAATAAATAACTGGCGCAACAGTCCCATTTGAACCATGGCCTCGAGATGAGTTAGCATCATCTCATTTTCTAGATCGTGACGGTCTTGTGCAGAGGTGTGTGATCAGCAACACGCTCAACCGAGTTATTTACCCCATAAATGAGTACTCATTTAGCAGCTGAGTGGGCTCATAGTCCGACACGTAAATCCCCTTTTTTATCGAAAACTACCGCATTCAGTAGGAATCGAACCGGCCAGTGCATAGAAGGCGAACCTGCTAACCGTTGCGCCATCCGGACTACCATCAGATAAAACTTCATTAAATTTAACTCGCTGTCTGCGACCTGTTAGGTAGCTCAGGCTAATTTATTTCCATGGATTCCATATTTTTGCAGTTTCGTAATAAGTATTGCGGGCTCAATTGTTTCAAATGCTCGTTACATGTCAAAGAACACAGCGATCACTGATTTCGAGTCGTTCTGTGCATCCTTCCATTCGCATAAAACATCATTGATTGCACTTTCACATGAGTGGGAACCTCTGGAGCCAGATTGATGATTTTTAGGGTTTTGTAGTAAAAACAAAACCCTTATGAAATCGGTCAAATGTCTGTCTATCCGTCTGTCCATGAAATATCTCACGAACGGCTGAAGCTACAAATATGAAATTGTGGGAATATGTAGAATTATTATAATTCGCCGTAGAAAGCGATTCGTTGTAATAGGCTGACTTTAAGGGGAGGTCTCCATAGAGGGGAAATGAAGGTCAAATTTTTTTTTCATCTGGTATAGGCAAGTAGGGTATCATGAGAAAGGTAACACCGAGTACATTCCATTTTTGGTATTTTCATAAAATTTGAAAAAAAGGGGGAAAAGAGGTAGAGGGGAAAATATGTGATCCGAGTTTGTCCCCCCCTTGCATTTCGAGACCGTTGTACTTAGAAATATGAAAATTTGGAGGAAAGCGGCATTTTTACCAGCATAGAAAACTAAAAATTGTAGAATTTTGAAATCTCATCAAAAAAGGTTAATACGGATAGTAAAATAGTACATTTCTATAGTTGGATTTAGCACACCCCTGCACCTCTTAAGCATACCCGAGGTCAAAAATATTGATGGCCGATGATAACCAACATCATTGGCAATAATATGTCTAAGTTTCATTACAATCACATAATATTTAATAATAATACATTCATTTAAAGTTAGGCATTTTGACACTATCCACACAAAAAATACACCTAGCAGCCTCATAGGTGTGAGTACTGCTTTCATGTTGTTTTTCGTAGTGCGAATTGCAGTTATTTAATTAATCATTTTTGAAAGGGTAAGTTGGTTGGGGGCGCTGTGTCGTATTTGACCAACTTTACCGGGTGGAGGGGGGGGGGGGGGGGGGGGGGGGGTGTCCACATAGAGGCGAAATTAAGGTAATTGTTTTTTATCGACTGGTATAGGCAAGTGAGGTGTCGTGAGAAAGGTAATGTTGAGTACGTTCCATTTTTTTTGCGTTTTCTTGAAATTTGTAGAAAGGGGAACAGTGGGGGAGGAGAAAATATCAGTTCGTAATTTTGTTAGAATTATGAAAACTTACAGGAAGGTGGGGTTCCGAATAGGATATAAAATGGAAAATAATGGAATTCTCAGAATAGGTTGATAATAAAATAGTTTATTTCTATAGTTACAGTTAGCACATCCCTGCATGCCTTAAACACGTTCGAGGTCAAAAGTACTGATGGCCAACGATAATCAACACCTTAGGCAATAATATGTTCTGAGTTTCGTCACAATCACGTAATATGAGTTGACATGTAAAATGTAAGTGTGTAAGGCATTACATAATTATTGTTTTTTTGACATGGATATGTCTTATAGCTGGGGGTCATCCTAAAAATTTGTCCGTCACACGAAATGTCTGTTTTTCTACTCGGGGGTCAGAAGAAGAAACAAGCCCATTGAAAATTTTTCTTTTCTGGCTGTGCATGTCGTTTAAGTGAAGTGGTCATTGTGCATGGCTGTTGCTTGTAGATCCGCGCGGGCGGCGCGCTTGCAGGGATCCTGTATGTACATGTTGGGATGTTGATTTGATAGCGATAAAAGTTGACGTTCTGGACGGCAAGAAAATAACATAGTGTACGGGGTGAACGGGCGGACTTTGAATAACCTTCAATTTCCACCAATTCCCTCCCATTCATCATTTAATAAAATAGCCCGTGTTGGTACTATCTGAATCACTAGGGGTCCCAGAAAAGGTAGCAAGTAGTCAGTTCGACTAACATTTGGGACATGCGCAGATACAATTTGAGAGAGTGTACATAGTTCCCGCCCCCGAAGATGAGCGAGAGCGGATGAAGTTCATTCGAGCCAAATCAGGTGATCCAGCGACTGTGTTTGTGCATTTGCAATGGCGGCGATTTGAGGTCTGACTGGTCCAGAATGTGGGCCCCCACCACACGTGCAATAAACATATAGAACAAATGGCGGATTTATACTAGGCGAGTTAGAATCTCTCAAGTCCCGAAATAAAGAATTACTCGTCGCAGGATGTTATATGTTATGATGTACATTCAGAGTACTGCAGAAGATCAAATGCCCCCCTTCCGCAAAAATTCCAAAATGTTCAAAATGGCTGGAATCCAAACAAAAAAAATAGCGCGCGTTGTACTACATATCTGAATCAATAGGGTCCCAGAAAAAGTAGCAAGTAGTCAGTTCGACTAACATTTGGACATGCGCAGACGCAATTTGAGAGTGTGTACATTACATAGTTCCCGCCCCTCGAAGATAGAGAGCGATAGCCATCGCGGATGAAGTTCATTCTATCTAAATGGTTGTGCATTTGCAATGGCGGCGATTTGAGGTCTGACTGGCCCACAATGTGGCCCCCACCACACATGCAATAAACATATCATAAAACAAAATGGCGGATTCGTACTGCGCGAGTTAAAATCTCCCAAGCCCCGAAATAGAGAAATATTCGTCGCAGGATGTTATAGTTCCGGGCAGCTCATCGTGACATGATGTACATTCAGAGGTCTGCAGAAGATCAAATGCCCCCCCCCCCCCCCCCCCCTTCTGCAAAAATTCCAAAAATTTTCTTGTGCATTCTCTTTGTGGGTGTGTTGGAATGTTTTGTTTACTTTTGTTAGTTTCCCTTTCTGTTTGCCGGACACAATCGCATAGAGTCGCACGCGTTACTTGAGAAACGGATTGTGTGTGCCGGACTGTTGATTAAAGGGGCGGGATGAGGCGGATAGTGTGGGAGCGATTTTGCAATAGATACACAAACACAATACACGTCCGATTGGGAAAAGATGGTGGGAAGCGTGATTGCGATTAGCAGAAACGTACTCAGAGAAATGTCGATAGGCTGCAGTCTGCAAACTGTACCGATACATGGGTACATGGATATGTCTTATGCCTACCGAAAGCGTGGGACGTGTTTTTCCAAATGATTTCATCCAGTATAACTATACTGGGATCTTTATAAAACTTACGTCGATATCTTCAACACAACAAGTTCCACGCAGTCGGTAGTCATAGCCATATCCATGTTTCGATGTATCTGCATGCAGTGTAGATACTTTGTATCTTTTTTTATCCATCTGAGTGGTATCACGAAGAGCAAGGAGCCGATATTTTTATACCAAAATTAACGCTTGCTACAAAACCCTCGGATTGCGGGCGTAGCTTTCTATATTCCGGTTTCATTTATTTTAGAATAGAATTTCTGATGATGAAGTCGTTGAATTGATTGTAAGCAAGTTTTCCAATCAATTTCTCAAGAACAGGAAGCATATTAATCGGTCGAAATTTATGGATGAGTACGGTGTTGACTACTTTTTGTATTGGAATGATTGTGGCTGATTTTAAAGCTGATGAAAAAACACCCGATACAAACGAGTGGTTTATTATATCAGCTAATGGTATGGCAATTAGATATAAACAATCCAAGAGAACTTTGGCGTTCAAATTGAATTCATCCAGATTATTTTTCATGTCCTTTACACACTGTTTAATATCTCTAATAGAGATGCCTTGGAAATTAATTATTTCATTGACTATATTTCTATGAACATTCACGAAGTTTACTAGTGGTATGCCGGTATTTATTTCACGTATACTTTTGATGAAATAATTATTGAAACTATTTGTTATTTCTAAATCGTCTTCGATTACAGTTTCACAATTTTTTATACTTGAGATTTCACACTTACTTCCATTCAAAATAGAATTAAGGACTTTCCATGTTCCTTTCATATTTCCACGCAACGTGACGTGAATTCTATTATGATGGGTTTTTTTTTCCATCGTAACAACTCACCCCCGTTAAAATCAAAGTTGGTCCCTCAACTTTTGCCAAAATTTCTTATCATGAATTTTATCTTTCCCCTTTTTTTTGTTCTTTATCCTTACAAACTAGTTTATAACGTTATCCTTAGTCTAGGTAAGCTAGCAGCTGAATTGTTTCTTGATAATTCGATTGAACTCTATTTGGACTTTCATTATCTTTTATATATTCTACTGATGGATGTACCGTGAGCTTTTTCTTTCTATTTCGGTGTCTAGTTCCTTTAGATTTATCATGCTAATTAAACTTACTTCACTCTCCGTGAATTTAGTAACTCCCAAATATTTAAAGTATATCCCAGGATATTCCAGTTTCTTGACATTTACTGTGCCGAACGTCCCGGTTGTGAACCATCTGTAATTTGCTCAATGCTTTGTTTAACGTACGGTTTGATATCCTTCATATTGAAAGTTTTGAACTTATTTCTAGTAGATTTTGAGCCTCAACCCAGCCGCAAAATAATGCTGAGAGGTGGCACAGGCGTAGAATAGAATTGAACAGGTGATAGAATTCCGCCAAGAATTTTCTACTGCATTAGCTGCGCTGTGGACTGCGTTATCATATTTTGAGCGTTGCATGCGCTAAGGTTAAATTTAGTGTCCCGGGTAGCTAACTGGCAGTTTAACCGGATATTGAGAAAACGGGCCTTAATCTGTTGTTATAATCCTTGATATCATAACCGTAGATAGCGATGTCGTCTAAATAGACGAAACATCTCGTGCCTTGCAGTCCAGATAATACACTGTTCATCATCCGTTGGAAACAGGATGACGCATTCTTGACCCCGAATGGCATACGGTTGCATTCATAGTGTCCGTATGGGCTATTGAATGCGGTCTTAGCTTTGTCAGATTCTCTAACTGGGATTTTGTGAAAACCTGTGGGTCGGTTCTGTAACTTTCAGTGAAAATGAGTTGCGTGTGACGTACACGAAATTCTCATTGCTCCGTTTCTCATCCTGGAATAAAAAGTGTTTCTGTACCGCATCGTGAGAACGGGCTTAGAGGTTCTCATATTTCCAATGGAAATGTGGAACGATCTGTCAGTTTTATTTTTTCGAACTGTCAAAGTGTTGTGATTTTTTTGAAAATTAACGGAATTGTGAAGCAAAAGGTAGTTTATTTCGATAATAATGCTGAAATAAATCAGTAAATTGTTATATAATTGTTTGAAAATAGGTAAAGATATTCTCGGCGGCATTTTTAATTCAGGCGGAGCAAGATAATAGGAGAAATATGTTGCGCGTTCATCGGAGATATCTGAGAGATATTACGGATCCCTTTAGTTTGCCGGAGGCACGATTCATGGAGCTTTATCGCTTCAGTAAGAATGTTGCTCTGGAGTTGATACACGAAATTCAACCGTTCATGGACAGTGGGGAAAGAGCAACCTTTGTGCCAATTCCCTTAAGAGTGTGCGCTGCTCTGCACTTCTTTGCAACAGGATCTTCGAGACGGGATATTGGCCAAGATTTCGGTGCCGCTCTTAGCAAAACAATGGTGTTTCGTGCAGTGAAAGAAGTATCGCAAATTTTGCAAAACCAACTAATGGCAAAGTGGATTAAATTCCCTTCTGTTGAGGAATATGCAAATCTTAAATTGAAGTAAGTTACAATTGTTCAGCTAATGTTTTAAATAAAGCATTTTAGTAATGTTTTACAGATTTTATCAGGAAACGAATTTTCCTGGTGTAATCGGTGCAATAGATTGCACACATGTGAAAATTAAAAGGCCAAAAAATGAAGTTGAACATTGTTATTTCAACCGAAAGGGCTTCCATTCAAAAAATGTTCAACTGGTGCGTATAACTTTACTGTTTTAGCCTATATACGAGACGTATAATGAAATGTAATTTATTTCTAGATATGCGACTTTGATCTCAATATATTTGGAGTATACGCGAGACATGGTGGGGCTTCTCATGATGCGTTCATATGGGAAGCATCCCAAATAAGTGTGCTACTCGAAAGCCGGTATGTCAGTAACGTGGAAAACGAAGCATGGCTTTTGGGTGAGTCATTTGACCAGCGTTCTCTGAAACATTACTTTATATAATAGTTTCTGGCGATTCAGGCTATCCTGTTAGACCGTGGTTGATGACGCCATACAGAAATGCGACAAATGACAATGAAAGCAACTACAACTTCCGACACGCACAGTCCAGAAACTGCATTGAACGCCTGAATGGAGTTTTAAAAGCTGTGTTTCGGTGCCTCGCTGTCGGTTTGCAGATGGAACCACAAGCAGCTGGTGTCGCCATTAATGCTTGCTGCGTGCTACACAACTTTCGTCGGGCGCATGGAATAATAGACGACGATATTGCGGGCGACGATAACTTTGATACGGAAGATCATGCGGCCAGCACCGGAGCACTGTATTTGAGTGAAGGAAACAGAATCCGCAACCGACTATGTACGATGTTTTCTGAGAATAATATTTTTTAAAATCGAACAAGTTTGTTTCTGAACCCCCCCCCCCCCCCCCCCTCTAACTCGTAATACTGACTCATAGTAAAGAGAAGTGAAGGTCGAATTTTTGTTTTTTATACTCTAGTTTTTCACTGAGGTGGTTGCGATAGAAAAGAAACTATTACTTTTGAACGGGGAGCTTCGACCTTGGAAATGTGCTTACACAGGAAGCACGAGAAGTGGTTTACGCTGTATTATTAATAACTGGTACAGTGTCAAGATGGAGCCAGAAAGCTTGGAACTTTACAAAAACCCATATTTGTAAGTCTGTTCCGAACAGTTCAGGACCTGGCAACGTACCTAAGCTTTAGTTAGAAAATTTTCTGTCTTCTATTATTCATTTACTATTCGACATTTCACTAAGGAAGAATAAGAATCGTAAGAATAATCCACAGATAAGACCTTGGAGGAAAGCTGCTATGATTGAGAACACCTTTGCTTTCAACATAAATAAATAACTGGCGCAACAGTCCAATTTGAACCACGGCCTCGAGATGAGTTAGCATCATCTCATTTTCTAGATCGTGACGGTTTTTTGTGCAGAGGTATGTGATCAGCAACACTGTAATGGACGATGGCGACACCCGAAGGTGTCAACGGGGACGGAGCCATTTCGACCGTTAAGGTCCGGGAGTGACAGCTGCCAAAGTTGACAGCTGCCAAAATTGGCTCCTCAACGAGCTAAGCGGCGGCCTGTGCTTGCTGTAGCTCAGTTCGGGAGATATGGGCGGGGTTTTTGCCGCTCGGTGCCCCTGTCCACACATATTAGAAAGGGATGTCACAGGCCTGGGAAAAACGTCACGAACAAAGGAGGTTAAAATTTGGAAAATGCAAGGAAGTTTGGGAGCCAGCCTGCTCAATTTGCCATTTTTTTGAGCTCCGAGGTCCAGATGGCGGTGAACCTCGGCCTTCTCTACCCGCTGAAAAAAACAAAAAAAACCCGACCGTGAGGCCCCCTTGGCCGAAAAGAAAATTTATGGGGCCTCCCATAGCGAAACAAGGGATGAGGCCTTTCACCTCATCCCATCATCCAACCTGAAATGGGATGTGGGGTTCCTTAAAGGAAAAGCCGTATTTTTAATTGGAAGTTAGTGATACATTTTTCACTTTTTTTTATTTCAGTATTTCTTTTGTTGGTTCAGCCAAACAAGTCGAAAAAAAAAGAAGGAAAAAAAAAGAATACAAAAATGAATTATAATAGTATCCAAATCGGTGAGCCAGTGGAAATGCCATGCAAAAACATCAAATATGAATCAAACAAAACTTACCCCCCAAATTCAAAATGGCCATAGCGAACTGGAGCAGCTGCGAAGAAATTGGTTACAGCACAACCGAAAGTCACCGATTGGAAAACTGAGTTAAAACAAACGAGTTACTATATCAAGTGAACCAAGAAAAAAAACTAATAATTTACAACTGATAACAACAAAAAGAAAGACACTAAATATTACATCAAAAATAAATAAATCAACGCGAGCGGCAACACGATAAAAATGAAATAATTACAAAACGAAATTGCCCATTTGTAAACAAATAACGCCACCTTGAACTCCGCTCCACTCAGCACTTGTCTTGCTTAGCCACGCACATCTTAGCTTAAAGGGCCTCGAACGCTGCATCACACATACTATGGACGTTCGCTATAATTGCACAAGCGACCCGACGCTCCAGTGACGGGCCCTCCGCAGCCACTTCCAAACAATTTATGAAGCGCCAAAATCGAGGCTCGGGGCCCAACTACCTCCAACAAATTGGGATGAGCACGGCGAATCGGACAGCGACCGTTCACCTTCCTCCGACCACAATATTGGGGTTTTCACACTTCGATAACACAGTGTCGGCGACTGGTGAATCGCAACCCCTCCGCTCAATTATCATCACGATACCGCTGATGGCGGGCCGGGTTGGTGGGCCACTTTTCAGCTGCCGTCTCGGCACGGTTGCGTCGGCACGGCAAAATCTTCCAAAACAAGATTTACAACCAAAATTATCCGTTTCTCAAATGATCACTCCTCAAAAAACACGGCCGATTTTCTTGGCGGGTGAATATCAAAGTTCCCACTCAAATATATAAGAGGAAAATTCGCCGAAAAAAAACGGATCCCAAAATCGACCGGCCTCGATCGCGGGTGACTCGCCAATCTTCGATGACAGCAGTTTTTGCGCGAACATCCGCCCTTCGAGATAACAAATTGTCCGGAGTGGCTTATCACTCCCACCGAAAACATGGCCGCCAAGTCCGCTTATAGGAGGCCGATTCTAACTCATAAATGCCCATTTTTAAAAATTGTAACGACTTTTCACAAATATAAATGATTTGAAATAAAGTCAAATCGAATATATTTGTGAAAAATATTCAAATTCAAAAATAGACACTTATGTGTCAGAATCGGTCCGTTACAGGGCAGCTTCTACTTCGCGGCCTGCCAAGTAGGGGAAGCTGAGGGAATCTATCGCCGGATGTCTTTGGCATGATAGATGCCAACTGCTTTGCCTTGCAGGTCCGACAACAGGTAGCGGCTGTTACCCACTTTCTTAACAACGCGACTCTTGATGAACTTGAAGTCCAGCTTGGAGTTGTAGTGAGCTGCCGCATCGCTTTGTGCAAAGCTCCGACGGAACACTTCATCTCCAGGCTGGAATTCAACCACACGAGAGCGCGTGTTGTAGTGGGCAGAATTCTTCGCATGAGCCGCTCGCAGGTTTTCTTGAACCTGTTGTCGGAGAACTGCAAGTTTGTCACTCGTGCTGGTAGTGACAGTCGGGTCTTGCAGCAAATTCAGCTTCCGCAGCAGGTCATACGTTTTGCCATGGGTGACCATAGATTGGCCAAAGGTGACGAGATATGGCGACGAATTAATGGCGGCATGGTGTGCAGACCTCAACGCACAATTGATGGCTGACAGTCTCTCGTCCCAATTCCGCTGATCTGGATTGATATAGGCCCGTATTGCTGCGACGATTGAACGGTTAACACGTTCAGACGCATTCGCTTGAGGCGAATAGAGCGCGGTGTAAAGGTGGTTGACACCATACCGATCCAGCAGGGAATTGAAGACGTGAGACTTAAACTGCACGCCATTATCCGTCACCATCGTCTCAGGAACCCCGAAGACATGGAAAATCCGAGTCTCAAGCCAACTGGTCAGAATCCCGGCTTTGAACTTCTTGATAGGCTCCACAAAAGAGAACTTGGATAAATGGTCCACTAAGACTATCGTACCCACATTACCTGACTTAGACCTGGGGAAAGGACCTAACAGATCCATGTACAATCGTTGGAATACACGATCGGAGGTGAATTGGCCTTCCATAGGTGGACGAAGGCATTGGTTCGGAGCTTTGGTGGACTTGCAAATATCACAAGACAACACATATTCTTTGACCTGTTTGACCATCTTCGGCCAAAAGAATAGTGCACGAAGGCGTTTGAGTGTCTTTGTGATACCGCCATGAGCGCTCAAGGGATGGTCATGCGCTCTTACAAGCAAGTCCAACCGTAGCTCCTCTGGAACCCAAAGTTTCCAGGATAATTGCTCCTGCAATTCATCTCCGGTCGCGTACTCAGTACGTTTGTACACGAATCCGCCAGATACCTTCAAGTCTGGGAGTTGATGTTGATGCAAGGTAATGTGGTCGATAAGGTCAAGGTATTTCGGAGACCGAAAGTGTGGAGAATCCAAGTCCACTTCCACGGAGTCATCAAATGGGTCGCTCAAAGCCAAAGACTCTGAACAGTGGACTCGAGACAAGGTATCAGGGACGACGTTTTGGCTACCTTTTCGGTGGACTATAGTAAACTTAAACCCCTGTAGTTTAAGTGCCCATCGAGCCAATCGGCCATTTAGATCCGATTGATTCATTAGCCACTTCAGCGAAGCGTGATCAGTGACTATCGTAAATTCTTGGCCCTCCACGTATGCGCGGAATTTTTTAATAGCGTGGACCGCCGCTAAACATTCCTGCTCCGTGACAGTATAATTTCGCTGGGCAGAATTAAGCTTCTTCGACATATAAGCGATAGGCACTTCAGCGTCGTCATCGATGGTTTGTGTCAGCACAGCCCCAATGCCGTCCTGGCTTGCATCGCAGTGTATTGCGAATGGACGCGAAAAGTCGGGGCTGTGCAACACCGGTGCCTTAGTTAAGCTGTCTTTAAGCGCGTTAAATGCCGAAGAACCTTCATCTGTCCAGACGAAACCACGGTTCTTGCGGAGCATGTCTGTTAGCGGAGCCGAAATGGCGGCGTAGTTATGGACGAATCGCCTATACCATCCGCACATACCCAGGAATCGACGCAGTTGTCTAACCGTCTTAGGTTTTGGAAAATCAGTAATTGCGCGGATTTTGTCGGAGTCAGTCCCGATGGTTCCGTGACCGATAACGTGACCCAGATAAGAGACTTCCTTCATTACAAACTTACTCTTCTCTATATTCAGGGTCAGCCCTGCCTTTCTCATACAGAAGGCTACTTCTTCCAGTAGCTTGAGGTGTTCTTCGAACGATGATGTAATCACCAACAGATCATCCAAGTAGACAAACACTTGGTGTCGCAAGTGCGCTGGGATGACGTGGTCCATTAGCCGTTGCATCGTCTGCGGGGCGTTACAAAGCCCAAAAGGCATTGTAACAAATTGATACAACGGTCTACCGGGGACGGTGAAGGCAGTCTTATCCTTTGACGCCGTATCGAGTGGAATCTGCCAAAACGCATCTTTCAAGTCCAAACTCGAAATGAATTTGGCCTTTGGGAGGCGGCTCAGAATTCCATCAATGAGTGGCAAAGGATAAGCGTCCTTCAACGTCACCTCGTTGACCTTACGTGCATCCAGACACAAGCGAACCTTATTAGGTTTGACTACAAGGGTGACTGGTGATGACCAAGCGCTTTGGGATTCCTCAATGACACCCATTGCAAGCATCCGATCTATTTCTGCATGGAGAAGCTTTTCGACGGCGGGAGAGATCGCATAGTATCTCTGCTTAATAGGCTTGCTGCCTCCGACGTCGATGGCGTGTGATATAAGGTTTGTACGCCCTAAGCCCTCCGCAGAAAAGGATGGAAATCTTGCAATGACTGCATTGAGGCTAGCTTGTTCAGACGCGGTCAAAGGATGTTGGTTGACTCCACGTTCAATAGGTTCCAGAGACAAAGCTGCTGAATACAGAGAGTCATTGCAAAGTGCAGGAGCAAGCTCGAATCTGCGCACGAAATCGATTCCGAGGTAGAGATTCTGGCTGAGGGTTGGCATTATCAGAAACTCTATGGTTTCTGTACGCCCTCTAAAGGTGACAGAAGTGGAAATTTTTCCAACGGCTGAATGACGAGTGCCATCAGCAGTGGTAACCCCCATCCGGAATCTCTCCCAAGGATGATTGGGTGCCGCCAGGAATTTCTTCGCAAAATCCGACGCAATTACACTGCATGACGCTCCCGTATCAATTAGGCCACTTACTGAAGTATCAAACATGGAAACCTCAGCGTATGGTCTAATATCATCACGGGGACGATTCAAAAGAATACCAGAGCATCGTCGACGATTAGCAAGAACGTTACGCCAAAACTTGCGTAAGCGTAAAGTTGAACGTTTTGGGCGACTTGGTTTAAGTTCGTCGGCACTGAAAATTCGACGACGAGCAACTTGGTATTCTTTTAAACGCTCATGCAGCGGCTTAAAACTGTAATGGATGGGTTTCGATTCGGTAGTGGACGGTGAGACACTAGTGGAAGGTAAAGAATTTACGGTAGTCACTGCGCTCGACGGAGTTTCTAATGAACCATTCAGATCTAAATGGTTATGCGTGCGTGGTAAAATACGCACGTCTGGGGTTTTAGTCGTAGCATCAGTATTATGGGACAAATCCGGTGAAGACATATCAGGTATATTGTAGGACACGTCTGGTATTAATATGCCAGATTGCTTGGACGGAACCAGACCATTCTGTTCCAGGCAAGAGCTTCCGGCATCTACAATCGTAGGGTTTATTCGTTGACATTGTTCGAAGGCTGGTTGCCCTGCACTTCCTGGGGAGACCTCTGGTGTTGTGGAGGTCTCCGGCGATCTCGGTTTTTTGCACAACGAGAACACCGCGGTTTGTAGACCCCCGAAGCTCCGCAACCGAAACAGAACACCCTTGGTTCAGCCTTGCAATCGGCATAGGTGTGTCCGGGCTTATGACAGTTCCAGCAAGTAGAGGAAGATTTCAACTCCTCCACTCCAGAACTCGGTTCCGCTTCCTCTTCCGAAAACTCAACGGGTTCTACTTCTTCAACTCTCCGACGAGGAGGTTGACTCCCATCCTGCGAAGAACGCCATTGTTGCGCGCGTTTTTCGACATGTTCCAACTGGGTGACGCTTAATCGAAGGTCCCGAAGGGAACGAATATCCGATAAAGCCAGATGTTGAGCTAGGAAGGGGCGTAAGTTTCTCCGCACGATGCGAGTCAGCTCCCCGTCCGTGAGCTTGAAGGACATACGATCGTTGATCCTCATGATATTTTCGATGAAAGTATCATATGATTCACCTTTCCTTTGACAACGACTTCTCATTTCATCAATGAGGTCATCGTCGTTATACCGACTCCCATAATGCTCCTTGAGAGCCTCCTTAAGGGATTCCCACGTATAGTGGTTTCGGCAGCCGCCAGCAAATCGACGGAACCAGATGGCAGTATCCTTTTTGAACAGGAGGTGTGCACAAAGGCACAACTGGTCATAGTCCCCTCCCAGTGTTCGGTCAGTGAAGAGCTCAACCTGTCGGATGAACTCATCCACTGCCTCACCATCGAAATGAAGACCCCAGTCGGAAATTATTCTGAATACTCTTTCGGCTGGGATTACTGATGCCTGGCTCCGTTGATTCGCAGACACGGCTGGAGAATTCACTATAAGTGGGTTTTCGGCAGGAGAAGGTGTCGATACAGGTGCTTGTAGATGTTCGCGGAATAATTGGTCTATGTAGGCCTTCATGGAGTCAAATAGACCCCGTTGAATGTCCGCAAGAGACGGAAGAACCGGGTTCTCAAGTGGGAAGTGGAAACCTCCCACTCCTTGCTGATGCGTTTTGGGAAGTTCTGGTCCCTGAGCACCCGCAGTATCACCAAGTTGCATTGGTGCAGGAGTACGGATGACACGATGGACAGGATCCGGCAAGCCTAAATCAAAAATTGGGTTTTCAACCCCCGTCGGCGTATTAGGTGGAGTTGGCGACGAATCTGGCCGTGCTTGGCTTCGCGTTTGGACGCCTTGTTTCGGCACGGCACCACGACCACGACCTTTGGCTGATGCGGGAGTGTTTTGAACGGGCATTTTTTTTTTTTTTTTTTTTTACAATAAATAATTAATAATACTAATATAAATAAATATATCTATATAATTTTTCCCTAATTGTTGAACCTAACTAAGCTATTTCCTATTTTCAACTGCTACTCTAATCTAGCTAACAAGAATAAATATTTCAATAAATATATAAAGAAATAAACAAATAATTAGATAAATAATTTAAGAACTAACGAACAAATTTTACTAACTACACCTAGTGAATAAATAAATAAATAACATATGCTACACCTAACGAATAAATACAAAAATGACCTAAATTGCAAATTGCTAAACTAGATACTAACTACGCTGCTAATAAAAATTGACTAATCAAAACTAACTAATTATAAATAAATAAATATATATAGAGTATACCTAAATAATTACCAAAAGCTAGCTAATCTAGTCTAAGTAGATATTGACGGCACCTGCCAGAAATTCAACCTAATTTCGCGTTTCAAAAATCACGTGATTTCCGACAGCCTTACAGACAAAAAGTTAGATTATCTATGCTTCTTTTTTTTTTTTTCTTTGTAGAGATGATTGTCTCGCGCAGCAATCTGCAGACTTTAAACGAAACCGAAACTATACGATATCATACGACACGAAACAACTATAAGTATAAAGACGATATCACGTAGAACTAGCCAACTGCATTTCAAGGTAAATTGTCACAGCAAGAAAATTATTACGAACGAGGCAAAATGACGGCTTTCCTTATCAGAATTCCCCTTTCCCCATTTCAGGTTGGTTTCGCACTTTCGGAGCATTAAGATGACAAAAAAAAATAAAGGCATCTGAGCTAGCCGGCAACCATGGAAAAAGATAAAAGCAAAAAGAGAAAAAAAAAATATTGCAGCTTCGATCATTAAGACGCAGCCTTTTCCAATGAATCATGATTAGTCGCGTAGGTGCACAATTGCAAATACCTTGTCGTATTTCCAATCATGATCCATTGGTAAAAACTTTGCATATCAAAGATGAAAACTGTAATAATAAAGTTGTAAAGAAAATATTATGAACTTGATTGATAGGTCGGTCCTTTCCAACATAAAGGTACCAAGGTGACTTCAAAGAAACTGGGATAGATTTCCAGAGAAACTCAGGGAGTCAGTAATTCTCCAGGTTCTTTGAAGGCCTTAGGTACGTGAAAAAAAACCACTTTAGACAACACAATGAAAGGACCGCCTTGTATACTGAGTCTAAAAGGAAACACTACTCTACATGGATAGGGATGCTACAGAGGGATAGGAGTTGCACAGCTACCAGAAGGGAATATACGTGAAGTATTGAGGCTAAGTCCTAAGTCTTAGAACTGGTAGCCTTAATGTGCTGTGGGAGCGCCACTTGGTATAAGGACTAAAAATAAATTTTTAGCCCTTTACCGGACCAAAGTGGGCCCCTCACGTTGGGCGCCAAATATGTAATGGACGATGGCGACACCCGAAGGTGTCAACGGGGACGGAGCCATTTCGACCGTTAAGGTCCGGGAGTGACAGCTGCCAAAGTTGACAGCTGCCAAAATTGGCTCCTCAACGAGCTAAGCGGCGGCCTGTGCTTGCTGTAGCTCAGTTCGGGAGATATGGGCGGGGTTTTTGCCGCTCGGTGCCCCTGTCCACACATATTAGAAAGGGATGTCACAGGCCTGGGAAAAACGTCACGAACAAAGGAGGTTAAAATTTGGAAAATGCAAGGAAGTTTGGGAGCCAGCCTGCTCAATTTGCCATTTTTTTGAGCTCCGAGGTCCAGATGGCGGTGAACCTCGGCCTTCTCTACCCGCTGAAAAAAACAAAAAAAACCCGACCGTGAGGCCCCCTTGGCCGAAAAGAAAATTTATGGGGCCTCCCATAGCGAAACAAGGGATGAGGCCTTTCACCTCATCCCATCATCCAACCTGAAATGGGATGTGGGGTTCCTTAAAGGAAAAGCCGTATTTTTAATTGGAAGTTAGTGATACATTTTTCACTTTTTTTTTTTTTTTTATTTCAGTATTTCTTTTGTTGGTTCAGCCAAACAAGTCGAAAAAAAAAGAAGGAAAAAAAAAGAATACAAAAATGAATTATAATAGTATCCAAATCGGTGAGCCAGTGGAAATGCCATGCAAAAACATCAAATATGAATCAAACAAAACTTACCCCCCAAATTCAAAATGGCCATAGCGAACTGGAGCAGCTGCGAAGAAATTGGTTACAGCACAACCGAAAGTCACCGATTGGAAAACTGAGTTAAAACAAACGAGTTACTATATCAAGTGAACCAAGAAAAAAAACTAATAATTTACAACTGATAACAACAAAAAGAAAGACACTAAATATTACATCAAAAATAAATAAATCAACGCGAGCGGCAACACGATAAAAATGAAATAATTACAAAACGAAATTGCCCATTTGTAAACAAATAACGCCACCTTGAACTCCGCTCCACTCAGCACTTGTCTTGCTTAGCCACGCACATCTTAGCTTAAAGGGCCTCGAACGCTGCATCACACATACTATGGACGTTCGCTATAATTGCACAAGCGACCCGACGCTCCAGTGACGGGCCCTCCGCAGCCACTTCCAAACAATTTATGAAGCGCCAAAATCGAGGCTCGGGGCCCAACTACCTCCAACAAATTGGGATGAGCACGGCGAATCGGACAGCGACCGTTCACCTTCCTCCGACCACAATATTGGGGTTTTCACACTTCGATAACACAGTGTCGGCGACTGGTGAATCGCAACCCCTCCGCTCAATTATCATCACGATACCGCTGATGGCGGGCCGGGTTGGTGGGCCACTTTTCAGCTGCCGTCTCGGCACGGTTGCGTCGGCACGGCAAAATCTTCCAAAACAAGATTTACAACCAAAATTATCCGTTTCTCAAATGATCACTCCTCAAAAAACACGGCCGATTTTCTTGGCGGGTGAATATCAAAGTTCCCACTCAAATATATAAGAGGAAAATTCGCCGAAAAAAAACGGATCCCAAAATCGACCGGCCTCGATCGCGGGTGACTCGCCAATCTTCGATGACAGCAGTTTTTGCGCGAACATCCGCCCTTCGAGATAACAAATTGTCCGGAGTGGCTTATCACTCCCACCGAAAACATGGCCGCCAAGTCCGCTTATAGGAGGCCGATTCTAACTCATAAATGCCCATTTTTAAAAATTGTAACGACTTTTCACAAATATAAATGATTTGAAATAAAGTCAAATCGAATATATTTGTGAAAAATATTCAAATTCAAAAATAGACACTTATGTGTCAGAATCGGTCCGTTACAACACGCTCAACCGAGTTATTTACCCCATAATGGGTACTCATTTAACAGCTGAGTGGGCTCATAGTCCGACACGTAAATCCCCGGAATCGAACCGGGGCCCAGTGCGTTGAAGGCGAACGTGCTAACCGTTGCGCCATCCGGACTACTTGCTTTCAACATGCTTAAGCAGAATTCTCTACGTCTAATGAAAATATGATCGAAATAAATTCGGCTGATTATAGAACATATTTATTGCAAACATTTTTTCGTTATGTCTTAAAACTAAAAATAAGATCATTCTAATTAATTCATGGAAATCATCACATTAACATAAAATTCAGTTCATTTGGAAAAAACATATTATTTCCCTTACGGCTATAAATACTTTATTATTATATAATAAAGTAAAATTAGAACTTAATCATAAAATCTCTTATTGCTACTTTGAGCCTAGTTTATCCAGCATGGCTGTAATGCTATTTGCCAAGTTTTGTTGGCTTTCAGCCAATGTTTTGATGGAGTTTGCAATATTATTGTTGCTTTCAACAACCGACTCCAATTTGGCAACGCATTCATTTTGCATATGTTTCGCTTCTTCCAAAGCGGAGTTGTAAGTGCTCCGCAGAGTGTTCCGCATCCGCCTTTTTGTCGGAGGTTCTTCATTTTCTTTCTCCGGACTGACTCTGCTCACAGTTGTCGGAATCTGCAACAAAGAAAATTAGTTTCTTTTCGTGTCTAAAAAATGTATTCTCTTACAATAGTCATGCCAGTTCCGCCTTCAGGAGTTTCTCCGTCACCATCAATTGCATGCGGTGTCATTATATCCAGTATCTCTTTTTCCAGTTCCGTCAGCTGCCTCGGAGCATCGGAATCTGCCCATGAACCGCCGCCAGTATTATTTTTGAACTTGTTGTGGAGATTGCCAAGTTTTTTTACCGCTAGCTTGATGTCCTGCCAGCACTGCAGGAAAAGAATGTATAAATAAATTTACTAATTTGAAATCGAAATACAAATATGTATTACCTTTACTGGTCAGCGGTTTTTTGGACACTGCCAGAGGAGTTAAGTTCCTCCGTTAGCGATGCCCAAAGACTTTTGTTGTCCGCACTTCCATTTACTGCACAAAAACGCCCGTTCGCGAAATCCAAATTCAATTTCATATATTGCACCAAATTAATTTTTTTTCTACCCCGAAACGCGACCAGTTTGTGAGCTCATTATAATAATTTTAACGAAGAACTTATTTTCTCACAAGACGTTGACTACTCGAGACCCGGCTCACTTTTATCTGTCAAAACACTCACTCACTGCATGTACAGAAACAGCATTCGCTCATTTTTCCCCTCGTTTTCCAGTCAGTTACGTCACGCGGATATTTTCTCACTCGTGCGATAATACAGACACAAAATAGGATGAGTTCTTACTCGCAATGACGTTTTGATGGGAAATCTCTCACGGTGAGAGTTACAGAACCGACCCACTGAAATGAGATCTACTATGCTAAAATACTTAGCCTGACCCAATTGGTCCAATTTCTCGGAGATATTAGGCAATGGGTATTTATCGGTCACAGTTTGATAGTTCAGTCTCCTGTAATCAATGACCATTCGCGACTTGCTCTTTCCCGAGGAGTCTGGCTTTTTAGGAACCACCCATAATGGTGAGTTCCAGGGAGAAGTGTTTTCCCGAATGGTGCCATCTTTCAGCAACTTTAGAGTTTGACCCTTAACCTTATCTTTATGTATCTAAGGGTATCGATACACATGGATAGGTTTTGTACCTGGTATTGTATCGATCAAGTGTTCTGCGGCTTTCGTTAAATGGTTTGGATCTACTTCACCAAAAATCTGTTTATAGTCCTTAAGAATATTATGAATGGAAGATCGCTCTTCTTCATTCATGTGTTGGTCACGAATAACCACTTTATCGACAGGCTTCTCCTACAGTACCTCCTCTTCAATCTTCTGTACTTCTAACTATTGATCCTACACACAATCGCAGTCTCCTCAGTATTCAGAATACTTACAAGAACTATATTAGTTTCATATATGGTCCCAATACTATTCGGAATGAATAAACAATCAAATCTAGTTTCGGGTACTAAAACATATTCACCTACTTTTCCTTCAACATGAGCAAGGCGTAATATTTCATGCCTACTTGGAAGCTCGAAGTCATCATTCTCAATTTTAATATTAACATTACCGGAAGTTAGAATATTATCCTCAAAATTAAAGGACGCCTTTTATTTCCGCAGAAAATCTATTCCCAAAAAAGCACCGTGGTCCTGTAGGACATGTTCCTCAACTACGTGAAATTCGACTTTAATCCAGGAACCACCCATAATGGTGAGTTCCAGGGAGAAGTGTTTTCCCGAATGGTGCCATCTTTCAGCAACTTTAGAATTTGACCCTTAACCTTATCTTTATGTATCTAAGGGTATCGATACACATGGATAGGTTTTGTACCTGGTATTGTATCGATCAAGTGTTCTGCGGCTTTCGTTAAATGGTTTGGATCTACTTCACCAAAAATCTGTTTATAGTCCTTAAGAATATTATGAATGGAAGATCGCTCTTCTTCATTCATGTGTTGGTCACGAATAACCACTTTATCGACAGGCTTCTCCTGCAGTACCTCCTCTTCAATCTTCTGTACTTCTAACTATTGATCCTACACACAATCGCAGTCTCCTCAGTATTCAGAATACTTACAAGAACTATATTAGTTTCATATATGGTCCCAATACTATTCGTAATGAATAAACAATCAAATCTAGTTTCGGGTACTGAAACATATTCACCTACTTTTCCTTCAACATGAGCAAGGCGTAATATTTCATGCCTACTTGGAAGCTCGAAGTCATCATTCTCAATTTTAATATTAACATTACCGGAAGTTAGAATATTATCCTCAAAATTAAAGGACGCCTTTTATTTCCGCAGAAAATCTATTCCCAAAAAAGCACCGTGGTCCTGTAGGGCATGTTCCTCAACTACGTGAAATTCGACTTTAAACGGCGTATTATTTACCAAACAATCGATTACAGTTTTTCCCACACAATATTAACTTTTCCCTATAATACCATTAAATTTCATTGTATTTTTCTTAGCCTTTCTTACATTCTTCTTCTTAGATTTTCATACACTTTTCCTTTTAAAATCAAACTTTTATCGGCCCCAGAATCAATGAGCGCCTTAATGTACTCGCCATTGACGCTAATAAAAATATACGTTGGTTATCTCTTTACGAACTTCTAACACCTTTTTAACCGAATTCACTTTAAATCTGCCTTGAGATGTATTTCGTCGTTCACCCTTTTCTTTTTTCTTTATTGTCCCATGACGTACATTATATTCCATGTAATAATGGCTTTGTTATCTTTGCCCTTTTTTTGTTCGCAGAACCAAAGCAGATTTTGGATAGCGGTGACCCAAAAAAAAAAATAAATGGCATTTTTTTTCTTTTCCAAAAGATTAAAAAAACACGAAATTTCATAAAGAACGGAACAAAACTGTTGATAAATTTGCAGATTTTCTTTTAGGGGTGGGAAGGGAGACGGGGTTGGTTTTTGAAAACCTATGTAGACACTCACTCTAATACACCCATACCTCGCTATACGGCCGCTCTTTATACAGCATTTCGCTATAACGGCCCTCTTCAATTAAGGCACGTTTTCGATTTACGGCCTAAAATGTTTCGCTATAACGGCAACAAAAACTTTTTTTCGATGTCGATATACATGTTGCCAATCTTGCGCAAGCGCAATCTCGATGCACTCTTTTCTATTTTCTTTTACTAAATGAAAAACGTTGATTTTTCCTAAGACGGGATTCTTTTTTATTTGTAAATGCGCATTTCGGACACCAGTTGTGTCCTTCTTCAGTACAATTCAACTATTTTCCTCAACACAAAGACCTACAACTATATACCCTATATTTTGACAGCGTTAATTACTTTACATTACGTTACGTTACTCTAATTACCATTTAATGACATACAAAATGTTTTGGAAGCAAATAAAAAATAGAAAAACCCAATCGAGAAAAAAAGAAAATTGAGCCACAGGTAGAATAATGATGAAAACCACCCGTTTCACTACCTGGGTGATTCCATCGCCAGTAGTTTCAGCAGTCCTGATTGTAGATTCCTGATATCATGGTTCAGCCTTTGGTTTTCCGGTTCCCTTAGAATGGCCAGACTTTCTAGTGCATCCAGTTTCCAGCTGTCTGTACTCGCTTTGATGATCTCCACGTTGTCCCATGTTATGTTGTGCCCCTCTCCTGCTATGCGTCTCGCTGCCATCGATTTTAGCGACGCGGGGTCCTTGTTGTTTTTTACGCTAGACTCAGCCTCTCTCACGTGCTCACCCCATCGTGTGGAAACTAGCCGCTTTGTTTGCCCGACGTATGTTTTGTCACATTCCGGACATGAGACCTTGTATACGCCGCTTACTTCATGTTTGAGTTTCTTGTCCTTCGTGGACCCTAGCTTGGTCTTGAGCTGTTGCCTTCGGCTTTATGAGACCATTTCGAAGTCCATGTCCTTTATCACCCGCTTCAATTTCCCGGATGCGTACGAATGTGTGACACCCATCCTTCTCCTAGGTTCTTCCTTGTTATGTTGGAGGGTAGTCAATCGTTGTTCTTCTAGCTTTCTGTGTTTCTTGCGGATGAGACATGATATTGCCCTTGGTTCGTACCCATTCTTCAAGCCAGTGTCGAGGATGTACCTCATTTCCCTTTCGAATCGCTCCGTGCTCAATGGAACCGTGAAAAGTCGGTGTATCATCGAGTCGAACGGGGCAAACCTCTGGGAGTACGAATGGTTGGAGCTCGATGGAATCGTTCTTTGTGTGTGGGTTGGTTTCCTAAAGATGTCGAATTCGATGGAGCTCCCGTTCCTTCTGATTTTCAAATCCAGGATTGGCAGTTCTCCATGTTCCTCCATTTCCATCGTAAACTTGGTGTTCCGGTGGACCGTGTTCAGGTTGGAGAGGATTTCCACTCCTTCCTCTTTATTGATGGTCGCCAGCACGTCGTCCACATATCTCACCCAGAATTTTGGCAGTGATCCTCTCGCCTTCAGTTCTTCCTCTATCCTGTTCATATAGATATCACTAATGAACGGAGAGAGTGGGTTACCCATGGCCACCCCCCTGGTTGCCTTGAAGAATCTGCCGCGGAACGTGAGGTAGTTCTCCGTCATGCATATTGTTGCCAGCCTCATGAGAAGATTGACTTCCTTCCTCCAAGCCGTAGATGGGGGCTCCTTTTCGAGTAGCCATTCCTTCAGGTAAAATAACGCCTCCTTGACCGGGATGCTTGGAAACAGGGCTTTAACGTCGAAAGAGACGACCTGTTCATCGGACGAGATTGGACCCACGGTCTTCAGTTTGTCGATTAGGTCGTCCCTGTTCTTAAGAGATCTGCACGAGCTGGACCCACCTAAATCGTTGAACCTTCCGAGGAGCCATTTGGCGATGTTTTGTGTGGGGGAGTTGGTGGCTGCTACGATCTCTCGTTCCCAGGCTTGTGAACTTTGGGCAGCCCCTTCAACCTTCCGAAAATTACAACAGCTCTGATCCAACCAATGGATCAGGGTGCAATAGCCACTTTTAAGGAATATTACCTACGCCGAACTTTATTTTATGTACAAATGTATGGACTTGTTATGTATGTATTTTGATTTAAATGAAATAAAAAGATAAAATGCATTTTGAATGATAAACCATGTTACATATTTAACAAATTTGGAACCGATCCCATTGAATTTGTATGAATTTGTATTAGAATAATTGATTCCTTATACGGCTTTTCACTTTGTGAAAAGTTTCATCAAGATCGGAATAAAACTGTAGATGCATTTGGAGATTCAGCGGCGAAAGGGGAAAGGAGGGGGGGGGTGGTTTTCCGAAATTCGATGTAGGCAGTCACCTTCCCCTAGCGTTGCAGGTATAATATACGATATTTGATTAAGATCGAAATAAAACTGTAGAAACATTGGCAGATACCTTTTTGGTGGTGAGAAGGGGGATGGGGGGTGGTTTTTTGAAAACATATGTAGACATTCACCTTCCCCTTGCCTTCAAGGTCTAATATGCAAAATTTCACCAAGATCGAACACAGTTAAAAATCCTGGTCTATTATCAATGCTAACTCGGTTTACATATATGACGACACCAAAATTGTATTATTATTGAAATGAAAGTATTACAATTGCTTCCGTAAACTTCACTGGTTTAAATATTAAACTTTACTTATATTATTTGTTTAATCAAATTGTTGGTTTAAAATTTAATCTACAGATATTAGAATCTATGAAAAATATTAATTTTACTGCGTTTTTTTTAACTCCTTTAAGTTTTTTCTCCATTCGTTTTTTTTTTTCTTCAGTTTTCTAAACTTCCAAATCCTTTGTTAAGCCTATTCGCAGGTTAGCCAGCGAATCTTTAAATTTGTTTGGCCGTGGCGCAGCATCGAACCTGTGAACTCCGTGTTGTAGAGTTGCGACCTAGACCACTCGGCTACGCAGCATAATATTTTGAGCTGACTGCGAGTGGGTATGCTGAGACCTGAGACTCAAAAAATATACTTTGTGGGGCTTACATTTTAATTACATTTGGATTAGAAACTAATGAGAAAACAAAAAGAACACAAAAAGGTTTTAATTGTATTAGAATTTATTATAAATTGGTTTAAAATAGAAGTAAACTTTTGATTGTATTAGAATTTATTACAAATTTGGTTTAAAATAGAAGTAAACTTTGAAAGAGTTTAGATTGCAGAATTAAAATGATTAAAAATGCTGATAGTCCAAGACCAGGTTTAAAAAAAAGTCCGAGATTTTTAACTGTGAAATAAAACTGCAAGAAAATTCAGAGATTTCCTTTTAGGGGTGAAAGGAGGATTGGGGTGATTTTCCAAAATCCTATTTAGACAGCAACTTTCCCCCAGCCTTGCAGATATAATATATAAAATTTCATCAAAATCGGAATAAAACCGCAGATAAATTTGCAGATTTCCTTTTAGGGATGAGAAGGGAGATGTGTGTTTTGGGGGGGGGGCGAAATCCTATGTAGACATAGGATTCCCCCAGCCATGAAGGTCAAATATACAAAGTTTCATCTAGATCGGAATTACACTGTGGACAAATTCACATATCTCACCCAGAATTTTGGCAGTGATCCTCTCGCCTTCAGTTCTTCCTCTATCCTGTTCATAAAGATATCACTAATGAACGGAGAGAGTGGGTTACCCATGGCCACCCCCCCTGGTTGCCTTGAAGAATCTGCCGCGGAACGTGAGGTAGTTCTCCGTCATGCATATTGTTGCCAGCCTCATGAGAAGATTGACTTCCTCACTCCAAGCCGTAGATGTGGGCTCCTTTTCGAGTAGCCATTCCTTCAGGTAAAATAGCGCCTCCTTGACCGGGATGCTTGGAAACAGGGCTTTAACGTCGAAAGAGACGACCTGTTCATCGGACGAGATTGGACCCACGGTCTTCAGTTTGTCGATTAGGTCGTCCCTGTTCTTAAGAGATCTGCACGAGCTGGACCCACCTAAATCGTTGAACCTTCCGAGGAGCCATTTGGCGATGTTTTGTGTGGGGGAGTTGGTGGCTGCTACGATCTCTCGTTCCCAGCCTTGTGAACTTTGGGCAGCCCCTTTAACCTTCCGAAAATTACAACAGCTCTGATCCAACCAATGGATCAGGGTGCATAGCCACTTTTAAGGAATATTACCTACGCCGAACTTTATTTTATGTACAAATGTATGGACTTGTTATGTATGTATTTTGATTTAAATGAAATAAAAAGATAAAATGCATTTTGAATGATAAACCATGTTACATATTTAACAAATTTGGAACCGATCCCATTGAATTTGTATGAATTTGTATTAGAATAATTGATTCCTTATACGGCTTTTCGCTTTGTGAAAAGTTTCATCAAGATCGGAATAAAACTGTAGATGCATTTGGAGATTCAGCGGCGAAAGGGGAAAGGAGGGGGGGGGGGTGGTTTTCCGAAATTCGATGTAGGCAGTCACCTTCCCCTAGCGTTGCAGGTATAATATACGATATTTGATTAAGATCGAAATAAAACTGTAGAAACATTGGCAGATACCTTTTTGGTGGTGAGAAGGGGGATGGGGGGTGGTTTTTTGAAAACATATGTAGACATTCACCTTCCCCTTGCCTTCAAGGTCTAATATGCAAAATTTCACCAAGATCGAACACAGTTAAAAATCCTGGTCTATTATCAATGCTAACTCGGTTTGCATATATGACGACACCAAAATTGTATTATTATTGAAATGAAAGTATTACAATTGCTTCCGTAAACTTCACTGGTTTAAATATTAAACTTTACTTATATTATTTTTTTAATCAAATTGTTGGTTTAAAATTTAATCTACAGATATTAGAATCTATGAAAAATATTAATTTTACTGCGTTTTTTTTAACTCCTTTAAGTTTTTTCTCCATTCGTTTTTTTTTCTTCAGTTTTCTAAACTTCCAAATCCTTTTTTAAGCCTATTCGCAGGTTAGCCAGCGAATCTTTTAATTTGTTTGACCGTGGCGCAGCATCGAACCTGTGAACTCCGTGTTGTAGAGTTGCGACCTAGACCACTCGGCTACGCAGCATAATATTTTGAGCTGACTGCGAGTGGGTATGCTGAGACCTGAGACTCAAAAAATATACTTTGTGGGGCTTACATTTTAATTACATTTGGATTAGAAACTAATGAGAAAACAAAAAGAACACAAAAAGGTTTTAATTGTATTAGAATTTATTATAAATTGGTTTAAAATAAAAGTAAACTTTTGATTGCATTAGAATTTATTACAAATTTTGGTTTAAAATAGAAGTAAACTTTGAAAGAGTTTAGATTGCAGAATTAAAATGATTAAAAATGCTGATAGTCCAAGACCAGGTTTAAAAAAAAGTCCGAGATTTTTAACTGTGAAATAAAACTGCAAGAAAATTCGGAGATTTCCTTTTAGGGGTGAAAGGAGGATTGGGGTGATTTTCCAAAATCCTATTTAGACAGCAACTTGCAGATATAATATATAAAATTTCATCAAAATCGGAATAAAACCGCAGATAAATTTGCAGATTTCCTTTTAGGGATGAGAAGGGAGAAGTTTTTTTTTGGGGGGGGGGGGCGAAATCCTATGTAGACATAGGGTTCCCCCAGCCATGAAGGTCAAATATACAAAGTTTCATCTAGATCGGAATTACACTGTGGACAAATTCATTGATTTCCTTTTAGGGATGAGAAGGGGGTTGAGGGAGGTTTTTCAAAACCTATGTAGAAACTCACCTTCCTCTAGCGTTTAAGGTCTAATATACAAAGTTTCATCACGATCGGAATAAAACTGCAGATGCATTTGCAAATTTCCTTTTACAGGTGAGAAGGGAGTTGGCGGTAGTTTTGCTAAGCCCGATGTAGACAGTTACCTTCCCCTTGTCTGGAAGGTTTCAAATACAAAATTTCATCAAGATCGGAATAAAACTGTAGCTAAATTCGCAGATTTCCTTTTAGGGGTGGGAAGGGGGATGATGGTAGTTTTTTGAAATCTTATGTGAACATTTACCTTCCCCTAGTCTTGGAGGTCAAATTCTCCAAATTTCACGAAAATCGTAACCTGCGCGTTGCGTAACCATCTATTCTTGAATCATGGACGTGTACCATAATATGTTATTTGACTGTAAAAAAGTAGTAAAAATAAAATAAAGGACAAAGTATTACGTGCGCTCAAAGGCTATACAGCAAACGGATAAGGAGAAAACATGCAAAACAAATGAGTGAATGAAGCATTTATGTATAGTATATCCGTACTATTGAATATGTCGTAGGCTTTTAGCGAAACCATTTCGTAAAATCGCCCGGAAAATACTGTGAAATTTTAAACACATCGTTCACCGGCGGCAAATTACAGGATCTTTGCTGTCTCCCAATTTGCTGGATGGTTGTTCAAAAGAAGGTTCTTTGCCGCTCCAACGATTTTAGAATTGCAGATTGCTTCCCAAAACTTAACTCTGGTAGTGGCGTCTGCTGCCTGCATCATCCGAGTATCAACCACGTCAATTTAGTTTGTTAGATCGGAACATTTACCGTCAAACCCCTTGGTTTCCTTCATAATCGAAACAACAGGGGATGGTTGTTGATTAAGTTGCACCAAATTTTGCAACGCTGCTGCAAGTCTCACTGCGGTTTCCGGATCCATCTCGTCTCTGTCGATAATGTCCTTCTAAAATATAAAGGAATCTATCTTCGGTGGAATGTTGACTGCGTTATCCCTGCGAATCGCTATTAGAAATGTCGTTTCACTGATCTGTAATGTGTAGCAATGGAGACCGGAGGACGAGGGTAAGTTTGGCCGTGAAGGCCTGAACACACATAGTGTTGAGAAACCTCTCTCCGATGACCACCCGTGACGTGCGCTGGCAGACCAGCTCAGCTGTCGGGAGTAGCGGGGTGGGTATTAACGGCGGTCATCGGCCTCCTCCATATGCGTACAACAAAACATATCGCACGTCTACCCGTTAGGCAAAAAAATGAAATATCCTACAACCCGCAACAAAACCAAAAAATATAGCAACAAACGAGAAAATTTAATGGTGGCCTATGCACCAAACTCCCAATGACTCTAAACAAAAGCACAAGGTCCCGTGCAGGGACTTGGGGCTACACCAGCCAATCTACAAAATAGGGCGCCAAGGCCAACAAAAATATATTTACAGAGGGAAACCGTCCAATCAGCACAGATCCCTTTCCCCTCCAGGTCAGTCGAGCCTACAGGTTTTAAACGGCTCTTTGTGGGCACCAGATGTTGTGGGCTCGGCGCGACTTAGCCCTCCCGACCGTGAGTTTCGGGCGCCATTCGAGTTAGAAACTCCCAAAGTAATTTCAATTGCTATAGAAGAGAGAGAGCAGGAAGAGAGGCGAAAAAATTGGGATCTTAGCCCTTCATAATTATACTAATTCATATAACCAAAGAATTCATAACGCGTAAATCTAAATATATAGTAATACAAATTTTTTTTTTTTTGTCCTAAATAGTAATATAGTGCAATACGTACATATGTTGAACGTTGCCAAACCTAACCTATTTCGCGTTAGTCTTATCATATGCTTCTTAAAGAGCGACTGCGACTACTTCCTTATCGTCTTACCTTGACATAGATATTTCATAGTCCTGTTTATGCCAGGTCATCCTCAATTACGAGCTTTTAAGATGAAAACTATTGATAAAATTCAATACACCTGATAACAGTTCACATCTAGCTGCGCAATATACAATACGTCCAAAAGTATGTTCGTTGCAGAACATAACACCGAATCAAATAATTTAACAATCGAAAGTAAGGGTAAAATCTAAGTTTACCATTTTTCCCACTCTTTTACTTTCATTCTCCTATTCTTGGATCCCAAACCAAAATGTCGGACTGGATACCCTTATAAATTAAACCAAGAGGCTTGAAGATCAAACTCGTGAGATAAATTACTTTTCAAAATGTACTCTTTAAATACCCAATTTAACAGATAAAGCATTTGAGTTACTTAGCCTATGAATTGTTAATGATAAGGATCTCCGTTTTTGATATCCCACTCGCTACTTTCCGTTAAAAATATAAAATATTAATATTTTTGATTACAATATTCAGTAATCCTTTAATGATACGTCGGATGCTGCTTTCATATTCTACACTCTCTTGTGAATAGACTCGCGGAGATCCTGCGGGCCACGTCTGTGTTAATGAACATTAAACCAATCGCCTGCAGACGCAATGAAGCAAGACTATCTTGAAACTTTCGCTAGGAGGTCGACTCTAGGAAAGAATATCAAAACAAGCTGTTCATGTATGCAGACCCGCACTAAGGACTTAGGAGTACGCGGAAGAGTCCAACTTGCAATCGACACAATAAAGATAAGCGGATTGCATACCTACTATGGTAAACGATTAGAATCCGCGACAAAGCTATATCAAGTTCGGGATATGTGGATTAAGCGGGCAAACCTTTGGACAACGTTACTTCACGAGGGTTGCTTCTAGTAACCGGATCTTGGAAACTGGTTTAATAGTCAGTATTAGAGATCCCTAATGGCGTGCGATTAACGAGACCTTCCACCAGATTATGTGGAGTTTTGTTTTGTCTGCTACTCTCCGTACGTGGGAAGGATACGAGATTAGACTCGGCGCTTGGAAAGGATTTCCTATTTTATTTTGTTATTATTTTGTATTTATTTTATATTTATTTTATATTTATTTTATAATTTTTTTTTATTATAATTTTTTTATTTTTTTTTTTACTTTTTGTATTGTTTTTACCTGGAGCAAGAGATGCGCTCTAACTCATTTTGATTGAACGTGGCACATTAAAGTGTCGTTTATTATAGTGCATGTACTTATTATATCTAACCGGATATGTAGTTAGTGTTCTGAACTATGCCTGCTCCTATAAACTTAGTGCAATTCAATCATACATGTCATTCTCGGGTATATAACATGGTCTAGATTTTAATAGGAGCCAAGGTAACGAAAATATGTTGCCCAAAATCCATTCAACCTAGCTACATCAATTTCCGCGATAATGTCGTCTTCTATTGTACTGTAAACAACTGGTAATGACGATTGCATTCGAGATCGAATGCCATCAGTCGGTTTTATTTTTTTTTTTTTTTTTTGTTTATTTATATTTTTGAAAGTTTAGCAAAGTCATAGCGACTTGCAGTTGGATTAATTGTTCTGGCCTGTCCTGGGTTTATGATATCATTTCATTTAAATAGTCGAGTCGCAATGAGACTATCCGAATTACACTTTCAGTGGTCTATGCTGATACTGACAACTTTGGCTGAATTACCTTGGGATATTCAATTTTAAATATGGATTGAATGAGATATTTTAATTAAATATTGACGATGTATTCACGTGTGTATTACAATCGTTCACTTTACAAAGTACATTTACTTTAATTGCAGGGGCAGTGTGTCAGTATAGTATAGATCGCATCAAGTGTTATTCTGAGTAAACTCCTAAGTCGATGCCGTTGGAAATGCCATTGTATGTCGAACTACATATATATTCTATTTAAATTTACACTATTTAAAATGTGTTATAATAATAGACTTGATATGATACATTTGATGGGTTTCCCCATAGATTTTGTTGCTCTTCATTAATTTACGTTTATATTAGGTTTACATCCTACACGTAGCAAACGTCATAGTGTAGTCGGCGTATTCTCCCTTCTTAAGGGGACTACAGACCTTCAGTTTAACTGCGCAGATATCTGTGGAAAAATCTGCGCAGTTATCTGAACTGAAGGTGTGTAGGCTACATTCGATTTTCGCTAAATTAGTTCCGATATTTTGTACAGTTCTATCAGTTTTGTCGAAGTGTTCACATCATACGTGGCTGAGCAAGTATCTTTTTAGTGTTCCCGACTATTCTATATTTCCTGTGTTGTTGGTGTTTTACTGCGATCTATCGTATCTTTTATGGTATCTTTCTGTGCTGGACTTACTGATGAACGATGCGCTGGGTTTTGGTGGATGTGGATGAATGTATGAAAGAGGGGAATATACTAGAGAACAGGGTGGCCATTCTGAGATGGGCAACCCCATTTTTTTTTTCTTTTTTGACTTCAGATTCGGAATCAGCGACCCAAAATCACCTTGTAGTTCGAACCAGCCCGATCGGACGAGTATTTCCCCATGAAAACAGGGTGGTCAGGGTGCATAGCCAGAAAAAAAAATGCTGGATGCAGATATGCTAGCACGAAACGGCTGCAGGTACATGTACAAAGAGTGAAACGGGCAACCTAGGGCTACATGCGGGGGCTCGCAACGCCCTATTTCCCCATGAAAACAGGGTGGTCATTTTGGGGTGGGCAACCCAAAATTTTATTTTTATTTTTTCACATCAGATTCGGAATCAGCAACCCAAAATTACTTTGTAGTTCGAGCCGAGTTCTTTTTTGACTTCGGATTCGGAATCAAAATTATCTTCACTTGAAACATACTCGCACAACGTTCACATTGTAGTGAAACTACACATATACGAACATGACCGCGAGTGCCACTCGCGTAAAAGCACGTATCAAGTCTGCTACAGACAATGGCCGATCGCCATGGTTCGAACTACAAGGTAATTTTCAGTCGCTGATTCCGAATCTGAAGTAAAAAAGAAAAAAAAATTTGGGATTGCCCAACCCAGAATGACCACCCTGTTCTCTAGTACATTCCCCTCTTTCATACATTCGCCTACAAAAATTCTGCATTTCACAGCCACACAAATGGCAAACCCGAAAAAAAGAGACATTGCAAAAAAAAGATACATTGCCAAAGAAAAGATACATTTCTACACAATTGGCCGTCCTCAATCATCCTCTCACCCAAAACGAAACATTTACATATCAGTACGAGAGCGAAATCTCTGTACAAACTAGTGGTTTCATGGTCATTGTGAAATTTAGTAGAAAACTGATAAAACTGAACGATAAACTGTGTAATCTGCGCAGATTATCGCTGCAAAACAGGGTCCGAATGCACAGATCTCAGATCTGCGTAAAAATCTGCCAAAACTGTGCAGTTCACACAGATTATCGTACAGACATGATGTCACACGCGATAAACTGAGCGATAAACTGAAGGTGTGTAGTCCCACTTAGAAACTCGCGGCTCACCCCACAAATTCCTAATAACACGACCGGCCACCGACTGCTCGCTTTTCTAACAAACTAAATTCCATTAGCGCTCATACGGCACACTGTGAAATCGCACTCGGGCGCTATGATTATGAACACCGACACATTGCCAAATAGAAAGCCAACCCAGCAGAAAATATTTCTATTTGGAAAAATTAGTGGACGAACCAAAAAAACACAACACAATGACACTTCCCCGCTATGCGATTTGTTATCTCTGGTAATAGAAAAAAAAGGTACTTATCCGAACGCTAATCCATCGATTTATCCCACAGATTTCGCTGGAGTTGGTCCTTTCGCACAGCTGTGCGAGGATGACGATGGGCAGATGATCAGTGGGGGGGGGGGGGGGGCACTCCGTCGTGAGGCTCTTCTGGCCCCTTTCGGATGATTTTTTTAGGATCGCCAATTGTCCCTACGCACGGAAGCTGCCGGTATCCAATTCCGACTCAAAACAACTCGTGGAGGAATTTTTAGGGGAGGCGCACACACTTCTCACTGGGGAATGACACGACAACTTTTTTTTGTTCACTTTCACAAATCGCGCGCGTTGCTCGAAAACTCCACCAACAATTTTGTCCAAGTCTCGACACGGCGCGACCGTCCTCTTTACTTGCTCAATCCTAACTGCCGAGGCCGACCCGCCGAACAACTCACCATTCGATCCGTTTCGTCGTCCGGTCTCCTCTCCCTTGTTGCTAGGAGTATGTGGTGCTCGTTGATTGGTTCGCTGGCGAAACATCATCCCATAATTCCGTTATTTGTAACACTTTGCTCTCGCGTTGTTTATTTAGCGCAGACAGCAACCAATGCTATGTTATGGATGCATTACATTGCCGGCAGAAGCAGTGTCACCATTTTGCCAGTAAATGGACATAGAGGCAGCGACTGCTTCCGTCGACAATGTAATTCGCCCAGTACAAATGACTATTTAGAATCGCGGTTATCGTTTTTTATGTTTAAATTTTCCTTTTAAGACTTTATTTTATAGCCCCTAACGTAAAAGACAAACGATTATTAACCGGGGTTGAGATCAGTGAACTATGTTTTTTTTATTTATTGCATATAATTTTCACCACACGATTGACTCTAGGTTCGATAATTACTCCTGCCCGTTTGGCTTGGATCCGGACAACTGTTCCTCTAACGAAAAACACTTTTCGTATAGATAAAAAAAATACACTTTACTCCCTTCAATACCGATTACAGATTGAATTAAAACTAAACATTAGCATCTTTTTATAGATGCAATTGCTGTCCCATCATGAGAACGTTTCTTAAGAATTCTAACGTGAGAAAGTAAACAAATAGACGATTGAATTGTTATGAGAAAATGCTGGAGTGATAATTGTATGTAACCTATATACATATACATATATCGTTTAAGACTACATATTTTCGCCGGAACAAAAACAATATAAGCCCTATAACTTGTAAGATCTAGGGTATAAATATATGCATGTATAATATAATATATTCTAATATCAAGTCTGATCACTATGAATAATTTCCGGTTATTATTAATTATGAGCATTGTATATGCTACAACAAATGTTTTTTTTTTGGGATTTTATTCTGCTAACGAGTGTATCCGCATTTTTATACTCTAGATGAAATCTGAGAGTATTATAAGTTTGCCACAAAGTTTGTAACGCTAAGAAATAAGGCTCGCAGAAAAAAATGAATGATACAGAAGTTCATATTATCACTCGAATATCTCAAAACCGGATGTCCGTCTGTCCGTCCGTCCGTCCGTGACCTCTCTAGCTCGAGAACGCGTTGAGCTATGAAGTTCAAATTTTGCACACGTTATTTTTGACAAAAAATGAAGGCTAAGTTCGTGAACGGGCTAAATCGCTCCACCCCTTCTACCCCCTCCCATACAAAATGACACATTTTTGAAAATTTACAATAATCAGATTTTCTCAGAAACTATAAAACATATTGCTTTGAAATTTTTAATATTTCACTTTTATGATAATTGTTACCTATGTTATAAAACTTATTGTAATTCTCACCCTCCTTCTACCCCCTCCCATACAAACTGCACTATTTCATGAAATACGTTAAGCCACTTTACTCAGTACGTATACAATTTATCGGGCTGAAATTTTGTACTTAACACTTAATTAACAATATCAGTTAGATTCAAAAAAATTAATCGATTACCCTTACTCCGTCTACCCCCTCCCATACAAAATGACACATTTTTGATAATTTACAATAATCAGATTTTCTCAGAAACTATAAAATATCTTGCTTTGAAATTTTGAATCTATCACTTTTATGATAATTGTAACCTACATTATAAAATTTATTGTAATCCTCACCCTCCTTCTACCCCCTCCCATACAAACTGCACTATTTCATGAAATACGTTAAGCCAATTTACTCATTACCTATACAATTTATCGGGCTGAAATTTTGTACTTAACACTTAATTAACAATATCAGTTAGATTCAAAAAAAGTAATCGATTACCCTTACTCCGTCTACCCCCTCCCATACAAAATGACACATTTTTGATAATTTACAATAATCAGATTTTCTCAGAAACTATAAAACATATTGCTTTGAAATTTTGAATATATCACTTTTATGATAATTGTAACCTACATTATAAAATTTATTGTAATCCTCACCCTCCTTCTACCCCCTCCCATACAAACTGCACTATTTCATGAAATACGTCTTAACGTCTTAACGACTTACGTCTTACGTCTTAACGATGCATCCGAGATTGCAACCAACATTATTTATTGGCTTTAACCAGGTTCAAATTCATCTAGAGTATTGCATGATTGGGGTTTACCCCAATCGTAGTTCTTTTATGTTTTTTCTAAGCAATAAAAATATGTATGCATATCATCTAAAAAGTAAATAGCGAATTTGGTTTTAACACTGCATTTTCAACGACTCAATTATAACATTATAATTGTTAAAATAAAAGATATATGTACAAGCGCAGCAAATTATATTTATTAAGCAAAGCAAAATGATCCAACTTGTCGTATTGATGATTGACAACTTAACTGATAGTTCCATAAGATTAGTGTTACCAAAGTACGATTTAATAATGTGACAACTCAGATTAGTATTACAAGAATACAAATGTACATATTTCCCAACACGCCTCTTTACATTTGTATTCTCCTCAATTTTTTATTTTAAATTTAACAAAATCCTTAATTTAATGAATTTATCTTTACTCAACGATTTTGTCAGAATGTCGGCAATATTTTCTTCTGTATTTATCTTTATTACTTCAATTATCCCTTTATTAATATTGTCATGTACATCATGGTATTGTACTTCAATGTACTTTGATTTCTTTGATAAATTTCCACATTTTGCAATTACCACTGCTCCTGAATTGTCCTCATATAGGCTTATCGGTTTTTCAATTTTTATTTCAAAAACTTCTTCAATTAATCCTTTTACAAACTTAACTTCACTCAATGATTCTGACAAAGCAACATATTCAGCAGCAGTAGACGATTTCGTGACAGACTTTTGTTTTCGGGATTTCCAGTAAATAACATTTCCATACAATCTTATTAAATATCCTGTAGTCGATTTTCGATCGACAATATCTCCTGCCCAATCAGAATCTACCAAGCAATCAATTATATCTGAATTTTCGGACCTTGTGTATATTAACTTTAGGTTTTTGGAAAAATATAAATATTTTAAAATTCTCAATGCATATTTAAAGTGTGTTTCATTGTAACAATTTTGAAATCTGCTCAAGTAATTAGTACTGAATGCAATATCTGGTCTTGTTCCTGTGCTGATATATAATAATTCACCAATAATTGTTCGATACTTAATCTGTTCATTAACTTCTTCAGCTGGATCTAATTTTAAATTTATCTCCATAGGCGTTTTATAAAGTTTGGCTTGTTCCAAATTATATTTCTTAGCCAATGACTCTATGTATTTCTCTTGACTCAAACTCAATTCATTACTCTCATAATTATAATTAATATCAATTCCAATGTAATTTTTAATCTTTCCCATGTCCTTCATATTGAATCTCTTAGACAAACTGGATTTTATTTTTTTTATTTTTGAAAAATCTCTACAACAAATAAGTAAGTCGTCAACGAAAATAATAATATAAATTGGGTCCTTTCCTTCATTTTTTACATACAAACAATAATCGTGTTTACTTCTATTAAAATTTTGCTCGTCCATAAATTTATGAAAACAATTGTACCAGGACCTTGGACTTTCCCTTAAACCATAAAGTGCCTTTGACAATTTGTATACCTTATTACTACCATCTTCATAACCTTGTGGCTGATTTACATAAACCTCTGAGATTATTTTTCCATTTAAAAAAGCAGTCTCCACATCCATTTGATCGATCATTAATTTGTTTTGAGCACAATATGACAATAAGATCTTTAATGTCTCCATTTTCGCCACAGGTGAATAAGTATCATCGATTTGTTCTCTTTGTTGAAACCCCCTAACTACTAGTCTGGCTTTAAATACATCATTAGCTTTTCTTTTATAAATCCACTTCACATCAATACATTTTTTATCTTTGGGTTTCTCAACTAAATTCCAAGTTTTATTTTTCTCTATACACTCTAACTCTTTATTCATTGCTTTTCTCCACTCATTGGATTCATCAGAATTTATCGCCTCTTCAAATGTATGAGGGGTATTGACATTGCAACAATTTACATACACAACATGAGCTAAATAATCATCTGTATATTTCCTGTTCGATTTTCTTTCTCTATTGGATCTTCTCAATGGTTCCTCAATAATTTCTTCAGACTTCTCATCTTGTGATTCAGCAGACTCGTAATCCGATTCAATTTTTGCTTTATCTTCAATTTTTTCATCAAACGCTTTATTTAATTCTTCTTGATTTTCATTAATTTCAAAACCAATGCATTTAATATTATTTTCAACTATGTCGACATGTCTTACTTCAAAAACTCGATTGTCAATCAAAACTCTATAACCTACTTCAGAATATCCTAACAGAACTCTAACCTTTGCTTTATCATCCCACTTAGATCTTCTCTGTGATTCATGAGTTCTTACGAACACTCTACTTCCATACAACTTTAAATGTTTAACACTCGGTTTCTTGCCAAAAAATATTTCATAGGGTGTTTTTAATTCAATCGTATTTGCTAATGTTCTATTTCTCAAATATGCGGCAGCTTTAACAAACTCTGGCCAGTATTTATTGCCTACTTTGGCTTCTTTCGCTAGACACCTAGCTGAATTCATAATCGTCCGGTTAAAACGTTCAGCAACGCCATTTAATTCGTGTACATACGGAGGACATGGTCTCATTTGAATTCCCTTACTCCTAACAAAATTAGAAACTTGTTTGTTCATATATTCTTTTCCATTATCACAAATTAAATTTTTTATTTTCTTACCCGTAATATTTTCCATCAAATTTACATAACTTTCCAAACAATTGTAAACTTCAGTTTTATTATTTATACAGTAGACTTTAGCCAACTTGCTATAGTCATCGATAATAGATAAAAAATATTTTTCACCATGAATTCCTGTAGTAGGGTGAGGCCCATTAACATCTGTATGTATTGTTTCTAATATTTCTGTAGCCCTTCTTCGATTGTTCTCAAATGGTAAATTATGCATTTTTGATTGAATACAGATCCCACATTTCATATAATCTGATTCTAATTCCTTTGGCATATCGATTAATAGTTCTTTTTTACAAATTGTGTCAAGGTATTTGAAATTTACATGTTCTAGTGTCCGATGCCATTTTTCTTTTTGTGACATTTTCAATAAAGTACTGTCTTGCATTTCATTGTTATTAACTTCAGTACACTTATCTGCCTTTTTAACATAACTTGTTATACGATATATGTCATTTTCTTTTTTAGCAATTGCAATTAATTCGTTTAATGGATTGTAAATTTTTGACTCATTTCCGTATGAAATTATTTTGTTTTTATTAGTTACTTTAGCAAAACTTATTAAATTATTTTTCATTTCTTTAACATAAAAAACATCAACTAAATTTACCGGTATTTCCTTATTATCAACTTTAAATATTGTCGTAATTCTTCCAATTTTTGTGGCCTTCATATTTCTGCCGTCACCTAATTTGACATTTATTGGTTTTTCTAAAATAATACTTTCGTCGAACAAATTTTCATTATTTATTATGTGGTCAGTACAGCCACTATCAAGAATCCAATTAATTTCATTACATTTTGTTTTTTTACTTACATGGGTCTTATTTACTTCCGCTGTAAATGCATTTGAGTAATTGTTGTCTTCATTTTGGCCTGATTGCTGCAGAAACCGTGTCGTCGTATTTGTTGCTCCCTTATAATATCCTCGTTGATTGCCTCTGCCTCGCGAAAAATCTCCTCTGCCTCGTGAAAAATTACCTCTGCCTCTACTATTTCCTCGGCTGATATTTTGCTGCTGCCTACATTCTCTCTGAAAGTGTCCCGGCTTACCGCATTTGTAACACGTTCGTGTGTTTGTATTTCTCTCCGTATTGAAGGCACTAGAATTCTGGGAACCGCTGTCTGCATTTTTCGTGACCTTGAAACTCTCCATCATCTTGGTTTTAATTTTACTTTTCAGGAACTCTACTGTTTTTTGTTCTTCCGGCAAAACATCAATTAAATCGCCAAAATAGCTAAGCGAAGAGGGGAGCGCTTTTATCATGTAGTTCAATATTTCCGTCTCACTTATGTTCGCTCCAGCAGCTTTTACGTCATTCACCGCCCTTCCGAAATCATCGAAGAACTTTCCCGGATCCACATAATTTTCTAATTTAATGCGCTCAAGATTATTCCGTGCAACAATTTGCAAAGCCGTTGACGTTTTCAAATATTCGTCGTCGAGTTTTCTAATCATTTTAAATGGCGTATCCAACAATTTTATCCTTTCTAGCTGCTTATTTGTTACGGCACTAAAGATATAGTTTGTGGCCCTCAATTCTTTCTCTTTCCAATTCGCCTCATTTTCTTCCGCTTTTCTTTCTCGTGCAACTACATCCAGGCATTTTTTCATCTCCATGAATTTGAAGATACGCACCTTCCAATTGCCATATTCTGTGCCATCAAAAATGGGGATGATGACATCATCATTCCGCACGTACGCCACTTTTCCATCCATGTTAGCCACTTGTTTTTCCTCGAATTTACAGTTTCGCGTTTTCTTTTTCAAACAAAGAAACACTCGCGCAACAATTAACCACGCTCTGCTACCATGTTAAAATAAAAGATATATGTACAAGCGCAGCAAATTATATTTATTAAGCAAAGCAAAATGATCCAACTTGTCGTATTGATGATTGACAACTTAACTGATAGTTCCATAAGATTAGTGTTACCAAAGTACGATTTAATAATGTGACAACTCAGATTAGTATTACAAGAATACAAATGTACATATTTCCCAACAATAATAAATTATAAGTTATTAGGAATAACTCAAGCTACATTTGTAAATTTAACATTACAAATAATACTATTCATTCTTTTTTTTACATTTTGTTTACTATAAATGTACATTATTATATCCAAACGGAATTCATTTATGCAAAGCAGGAAATTTTGTTGTCTTTAACACTCCAGTCGCGATGTGTCTATTGTCTTTTTTTGTATTCACTACTTTAAGTCGAATCCACCTCTTCTAGGTAAAGTGCGACTGTAGTCGAAATGTGTGTTTCCTACACAATGTATTTGGTGTTCAAAATTATATGGAATTATATCTTATCTGTTCAATATACTTATATAAGATACATTTGGAATTAATTATTACATTCAGTACGATGTGTGAACATATTTGCGTAAAATACAATAGGTGTGTTTTTTTAACATTTATTTGGTGCAGGTTAGGATATCTCCATACATTACAACACCAGCTTAAAACTGTACGGACCAGTGTGGTGGCTAACCTGAACTCGATAGATTGTACAAAAACGCGCCTATACGTATGCTTATCGTTAATTTGACAATTGGTTCGAAGTTCCGACGACTGTTCATTCGTAATTTCCACATTTTATGTTTTATCGTCACTACTGTCTAATATGAAGCAATTATGAATATGGCTGCCTAAACCATATTCATAATTGCTTGTCGCTACAGCTTTGAATATATAGCCATGGAATGCGCTTGTCCTGTATGTCTCCATAGAAACAGTGGCTCCAAAATCTCGGTACTAAGTCGACAGTCAGCTAACTCAGTAGACTTACGAAATTCAAATATTGGCAATAATTGACGTTTGTTTATGCACAATTCGTCATTGTAGTCAACATTATGTCAATATCGAAACGCCAACTGAGTAGGCTGACTGTCGACTTATTCACCAGATATTGGAGCCAGTGATAAACGGGATATGCTCATTCCACGTACTGTATGTTCTAAGCGCTACAGTCAATTTTGAAAGCCAATTAGACTACTCTGATTGAAATGACATGACATTTAATAGGTTAAACTGGATGGCTGCCCTTGATCGTTTTTTTACTCCACGAGTTAGCTTATCCTAATCCGTTGTTAAAAAAAAAAAACCTACCTAATATGTGTAAATCATGGATACATCGCGACTATTCGTGTCATTTTTAGAGCACGGCTAAAAGAGCATTAACAAGACACAAATATTTATTTATAGTGTTAAACTTTTGCTGGTTTTGACTTAAAAAAAAAAAAATAAAGCTAGAAACAAAATTGTATAACAAATTGAATTTCTCTACAAAGTGAAATTATACAGACAAAAAACAATGCATTTTTGTAAAAACAAGACACAAATAGAATTAAGTCTATATATTTTTTTTTTTGTATATTTTGTTCGTTAAAAAAAGTATGGATATTAATTATTATTATAATTACTTTAATCCACCTTAATTTTTTCCTCACAAAAATGTTTTATTAATTTAATTATTAAATAAACATAAAAACATTATAAATTCAGATAACTGTTGAGTTTAATTTGTTGTGCCAATAATTTACTTTTCAGGCTTCTTTATCCTAGCTGGATGTGACCACTGGTATTCAGCGAATAATTTCGCTTCTGTTTCCAAAAATAGGCTCTAGAAAACAAAGTTCTAAAGAATTACCCTTATTCGCAATTTGTTGATCAAATTATCTATAACTTTGTACTACTTAGTTATTTTCTTATTATTCACAAAAATTAATGATAATGGTGCAGGCTGCAGGGTACTCGATATGCTACAAGCAAATAGTATAGAAGCTCATACAACGCACATTCCTTTAACGTCGATTCGGCTTGATTCCTTTTTATACTCTAGATGAAATCTGAGAGTATTATAAGTTTGCCACAAAGTTTGTAACGCTAAGAAATAAGGCTCGCAGAAAAAAATGAATGAAACAGAAGTTCATATTATCACTCGAATATCTCAAAACCGGATGTCCGTCTGTCCGTCTGTCCGTCTGTCCGTCCGTCCGTCCGTGACCTCTCTAGCTCGAGAACGCGTTGAGCTATGAAGTTCAAATTTTGCACACGTTATTTTTGACAAAAAATGAAGGCTAAGTTCGTGAACGGGCTAAATCGCTCCACCCCTTCTACCCCCTCCCATACAAAATGACACATTTTTGAAAATTTACAATAATCAGATTTTCTCAGAAACTATAAAACATATTGCTTTGAAATTTTTAATATATCACTTTTATGATAATTGTAACCTATGTTATAAAACTTATTGTAATCCTCACCCTCCTTCTACCCCCTCCCATACAAACTGCACTATTTCATGAAATACGTTAAGCCAATTTACTCAGTACGTATACAATTTATCGGGCTGAAATTTTGTACTTAACACTTAATTAATAATATCAGTTAGATTCAAAAAAATTAATCGATTACCCTTACTCCGTCTACCCCCTCCCATACAAAATGACACATTTTTGATAATTTACAATAATCAGATTTTCTCAGAAACTATAAAACATCTTGCTTTGAAATTTTGAATCTATCACTTTTATGATAATTGTAACCTACATTATAAAATTTATTGTAATCCTCACCCTCCTTCTACCCCCTCCCATACAAACTGCACTATTTCATGAAATACGTTAAGCCAATTTACTCAGTACGTATACAATTTATCGGGCTGAAATTTTGTACTTAACACTTAATTAACAATATCAGTTAGATTCAAAAAAAGTAATCGATTACCCTTACTCCGTCTACCCCCTCCCATACAAAATGACACATTTTTGATAATTTACAATAATCAGATTTTCTCAGAAACTATAAAACATATTGCTTTGAAATTTTGAATATATCACTTTTATGATAATTGTAACCTACATTATTTATTGTAATCCTCACCCTCCTTCTACCCCCTCCCATACAAACTGCACTATTTCATGAAATACGTTAAGCCTATTTACTCAGTACGTATACAATTTATCGGGCTGAAATTTTGTACTTAACACTTAATTAACAATATCAGTTAGATTCAAAAACCAGGTTCAAATTTATCTAGAGTATTGCATGATTGGGGTTTACCCCAATCGTAGTTCTTTTATGTTTTCTTTCTTCCTTTCCTTTAATAAAAGCTCAATAACTACACCAGGTAGAACATTGCAGTAAAGGGGGCGAATAACAAACTCCGCTATGGTTATCGCAAATAAAAAAAATACCAGAAGTGGAATGTGCTCACTAAGCTCTTTGATACGACACCCCACATGTTTCTATAGCCAACGAAAAGGAACAAATGTGGCTTTTGCCGCAAATTGAAATTTTTCATATTTCGTTCTCGCGATATTCTCTGAACAGGCGGACATTTGACTGATTTCATAAGGGTTTTTTTTTTACTACAAAATCCTTAAAAACGTTACTATGCCCTAAACTATCAAACCAGGTATCAGGCAAAGACTAAAACAAAACTTCAGCTATTATACAATACTTACTGAGAGCTTATTAAGGCTGAAATCGTCAAACAAGCATTTCTGCATTTTCGCTCACAACTACACTAAAAACGGGCTGATTTGAGAAGTATTTGGCACGTTAGTGTCACCACACACTGTCGAACTCGAACTTGATGTCGAACATGGTATAAGCATAGAGGAACAATAGACAGAGTTGGGACTCAGTATAAATTAAACAAAGGTTGCCCATAGTATTTCACTTGCGTATGTATTGTGTTCACTAGTCGATACACAATGCATACAAGAAAAGTTAAAAGTAAGGCCCCCCATATACGATGCGATCCGTCGTCAGATCGGTCACACAATATTGTGATCGTCACATTAATTGCACAGTGTATGCACTTATCGTTGACGATTTCTTTTACAGTTCCATATAAATTTCACCGTCAGATACTTTGTGGCGATCTATCGTCAGATTGATTGATCCGTATTGGGGCGACCGGTAGCGCAGTGTGTTGAGGCATCAGTCTCATGCTTGACTACCGGCGTTTCGGGTTCGAATTCCGTCCACGACGACGTTCGTGGCCATGGATGTGCAGGAGGTGCATGCTGACAACTGCATTCTCTGAAACCAATTTATGCCAACGAAACGTCAACTGGGCCACATGGAACAGTTGACGCACTTTGCCCCACAAGGGGTTAGGGCAATTGAGTAGTAGTAGTATGGTCTATGGTGGTCTTATATCCATGTCTATTTGCAGAAAGAGAAGACAATAGCTACGTTTGTTGCTCCGGGGGGGGGGGGGGCCAAAATTCCTTTTCCATAGTCCTCCGCGTGGGCGCCCCCTGGAACGGAAAAGGTCACTGACCATTGCTAACCAACGTCAAGCCGCCAGTGATGACGGTGCGATGATTTGGTTGAGGTAAACCTTCCCCCTGTGGTGTGGGGTGTAAAAATAATACCACGGCCTTTCCCTTTGAGGGCCTGTCATTAAAATCAACAATCAAAGAATAGGATGTGTATGCCAGCAACTTGCACTATCCGAAATCTTTATATGCTAACGAAACGTCAACTATGCCTCGGATAAGGACTGACTCAACGGTTACGACTTTTGGCTATCGTACAATGACAAAGATTGGATTCTGGAATGTGCGTACTCTCCTGGACAATGGATCAGAAGGTCCCCAGAACGCACAATTTCTTCAACTAGAGAGTGAATTTCTGAGGTGCACATTAAACATCTTAGGAGTCAGTGAGATAGGGCAGCACTGTAATGTTGTACTCCGGTAAAGCTATCGGTAGTGGTCGTGAGTCAGGTGTTGTGCTCCTTTTAACCAGAGCCGCGCGAAACTGTCTCTTATCCTGGGAGCCGGTCTCTGACAGAATCTTGACCGCCAGGTTCCGGACCAAAATGAGAAACATCTCAATAATACACTGTTATGCCCCTACTGAACCCGGCAAAAGACTCCTTCTACGAAGAACTTGTAACGAATTATGTCTGTTGAGGTGCCCCTCAACCGAGGACGAACATCAAGGCTGGTCGTTGAGACCCGCCGTGACGATATCTTCTCAGACTTGACTCAGTTTGGCGCGTGCTCGATGCTACCTCAGCTGTCGGTAGTGTGGGCGAGGTTGTGGTGAGTAAGTCTGCCTCTCATCGCTACAAAAAAAATCACGCGTCTACCCGATATATAAAAAAATCGGCCGCGAAAATCCTCAAAGATTCTGCCTCTAGCACGGGAGCCCCCTGATGGCAATGGGGCTCCGCGCTCCCTCCCCGACCTTGGGTTAAGCCGCGCAATATTGCTCAACCCCTTAGCGAATTGATGAGACTACGACGCGGTGAGAGTGGAAAAAAGGGAGCCGTCAGGGATTCAGGATGCAAAAAAATCGCGGATTAGCCTAAGAAATTCATTTCTGCCGAATTGGCACTATTGTGACCAAATTGGTGTCGCTCCTTGCCTTCTCAATTGCTGTCGGCGACTCGTGGCTGGGCTTGCTGTCTATTCCAGCCGGCAGACACGCCGTCCACCTTGGAGGTTATATTCTTGCGCTCTCGATGTAGCGGACGGCGTTCCTGGCGGCTGGAATTCCTATTTGGGACCGCAATTGATCGGTCAGGGCCGTCACACGAGCACTTATCTGTTTTCTTCTTACCTGGTCGCCGTTATCTGTTCCTTCTGTTTTTCGTCCTGCCGTGGCCGCGCGGTGGGTCCTCCCTCTTCGATTTTGAACTGCCAAATGACAGATCGCCTCGAGTCCCAATTGGAATTTCGAAGGTCGAACTGTCATTTGTTCCAAGTTCGAAATCCAAGATGGATTCCGCCATTGGTCTAATGGCTACGTTCATAAAACACCAGCGCTACGATGGCGTCTTATGAGCGTCTCCATTAATTGGGTTGCAGTGGTACAGTCAGTTGCAAGTGTGCCGGTGAGTAGATTCGCCAGGTACACTTACAACTGAAAGTACCCCCTGCACGACCACACAAATTTCCATGGCTCTCATTACAAACTAACCGCCGTTCAGAGCAGAACACCTAAAGGTGACATTATAATGGTTATGGGTGATTTGAATGCGAAAGTTGGCGCTGATAACTATGGGCTCAGATATGCGATGGGGAGACACGATCTTGGTGATCGAAATGACAACGGTGAAAGATTTGTAGAGTTCTGCAACTTTCACAGTCTCTTCATCGGTGGTACTATGTTTGAGCATAAGGACCACCACAAAATCAGTTGGTCCTCTGTTGATCGGCGCAGAACACAAAATCAGATCGACCATTTTGCAATTAGTAAAAGATTCAAGAGTTGCCTCCTGGCCGTGCGAAACAAGAAGGGTGCCGATATTGGGATGCGAAGAGACCATTATTTTATGATCGCTAATGTTCGATTGCGTATTGCAGCCGATCCAGATCCAGATCCAGGCGCCGCAAATTCAACACCGCTCGATTAAAAAATCCAGCTGTCTTACAACAGTACCTATATAATGACCATCTTGCGCAAAAAGCAGCTGAGATAACTAGTCACCCAGATAGTGACATAAACGAAAACTGGGATGCCATAAAAAATGCGTACATTGATATCCATCCTTGGCACAAACCCGGATTGGCGGAATAAGCCCTAGATGTCCGACGCTTCATGGCAGCGGATTGTTGAAAGAAAGGAGCTGAAAGTTCGTTTGGCTGCAACATCAGACGACAATCGAAGCAGCATCGAACTCCTTTACCGTCAGAAAGCTCGAGAAGTTCAGCGTAGTGTGCGACGCGATAAAAGAGTTTATGGCAATTCTCTTTTAGCGTCAGCAGAAGAAGCCGCTAGAAGTAACAACTTAGACGCCGTATACGGTGTCATCAAGGAGTTTACAGGTGGTCGTAACTCCTGCCAACATCCGGTGAAAGATAGTGATGGGAAGCTACTTATCTTGGAAGAAGATCAAATGAAGCGGTGGAAAGAACACTTCGCCGCGGTCTTGAACCGTGTAACCTCTGGTGAAGTTCCCCTTCAAATAGATAATTTAGCTAACCATCAAAATGTGCGTATACGGTCCACTGCCCCGACTAAAGAGGAAATAGTCACTGCAATTATTGCACTAAAACGAGGAAAGGCCGCCGGACTTGACGGTATCCCTGCCGAACTTTATCAAGCAGCGCCAAGCGTAACTGCCGATTTGCTGCATCCACTTTTGATAAAGCGTGGAATACAGAGACCTTTCCACTGAGTGGAAGGAAGGTTTGATCATCAAACTTCCAAAGAAGGGTAGCCTCACAGACTGTAATAATTGGAGAGGCATTTGTGTGCTTCCTGTCGTTGCCAAGATAATAGCTAAAATCGTCCTGGAAAGACTAAAGGCCCACTTAGAAAGCACAATTGATGAAGAGCAGGCTGGTTTTCGATCCGGATTCTCCTGTGTCGATCACATTAACACCTTGCGAATCATCATCGAGCAATGCTCTGAATACGATTCTCCGCTTCACTTGCTTTTCATCGATTTCGAAAAGGCTTTCGATAGTGTGAACCGGGATTCTATATGGGCAGCCTTGCGCAGCAGAGGCATCCCTGAGAAACTTGTGGCTATTATTAAGGCAACCTATGACGGCGCGAAATGTCGTGTTCTGCATAAAGGTAAGGTGTCGGAGGACTTTGAGATTCGCAGTGGAGTTCGGCAGGGGTGCATCCTCTCACTGATCCTATTCCTTATAGTGATCGGCGATGTGTTGCATGCAGCCCTATCTGGACTCGACAGAGGAATTCAATGGACTTTGACATCTTATCTACAACATCTTGACTACGCTAACGACATATGCCTACTCTCCCACAAAATCATGGATCTGTCCGCAATGGCGTTAGATCTCGAGAGGCAGGCAAGCAAGGTTGGGCTAAAGATTAATACCAACAAGACCAAGGTTCTTAGCCCGCCGTTGCGAAAAAGAAATCCGACACCTATTACCATCAGTATTAATGGGCAGCCTGTGGAGAAGGTGGACAACTTCGTCTACCTGGGTAGCACTGTTGCCGGAAATGGTGGTACGGAGCAGGACATCGCTCGTCGTATCAACCAGGCTAAACGCGCATACGGCATGCTGTCCAAAATCTGGCAGAGCAGTTATATCAGCATCAAGACCAAGCTGGGCCTGTTTCGCTCCCTGGTACAAAGCCAAGCCCATATATCATGCGATCCGTAGTCAGATCGGTCACTCAATATTGTGATCGTCACATTGATTGCACAGTGTATGTATTGTACTTATCGTTGACTATTTCTTTTACTGTTCCATATAATTTTAGTCGATACTTTGTGGCGATCCATCATTAGATTGATCCTTCGATCAATACCATTGTCATCTGACGATGAATTGCATAGTCTATGGGGGTCTTACATCCACGTTCATTTGCAGAAGGAGAAGTCAAGTTTCGTTGGTTGTTTTGCGCAAGTGAAGAGCAAAGCCCCGCATGCACCATGCGATCCGTCGCCAAAGTGGTATGAAGACACTGTGACCGTCACAGCGATCGCACAGTGTACGCGCCTAACGTTGATAATTTTTTTTTACAGTTCCATATAAATTCCACCGTCAGATACTTTGTGGCGATCCATCATTAGATTGATCTAACGATGAATAGCATTGTCATCTGACGATGAATAGCATTGTCTATGGGGGGGTTTTATATCCACGATCATTTACAGAAAGAGAGATCAATAGTTACGTTTGTTGTTTTGAGTTGTTGGCAACACGAAACATGAGCGAAAATGCACGAATGCAATCGTGTATGGCCGAAAATGGTAACTCACACATATGAAATTGATAAACCATGCCACGCATACAATGGCAGCTAAAAAGCCTTCGGCTTTTTAATCAACAGACACAGCTGATTTGATGTGTTGTTGTCTTTATCCCTCTAAAGGACGGTTTACTTTAACTTGTAGCCGTTGCTTCTAGAGCGGTGAGGCTTATTTGTGTGCGTGAAATTATCTGTATCCTGTATCTTAATATTATTTTGTACTGAGCTCCAGCTCTTTGTATTGTTTCTCTATGGTACAAGTGGACTGGTTTTCTTCAGGTTTATTTATTCGACGGTGTATGATGTTCCTTGGACAGGAAATTGAATTATCATCAACTTTAATTTAGTAAGTTTTTTTTTCATTTGGAGCGTCCGTTTCAAAGATCTATGAGCTTGAAAAGTGAGTAAGTGTAATTTTTCTCCCAAGCCTCAAAAATTGACGTTTATTGACTATCAACTTTGACTATACTACTCAACCGAATTTAGTCTCTAAGCCGTGCATGTGGCGAAGATCGGGGTTTTTCGATCCGAGGCAAAATGTAAAATGACAGAAAAAAGGTGGTCTATCGCAGCTACAAAGATATTAATATGTGAGTATGAAAGGCACCCAATGCTGTACAATAGTCGCCATACTGACTATAAAAATAGGAACAAACGCCTGGATACTTACAAAATAGTATCCGAAGTTTTAAGAAAAGAAGGATACCAGTATTCGGTGGAAGATATTAAAAAAAAGATTAACGGCTTACGGACTCAGTACCTAGCAGAAAAATTGAAAGTTAGTATTAGTAGTAGTTAGTATTTATTATATTTTCATGCAAATTGCTTATTGCTTATCATTTTACAGGTACAGAACAGCATCAGAAGTGAAGCTGACGAGAGCGACGTTTATAAACCAACTGTTTACTGGTTCTACATGATGCAGTTTCTAGAACCATCGACAACACCCGACGAGTCCATGTCTAATTTAGACGAAATCTTTGTCTCCATACAGCCCGGCCATGCGAACTTAACTGATGAAGAAGCGGTTAGTGTGATTTTCTAAATGAGTTGAAAAGTATCAATTAACATTGTTCTGGTTACTAATAAACTTTGTTTTTGTTTCTTAGCACACATCAACAATCAGCATTACGTTAAGATACCACAATTGCAGACACATCAAAGTCCCCAGTTGATGTGTCTCCAATTGTGGTATCAATTAATGCAACGAAAAGAAGTGCGCTTAAGGCCAAAAAACGGAAGAACACAGAATTTGACGACTCGTTGCTAAAAGCATCGCGCACTATGGCAGAGATGAGCCAAATCGTTAAGGAAAATTATTCAAGCAGGCAGAATCGACCGCAACCAATTGAAAATTCAGTTGATACCTTTTCGAAATTCGTAGGTGATAAATTAAGAGCAATAAGAGACGCTGCTTGTGGAGATAGAATATTTCATAAGACAAAAAGGAAAATTCAAAAAAAAATAGTTCTAAACGCGTGGGATTTACTTGAAAATCCCTCATCAACATTCCATGGAAGGTCGAGCACTTCGCCAAAACCAATCGATGCTGCTAGGAGTCCTTTTGGCTCGTTTCCAGAAGAATACATCATCGAATACGACGATTAAACTCTTGGTGTCATAATTGCATCATGTAGTAACAATATAGACAGTTGGTTTGTAAATGTTGCTTTAATCAGCTCTACTTTAAATGTTGTTCTGTATACATTCTACAATAATTGTTCAATATAAGTTTGTTTGGCTTTTATCTAAAAAATATAATAAATCATCTTTATTTTGTCTTCAACTAAATTGGTGTCCTTCTTTATTTAATATTATCTTTGTATTAGTCTGCTGTACGATTTGACCAGTTACCAAGAGCTTCTTGAATTTATTGAAAGCCGTTTCTTGTCTGGTTCCCTAACGTAGAAAAGTAATGAGAGCAAATAAAACCTCTATTGTTTAACAAATTGATAATAAGAGTTTTTATTTAAATTTAATTTAAAAATTAGCAGATTGGAAAAACGAATACATTTCATAGGTAATGAGAAATTGAGTAAAGCAGCCAGCCAAAATATACATATTGGTATGCAATTCAATTGGAAAAAAAGCTAAATGTATTTATCTTGCCCTAGAACTTTCCCTGGACCGTTATAAAAAAATTTTAAACACATCCCTTACTTCTCTTTGATGTCTCTCATGCCCAGTGACATTTTGTAGTCCAAGCGATTCCATTTGCTGGGAGTCCTCACTACACGATATGTCTAAATATTGAATATCTCCTTCTGCTATCATATGCGTTCTTCTTTGAGTGTAAAAATCTTTTCTTCTCGAAACTAACAAATTGTGCAAAGCACAAGCTGCAAGAGTTATTTTCACAACTTTTGACGGATGCAAATTAATCAATGTTAAGAAGACACGAAAACGGGCTGCCAAAATTCCAAATGCACTCTCAACCAAACTCCTTCCACGAGAATGTCGATAATTTGAAATTTTCTCTTCCTTCGTAATATTACGCAAAGGGTACGGTTTCATGACATTGTAATTTAAGGGGAATGCATCATCCGCCAGTTTAACAAAAGGTGTCACTAGGTCTGAATTTGGAAGTCTTCGGGAGTGGGGAATTTTCAAAATAGATGTGTTAAGAAGACATTGTCTGAGTTTGCTTTTTGCGTATACTCCTGCATCGCCAATTCGTCCGTTAGTACCAACGTCTACGTATAGAAATCTGTAGTTAGCATATACTAGAGCAAAAAGTACAATACTATTGTATGCTTGTATGTAATTAAAAAAATGAGATCCGCCTCCCTTTGGACATGTAATACGAATATGTTTTCCATCCATAGCCCCGATTGTGTTGAACACATTCCATTTTTCCTCGAACTCTGTAGCAATATTCAACCATTCTTCTTCAGTTGAAGGAACCTGATGATAGATGAATAAGAACAGCTTTAACCTTTTATTTGAGTATATTTAATATTTTAACTTATATTGAACAATAATATTGAAATTTGTACTAAAAGACGGCATGATATGCTAATAGAATAAGGACCTCACCTTCATAAACTCTTCCTTCAGGGCTTCAGAAATAGCTTCACAGGTTTCTGGAATAATTTGAGAGAGTGTGCACTGTGGTATTCGACAGGGGTACTGGAGGCTCGAGTAGCTTTCACCTGTAGCGTGGAATCGTAGTGTAACCATGAGCCGTTCTTCAACAGTGATTGGATTTCTTAAATGAGTCATTTGTCGTTTTATTGAAGGTCCCACCTTCAGAGCCAAGTATTTGAAAGTTTCTTCATCAATCCTCAAATAGCTCAAAAAACATTTGGGATCTTCTACTGCCAGTTCCCGAAGCAAATTATGATGGATACCCATCGAATGACGCCGGGTAACCCACGGTCTTTCCCACAAACGTTTTTTCATTTCTTTTTCTACTTTGCAACTAAAAGCACAGTTGTTGCTGCAGTCATGTTTGCTAAAGCAACCGGCAAAAGAATATCATCCATAATTAAAACACAAATCACACACCGATGACACTTATTATTATTATTATACATATATTCAGGGGGATAGCCGAAGCAGACCACTAACGTTTGGGTCCCTTTTCGCCCCCTCCCGGTCATCAGTGGCTTCCAGATGTCGACTGATAGTTGTCGACCTCTTTCTTCATCACTGAGTCCCGTGTTATTGCTAGCATTTGTTTAAGGCTGAGTTCACTCATGGCTTCCACACTTATCGTGTGCTTGCCTGTGATCCTCAACCTCGTGCTGGACATTCGCACACAATGTGTGCTGCCGTCTCGGTCTCCTTCAGGCATAGCCTGCAAACGTCATCTTCCCCGATTTTCATCTTGGCCAGATGAGCCTTAAAATTACCATGCCCTGTGACCAAGGCAGTTATCCAGCTTAGGGTACTCCGTTTATAACTGAGTACCTTTCTCGCTTACCTGCCTACAGGGCTGGTCATTGCATTCCGAGCTTGTTTGCAAGTGACTAGCTCCTGCCATCTTTGTCGATGCATGGAGTCCATCCACTCCCCAACCTTCGCTCCAATCATGCCGTTCCCCAGAGCAACTCTGGGTTCTGGGCCAATGAAAGTTCCCGCAGATCTCTGTTTTGCTAGGGCATCCGCCGCCTCATTTCCTGTTGTACCTATGTGTCCTTTTACCCACATCAGCGTAACCTCATTTTCTGAGGCACACGTGTTAAGCTTCCGGACACACTCTAGTACCAGTTTAGAGTTTATGTTCGTCTGCTGCATGCGTCTGATCACCGATTGGTTGTCCAGTGGAATAAGGATTTTCTTCCCACGCACCTGTCCTTCAAACAGGTGGTCCAACGCATGCAACAAGCCAAGCATCTCTGCCTGGTATACAGACACATACTCTCCTAGACTAAGCGCACATGCTAGGTTTACCTCTTCAGAGTAAACCCCCGCCCCCGCTTTACCGTCCATTAAAGAGCCATCAGTAAAAATGCTGATGTCATTGTACATACACTCATTGTGTATGTTTCCATCTGCAATGTGAGTCTTGTGTAGTCTTTCAACTACCCTACGTCTACTCATGCCTTCTACCGGCATTAGAGTCTTCCTGACCTCATCATGAATAATGTCTAGGATGTTCTCTGCTAGTTCCAAAGCGATGCCACATGGCATCCCTTTCCATGCGTATTGCCGAAAGCGCCGCCGTTTTCTTTATAAATAAGTCCAACGGCGGCAGTCCCAGCAATGCCTCCATTGCTCGCGTTGGTGTGGTGCGCATTGAACCACATATGCTTACGCAAGCTATCCTTTTTACCCCATCTAGCTTCTGCTTTGTGGTATTCTGCATGGCTTTTGGCCACCATACCACTGATGCGTAGGCTAGAATGGGTCTTACCATCATTGTGTAAATCCAGTGTGTCGCTTTAGGTGAAATTCCCCACCGAGTGACCAATTCTACCCCCCAATAACTTTGTACATTCCGTCTAAACATGCAAGAATTTAGATTTGATTTTTGCAACATTCGTGGAATTAGAGCGAATTATATTGCGGTACATGCCCATCTCATGCTACACAACCCAGCAGTTATGGCGTTAAGCGAAACAAAAGTCCTTAGCGATTGCGAAATAAGCCAATTTAACATCCAAGGCTATCGTTTTTTGCCCGTTTTTGCAACCCAAAGGGGGATTACAATGTACATTCGAAATAATATCGCCTTTTCCACCATCAGTCCCCAGTTCACTTTATCTAATCCAGAATTCACATACACCTGGATTAGGTTCAATTTCAATAAACATACTCTATTCCTGTGTTTTCTGTATCGAAGCCCTGGGATTTCTGATCCTGATACTGAACGTTACTTCGATATACTTTCCACCAATGTCGATGAGCTCTTAGATAAATACCCTGCATCAGAAATCGTCTTGGCAGGCGACTTCAATGTACACAATGTACAATGGCTTAAATATTCTTCATCTACAAGCCAAGCAGGAAGACTGGCTGAGCTATTCTGTGAATCATACAACCTACACCAATTAGTAGATTCCCCGACCAGAATACCTGATATAGAAGGTCAAAACGCCAACTTATTGGACCTGTTTATAACCTCACACCCCGACAAATATTCAGTATCTGTTTCATCTCCTTTGGGAAACTCCGATCATAAATTGATATCGACCAAATTCACAACTAGGTCACTAAATGTCAATAATCTATCTTCCAACAAGAGACTATTGTGGCATTATGATAAGGCGGACTGGGTTGCATTTAATCAATTCATCAGTGAACTGAACTGGTCTGACTGCTTCTCTACGCAGAACGTCGATTATATAAGCGAGTCAATTAGTAACATCATTTGGTATGGAATGCACTGCTTTATCCCACACAGTTCTAAGAATACCAAACCAACCACCAACTCTTGGTTTAACAGAGATTGCAAAGAGGCTATAAAGAGAAAAGAAGCGGCATACCGTGCATACAAACAATGCCCCTCTGTCGAACTGAGAGAAGTTTACAATTCTACGCGTAACATCTGCAAATCAGTCATAAATAAGGCTAAATTCCAGTTTGACAGCAAAATTAGGCAGAAAGTGTTCGTTCAACGGAAAGGTAGCAAAGGTTTCTGGTCACTCGTCAAATCTGTGAAGAATAACTTCACCTCCTCTTCTATTCCACCACTGGTATATGATGGCAAAATTTACAGTGAACCGCAAGACAAGGCCAACCTGTTGGCCGAAACTTTTGTTGCAAACTCTTGCCTACTACCCACTACTCAGCCATACCCTTATGTGATTCACACCAGAGACCTTTGCATTTCCGCACTAGGGAAGTATTTAAAGTACTCTCAAAACTCGATGTATCAAAATCGGCTGGACCTGATGGCATCTCCCCCTTAGTTCTCAGACACTGCGCTTCCTCGCTAGCCAAACCTCTCCGAAAACTCTTTTACCTGTCCTACGCAACAGGAGTGTTCCCATCATCGTGGAAACTAGCTCATGTCCAACCAATCCCCAAGGAAGGAGAAGCATGTGATCCATCTAACTACCGACCAATAGCAATAACTTCGACCCTATCAAAAGTCTTCGAAACCCTGGTTAACAACCAACTAATGAGCTACCTTGACTCACATCATCTCATCAATGATCGGCAATATGGTTTCCGGTCTTCGCGCTCCACCGGCGACCTAATGACATACCTCACCGAAAGATGGAATCGCTGTATCCACCAATTTGGCGAAGCTAAAATCATTGCCCTCGACATTTCGAAAGCTTTTGATAGAGTCTGGCATCCGGCTCTTCTAGCTAAGCTCCAGGCTTTTGGTTTGGACCCAAAATTAGTTAAATGGATCGAAAGTTTCCTTCACGACCGTTCGCTTCAGGTCGTCCTTGATGGAGTTAAATCAAATTGCCATACCACCAACGCAGGGGTCCCCCAAGATACTGTCCTTTCACCAACACTCTTCCTTCTCTTCATCAACGATCTTCTCAGCATGACTTCCAACTCAATCCATAGCTTTGCAGACGATAGCACCCTTGACTACACTTACTCTTTCAACTCTGTAGCTGACTCTCGCCGAAATTCAACATCTATCAACAGAGATCGCATGTTTGACTCACTAAATGAAGACATTTCAAAAATTATTGCATGGGGGAAAGCGAATCGAGTAGAGTTTAACGCCTCAAAAACTCAATGTTGTCTACTTTCCAATAAGCGATGTGCTCCACCTACCGCCCAACCCATTCTTGTCGATGGGGTCAGCATTCCTGATTCGCCCATACTGAACATACTAGGTATTAACATCTCCAGTAAACTAAATTGGTCCGACCACATTTTTTGCGTTGCAAAAAACGCAATGAAGTGTCTGGGCTTTCTGAATCGCTGTAAAAGATACTTTTCACCATCTGATCTGGCTCAAATTTACAAGGCTCATATAAGACCGAGACTTGAATTTAATTCCCACATATGGGCAGGCGCAGGTAGAACCGCATTATCCGCGCTAGACAAAGTTCAACGGAAAGCCTTCAAGCTTATTGGCGAGGAACCCATAACATCTAAAATCGAACCGCTTGAACACCGGCGAAGTGTCGGCTGTCTCTCACTCTTCTATCGCTACTACAACCGCCGTTGCTCTGATGAAATAGCCAACCTCATTCCTGAGCGTACTTTTCCTTTACGTAACACCCGACTAGCCAGTCGTGTCCATCCTCATCTTCTAGAACTCAGCAATAGTCGCACCGCCAAATTCCATGACTCGTTTGTATCTAGGACAACACGAATGTGGAACGATCTACCATCTTTTGTTTTCCCCCGCAACTATGACCTACAAAAATTTAAACGGAATGTACACCGTCACCTTATTCAAACTCAACCCATCTCCCCACTACCTTAATCCCTTACCGCCAATGCTGTGCTCTCGCATCAAAGGGTTACCCCCTAAGCTTTGGTATAAACATAAAAAAAAAAAAAAAAAAAAAAAAAACCTACGAGCACACACTCTCTTACATTGATGCAAAATCCTTTTCGCTTTTTGGATCTTTTCATCAACGTGAACATTCCAAGTTAGTTTCGCATCTAAGGTAACTCCTAGATGCTTCACTTCCTTGGACACCTTGATTTCCGAACCAAAAAGCCGTAAGGGAGTTATCTCTATGTCTTTCCTCTTACGAGTAAAAATCATAGTGTTTGATTTACTAGCGTTTATGGTTAGCTCTTGCTCGACACCATTCTTCGGTTACTTTGAAAGCTTGTCCCATGCAACCTAGAATTGTGCCCATGAACTTTCCACTGACCGTGAGTGCCAAGTCATCGGCGTATCCTACAGTGTGTACGCCCATCGAGTCCAGCTTCCAGAGGAGACTGTCCACGGTGATGTTCCACAGTAGAGGCGAAAGAACACCTCCTTGTGGGCATCCTCGGACTACCTTACCCCGTATTCTGTCACATCCACTGCTAAGATTTACCGCCCTCTGCTTAAGCAGTAGTAGTGTAATATAGTATAGTGTAATTCAGCACTGAATAATGCAGCAAATAGCTGCCGAAATACCAGAGTAAGGTGAAAAGTTCTCGGCCTGACAATGAAAGACTGCGATTTTTTCAGTTAAAAAATCATTTTATTTTTCTACATAATCTCCCTTGACTTCAACACACTTGGTCCAGCGTTTCTGCAACATCAGTATTCCTTCCCGGAAGTGAGAGTCTGGCAGGATGTGAAAATACTCATCAATTCCCAGAAACAAATTTCTTCAAGTTTGGGAACAGATGGAAGTCTGGCAGTGTCAAATCAGGAGAATAGGGGGATGGTCAAGCAAATCGTACCCCAAATACCGCAGTTTTTCCATCGTCAACGCACATTTGTGTACAGGTGCGTTGTCCTGGTGAAAGATGATTTTTTCTTCTTCAAACCAGGCCTTTTCTCGCGAATTTTGACATCCAGCTGGTCAATAAAAAAAAATAACTGGCGCAATAGTCCAATTTGAACCACGGCCTCGAGATGAGTTAGCATCGTCTCATTTTCTAGATCGTGACGGTTTTTGTGCAGAGGTATGTGATCAGCAACACGCTCAACCGAGTTATTTACCCCATAATGGGTACTCATTTAACAGCTGAGTGGGCTCATAGTCCGACACGTAAATCCCCGGAATCGAACCGGAGCCCAGTGCGTTGAAGGCGAACGTGCTAACCGTTGCGCCATCCGGACTACAGCTGGTCAATAAGTTTGGAGTAATATTCGCCTGTTATTGTTCTGCCTTTTTCAAGGTAATGAATTAACAGGATCCTTTTCGCATCCCAAAACACACTGGCCATGACCTCAGCCATACCCTTATGTGATTCACACCAGAGACCTTTGCATTTCCGCACTAGGGAAGTATTTAAAGTACTCTCAAAACTCGATGTATCAAAATCGGCTGGACCTGATGGCATCTCCCCCTTAGTTCTCAGACACTGCGCTTCCTCGCTAGCCAAACCTCTCCGAAAACTCTTTTACCTGTCCTACGCAACAGGAGTGTTCCCATCATCGTGGAAACTAGCTCATGTCCAACCAATCCCCAAGGAAGGAGAAGCATGTGATCCATCTAACTACCGACCAATAGCAATAACTTCGACCCTATCAAAAGTCTTCGAAACCCTGGTTAACAACCAACTAATGAGCTACCTTGACTCACATCATCTCATCAATGATCGGCAATATGGTTTCCGGTCTTCGCGCTCCACCGGCGACCTAATGACATACCTCACCGAAAGATGGAATCGCTGTATCCACCAATTTGGCGAAGCTAAAATCATTGCCCTCGACATTTCGAAAGCTTTTGATAGAGTCTGGCATCCGGCTCTTCTAGCTAAGCTCCAGGCTTTTGGTTTGGACCCAAAATTAGTTAAATGGATCGAAAGTTTCCTTCACGACCGTTCGCTTCAGGTCGTCCTTGATGGAGTTAAATCAAATTGCCATACCACCAACGCAGGGGTCCCCCAAGATACTGTCCTTTCACCAACACTCTTCCTTCTCTTCATCAACGATCTTCTCAGCATGACTTCCAACTCAATCCATAGCTTTGCAGACGATAGCACCCTTGACTACACTTACTCTTTCAACTCTGTAGCTGACTCTCGCCGAAATTCAACATCTATCAACAGAGATCGCATGTTTGACTCACTAAATGAAGACATTTCAAAAATTATTGCATGGGGGAAAGCGAATCGAGTAGAGTTTAACGCCTCAAAAACTCAATGTTGTCTACTTTCCAATAAGCGATGTGCTCCACCTACCGCCCAACCCATTCTTGTCGATGGGGTCAGCATTCCTGATTCGCCCATACTGAACATACTAGGTATTAACATCTCCAGTAAACTAAATTGGTCCGACCACATTTTTTGCGTTGCAAAAAACGCAATGAAGTGTCTGGGCTTTCTGAATCGCTGTAAAAGATACTTTTCACCATCTGATCTGGCTCAAATTTACAAGGCTCATATAAGACCGAGACTTGAATTTAATTCCCACATATGGGCAGGCGCAGGTAGAACCGCATTATCCGCGCTAGACAAAGTTCAACGGAAAGCCTTCAAGCTTATTGGCGAGGAACCCATAACATCTAAAATCGAACCGCTTGAACACCGGCGAAGTGTCGGCTGTCTCTCACTCTTCTATCGCTACTACAACCGCCGTTGCTCTGATGAAATAGCCAACCTCATTCCTGAGCGTACTTTTCCTTTACGTAACACCCGACTAGCCAGTCGTGTCCATCCTCATCTTCTAGAACTCAGCAATAGTCGCACCGCCAAATTCCATGACTCGTTTGTATCTAGGACAACACGAATGTGGAACGATCTACCATCTTTTGTTTTCCCCCGCAACTATGACCTACAAAAATTTAAACGGAATGTACACCGTCACCTTATTCAAACTCAACCCATCTCCCCACTACCTTAATCCCTTACCGCCAATGCTGTGCTCTCGCATCAAAGGGTTACCCCCTAAGCTTTGGTATAAACATAAAAAAAAAAAAAAAAAAAAAAAAAACCTACGAGCACACACTCTCTTACATTGATGCAAAATCCTTTTCGCTTTTTGGATCTTTTCATCAACGTGAACATTCCAAGTTAGTTTCGCATCTAAGGTAACTCCTAGATGCTTCACTTCCTTGGACACCTTGATTTCCGAACCAAAAAGCCGTAAGGGAGTTATCTCTATGTCTTTCCTCTTACGAGTAAAAATCATAGTGTTTGATTTACTAGCGTTTATGGTTAGCTCTTGCTCGACACCATTCTTCGGTTACTTTGAAAGCTTGTCCCATGCAACCTAGAATTGTGCCCATGAACTTTCCACTGACCGTGAGTGCCAAGTCATCGGCGTATCCTACAGTGTGTACGCCCATCGAGTCCAGCTTCCAGAGGAGACTGTCCACGGTGATGTTCCACAGTAGAGGCGAAAGAACACCTCCTTGTGGGCATCCTCGGACTACCTTACCCCGTATTCTGTCACATCCACTGCTAAGATTTACCGCCCTCTGCTTAAGCAGTAGTAGTGTAATATAGTATAGTGTAATTCAGCACTGAATAATGCAGCAAATAGCTGCCGAAATACCAGAGTAAGGTGAAAAGTTCTCGGCCTGACAATGAAAGACTGCGATTTTTTCAGTTAAAAAATCATTTTATTTTTCTACATAATCTCCCTTGACTTCAACACACTTGGTCCAGCGTTTCTGCAACATCAGTATTCCTTCCCGGAAGTGAGAGTCTGGCAGGATGTGAAAATACTCATCAATTCCCAGAAACAAATTTCTTCAAGTTTGGGAACAGATGGAAGTCTGGCAGTGTCAAATCAGGAGAATAGGGGGATGGTCAAGCAAATCGTACCCCAAATACCGCAGTTTTTCCATCGTCAACGCACATTTGTGTACAGGTGCGTTGTCCTGGTGAAAGATGATTTTTTCTTCTTCAAACCAGGCCTTTTCTCGCGAATTTTGACATCCAGCTGGTCAATAAAAAAAAATAACTGGCGCAATAGTCCAATTTGAACCACGGCCTCGAGATGAGTTAGCATCGTCTCATTTTCTAGATCGTGACGGTTTTTGTGCAGAGGTATGTGATCAGCAACACGCTCAACCGAGTTATTTACCCCATAATGGGTACTCATTTAACAGCTGAGTGGGCTCATAGTCCGACACGTAAATCCCCGGAATCGAACCGGAGCCCAGTGCGTTGAAGGCGAACGTGCTAACCGTTGCGCCATCCGGACTACAGCTGGTCAATAAGTTTGGAGTAATATTCGCCTGTTATTGTTCTGCCTTTTTCAAGGTAATGAATTAACAGGATCCTTTTCGCATCCCAAAACACACTGGCCATGACCTTTCCGGTAGATGCGATCGACTTCGCTTTTTTGGCGCTGACCACCCACTGCTTCGACTGCTGTTTCGTTTCTGGCATGTAGTGGTGACATGGTGACAAATCGCCGCACAAAATCGGTTGGATCCCTATTAAATTGGTGCAAAGATTGTGCGAAAATCGTTTGCGCATTTGCTTTTAATCGGCATTAAGCAAATGCGGCACCCATCTTGCGCAGAGCTTTCGCATCTCTAATTCTTTGTGCAAGATGTTTCGCGCCCTTTCTTCCGACATCCCCACAGTCTCAGCAATATCACTCAGTTTCATTCGCCTATCACACACTTTTTCGGTGGTTTCTGATGTGGTTGCGATTTTTGGCCGTCCTTCATGAGGGACGTGCGACCACATTTAAATTCAGCTGCCCATTTTTTAACATTTGACATCGAAGGAGCAGAGTCCTCGTAAACTTTTGTTAACTTCGGATGAATTTCCTTAGGGGTTAATCCACCCAAAACAAACAATTTTATGACCACATGATATTCAAGTTTCTCCATTTTAACGGAAAACAAGTAAGACGTCTACTTCAAAAATTCGTGTACACTAACTACTTGAGAGAACAAGTTGAAACTTGTCATACGAACTAATGACACGTGCACCCAGGAAGGAAACATACATTTTTGCTGATTGTAACGGTATTTCTGTGTCAAGCCGAGAACTTTTCACCTTACCCTCGCATCATATGGGGCCCCATAAAAGTTGAGTCCCGCGCAGTAGCGTGTCTAGGGTGGGGGGCTATGGGGGCTAAAGCCCCCCCCCCGATCCGGATAATCTATATTTTCATAAAACAACTAAATCCATACGCCATGCAAAATTATCTCTATGCCATGAACTATTCGCGTTACATATTAATATGATGTTATGTTGGACGAATTTTTAGTATACTGCCTATGCTGCCACACTTTGTCATGGTATGGTCCCATCTTAGTGTCACCATACACTTTCGAACACGAACATAGTACCATCGTTTTTCTGAAGAAAAAGCACTCGATTTTATAAAAAACATGGAAACGCAGAATACCACTTCCATTGACGTTCTTCTCGATTAGAAGCAAAAAGAAATAGTGGAAAACAATCGAAAGCGCCTAGGCCCCATAGTGAAAACAATCCTTTTTTGTTCGGGTAATAATTTACCGTTGCGGGGACACAGAGACTCTAGTGACATGAGCACTGAGGACAAGCATGATGTCGCATTATCTAGCGACGACGATTTGAGGACACATTTGCAAACGGAACCAAAAAATTGCACAATGATCAGCAACACCATTCAGAATGAAATTATTGATATTATTGGGCAAACAAAAATCGTCCAACGTATCAAAAAAATCCAAATTTTTTACAATAATCTGCGATGAGACGATTGATGGTGGTAAAATGGTGCAACTGACCGTGTGTTTTCGATATGTCGATGTTGATGATTATTAGAGAAGATTTCTTGGGGTTCATTCGGTTGAAGTTCACTACAGTACAGGGAAGAATGTGACTGACGAAATTATGGCAGAATTAGCTGTCTTGGATTTAGACATCGCTAACTTGCGTGGACAAGATAATGACGGAGGGTCCAATTTTTCTGGGAAAGAAAATGGGGCCCAAGCCATAATATCTAAAAAATAACCCTAATATTACGTTTACACTATCCCCAAATTACTTCATCTGCTGCTTAATCTGGGTGTAGTGAATTTAAAATTGTATGTACTTGACAGTTGCAGATTAAATCAGCCGGCGCAGATGTAGTAATCTGGGGATAGTGTAAACGTAACATTAGCGTTATATACACATTGCTTCAGCCATTCGTTGAACCTATGTGTTTCAAAGGCTTGCGAGGCCCAGGACATCAGAAACATGCTTAAAACAGTGTCGGCAGTGATCAACTTTTTCACGTATTCTGCAAAAAGAACCCAACTTTTAAAAGATCAGATCCAAAATTACACCCCGGAAAAAAACTCGTTGGGTCGAAAAACACGAATGCGTTTACACATTTGTTGAATTGCTGCCTTACATTGTTGCAGCCTTACAAGAATTCAAGAATGATCGGGACAGCGACACAACATCAAAGGCGACACAACTCATGTGTGTCATTGAAAAAACCGAATTTCTTATCTCCCTGCAAGTCAACAGGACTCTCCAGGCACCACAGCTGCAAATATCATCAGCCTGTGCTCATGTCAGCAATGTTATTCACTAAAACTACCTCGAGTGTATGGTCGACAAAAAAATCGCACCAATATAAGCGCTGATGGTACGACGCTTCTGTTATATTTTCGGTGAGTTTTTTTTTCAAATTGCGGACTTTCGATTTACAATTGTAAATATCGCGACTTAATAACATTTTCATCTTTTTACAGTGCTACAGTTTACTACCCTTTTTTGGACTTCATGATTTCTTATCTCGTATCAAGATTCAAGGGAAAATTTTTAGAAATTATGGCTTTGGAGGGTTTGATTCCTGCATATTACAAGAATCACACCATTAAAGAAATTGTAAAAGCTGCGACAACCTATGAGAGCGATCTAAGCAATTGCAGTGAAACAGTGCTCAGACAGGAAATAGTTTTGTGCACTCGAAACACTGCAGCTAATCAAGGCGAAGAAAGTCAATAATTTCTTCCCAAATATTACAACAGCAGAACGAACTTTTTCTTTGCTGAAACGGCTAAAAACCTACGTTCGCGCTAACATGTCTGAACCTAGACTGAACGGGTTAGCGTAGTTGGGAAATACCCATAAAGAAATGGATATTTCAACAACAGAAATTGTCGAGAGATTTAGCCAAGCAAAACCACGTGGTAATATATATGAAGCTGCAGTCAGACGCACTGGCAAATTTGCCATTATCGTTGCATACTTCTATGCTAATCTACTTTGCCTCCATATTTTCTACTTTGCTTCCGTACATTTTGTGTCAAAAAATGATTGCCGATCTCGTTATATCAACAAATTATGGTTTTCAGTTTTGCTATTTTTTTCGACGAATCGCAGTTCAAACTGTTCTTCGATACTAATAAGTGCAATTCGTGGCAGGTAGTAGCCGAAAAAATAAAAGTTCCTTTAGACTTGCCATAGACGGTGCGATCCATCTGACGATGGATCGCCACAAAGTATCTGACGATCGAAATTATATGGAACTGTCAAAAAAATCGTCAACGATACACTGTGCGATCGTCAGACCGATCTGACGACGGATTGCATCGTATATGTGGGCTATAAGATTACGTAGTAAATATTTACATATAAATAGAAGATAGGATGAAATGTAAATTTAATTAGAGCAAGCACTGAAGAAGCAGCACATGGCTACTGAAACAATTGTTTGCAATAAAAAAAAACTCGCAGTATAAGGAACAAATTCTAATCTTTTATTCATTTGTTAAATTGTGAGAAATATGGATATGCGAGTGGCTTAATCCTTCATTCCTCTTAAAAATTATTTCCAAAATCTAGCAAGCTCATCTTTCGAACCATTTACATTTTTTTGCAATTTTTACTATAAAAAATACTAATAATCGCTGTAATTTTTTCTTACAGGACTTGAAATTGTCCGGAGATTCTTTTTTTCTTATTGTTTCAATAAAAATGTTTTCAAAAAACAATATCAATACAATTAATTCAAAAATAAAATGTTTAAATCCTAATATTTATTTTCATAACGGCACCAATTTTTAAAAGTTTGACAAACCCTGCTTTAAGATGTTTCGCTGAAAAAAATACCAAAGTTAAGTGTTCCGCGATTTCAACAAGCGTGAGAACCACGGTCCTAGGTGATAAATTACCAATAAATATAAAATGACGATTGTATCATCCTCGGCACCATGAAATAAGCCATTTGGAAATAAGGCATTAATGGATAATTTCGGTTGAAACCGAAAGTAGTCATGCATAGATTCCTTCGGTTCACACTCAATGTTTAATTTCGTTTAAAACGAAGGTGAATATGTACATGGCTATTTTCGCTTTCCTTCGCATACCTTATTTCGGTTTGAAATTGTGCATAGCCAGAAAAAAAATGCGAAACGGAGGCAGGTACATGTACAAAGAGTGAAACCGGCGACCTAGAGCTACATGCGGGGCAGGGGTTCACAATGCCCTAGGGGCGGAGCTAGCCCAGCTCGTTCCAAACTGAAATTATCCATGCATACTTGTGCGATACTGCGGATTGTGAATTAACAGTCGCTTGTGTGGGCTTCGCTCGCTACGCTCGCTCCGTGCTTAAGGGATCACAACCCTCAGTATCGCAAAAAGATGAATGCTCGCTTCGTTGGCTCTGGGTACAATAGTCCCTTGTGTGGGCTACACTCGCGCCACGCTCAAGGGATCATAACCCCATAACCCTCAGTATCGCACATACGTGGACGCTCGCTCTGGGTACAACAGTCCCATGAGTGGGCTCCGCTCGCTACGCACTTAAGGGATCACAACCCTCAGTATCGCACAAACATGAACGCTCACTTCACTCGCTCTGGACACTGCATAGCTATTTTCGTTTTTATCGCATGCCTTATTTCAATTTGAAACCGATATTGTTTCGTTTATTTTCCCACGAATACTTTCGTTTCCAAACGAAAGTATGTATATGGATTATTTCGTCTAGAGATGAAAGAAATTTTCTTCAAACTTGACCTAACAGGTAGTCAGTCCATGCTACCAACAAAAAATAGGAAAAAAGGATCTTATATGCTCCAGTCTCTGTTGAAGGGGGTCTCTGGAAGTGTAAGGGAAAGGTGGTCAAAAGTCCGTTCTTACGGTTTTCCTTTTTTGTGTTTTCATGAACATTTCGGTCTTCTAGTGAAGACGTCGATATAATGAGAGGAAAACAAATTCGTGTAGTTTTGAAATTTTGTAAAATTAATAAAAATAGTTTTCTAAATATTCTATTCTGTATGGATAAGGGGTCGAAGGTATTTTTTGTCCTAGGGCATTATAATAACGTCTTGTGGGAAATTTTATGTAATTTAATTCGCCTTTTAAACTTATTTTTGTACAACTCATCGTTTGCAAAATATTCAAGGAATACTGTAGAAAAGGACTTACTGATCTATTTGAAACACGCACTGGTCTGAAACAGAGCGATGGACTGGCACCGACGCTCTTCAACCTAGCACTGGAATACGCTATTCGGGCTAAACAATTTCATACACCAGGGTTGCAACTTGTCAAGGGACACCAACGAAGCTGGCGAAATCAACGACGGCGACGGATACAGTTAGCTAATAAGACATTTTTCTCGGTTCTCCCCATAATGAAATCGAAGTATGTATGTGCACAGAACCACGCATGCTATGGCTGCGAAGCACGAACTCTAACTCAATCCTCCGGAAACATGCTAGACACATTTGAACGTAAGGTTCTGCGGCGAATTTTTGGGGCTGTTTGCGATCGAGATGGATGACGCATCCGCTACAACCATGAGTTGTATGAACTGTACGAGGAGTTGGAAGTTTCGAAAATCCTCAAACTACAACGACTTCAATGGGAAGGGCATGTACAACGAATCGACGATGATCGCATGCCAAAGAAAGTAATGAACGCAGAACGAGTCGACGGAGGCTTGCAAGACTAGCCTTGGTACTTACATATAACGTAACAAAAACGTCGTTAATTCCCCAACTATACGCATCGCAAGGGTGTCATGTTTTTGCCGATTAAAGTACTGCAGTAAACTGAATTATTTTATTTTAATAATAATACAATATGTACATTTTCTCCTCGACCAGCGAACTTAAATCCTAATATTAGCCGCGTTCGTTTCTCTTGCATTTCGATCTCAAACCGAACACGGATGAAAAGATCGACACGGATCTGCGTCGAGCGAACTTAAACAGCCACCATACAGATACTTCACCGTCGTGGGAGCGAATTGCGGAATCAGTATACATTTAGATACAGGCTAATAAGTTGACGTTCAAGCAATTGACTTTCAACTTTGATCCGATGAGATCTCATATGAGACCTGGATTAAAACCATGTCTGCCGTCTTGTATGAAAAGGGTCTGAGATCCGGTGAATCGAAAGCGGCTATTATTGAGTATGTACTTGTAACAAATTTTAAATAAACGAAAGTATCTCAGTGGTATGTACAATATAACCCTCCAACAACGTTCTATGTAAAATAAATAATGAAGAAAAAACAATAAAACAACAGTTGCTCATTTATGCATGCATATTAATCGAATCAACAGCTTGTCGATGTTCCTCTTCGGAAATAATGACCTTCATCTCATCCTCATCGACGAATTCTTCGATTTTCTGTTGGCCATTCAAAACGGCCAACACTTCACCATAGGCACGATCGTTTTGTGTCGTCTCGTAAATCACTTGGGTCTTTGTCGGTTCTAGAATGTCTTTGCCACCTGAAGTGGTGGCCGCTGCATCATAGTAAGTAACAATTTGTAGTTTGTTGGAATTTTTTGCATGCGTGTTCATATGGGCTTTGAGATGATGAGCTTTGGTAAAGCGTTTGTTGCATACCGTACAGCTGAAAAGAATTAGAACTTTTTTTTAGAAATATTCCACTTTATTCCAAGACCCAGAGTAATACTTACGCAAATCTTTTTTCACCAGTATGTGTTAGAATATGACTGGAGAGAACGTGCGAATATGCAAACGCTTTGCCACAAGTTTCGCACACGTACGGTCTCTCGCCGGTATGGGTTCTGTAGGAAAATAGAAGGTAACATGGTGATGGAATGCATCGAAATTGTTCTGAATGGCAAGGTTCTTAGAAGAATTGTTCCACTCACAGATATATTTCATATCTCTGGCGCTCACGCAACTTTTGTTTTGTCTTTGCCTAAGAACCCAGCCAATAAGTGAAAATTGCAAATGATTTAGAAAGAGACCAATCATACCTTTCGTGCTTACTTCGACTACCGAAATCGGAGTATTTTCGTCCACAAAATCGACATGCATATGGTTTTTGACCAGTATGCGTTCGCATGTGACGACGCAATTCAAAATTAATAACAAATGATCGGCCACAAATTCTGCAAGCAAAGAGAAAATTATTGACATTATTTTCAATTGCACACCAACACTGCAACAACAAGAATCGTACTCGCAAGCGAAAGGCTTCTCATTACGATGTCGTCTCATATGACTTTCCAGTGCGTGTTTGTATTTGTACGTGTTACCGCAAATTTCGCAAATTTTCAATGGTTTTTGTTTGTCGTCCGGCACACTTTTACGATAACGTACAATAGTTGTGCCATCGGCTTTTGTTGTCACCTGCTGAGCCGGTACACTTTTCAATTTTGCTGTTCGCGCCTTATTAGTTTTCACGGGTTGCATGATCAAGACATCCTCATAGAAATCAAGATTATCAACCTGTATACGAAAAAGTATGAATGTATGCGAAAAAGAAAGATCGTGTACATAAAAGGAGTACTAAAACCATCGTAAACGTCGTATTTGTCGTAAAGTTGTAAACTTCTGTCATATTACTGTGTCGATGACAGAAATTTACGGCGAATACCACGTTTACATCATTTACGACAGAAAACGTAAATGGAAAATGAACTTACAAACTGGTCAGCTTCATCATTGCTATCTTGTTGCTCATCCTTGTATGTCTGAAATGCGAATTTCACTTTTAGATTATGTCAAGGAACCATTAACATCGAACTTACTTCCGTCGGCGATGTTTCTTGGTCCGAAAACCCATTGTCTTCGATTATGGTGTCGACGTGATTGTCGTCATCATTATCGCTGGTCGGCTCCATTTTGACAGGTAGCGGTCGTATTCGCTTTACTTTAAGGCCTTGCGGTGGTTTGTATTTGTACACTTCACCGGATTCCGATGACATGACAAGGTCCGTGACTACGTTGCCTTCGACGAGTGACTGAAGAATTGCATCGGAACTTTCGCAGTTTGTTCGAAAACGATAGGCCGCTTCCAGATCGTTTAGACATTTGTTACATATTTGTTCTGGTAAATTCATGCCACGTTTTATCTGAAAAGGAAAGAAGGAAATGGATGAAAATGACGTACGGGTATCAAGGTTTTTAACACGAAACCAGGTACGCGACCGTCGCCGACCAAATCTACCACGTATCATCATCATCGTGGCGCGATAGTCCGACGTCGGGCCTTGGCCGCCTGGATCGTTGTCCTCCAATTATCTCGGTCACGTGACCGCGTCCTCCAATCTTGGAAGCTCAGTAGCTGCTCGGGGGGCGACTTCCGTATCTAATGCGCCAAATTTTAATGATGGGTTTCAATCGAATTTGGTCTGAAATGGACGAATCTGAAGTCCTTTTCCACGAATTCATAACCGTTTAAGAGATATTCACCTTTAAAGTTGGAACTTTTGTATGAGAAAATCCAGTGTTAGAATTGTATATAGAATAAATTTCCGCTTTAGATAGTTAAGAACCTACTATGATACATCATCATTTAATTTTTCGTATTTTCAGGTCACTTGTATTTTACATTTAGCGTGAATAAGCCGCCGATAAAATTTGGCGCCTCAGATATGGAAGTCTTGCCCTGCTCGGCGTCCACATATACTGAGCTCTCCTAACGAGATCTCGGTCGTCTAGGCAATCTCGTTCCGTCAACTCGTTTTGCATTCATCACTCTATTTGGCATGCCCTGCCCATTGAAGCCGTTGTAGTGTGACGATTTTCGAAACTTCCAGCTCATCGTACAGTTCATACAACTCATGGTTGTACCGGATGCGCCATCCATCTCGATCACAAACAGCCCCGAAAATTCGCCGTAGAATCTTACGTTCAAATGTGTCTAGCATGTTTCCGGAGCCTTGAGTTAGGGTCCATGCTTCGCAGCCATAGCATAGCACTGGTCGTATAATGGATTTGTTCACGCGGAGCTTCGTGTTTCTGTGCACATGCTTCGATTTCATTATGGGGAGAACCGAGTAAGCTTATCAGCTATGCAGTTACCAGCGAAGCTACTGTGATCTTAGGAATGCAGCACAGCATAATGCTGAAGAATTTACCCAGCTCAACAGCCGAGCTGCACTCTAATACTAACTTAGATGAAGTGGAAACAGATTCAATAGATTTTATCGCAGTCTGACTATCCGTGTATATGGTAATGTTTCTTGAAGTTACGACGTGACATCCCAACCATGGGATGGGCGGTGGGCGACCGGTAGCTCAGTGCATAGAGGCATTAGTCTCATGTCTGACTACCGGCGTTTCGGGTTCGAGTCCCGTTCACGACGACTTTCGTGGCCATGGGTGTTTGTGTTGTCTTCACCCTGTGGTGCGGGGCGTAATAATAAGCCACAACATATTCCAACTTGTCGCAGGTTGGCGGCTAAATGGGGGAGCAGCCGTCAACAGGGAACAGTTGACGCGCTATGCCCTACAAGGGGCTAGGGCAATTTAGTAGTAACCATGCAGAATCTTCTGATACCGTCGGGACTTCCGCCTGGAAAACGCTGCAGTGATCCGTTAGGCTTAAATTACACACACTTTTTCGACGTAAAATTGACGCGTCTTTTCGCTGCTTTGCTTCTGCATCGGGAAAACGCAAGTGTAATGTCATACGCAGCGCGGATGTTTCTCCGTCTTTTACGACAAAGCAGCGAAAAGACGCGTCAACTTTTATGACAAAAAGACGCAAGTGTAGTGCATGCCATTTGCTTCAATGTGTTGGCGAGCTAGCGGCGCTTCCAATAGCAGCGCCTCGGCTGCAAAGTTGTAGAACATGGCGCGACGGAAAAATGTCGTATCGCGTCAATTCATAATCATCTCTATGCAGTATGCACGCATTGTGTATACTCCTATACACAATAACCCATGCTGATGATGCAGTCAGCATCTGCAAGCAAATCAAAAATCATTTACTTCCGTCGCACCCAAGTTTTCCAAAATATGATACATAAAACAAACCCAACATTCTAAAACAAAAGTAATCGTCTTATGTATCATCATATCAAGCTCAACTTTAAATGAAACGATACCAACAACCAGACAATTTCTAGATAGAATGTGTAGTGTATGTCGAAAAGTTTTCTGTTTCTTAGTGCCACCATACACTGTCGAACTCCAACTCGAACTCGAACATGGTACAAGTGGACCACTTTTCTTCAGGTTTATGCATGTGTGTGTGTCTTGAGCTATTCAGAGGATATTGCACCAGGTACGTGTTCGAGTTCGAGTTGGAGTTCGACAGTGTGTGTATGGTGACACTTAGAGGAAAACGCTTTCCCGTGAAAGAACGTCTGCGAGTCTCTGTGAAGAAAACTGTTTCGGTTTTTGCAACGAGAACGATTGTTTCTATTCTGCTAATTCGGTTCAGTCCGGTCTCTCGAAGTGAGTAGACGTTTTAATTTACAATGCCGGGAAATCTTCCTAAATCAGACTATAATGTGGCCATCGGGCCTTGCAAATCTTTGAATAGTTTCGCAATTGAACTAAAAATCAATTGGGAATTTTATTTTATGTCTAAAGTGCGAATTTCGTCTTTATTTCCTTTTGTCTAGTGACAAGTCGTATCTGACTGCTCGGAGTGAGTCGTCGTTTCGAAATCATGTCAAGAAAAATCTTGAATAATCAAGTGTTTTTTAAGCCATCGCGTCTTTTAAAGTAACTAAAGTTGAAATATAGTGTCACCACAATATGGATGGATTCCCATTTTTTGGATTAAGTTGGAAATTTCCAACTTTTACAGATTTTGTTTCGGCCACATGGACCGCATGGTTAGGCTACAGCACTTGGTCGTTGGGCCTATTTATTACTTCGTAGTCACCTAATTTGGTGAATTTTATTATAAATGAGACCGAAATGAGCGAAGCCTCATTTACATATAAACAACATAAATTTGTATCTTTTCATCGTTTCTCCGGTAGGCGGAAATTTCCCTATGTTCGGATTTGGCTTGGCAATTCATAGTAAGCAAGCGCATCAATGACTGTCAAACATTGTGGCAATCTAGATTTCGGAACCAGAACTCTAATTTTGTTACTGTATCGATACTGTGGACGTTGATTATCCTGACGATCTTTGCTCATTCCTAAGGGACATGGAGGGAGTTCGTAAAAGAGCGTCAACACTAAGAACGTCAGACAGGATGATTGACATAGCAAAGTCTCAACGAGGAAGTTGCATCGAAGAATGGCCAGGAGAAGGCTCTCGGTTCTTCGTTATCGCAATTTCTAAGTCACCCCCGTTGCATCGCCGATATGTGCCATCGGCAATGATAGCAACATCAAGCAACACTTGGACGATACCTTCGTAAGCGAAGAAGATATATATCACAATAATTGGACCCTACTATATGCGGATATCTATAAATAATGAGTAATTATTAGAATTTAGTGTATTAATATTAATTTAACATACTTCTTAATAAATAAAAATAATGGTAGAGTTATATTTTGTCGACTCAGAGATAAAATAGTAAGGACAAAGTGAATTTAACGATTTTTTTTAATATGTCTATTTCCTTTTTTTTTGTAAATATTTGAGTTACAAAGACCTGTATTAATTGATGTTTTGGTAGAATTAAAGACAATTGTAACAATAGACACAGATATGAGTTTTTAAAAAAGATAATATCCGTATCGAATTTAGTATAGCATACAAGACAAATAAGTTTCTTTTCTGCAATTTGTATTTACAATATAGGATAAGGTCTAGAATGTAAATTTAGAGTGTAATGTAAGATGTAAGTTTCCACTGCCACTGTATTCATCTTTGTTTGTACGCTGATGTTTTTCATCGTTATTATACAGGGTGTTACTAGTACTGAGGCTCAAACGAAAATGGGAGATAGAGGAACTTGTCTTGAGTGGAAAATCGTTCCACACATACTTCCGTTTTTGCATCGTTAAGGAGATAGCGCGATTTTAAGGATGAAGGATTTTCATCGTACCTGTGATCACTGTTTGATCTCTAACTTCTGCTGTACTTAGCGTAACGTAATTATTCTGGGCTCGTTGGAAAGGACACAAATTGTTCTTTCTTATTGCTATCAACTGTGTCAATCAGTGTTATACTTTTTGAGAAAAATTAATTTAAATGACACAAAAATAGTAAAAAAATTGGAAAAAAAATACAAAAAAGTCCTGTTTTCTCCAAAAAGGACCTGATTAACCACCAAATTTTATTACATTTTCGGAAAGCCCATAAAATTTCACTATAAGTTTGCAAACAGAATTTCTTCAAAGGTGAATTGTTAAGGAGCGGGGCTAATAGTTATCAAGCACGTTCCCTTCAAGTAAATCTGGTTTGACACCCGTCATTCGCCGAAGGAGTATGATTAATAATAGTGAGGACGAAATAAAAGAGTTGAAGTATGTTTATTACGTTTATTTAGTTTATTACGTTTACAAATAATTTTAATCGGTCCGGTATTTCTTCCCCCATTTCTCAATTCCACCAATTATGCCGAACTTTTGGAGGAAACTTTATCCAGACCTCATAGAGGATATACCACTCCGTGTACTGGTCAGATTTTGGTACCAGCACGATGGAGCGCCAGCGCATTATGGTGCTAATGTCCGTCGATGGCGACGACGCGAATTTTCGGGATCGATGGATTGGTCGTGGCGGTCCCATTGCATGGCCTCCACGATCTCCAGACTTAACTTCCATGGACTTTTATGTCTGGGGGCATTTGAAAAGCATCGTCTACGCAGAGGAAATTCATACACGAGAACAGCTCATTTCCCGTATCACCGAAGCATGCGATCAGTTACGAGCCCAACTACTGCGTGTGAACCCCACCAATGCCATTCATCGGCGATACCACTTGTGCTTGCTCCACAACGGCGGACATGTTGAGATTATTTGTAAACGTAATAAACTAAATAAACGTAATAAACATACTTCAACTCTTTTATTTCGTCCTCACTATTATTAATCATACTCCTTCGGCGAATGACGGGTGTCAAACCAGATTTACTTGAAGGGAACGTGCTTGATAACTGTTAGCCCCGCTCCTTTACAATTCAACCTATGAAGAAATTCTGTTTGCAAACTTATAGTGAAATTTTATGGGCTTTCCGAAAATGTAATAAAATTTGGTGGTTAATCAGATGCTTTTTGGAGAAAACAGGACTTTTTTGTATTTTTTTTTGTATTTTTTTACTATTTTTGTGTCATTTAAATTAATTTTTCTCAAAAAGTATAACACTGATTGACACAGTTGATAGCAATTAGAAAGAACAATTTGTGTCCTTTCCAACGAGCCCAGAATTATTACGTTACGCTAAGTACAGCAGAAGTTAGAGATCAAACAGTGATCACAGGTACGATGAAAATCCTTCGTCCTTAAAATCGCGCTATCTCCTTAACGGTGCAAAAACGGAAGTATGTGTGGAACGATTTTCCACTCAAGACAAGTTCCTCTATCTCCCATTTTCGTTTGAGCCTCAGTACTAGTAACACCCTGTATAATGTAACAACATAACACTGTACCAGCCCAACTAACAATTTTGCTTCAATAAAGCTCAGAATGTACATACCTAGTCTAGCCATAAATACTGTTACAAACTTTTTGAAGCACTGTTCAATAAAAGAGGTGTTATATGTTAAGAAATCATTGTTTATTTATTAAATGCATTGTCAACAACGGAAATTGCAACAAGTTATTCGAAGTGATTGCCTTTTGCCTTTACACAAGCCTTTAATCGAGCTGGCCACTTATCTATGGAAGCACGCAAGAATTAGATCGGAAAGTTGGCGACTGCATGTGTAAGAGACTTCTTTAAGGATTCGATATTAGAATGTCTTTTAGAGCACGTCATTTGCTCTAAGACAGACCATAATTCGTAATCCAGCGGATTCAGGTCTGGGCTAGAGGAAGGTCAATCTTCAGCTTTAATAAAATCTGGAACATTTTCTTCAAGCCATTTTTGGGTTGACTTCGCCTTATGACCTGGTGCAGAATCTTGCTGGAAACTCCAAGGCTGATTTTTGAATAATGACGTGTTGAGAGGTTTCATTACACTTTTAAGGACACTTTCTTGATAAATTTTGGCAGACGTTTTGACGCCCTTCTCACAAAAATGCAACTTTGTCACCCCGTTGTAGCTAACACCCCACCAAACCATTACTGAGGCTGGATGATGACCTCTTTGAACCTTTTGGGCAACTTGAGAAGCTTCTCTGGCACTGCGAGCATAAACCCTATCGTTTTGTTTCTTCGACAGTAAAAATTTTTTCGTCCGTAAACAAAATTTTACGGTGTTCTTGGTTTGCGTACCGGCAAAGTAATCGTTTTGATTTTTCCACTCTATTTTTTTTAACGAATCTGTTAGTAAATGTCCGGTAGATCTACGATAAGCACCCAACCCCAAGTCACTTTTGATGATACGTGAAATTGTTCTTTGGGGTATTTTCATCTCACGCGATAAAACTTTTTGTTTCAGAAGAGGATTACGGCGAATTCTCTCGCGCACGGCTTTAACCGCTTGAGGTGTTCGAGTAGTTCGCGGACGGCCACTTCTTTCACGGTCACTTACTCCAGACGTATCATTAAATATTTCAATAGCCCGATATACAAACATTCGGCTTATACCAAGGGTATGCAGAGTCTTAAAAATATCACTTGGTTGCATTCCTACTTTATGAAGTGCAATCACAGCAATTATATTTTCTTTGTCACCCCAATCCATGTTCACTACACTAAAAATTAAACTCATCATCATCATCATCATCATCGTGGCGCGACAGCCCGACGTCGGGCCTTGGCCGCCTGGATCATTGTCCTCCAATTATCTCGGTCACGTGACCGCGTCCTCCAATTTTGGGAGCCCAGCAGCTGCGCGGCGTCCACACCTACTGAGCTCTCCCAACGAGATCTCGGTCGTCCTCGCAGTCTCGCTCCGTCGACTCGTTCTGCATTCATTACTCTCTTAGGCATGCGATCATCGTCCATTCTTTGTACATGCCCTGCCCATTGAAGTCGTTGTAGTTTGACGATTTTCGAGACTTGCAGCTCATCGTACATTTCATACAACTCATGGTTGTACCGGATGCGCCATCCATCTCGATCGCAAACAGCCCCGAAAATTCGCCGTAGAACCTTACGTTCGAAAGTGTCTAGCATGTTTTCGGAGGCTTGAGTTAGGGTCCATGCTTCGCAGCCATAGCATAGCACTGGTCGTATAATGGTTTTGTACACGCGGAGCTTCGTGTTTCTGTGCACATGCTTCGATTTCATTATGGGGAGAACCGAGAAAAAAGTCTTATTAGCTAACTGTATCCGTCGCTTGATTTCGTCAGTTTCGTTGGCGTCCCTTGACAGGTTGCAACCCAGGTAGATGAAGTTGTTCACGAACTCGATGTTGAGGTCCCCCACGTTGATGCTCGGTTGTGCAGGTGTCCTTGTCACCGATTGCATCATTATTTTAGTTTTACCCTCGTTAATACGTAATCCAACTTCCTTTGCAGCGGTATCGAGCGTATGCAGAAGTTCTTCTGCGTCAGCCAATCTTCGGGACATGATGTTGATGTCGTCGGCGTACGCTGCTAATTGTGTCGACTTGATGAGCAGCGTCTTGCTGTTGTCCATATTCATGGCCCGAATAACGTATTCCAGTGCTAGGTTGAAGAGCGTCGGTGCCAGTCCATCGCCCTGTTTCAAACCAGTGCGTGTTTCAAATAGATCAGTAAGTCTATTCTGGATCCTGACTTGTGAGACGGAGTTGGTCATCGTCATCTTTGTCAGTCGCACTAATTTTGCTGGTATACCAAATTGCAGCATGATGTTGTACAGTACTCCACGATCGATACTGTCGTATGCCTGCTTGAAGTCGACAAAGATTTGGTATACGTTTACGTTGTATTCCCAGCACCTCTGGAGTATCAGTTTGACTGAGAAGAGCTGATCGGTTGTGGAGCGACCAGGTCTGAAACCGCTTTGATATTCGCCAATGACTCGTTCTGCGTACGGTTTTATTCTATTTTCCAGAATTTTCGTCAAAATTTTATAGGACGTACAAACTAGTGAGATGCCCCTGTAATTCTCACATCGCAATTTATCTCCCTTTTTATGGATTGGACAGATGATGCTTCTGCGCCAATCGTCTGGGATCTCCTCGTTCTCCCATACTCGCAGGAGTAATTGATGTATGGCATCAACTAGACTCGTTCCACCGAATCTTAGCAGTTCAGCTGGGATCTCGTCAGCGCCCGGCGCTTTATTTCGTTTTAGTGACCGCAACGCGAGATCAACTTCCTCTACTGTCGGGGGTTGAATGGGTGGGCCTAGATCAACAATATCATCGAGAGCTTCCTGTGTGGGGATGTTAGATGGTCGGTTTAGAAGCTCTTCAAAATAAGAGGCCCATCGTTTGTTAATACCATCGGTGTCGCTGATGATGTTTCCATCCTTGTCCTTACAAAGGCTAGTCCTGGGTTGGTAGCCGTTCTTAATTGTATTTACTAGTTTGTACGCTTGTCTGGTGTTCCTATTAGCTAAGTTTTCGTTTATGTTCAGCAACTGCTCGTCAAAGTATTTACGTTTCTTACGTCTAATTATTCTATTCGATATTCGCCGTAGCTCGTCATATTTTTCTCTTCTGGCTCTGGTTCCTCGTTGAATCCATTGTCTGTAGGCCTCGTTTTTCGCGTCAAGTGAATTTTTGCATTCTTCGTCGAACCAGTCATTTCGCGCTCGCCGGGCTTTATATCCCACGACCTTCTCTGCGACATCCTTGATGGTACCCTTGAGTTCTTCCCAGAACCCATGGACGCCTGTGTTGCTGATGTTGTGTAGCATAGGTGATAGTTTTTCTTCAAGGGCGGTAGTATACGCCACCGCTGTAGCATCACTCAAGAGCTTATCAACCGCAAAGATTTTGGGAGGGCTGATTCTTGACTGGTGCACTGAGGAAATTCTACATCTGTAGGTCGTCTTCACCAAGTGATGATCTGAGTCGCAGTTTGCTCCTCGATAGGAGCGGACATCCATGACACTAGACGCCCATCTCCTGCAAATGAGGACGTGGTCAATTTGATTGACGGTATGTGCGTCTGGAGACTTCCAGGTCTGCTTGTGAATGCGTCGATGCGGGAAACACGTAGAGCTTACGACTAGATTCCTGCTGCAGGCGAAGTCGATAAGTCGCTGGCCGTTATCGTTACATTCTTCATGGAGGCTGTGGCCTCCAGAGGTCCCCCGATGCCAACTTTCATTCCCGACTTTCGCGTTGAAGTCTCCCAGCAGCAATTTGACGTCATTTGTTGGAAGTGAGTCGAAGAGAGTTTCAAGGCGGGCGTAGAACTCGTCTTTTACTGCGTCTTCTTTAACTTCAGTGGGGGCATGCACATTGATGAGCCAGAGATTGAAGAATCGAGTCTTGATGCGAATCGCACACAGCCGTTCATTTATGGGTTTGAAGTCAGTAATATGCGGTTTGAGGTGATTGTCCACTATAAATGCTACTCCAAACTCCTTGCGGCCCGATGGTTTGCCACTTGTAAAAATTGTGTGCGATTTCTTGTCATTAATCTCGCTGCCAAGCCAATTTGTTTCCTGGACTGCAGTAATGCTCAGTTTGTACTTTTCGACCTGTTGAAGGAGGGCCTTCTCGGCCCCCGGTTTGTTCAGGGAGCGTACATTCCAGGATCCGAAAGAATAATCCTTTATTCGTTTGCGTGGTCGTCGTTGTTGATCCGTCCAATCCGAGGCTTTTGTTCCAGGTTTCTTGACATGGAGTGGTTTTTACAAGGACGAGTTGTCAGCACGTCGCTTAACCCCATTCGGGGGATGGCCTCGGAGATAGCTGCTTCAGATGGTTTAATAAACGTGCTGGAGCCCACACAACTATGTAGCAGGTCCAACTACGCAAGTCATTCCATCCTACTAGACCTGAGACGCTTAGGTGTTTGTCAGCCATTCAGGCTACAGCTATCTGCCTTTTCCAAACTGTCTTATCGCTAAGACATTGGCCGTCAGCGAATTGATACACTGCCGTTACCAGGGGGCGCCCACGTGGAGGACTATGGAAAAGGTCTTTGCCCCAAACTCAAATGATGACAAATGCATCAAGCACAAGCGTACTATAGCGATTAGCTCAATTTTTAAGAAATGCAATATAACGGTTCCTTTCTGCAGGGTTGCCAAACCTTGTAACAATATTTATGGCTAGACTAGGTACATGTAATCAGAAAAAGACGAATATGTAAGAAGTCATAGACACAGCTTATGCGCTAGATATTAAGTCACATATAATTCCTCTCAATCAGCCACAAGAGAACAGTATTATAAACATTCTATGAACCTTGATAATCATGTAATCTAAGAAGGAACATTGTGCTCTACATGACTTACGATTGATACACTCATTACATTTTTCTTTTATTGACATGAGATAGGGATTGCAAGGACGGAGGTCAACCATCGAGACTATTAAGCAACTGGTCCGAGTACCCTCCTTCTTCGTAATCGCTGATATTAGAATTAAGAGGGAATTTGTTTTATTTTGTTAAAGTTGAAAATTTTTAATATATTTAATTAACTAGTTTTAAGGCACTACACTTAATTAACATGTGATAGCCAACGAGCAATGGCTGTTTTATACAAGCTATCTTACTTTAACATCATAGATTGGCAAACGTATTGCCGAATGCTATATTATTCATGTACTTTTCTGACATTTTCTGGCTGTCGGAAGCTTACCCAGCTACATTAGCTCTTAAGTTTAACCAAATGTAAAAATAAAGTCTCAATAAAGATTCTTGATCTTGATTCTGCTAATTCTGTTGCGGGGAAGCTGTCTCGTTTTGATGGTTTAGTTCAGTTGGTTGTGTACAGCGATGCGTTTGGCCACAACAAATGGTTGCGTATGCATAGACGGATGCTAGGATATGGTATAAGTGAAAATGAATATAAAGCTGTTGAGTTAGTGCTGCATAGTATATATTTTACACTGCATAATTTGCAGGATAATTTAAGTGGAGTTGAATATGTGGAAAAAAATGTTTTTTTTTGAAACCGTTGTTTTTAGTTTTCATTTGAAAACAATTTTTTGCAAGTTTTGCGCTATTTTTTGCCCATCTCTAGTGCGAATCAGCGCACATGGGCCAACGTCTGTAACTGGATGTTTTTGATGGATGGCTATCAATTGGTTCAGAATCGTCTAGAAGGGCAGGAATAAACGATCAAAACTTGAATAACATTAAAAACAATTTACAACCGCTGGCAATACAATCCTCTTTGTGGATTAGCCAACCGACTATGTTTGGAGCCTCACTCGTGGATTTCTGATTTCACCAGCGGTGACATCGAGAACAAAGCCCGGCATAGTCACAGGGGAAAAAAAGGTAAGAGGATACGAGGACTAAGCTGTAGACTACTTTCATCCTAAAACTGGACCCGATTGTGTTTTCTGACAATTTTTGTGACTGCCAACCATAGTGGTTTTCGGGGTGAGAAATTTTGAGAAACGGATTGAACGGCACCCATTCCGCCTAATATTCAATTTATGATAAAAGGTATGAGATAAATTGAGAGCTTTCCAACGAGTGGCGATTTTCGTGTGATAGAAACTAACGGAGTTACGCTTCCCTTACCAAAATCGTGACATATTACCTGACGGACAAATTTTCAGGATGACCCCCCCCCCCCCCCCCCCCGCAAATATTTTAAAAAAAGAACAGGATAGCTCATAAACACATGTGAAAACAACACCAAAAAGTGGGCTAATTTCGTGTGTAGTCAATTTTCATAGGCTAGTAAAAGTGTCAAATATTGAAAAATTTGTCCGATTTTCATCTCGACTGATTTATATTTCCATTTTTTAATTTCTGTTTTTTTTTTTCAATTTAAATTTGTCCTGTAAAATAAATAAATAACTGGCGCAACAGTCAATCTTGGACCAAGGCCTCGAGATGAGTTAGCATCATCTCATTTACTATTGTAGATCGTAGTCATGGTTGCCAATTCACAAACCTACTCTTTTTAACCTACTCCGTACACCGGACTAGGTCGACCTACCCCGTAATCGAAAAATGATCAGGTCGAAAAATGATCAGTAAGTTTAGAGCGGAGCTGGAGCAGTTGAAAAGTGAATAGGTTTAGTAGTTCTGTCTGTCGGTATCGGAGCATGATCAGATCAGATCGTTTAAATCTGGTGGAAGAGAAAAGTAGATGAGAGAATTGAACTATTAATTAGATTAGAAGATGTGACATATATACGATATCGCTACGCTATATTGTGGTATAGAATGAAGTGGAGTAAATTTTCAATTGGATTTTATTGATGCTTTTCGTCTTTTTGCGTTGTGGGTGGTCGCGACCAATAATGAATTGGGGCGGTTCTTTGTCGGCGATTGCGAATCTGAAGTCCAAATGGCAAAAAACCAAATGGAGGATCCAAAATGGTAACACTTTTTTTATAAACACTGCCAATCTTGACGGGAAAAACGGATAGAGGGTTTTTTGGGTCGCTGATTACGAATCTAAAGTCCAAATTGCAAAAAATCACAAAAATAAAGGGGTTTCTGAGCGGCAACCTTTTTTTTCCTAAAAAACACGGCCAATCTTGCTGGAAAAAGCTGGTAGGAGGTTTTTTGGGTTGCTCATTGCAAATCTGATGTCCAAATGGCAAAAAACAAAGGGGGGATCCAGAATGACAACACTTTTTTTTATAAACACTGCCGATCTTAGTGGAAGAAAACTGGTAGGGGGTTTATTGGGTCGCTGATTGGAAATCTGAAGTCAAAGTAGCAAAAAAAAACAAAAAAAAATAAAGAGATTCTGAACGGCAATCCTTTTTTCGACCAATCAGTCTGCAAAAAGTTGGTAGGGGGTTTCGTGAGTGGTTTCGCTTAACCTGAATGTGCTCAAACGGTTTTCGGGGAAAATTAAATGAAACATGTGGTTGGCAAAAATTAAATTAAAATAAACGCTCTTCACAAGTGCGTACAATATTTCTCTATTGGAGGGCGTATGTTACCGCACTATTAGTTGTTTGTTATTGCCCAACAGAACAGTACTCGTGACTCGTACTCGGGTGAGAATGTGAACGCGCACCTCGGCCAGACTATTTGCCTCGGGCATTCTCGCCGAATGTAAACCGGCCATAAAAGCTCCACTCCATCTGATATCAATAAAATCGAAAATACAATCCATTTTATTCGACACTGAAACATAGCGATATGTAGATATGTCTTCTAATCTAGTCAGGAGTTCAGTTCTCCATTCTCTTATTTACAATTACGACTCAGACTTCGACGAACCTAGTTCACCCACTCTTTTGTTCTTTCACTCCATCTCCATGACGGACGACAGATTCGTTTCATATACGGAGTAGGTCTGCGAACCTAGTGTCTTGAATCTACTCCGTTGTCGGAGTAGGTCGACCTGATCCGCAAGAGGAGCAGGTCATACCATGACTACTGGATAGATCATGACGGTGTGTTTTGTGTAGAGATGTGTGATCAGCAACACACTCAACCGAGTTACTTACTCCAAATAGATACTCATTTAACAGCTGAGTGGGTTCATAATCCGTCACGTAAATTCCTTTTTTTTTTATCGAAGACTATCGCATTCAGTAGGAATCGAACCAGGGGTCAGTGCATAGAAGGCGAAGATGCTCACCGTTGCGCCATCCGGACTACTGTCGTGTAAACTATGCGAAACCGTTTCCAAAAAAAATATTAGCTGAAACACCTTTAATGAAAAGCTACCCGCAAATTGTTATGTATGTTCCAGAACTGATATTACCTAGTCTAAGACCACCAGCGATAAGACATACACAGGTCAAAACCCTAGTCCGTATTAAGCCGTGGGGTCTGAATGCGGTCAATCGGGCTGACCTGAAGGCCGTTGTGGTCACACCATTCTTGAACCAGCCGAAGAGCTCTCTGAATGATTCGCATAGAACTTCTTCGAATTTACTCCTAACCAAACCCTATAGGTGTAGTTTGAATGGTGCAAAGGTTAGCACGGTCGCACTAGTTCGAATCCTACCGAAGGCAGTGGTCTTTGATAAAAGGTGATTCACATGTCAGGACTATGAGCTTACTCAGTTGTTAACTGAGCACTCATTCGGGGTAAATAAATCGGTTGAGCGTGTTGCTGGCGACACCTCTATGTGCACCGTCCCGATCTAATAAATGAGATGATGCCAACTTATCTCGAGGCCTTGATGCATAAGTTGTAAATCCTTTTTTACTACTTACCGTAATATTCGAGCATTTCACAAGCTTTTCGTAAATTGGCATCTCCTTGTCGTCCTTATCATATAGTGATCGCAACTGACCTTCCTGCAAGCACACGCGACAGATCGCATTCCACTCCATGCTAATGTCCATGCTCTCAGTCACAGTTCAACGCAGTTGTAAGCGTAGCCGCAAGGATACAAAATCGCAAATACCACTTGTCACAGCAATAATTATTGTCCACGAGCGGAGTTGGCTTCGCGAGATCCTAATCCGGCCAGTGACAGCGAATTGTTTTGAAAACACTTCACCTGCAAGACTTTTTTATTTGGTGTTGCTGCTGCGAGGCTGCTATTTCGCGCGGTTGTTGTGTTTCACTTGAAAGCAGGGACGGCTTGCCAGCAGCGTATAGATGAAAACTTCACTTCAATTGCTTCAACATGGCGGCAAGTTGCCAGATATGACGACACTTGTGATTTTTTTTCTCTTTCGCACGATTATGGTCGAAATTTGAAGCGAAGCTATGGTGGCAGCACTAAAGAGGAAATGACGTAATTTTTTTTTACAAGGAATCTTCTTTGGTGCTATCTTTCATATCAATCAGTCTTAATTAGGCGGCTATTACACTATAAAAGTTCTTTCACAAATATCTTTCATGAAAGCTATTTTCAAAGAACTTTTATAGTGTAATAGCCGCCTAAGAAAAGATTTGCGACATGGACGTTGCTTGTTTCAACTACTTTTCTAATATGCTTGCACACCTTCCCCCTTTAGCGGCTAATATCATTCATAAAAGTTCTTTTGAAATATCGTTCGTCAAATATATTTGTAAAAGAACTTTTATAGTGTAATAGCCGCCTTAGAAGGCTTTTATCATCATTTCCCAGGGAGGGGAAGGAGGAGAGACACATATGTTATTTAGGATGGAGTTAGACGCCAAAGTAACTGACACAAAAACATTGAAATACAAAAAATTTAATAGATTTTAAATTAAAACTGGTTTTGCATCCCAGGCAGTGTAGGGTATTAGGGGATGCAAAAAAAGATATTTAAATTCATGATAAATATAATTAATTTATTAATTAACGCGTCAACGCGGTGCGGTAACTTAAACTTGTTGGTAAATGCAATTTTCGTGGTGTTTTTAATTTACGTTAAAGGATTGTCATTGATTTGTAAATGTTTTTTAGGGTTTTGTAGTAAAAACAAAACCCTTATGAAATCGGTCATGCGTCCGTCTGTCCGTCTGTCTGTCCATGAAATATCTCACGAACCGCTGAAGCTACGTGCATGAAATTTGGTGGAAATATGCAGAAGTACTATAATTCTCTGGAGAAAGCAATGCGTGGTAATAGGTCAACTTTAAGGGGGGTCCCCATTGAGGGGAAATGAAGGTCGAAATTTTTTTTTTGGTTTGGTATAGGCAAGTGGGGTATCGTAATAAAGGTACCGTCGAGTACATTACATTTTTGGAATTTTTTCCATTTTTGAAGAAAGGAGAAAACAGGGAGAGGGGAAAATATGGGCTCAGAGTTTGCCCCCCCCCCCCCCCCTTGCGTTTCGAGACCATTATACTTAGATATATGAAAATTTGCAGAAAAGCGGCATTTGAGTAGCATAGAAAACTGAAAATAATTAAATTTTGAAATCCCATCAGAAAAGGTTAATAATAGTACATTTCTGTAGTTGCAGTTAGCACACCCCTGCACCCCTTAAGCACGCCCGAGGTCAAAAATATTGATGACCAATAATAACCAACATCATTTAATAACAGTACATTCATTTAAATTTAGGCATTTTCACACTATCCATACAAAAAATATACCTTCAGGCCTCATGCATAGGTGCATTGCATGTTGTTTTTCGTAGTGCGAATTGCAGTTATTTAATGAACCAATTTTGGAAGGGTAAAGATTGGTTGAGGTGGTGGTTTTAAAAATAATTATTCACACAATCCTGGGGTCCTGAGAAAGGTATTGTTGAGTACATGCCATTATTGGCATATTATTGGCATTTTCTTGAAATTTTTAGGAAGGGGAACAGTGGGGGAGGAGAAAATATTAGATCATAATTTGTTCCAGCCCCCTTGCATTTCGAGGTCGTTACACTTAGAAATTTGAAAACTTATAGGAAGGTGAATTCCAAATAACATAGAAAATTGAAAATAATGGGTTTTGTAATAGGTTAATAATAATTTATTTCTATAGTTACAGTTAGCACACCCCTGCAGCATCCCTTAAAACATGTCCGAGGTCAAAAGTACTGATGGCCAACGATAACCAACACCATGGACAATAATATGTCTAGTTTCGCTACGATCACATAATATTTAATAATATGTAATACATTCATTTAAATTTGGGCATCATTGTACATTTTTGTATGGATAGTCCATATAAAATGCATCTATCGGCCTCGTGTATAGGTGCGAGTACTACATACTTGCATATTGTTTTTCGTTAGAACGAATTGTAGCTAATCATTTCTGTAAGGGTAAAGTTTGGTGGGAGAGGAGGGGGGGGGGGCTGGTCGCTCACCCTATTATGCTTATTTTTTTATGCAAGTTTGCAATTTGCAATATCGTCTTAACATGAATAGTATCTATCCACAGTACAGTCTCGTATTAAAACTATTACTTTGAGAGGTGACAGATTGGGTCTTATTTTATGAATTGGCATTTAAGACACTATATCATGGGCAAGGTATTTTAATTGTGGTGTTTTTACCCATCTGAGTGGTACCAAGAAGATCAGGGAGGCAATATTTATTTACATATCAAAATAAGCGCTTGCCACAAAACCCTCGGATTGCGGGAGTAGCCCTCTATTATATTATAATCATATTCATTTAATTTTCGTTTTAGTGATTCGTAAGATGTTAGAGAACGAATTTCCTGGGGCAAAGATCGTTATTGACGATCTAATCGGATCTCTCAATATTCTGTTCGTATACGTAGATGGTGTTCTGTAGTTCCCAGCATTTCTAGTACTGTAGAGAGGTTCATAGCTCTATTTTGTGTCAGAGAAATGGATGTCTTGTTTTTCCTGTTCACAATTTTCCAAATTGTCTTCACTTTCTCCTGAACAATAATTTTTTCCAGTGGTAATGTGCCAGCTAATTGATAGACTTCTACAGTGGGGGTTCTATAATCGAGATTATGAACCTGTTAAAGCATGCAAGCTGTTTGAGCATTCTTCCAATTGCTGAAATATTTCTCGCATTGTGTGAGTCTTGTTGCTTTTATAATTTCAAGACGAATTTCTATAAGTTCAATTGTTTAAAAAAAAAGTTATTAATTTCTCGCCGCTTATTTGATTGAAAATGTATGCAATCATTGTGTGCGTTCAGAAGGAACTGAGTAACTTCCGCTCAGCGAACATGTTCAGAACGAGCGAATTCAGAAGTGACTGAGCAACTTCTGCTCGGGTGAGTATGATCAAATTTCACCGAGCAAGAAATATTTCTGCTCACTGATCAGTGCTCAGGTTCTTCTTCTTCTTTTTCAACCTCACGCTCATGTTGCGACTTTCAACTTTTGACAGTTTTCAAATTGGTTGTTGTGTTTTCGCCGTTTTCGGATTCTAGTTCTTTGGTTTTCGGGTGCTTTTGAATTTGTTTTCTCGTTGTTCGTGATTTTTGTAATGGACAGCGTGGGATTCACCTCGGAATTATACTGTGCGCGAATTACGTCCCCAAATCGCAGCCAACGAAAATCCGCTGTTCAGCCAGTTATAGTCAAATCTCTTGTTCGCGTTCTTTTGACACATTTGAGCTGTGAAAAACTGGCTTTCTAACAAACTTGAAACACTTTTTTGAATTAAGAATAGAAACATGCACTTCCAGGCGCATAACAGTACCTTACAACAAAACAAATGATCACCCACAGTTTTAAAACACATGCATATTGTGAATTCACACTTCGCGGATCGTTAATTGCGACAAAGTTGAACTCGTCTCAACTTTTGCGACGTGAGCGACGTGTTGTTCGCGCACAGTATACTTATACATCTGAAATGCATTGGTTCAACTTTATTTGACAGCAGAAGCCGCGTTGTTCGCGCATACTATAATTCAGCCATCATGTATTTTCCACTTCTCGGCACTTGACGTCTAAAATTGTCATCGTCAGCTTTCAGCTGGTCGATTTGTCAGCTGGTGAAGTAGCGTTCAGCAGGTGCAGACTCCAAACCGAGTAGCTCCGGAGCTGCTCGCGAGCGGTTTCTGCTCTTTTGCCACCTTCTGAACGCACTCATTCTCTGCAATATCCGTTACAAACGGGTGTAGGCAGTGAGTGCGTTCAGAAGGTGGCAAAAGAGCGGAAACCGCTCGCGAGCTGCTCCGCAACTGCTCGCGAGCAGCTCCGGAGCTGCTCGGTTTGGAGTCTGCACCTGCTGAACGCTACTTCACCAGCTGAAAAATCGACCAGCTGAGAGCTGACGATGACAATTTCAGACGTCGAGTGCCGAAAAGTGGAACATACATGAATCCCACGCTGTCCTTTACAAAAATCACGAACAACGAGAAAACAAAATCAAAAGCACCCGAAAACCAAAGAACTAGAAGCCGAAAGCGGCGAAAACACAACAACCAACTTGATAACTGTCAAAATTCGAAAGTCGCAACTTGAGCGTGAGGTTGAAAAAGAAGAAGAAGAACCTGAGCACTGAGCACTGATCAGTGAGCAGAAATATTTCTTGCTCGGTGAAATTTGATCATGATCACCCGAGCGGAAGTTGCTCAGTCACTTCTGAACCCGCTCGTTCTGAACATGTTCGCTGAGCGGAAGTTGCTCAGTTCCTTCTGAACGCACACAGTGACATCTCATTGGGCGCGGTCCTGGAAACGTTCTGATATGGATCTGACTTTTTTGTTCTCTCCTCTATGTGCTTCCCCCTCCAGTAAATTTAGTACAGACCACTGTCAATTTTTGGATCTGAGAAATATTCCCACAGACGGCATACACGGCCGTCTTGTCAAAAAAGATCTGTCAAGTTTTTAGTTTCAAAATGGAAAATTTAATTATTGCGGAATTATTGGATGATTTCGGTGATATCCAAATTGTAAATAGTGTGCAAAGCATACTAAATATAGTGCGCGTTGTCATGGATAACAACATGACAAACGATTGGAGTTTGTTGGACGGGATTGAACGCGAAAACCGACCCAGAAATGCAAATTATTTCGAATAAACAGTTCCCGGATACGACGACTTCCTATTCAAGGAGCAGGTTTGTAGGCTAATGGCGCAGCAAACTACCAATAAACACTTCGCAACACGCCCTGCACGCTGGCTAAGAGCGCGTTGACATGATCAAACTACGATTTGACAAACTAGAATTTGATGAAAAGTTGAGCACCGTCCAACTACGGTTTGACAGAAGCACAAGACATCAAACCAGTTTGACAAGGGGTTGACACGTTCAAGTAGGTGGTTTGTCAAACCGTAGTTTGATCGTGTCAACGCGCTTTAACGGATGACTGGCTGACTGGTGACATCTGAGAACTGTCAAAATTGCTGATTTTAGAAATTGACCGGAAAAATATTCAGATCCAGAGGGGAAATTGTCAGATCCAAAAGTGTCAGTTGTCTGTACTAAATTTAGCGGAGGGGAAAGCAAATGGAGGAGAATTTGAGAAATGTCAAACACTGATCCGCTCGCAGGAACGTAGCCATTGTGAATTGATCCAATTTGAAGTTGTCTCTTTCGAAACGAACTATACTTAAAAAGACTTGACTTTTCACTGTCACTATAGCAATTGGTAAACAAAACTTTTTCCCACGCAATTTTCTCGAATTCAATTTTACCGATTTTTAAATGACGACGGCCGACAGTGCCAGTAATGCATCTTCGCGACCGGATACATTATCCGGAAAATCGGCAGACGAAGGCGTATCAGATGTTAAACCGACAGATCAGCAATTTTTGCCGCCAAGCACATATCAAATTAGACCGAGTCTCTCGGACACTTTCCGGGCAAACAAAGTGAAAGAAATCATAAATAATGTGCTGACACAGACATTGCAAGGTATTTTTAATGATATGAAGCAATCTGCCGTCGATAGGAAATTGTTAATTTGCGCGCATATTTCTCAGGAAGGACGTACAACAAACAAGAGGCCGGCGAACTTTCGCGGCAGATCGCCGATCAAGTGAGTGGACTAGTGCGAGATTTGAACATGAGACGGTACAAACATGTTGTACAAGTGACGATGGGACAACAGCTGGGATCGGGTTGTCGATATATTGCAAGGTGTCGATGGGATGCCGAATGTGATAATCAGACGTCTGATGTCTTTACAAATGCTTCTCTGTTTTGTATTTGTACAGTATTTGGTGTTTATCTCTATTAGAAGGTAGAGGAAGAAGTTTTTTGAATAAAGTTTTATTTATTAACAAATAAGGAACATTCCTGTGTCACGATCAATAGGAGGATTCTCTCTATTGCATTTAGAGCCAATTTTCACCACACTCAAGAAATATCCGCTTCAAGCCGTGTGCATAGATGGCTATGGAATAAAAAGTGCCGTGAAATCCATACAAAAATACAATACCGGTAAAAAGTTAGACCCGCATTTTGTACGAGAATTCACGGCACTTTTCATTCCACGACGAACTATACCAGGCTTTAGGAACTACAAATCCCTCATAAGACTATGTTAACCAATTAGGAAGGGGTTGATATCGGTATTGTATCCCGAGGGACAAGGGATACAGGTGGAATATAAATATTGTAGACTTCAATATCAACATTGCCTGATTCCTTGCACTTCCATTATGTTGGTTATGGAGACATCTAATTCTCGATATTATACCAAATGTTAAATTAGGAAACAAGCCGACTTCCGGCGTTGATGAGTCGGTCCTAATAATAGCGTAGTCACATATGAGTTAAGGGACGAATTTGGGTTGAATTTCGCCTCCTGTACGGTGTCAATCATGATGCCATGAATGATTTCAATTCGGCTATCTTACACTGCAGCTGCAGCCCATTGCAGTTGAGTTGATCTAATGAGGCGGCGGTGAAGTTGGTGATAGGCGGTGTAAGGATAAGGTTGTGCTGCAAAGGAATCCTGTAATGATTGGAGCCGTTATTCACTAGAGTCATTGGGGATGATTGGGACCTCGTCTGAGTACTCGCTGGTGATAGAGAGTTGGGCATATTAGACGAGGTTGAGGTTTGTTGCCCAATATTCCTCTTTCTAGTTTCAAAAAGTTGAGATCAAATCTTGGATTAAATGATTGGGAGAGTGGAGAATTTAGATTTTGTTCATCAAGTCGAGCATTTTGACACGATTAACAAAAATAGTATAAGTTTTTAACGGTTGAAGATAGAATGTTTATTATACCCTTCACGGATGTGATAGGGTATATCAACTTTGTCATGAAGTTTGCAACGCACAGAAGGAAGCATCTCCGACCAAATAAACTATATATATTCTTGGTCAGTATGATGAAACGAGTCGATTAAGATTTGTATGTCTGTCTGTCCGGTTCTATGCAAACTAGTCCCTCAGTTTTAAAGTTATCGAGCTGAAATTTTGCACAAAGCCTTCTTTCTATTGCACGCTGAAAATATATCGGAACCAACGGAATCTGACCACTACGTCATATAGCTGCCATAGGAACGACAGGTCCAAAAATTCGTCTTTGTGAGAAAAACTTTTTTATTTCTAAAGATATCTTTTTAAAATTTCACATTAATCAATATTATTTTTAGCTAAATCATACTTTCAAATTTGATTGAAATTGAAATATTTTATGATGTAGCTGTCGAGCGAGCGAGTTTTTGTTAGAAAAACTTTTTTATTTTTGAAGATGTCTTTACCAAACTTCACATTATTCAATCACGTTACTAAATTTGGTTAAAATCAGCCCACTATTTCATATACCTCTCATAGGAACAGTGAAATCGGATCAAGTTTTACTACTAATTTCAAAGTGGCAAATGCACCATAAGTCATAATGAATGCATGGCTTGGCGTGAAGGGTATCATACTTTCGAGAAGCTAGCCGAAGGCTAGCTTGTTTTGATATCAATTTTCCACAAATGAACGGTACTATCTACCGTTAAATATTAACCATCTGAAGAAGGACACCCCACCTTGTATATATTGCTATACCTATGGAGCCTCCTTTAAGGTGTTACATATTTTCGTTGTGACAAAAACAATATACCCTATACCTTTTAAGGTTTTGGGTATAACCATACCTTATAAATTCTAGGGTGTAATAAACCTATGACGGCCTTAGAAAAGCGCTGTTCATAAGCAAAAAGGAAGATGGCGGAAGGCCCAGTTGTTCCCTAGAGAAGTGAGTTGTTTGTAAGGTCATATGTCATCCTCGTCGGCAAAAATTTTAAAGTAAAAAACGTCCTTAGGAAAGTGCTGTGCAAAATAAAAAACAGAATGATCATTTAAATCTATTTACAATAAAAAAGTACGACCAAATACCATCCTATCGAGAATTTTGTGGTAGTCCTTATGCTTAAACATGATACATACCACCGATGAAGAGACGGTGCAAATTGCAGAGCTCTACAAGGCCGTGTCTCCCCATCGCATGCCTGAGACCATTGTTATCAGCATCCACTTCCGCATTCAAAATTATATAGAACTGTCAAAAAATAGTCAACAATAAGCGCATACACAGCCTGATTCATCGGCCGATATCGATGTCGGGCGATGGATCGGCCGATCGATCGGTGTGTGTATGGCACGTTTATGGTGTTCAACTCTGGACAGTGTTAAGTTGTTCGTAGTCTTTCGCCACGGCATTGTCGGGTTCAGTTGGAGCGAAGCATTGTATAGCTGTGATGTTTCTAATTTTCGTCCGGAACCTGGTGGTCATGATTCTGTCGGAGGACGGATCCCAGGATAAGAGCCAGCTTCGTGCGGCTCTTGTTAAAAGGAGCCCTACACCTGACTCACCACCACTACCGGTAGGTAGCTTTACCGGAGTACAATAATATATTGGAGAGATAAGTTCTCCGCTTTTCCACCATCTTATCTCACTAACTCCTAAGATGTTTAATTTATACCGCTGGAATTCGCTCTCTCTGCGTTCTGGAAACCTTCTGATCCAGTGTCCTGGAGAGTACGCACATTCCAGAGACCAATCTTTGTCATTGAACTATAGCTAAAAGTCGTAACCGGTGAGTCAGCTCGTATCCAAGCCATAGCTGATGTGCACATCCTGTCCTTTTTAGTCGCCTTCTACGACATGCAGGGAAAGGCCGTGCATTCTAGGCCCCACACGACAGGGGGCAACTACGATGCATCGCCCGGTGAAATAGGGATTTACCAAAACGACTGACGGGTCCTTGATACAGGTCTCGTAAGGGATCTCATCGGAAAGTGAACAACCCTATATATAATATCTGAATACTGTGCCCGCAATTCGCCCCCACTTTCCCCGCGTGTCTATACAGTGGTTGTTTGAATTCGCTCGTCGCAGATCCGTGGCATTCGCTTCACTCTGGATCTCGGTTCGCTTGAATCGAACACGGCTATTAACTTCATATGAATCTCGAAATCTGTCTGCCGTCGAAGGACTACTACATAATCAATAAAGCAGCGAGCACGGATACAGCTAGCAAATAAGATTTCCTCCAATTATGAAATTGAAGCATGTGCATAGAAATACGAAGCCCCGCATGTACAAAACCATCATACGACCTGTACTATGCTATGACTGCTTTAAAAACATGCTAAACACATTTTAAAGCCGGTTGACACGATCCAAGTCCACTACTTGAGCCGAATACGATTGGCGAAGTCCACTTGGTCCAAGTAAGTTCACATGATTGGTACGTGGACTAAGTGGACTGACTTCCACTTAGACTGTGAACAAATTTCGAAGTCGACCGACATTCGGCAAAAAGTTCCGAACTTTTTTCTTCACAGGGATGAAGGGATCAGTGTGGCTAAGACGCTTTCATCATAATGTCAGTGAAATCCAAAGCTGTTATCTCTTTGGCTGTTATCAGTTAAAACACGTTATCTGCCAAATCACTTAATCTGAAACTCACATTTGTTTGTATCTGATAGTTTCGAATCAATTGATCGGACCAGATCAAGTATGAACTTTAGAAAAATGCAGAAAAACAAATTGGGTATAACGTCCGCTCCAGATGTACATATTTGATCTCTGTGAGCATATTTAATGTTTGGAGCCGTCTCAATTCATTGACGGAATCCATTGTTTTACAGGCTACGAAGAAATTCACTGCGTTCCTATGGCAGCCGGTTCTCCGTACCGGAACGACCAGCTCTTTACGAGCGGCCAAGAGCTGCCCTACCCCCCTCGACACGAAGGATTCATCAAGGGTGTCTTGACAGACCCCCCTCGTCACAAGTTTTTACTGGCCGGTTGCAGTACACGCAGGCGCAACTGCCCCGGCTACTCCCCATTCGCGCCGGCATCGAGCAGAACCCCGGCCCTTGGATCTGCTGCGTTTGCAGTAGAGTGCTGCACCCTAATGCTACATCAGTGAGATGCAATTGCTGCAACGAGTGTTGCCACCTGAGAAGCTGCTCAGGGCTATCCCATCACAGGCTATGGGATACTTCCTTCACCGTTGCCCTATGCTCTAATAGGCTACCAACAACACAATCTAACCTGGTGAATTCATACCCTACTACGTTAGCTGGCTCAGGTGGCCACAACTCAATAACAACGCCGACAATAACAACAAATCCTGCCGGACGGCACAGTCTCAACCCGGTACAACCAACTCCAAGTATTGACATACTCTCACTGGTTCAGCTCAACTGCAATGGACTGCAGCACATTCTTGACGAACTGACAGCGTTCATGGACAGAAATAACATCATGATTGGAGCCATACAAGAGACGAAACTCCATGCTAATTTGTCTCTCACTTCTCATGGTAACTACACCATCTTGCGCAAAGACAGACCTACTGGTTCGGTTCAGGAGGAGGACTCGCCTTCTTGATCCACTTCTCTCTAATTGCCTTGACCCATCCAGGGGCATGGGCGCGTCAACATCTCTAGCATTTCTATGCCTTGTTGACGTTTCAATAGCATATCTACTTTTCGGAAGTGCAGTTGCTAGCATGCACCTCCTATCCGCGCCGTCTTTATACTGACAAGTTCGGAGCACTGTGAGAGTTCTATTAGTACTCACAGGCAGTTTTTGATCACGCCGAGATTTGATCTTCGAGCAGAACACCTCGACTCCTCCGAACGCCGCACTTTCATTAACATCAATACAGCAGATTGGAATGGATTCCAACTATGCATCAACGATGCTATCTCTGTTGTCCCAGTACCTATGAATGTGCGAGATGCTGAATCTAGCTTTAGGGAAATCATCAACAGGGCGGCAGCTAGATTCATACCTGCAGGCAGAATCCCTAAGGTCCGGCCAAACTTTTCTACGTCTGCCGCCAGACTAGCTAGCTAGATGATAAAGATCGCATTCGCCAATCAAACCCAGACGATCCACAAATAGATGTGCTGCTACAATCAATAAACAGGTAGCTAAACACAGAAAGGCCAAATGACATGCCCACCTGCAACCTCAAGTCCAATGTATCCAGGCTTTGGTCCACTGTTAAATCGTTGACCAACCCCACCAAGAAAACCGGACACATAGCCATCGAGTTCGGGAACAAATCTGACTACGACCCAATCAAGTGCGCCAACCACTTCAACCGGTCGTTTGTCGAACATCCACCCAGCGACAAGCTCAAACGCACAATCCGAAGAAACATCCGCAATTTAGCAGTGGACCAAATGCTTCAGATCACCTCAAGTCAAGTAGCCAAAGCTATTAAGGATGCAAACAACACCAAGGCATCAGGATCTGACGACATACCCGACGACCCGGTTATGTATGGAAAGATTAACGGATATCTGGCGGAACTCAACACCTTTTTCGCCAATCGTAACCTACAGTTATCAGCGCCTAAATATACAGCAACCCTATTCACATCTTGGACCAAGGAGGTCAACACACAGCTGAATGTAAGCATAGGTAACATACCAATCCCCACAGTCAACCATCTGAAGATTTTAGGGGTTACCCTCGATAATATGGCCACATCATCGGCCCACGCCTCTTCGGTATGCAATCGAATGAGAGCCCGTAATAAGGTCCAAAAAGCTCTCGCCGGCAGCTCCTGGGAAATGGACAAAGAGACCATGCTTACTACTTACAAAGCCATAGGACGAACTGTGACAAATTATGCTGCACCTGTGTTTACGGAGAATCTCAAGGACACTAATTGGAGGAAGATACAGATCTGTAAAAATACTGCCCTTCGCACCGTGACGGGCTGTCATCTGACGTCCTCCCAGGATCACATTCACCAGGAAATCAACATGCTATCAGTCAAACAACACAACCTCCTCCTGTCCAAGCAATATGTTGTAGGGTGCTATCGCAGCGAACATCCTAACCAACATCTGATGGATAAAACTCCCCCACTCAGAAACATCAGAAATAACCTAAGGGATCTTGAGAGGGAGGTCCAAAGGTTCAAGAGGGTGCCGTTCGACAACGAAACTTACAAGACTGCCATTGCATCGATATACACCGAAGAGGCACGACGATCGATCCAAGACCTTCGCTCCAACCCGGTACTCTAGTCCCGTCCACCAAACATATCTTCCAACGAATTTACGCTGCCAAGGCGTACTAGGTCTACCCTAGCGCAGCTCCGATTTGGATGGTGTTCGAGACTAAACTCATACCTGTCTCGAATCGATCGAAACATTAACAATACGTGCCCCGCTTTCAATGGCACTCCACACGACGTCAGACATCTGTTTGAATGCCCAGAGGCCCCCACAAACTTAACACCTCTATCTTTGTGGGAAAACCCCATCGAGGTCGCATTATTCCTTGGCCTCGACATAGAAGGAGAAGATGAGGAGGCGTTTTTAAGTGACGCCCTATGATGAACCCCAAAGGTCGCTACAAGCACAACATGAAATTCACTGGTGATTAAAATACTTATTTGACAACTCAGTCAAATATAAACCGTCCCAGCAAACAATTTCTATCTTCCGCGATAAGAATGCGATTCGCCTTGGAAGATAAATTTATAGACGGGGATATCGTCATCATATCGCGGGAGTCACCCCCTTTGGGAGAAAATAGTTACCGAAAGCGAAACTTCCTGGAGAAACTTTGGCGAAACGAGTTTGCAATAAGAAAGCGAATCGCGGCGGGGATAAATCTACGAATTGACAAAATGACGCGTAGAAGAAACTAAACAAACTAAAACAAAGATTATTATCGCTTTTTATATTAGATTCATGCTTTTTTTATCTTACATATTCCTTGACGCTCATAATTCATATTTCATCCATTTTTACAATTGATATTTGTAGGATTCGAACCAGGTTCCCACGTTTGCAAGTCCATAGTGCTAACCGTTGCGCTATCTAGACTACAAACAGTGACAATGACACAGTCGCCGTTTCGTATTTTTTGTGAATTAGCGAAATATCATCTTGGCGATAGATTGGCGAATTGAAATCCTATCGCGATTCTTTCGCCTGAGGGATATCCCCTAATTATTGAAAAGGCGACAAATAATCTATAAATTTATCGCATAGAAGAATCGCCATCGTATCATCATTCCAAATGATACGAAATTGTTTGCTGGGGTAAGTGGTATTTTCACACAGTCTCAAAAATATTTAAGAAGCCTTAGATTAATCGCCAAATTATGTACTTAATGACACAAATCGGCAAACACAAAGAAACGAGAGTTAGAAACAATGTATCCAACGACCAATTTTAGCTGTAACTGGCTGTCTCCTGATGTCTTCCCAGGACCATCTACGTCAGGAAACGAGGACGATGCCTCTAAGGGACCACAACAAACAAACAGTACCTGGTGGGTTGTTACCGTGAGGAGCACCCCTATTCTGACCTCATGGACAAGATGCCGCCACCAAGGCATGTCAGGCGTGATTTGAGGGACCTCGAAAGAGACGTCCAGATGTACAAAAGGGACCCCTTCGACAACAACGCATACATAACAGCCATCGCAGCAATACACCACGAGGAAGTACAAGCATCAATTGCGAGACTAGGTCCAAACAAAGTCCTCTCGACACAACCACCAGCCATCTCTCCAGACGAGAGAACGCTTCCGAGAGCAACGAGGACGACACTTGCCCAACTTAGGTCGGGTTGGTGTTCGCGTCTAAACTCCTACCTGTCTCGCATTGATCGGGATGTTACGAACACATGCCCCGCCTGCAATGGTACACCTCATGATGTAGACCACATTTTCAGATGCCCAGCTGCACCCACACACCTGACCCCCAGATCGCTGTGGGAGAACCCTGTAGAGGCAGCTACCTTCCTATCACTCAACACCGAGGAAGACGAAGAACAACACAACATGTAACACACTCACACAACGAACTTGTGACCATTGCTACAACAACAACAACCAACTTTAGCAAGAGAGAAAAATATGATCTACGGCGATTAATTTAGACGTGAGAAACGAAAATTTGTTGACGAACAGTTGTTGAACATTAATAATAACCTAGCTACTAGGAACACGAGACAAACGTACAGGCTAGTAATCACTATTAAGAATGGCTATCAACCCAGGGGCCCTATTATGTAATTCGAATGGAACTGCTTTAGAAATTATAAAAATGTAAATCGAAAACCAATTTCTCCATTTTGAATATTCGATACAAGTTTGCATTCGAATCGAATACTCAAAGATTATTGAAATTGGGGAATTCGTTTTCGAGTTACATGGTATCATTTTCATTCTTTCGAAAACAATTCGATTCGAATCGAATTACATGATAGGGCCCAGGAGTAGCCTCTGTAAGGGCAAGGATGGAAACGTCATCAGTGATACTGATAGCAGCCTCAGATAACCTAGTCTGGCAAGGGCGTACCGAGAAGGCAATTAAACGGTTATTTGTGACTGAAACGACGTAAAAACACAGTCATTACACACGCAACACAACATTGTGCTCATACATTCATTACGCAAGTCATCAACCTTAAAAAAAACTCTCATCTGGTATCAAAACTGTTACAATTGAAGGGGAATGGTTTGTGGAAAGGTAAAATATACACAAAAATACATTCTAAAAAAGGAATAGAATTCCAATTTATATTTGACTGTCACCCGTACAATAATAGATCAGCACTTCATTTTAGATAAGGCGAATTATGATAAATCTCATTAAAACTAATATTATCCTAGAAATTTTAAATTTCAAAATAGACCTCATCCACGCATTGATCCGTTTCAGCTTTCGGGTGCTGCAAAATACAAAATAGACAACTTGTTATTAGCAAAATAAAATAAGAATAATTGCTTAATTCTTACCTCGTCGAGTTCAGTTACTAGTGCCGCGTCAGGATCTTCCGGCGGATTGTTCGTTTCTCCGCTCGCTGATGATACGATTGTATCTTTGTGCAATTTCATATGTCCCAATAAGTAGGTTTTTTTGGTGAAACCCTTTCCGCATACGTCACACCTAAGAAATAAATTTATCTAATTACTATTTCCAAATTCAGACGAAAAGCGATAAAATAAACTTACTTGAATTTCTTTTCGCCCGTATGGGTCAGTAAGTGAACATTTAAAACGTGAGCATAGGCGAATGCCTTACCACAGGTTGGACACTCGTATGGCCGCTCACCCGTATGCGTTCTACGAGGTGGGTGATAATTTATAAATAATAAGTAACTTTCTACGAAACTCGAAACACGATCGAGCACAACGGCGACCGAACTGAACACTGAACCAAAAGTGCGCCATCTTTTTGTCTCGGTGGTGGTTTGGTCATAGTTGTAGCTGGTTTGTGGTTGGTCGCACGCTGTGATCACGAACGGTTCGGTCGTGGTTGTGTTCCATCGTGTGTGGCGAACTTAAGATTTAGTGTGAAAAAAGGAAATGATACCTTTCGTGTTTAATGCGACTACCAAAGTCGGAGAACCGTCTGTCACAGTAATGACAGGCATATGGTTTTTGGCCTGTATGGACTCGCATGTGTCGTCTCAACTCCACATTTGCAACGAACGCGCGATCGCAGAATCTAGAAGTGAAAGAAATGTGGATAGAAGCGTATTGTTAATTATAAACTACGATTCCCTGCTGAATAACATAAGAACACCTCAAACTAATAATTAAAAAGCACAATTTGACAAATATTGAATTCAAACTTACTCGCACGCAAAAGGTTTTTCATTTCGATGTCTTCGCATATGACTATCAAGTGCATGTTGATATTTGTATGTGTTACCGCAAACTTCGCAGATTTTCATCGGTTTTCCATCCTCACGTCCAGCTTTCCGTACATAAGTGACACTTGTTAGATTTTCCACGATTTCCTGTATGTCGCCTGTGTATTGTTGAACTGGTTGTGTTTTGCGCGGACGACCCTTGCGATTGATATTTTTCGGTAACACTTGTTTATTTCGTTTCTTAGCAGACGGTTGATTGATATCCACTTCATCCTGGAAGCGCAAAAAAAAAATTATTATCAATAAGGATTTACAAGATTTCGTTGTACAACTTACCAACTGTTCATCTTTCTCGACAGTATCAAATACTTCTACTAAATTTTTCTCATTAAACGTGTCTTCTTCGTCCGGGTTCATTGATTTGGTCCGAAAATTGGCCAAAGGCTGGTCATCTTCATCCAATCGATCGTCCAATTCGTGCACTACGAAATCATCATCGTATGAGTTGGTATCTTGATCGACCAGTTCTTCTGGGTCCTGTTTAAATTCCAACACCTCACTTTTGATAACAAGTGGATCCGAGTTTTTCTTAACTTTTATTCGTTTCAGCTCCAAGCCGACGGGAAGTTTATATTTATAAACTTCACCACTGGATGAAGGGATCTCCACGTCATTTATGTTTGCTTTAAGTAACGATTTCAAGATTATGTTGGTACTTTCACAATTGTTGCGAAATCTATATGCAACCAGAAGATCTTCGTAGCAGGCGAAACATATTTGTTCTGGCAGACTCGCCCCATCGTCGAACTGTATGGAAGAAAAATGAGTGCATATTTGGTAAATCCTCAGTTATGTTTAGCTGATATGAAAATAACAGTGTTTCATCGTATTGGCATTCTTCGCTGAGTATGTATATAACTATTATAACAGATAACAACATGTCATACACTGAACCAAAGAAGTAGTGATGTATAACACAGTAACGAGTCGCTCTTTTTGAACGACTCAACAGGATAAACGAAAGATTCGGCACAACGACACAGCCTTCGAGTCGTTCAATTTAAGAATGACTCACTGTAAAATTAATTCCCAAACTAGCTTATCGCATAAATACTACCCAACGCATAACCAATCCAAGCTCATTTCTCATTACATATAATGTACTACAATACATTCATTCACTCACACCCCATCCCATTATCTATCTAAAACTAAAACTACCATCATTTATCTACCAAAGCAATCCCATCAAAATCCATTCATATTCATCTCTATGCAGTATGCAATGCACGTATTGTGTATACTTCTAAATATACTACTCAAAACAAAATAAGGGCCACCCGAATATTTTTGCTTCGATAACTAATTTTTATGAATGCCGTTATTTTTCAAGTGTTTTGTTTACGATAACAATGAATGGGGCATGGAGGAATGGCGTGAGGTGCTTTTCACGGATGAGTGTCAAGTGAAGTTTTTTTTTAATGACAATCGACGTATGAGAGTATGGAGAACCACAAAAAACAATCGGAAAATTATTAGTGGCCCTTATTTTGTTTTGAGGAGTATATATACGCAACAACCCATGCTGACTGCAAACATATCAAAAATCATTTACTTACGCCGCGTCGCACCGCACAGCCAAGTTTCTCCAAATACAGAAAACAATCCCAACATTCTAAAACAAAAGTAACCGTCTTACGTATCATCATCTCAAGCTCAACTTTAGATGAAACCAAACAAAAACCCATAGCTTCCACTTCGTTCTGACAGGGCAAATACACAACAGCGTGGCACGCTTTTGTTCTCACGCTTGTAACACTTGTATCGAGCGTGGACTGGAAAGTGAGCGGCATTGGATTGTGGACCGTTCACACGACCACGATTCAGTTTATCCCATAAATCATTCTGTTTCAAGCAGTTACACCATTACTTTTTATACCCTAGTTTTAAATAAACTGTTTTGTGGCCATAACTTCTAAAATATAAGGAATTTCGCCAAAATGGTGGCAAAAATGCGAAATTCCTTATATTTTAGAAGTTATGGCCACAAAACATGGAGCATTCATCCCCACTATTTGGATGCTCCTCAGCCTTCTCCCTACATATCCCCTCCTCCCCTCTCTATTTAAGATTCGTTAAAAAAGAGCGATACAAAATCGTATCGCGCAAAAAGATTCGTTCAAAAAGAGCGACACGAAATCGACTCGCACAAAAAGATTCGTTCAAAAAGAGCGATACAAAACCGTATCGTACAAAAAGATTCGTTCAAAAAGAGCGACATAAAATTGACTCGCACAAAAAGATTAGTTCAAAAAGAGTCAAAAGAGTTCGCCCGGGATGGCAGCCTCCTTTTCATAGGAAATAGTGGTCCGATCGGGCTGGCTCGAACTAAAGGATATTGGGGGGTCGCTAACTCCGAATCTGGGGTCAAAAAAGAGAAAAAAAATTGGGGCCGCCCATCCCAGACTGCCAGCCCCGCTTTCATGGGAAATAGTGGTCCGATCGGGCTGGCTCGAACTAAGGGGTATTGGGGGGTCGCTAACTCCGAATTTGAGGTAAAAAAAAGAGAAAAAAAAATTGGGGTCGCCCATCCCAGTCTGGCAGCCTCGTTTTCATGGGAAATAGTGGTCCGATCGGGCTGGCTCGAACTAAAGGGTATTGGGGGGTCGCTAACTCCGAATCTGGGGTCAAAAAAGAGAAAAAAAATAAATTGGGGTCGCCCATTCCAGACTGGCAGCCCCGCTTTCATGGGAAATAGTGGTCGGATCGGGCTGGCTCGAACTAAGGGGTATTGGGGGGTCGCCAACTCCGAATCTGGGGGTCAAAAAAGAGAAAAAAAAGTTGGGGTCGCCCATCTACGACTTTTATTGAATATGTTATTAACCAAGTTTCAGACTCTTTGCATGACTCATTTTGAACGACTCTTTTTGAACGACCCTTTTTCAACGACTCATTGGAAAGAGTCAGAGCTTATGTGCTGGCACAGTGAAAAGAGTCATTATGCCCATCACTACAAAGCAGCTATAAGAGATAATTTAACCTTATTGCACTATTAGCCCAGGAAATGAATGCTCATTTAGGGGGTCTGGACAGAAATGCCGATACCACAAAAATGAACTATGGGGTTTTGTTTGGGCTAGTTAGGAGATAAACATACTAAAAGTCACCGAACCTACGAGGTGTGGAAAAGGGAGGGGGGACGAAGAAGGTGCCATTTTTCTATTTTTCGCATATATTTCGAAAACCGTTTGCCGTAGCAAAAAAAAAGTTACGTGATTAAATTAAAGAGCACTAAATTCTCCATAATAATGTCTCATTCGTTTTTTCATATCTTTTATAGTTTAAGAGATTCATAGATGCTTATCAAATTCGCACATTTTCAAAAAAAAAAAAATGCCTCACGTTTGCCAAGTTCTTTTCTTTTTATTTTTTTTTTTTGTTATTCATTGCACAAACAAGTTGTCATGGAAAAAAATGCAGTTAATAATTACTAATACTAATTATTGTAGTATTGTATATTGAGCTAATCAAAAGTTAAACTAATTTGAAAATTTGGTTTAAATTACGATATTAACTTGTATAACACAATCGTATAAAAATGTTATTCGGCAAGGAGGTGGGTAGGTAAGGTTAGGTTAAAAGGGTTGCTTAAGCACACTTAGACCACCACTGGGTCCGTTGTGATACCCCTGGACTCAGCAACTGAGACCAACTCACTCGTTAAACCAGCCTGAGCTCACAATGAAGCGATGTAGCTTAGGAGGTGGGTAAAGTGGAGTGTGCGGAAATCGCAGACCTCGGTTTTTCTTCTAATTCTTGTTTGTGGGATGTAGGCGAATGCCTTCAGTTGAAAAGAATTAAGTTGTGAGAATTGAGAAAAGCAAGTTGACCGCCTGACTTATGTGATGGAAAACCAGCAAAACGGTCACCACTCATCGTATAAATCTCAACTTAGTCTCAAATTATTCAGGTTTCAGTTGTCGTAGCAGCAACGCCTACTGGCATGGAAGGGGTTTAGCAGCCCTTAGCAATTGCTGGTGAATGATTCGCTCCTGTGCGTAGAACCGGCTAAAAGTAGTAAACCTACGACAAAATGGAATAAGACCCTTTGTGTTGGAATTGTGCATTTATTTATATACGAGTAATTAAAGGTTATGTAGTTTAAGTTAAATAAATAACCAGTTGCTAAGAAACTCCTAACCGCTTTCCATCCCTTATCAAACAGGATTTTTAGTATATGTATTCTGTAGGCAATTTTCAACTGGGGATATTTCAGCCTTTATTGTCTGCGCTTATGCCCACTTGTTTCGAGCCTTGGTTTTGCCGTTTGCTCGGTAACTATTCATGCTACTGATGTCCCAGATACCTCAAACTAACGTCGTCGTCGTTTAATAAATATTTTATTAAATATATTGCTGGTGAGTGATAATTATTCTTTAATAAGCTCAAACTAAAGCTAATCAATTTATCTACAAAGCAATCTGATGACTTACCTCGAGAGATAAATACTTTGTTCTATATAGAATAACGAAATAAAGATTTTTAATCAATTTTCGAACAGCTGTTTCTGGGAATATTTTGCACATATTGATATGATTTTTATACAAAATCGTAGGAAATATATTGATTTTTCAAAGTTGTTAGAACATTTTCCTGTAGCATACATACTTTAGAAGGTATTGAAAGATCTTTGATTTTTTTGTCCGGTAGGCTAAATTTAACCTAATTGTTTTTTTTTCATTTTCTATGTAACTGGTGGGGGGCGGGCCAAGTCTTAGCGATAAGACAGTTTGGAAAAAGGCAGATAGCTGTAGCCTGAATAGCTGACCAACACCTAAGCGTCTCAGGTTTAGTAGGATGGAATGATTTGTGTAGCTGGACCTGCAACATAGTTGTGTGAACTCCGGCACGTGTACTAAACCATCTGAAGCAGCTATCTTCCGAGGCCATCCCCTGAATGGGGTTAAGCGAACTGCTGACAACTCGTCCTTGCAAAAACCACTCCATGTCAAGAAACCTAGAACAAAAGCCTCGAATTGGACGGATCAACAACGACGACCATGCAAACGACTAAACGATTATTCTTTCGGATCCTGGAATCTTCGCTCTCTGAACAAAACGGGGTGCCGAGAAGGCCCTCCTTCAACAGGTCATACAAACTGAGCATTACTGCAGTCCAGGAAACAAATTGGCTTGGCAACGAGATCAATGACAAGAAATCGCACACAATTTTTACAAGTGGCAAACCATCGGGCCGCAAGGAGTTTGGAGTAGCATTTATAGTAAACAATCACCTCAAGCCGCACATTACTGACTTCAAACCCATAAATGAACGGCTATGTGCGATTCGCATTAAGACTCGATTATTCAATCTCTGGCTCAGCAATGTCCATGCCCCCACTGAAGTTAAAAGATGAGTTCTATGCCCACCTTGAGACTCGCTTCGACTCACTTCCAACAAACGACGTCAAATTGCTGCTGGGAGACTTTAACGCGAAAGTCGGAAATGAAAGTTGACACCGGGGGACCACTGGAGGCCGGAGTCTCCATGAAGAATGTAACGAAGACGGCCAGCGACTTATCGACTTCGCCTGCAGCAGGAATCTAGTCGTAAGCTCTACGTGTTTCCCGCATAGACGCATTCACAAGCAGACCTGGAAATCTCCAGACGCACACACCGTCAACCAAATTGATCACGTCCTCATTTGCAGGAGATGGGCGTCTAGTGTGATGGATGTCCGCTCCTATCGAGGACCAAACTGCGACTCAGATCATCACTTGGTGAAGACGACCTACATATGTAGAATTTCCTCAGTGCAATAATCGAGAATCAGCCCTCCCAAAATTTTTGCGGTTGATAAGCTTCTGAGCGATGCTACGGCGGTGGCGTATACTACCGCCCTTGAGAAAAGATGTCGGGATGTCGTAGAGAAGGTCGTGGGATATAAAGCCCGGCGAGCGCGAAATTACTGGTTCGACGAAGAATGGAAAAATTCACTTGACGCGAAAAACGAGGCCTACAGACAATGGATTTAACGAGGAACCAGAGCCAGAAGAGAAAAATATGACGAGCTACGGCGAATATCGAATAGAATAATAGACGTAAGAAACGTAAATACTTTGACGAGCAGTTGCTGAACATAAACGAAAACTTAGCTAATAGGAACACCATACAAGCGTATAAACTAGTAAATACAATTAAGAACGGCTACCAACCCAGGACTAGCCTTTGTAAGGACAAGGATGGAAACATCAGCGACACCGATGGCATTAACAAACGATGGGCCTCCTATTTTGAAGAGCTTCTGAACCTACCATCTAACGTCCCCACACAAGAAGCTCTCGGCCATATTGTTGATCCAGGCTCACCCATACAACCCCCGACAGTAGAGGAAGTTGATCTCGCGTTGCGGTCACTAAAACGAAATAAGGCGCCGGGTGCTGACGAGATTCCACCTGAACTGCTAAAATTCGGTGGAACGGGTTTAGGTAATACCATACATCAATTACTCTTGCGAGCATGGGAGGACGAGGAGGTCCCAGACGATTGGGGCAGAAGCATCATCTGTCCAATTCATAAAAAGGGAGAAGAGAATTACAGGGGCATCTCACTAGTTTGTACGTCCTATAAAATTTTGACGAAAATTCTGGAAAATAGAATAAAACCGTACGCCGAACGAATCATTGGCGAATATCAAAGCGGTTTCAGACCTGGTCGCTCCACAACCGATCAGGTCTTTACAGTCAAACAGATACTCCAGAAGTTCTGGGAATACAACGTAAACGTATACCAAATCTTTGTCGACTTCAAGCAAACATACGACAGTATCGGTCGTGGAGTACTGTACAACATCATGCTGCAATTTGGTATACTGGCCAAGTTAGTGCGACTGGCAAAGATGACGATGACTAACTCCGTCTCACAAGTCAGGATCCAGAATAGACTTAATAATCTATTTGAAACACGCACTGGTCTGAAACAGGGCGATGGACTGGCGCCGACGCTCTTCAACCTAGCACTGGAATACGCTATTCGGGCTATGAGTATGGACAACAGCAAGACGCTACTCATCAAGTCGACACAATTAGCAGTGTAGCCAACGACATCAACATCATGTCCCGAAAATTGGCCGACGCAGAAAAACTTCTGACGCTCGACACCGCTGCAAAAGAAGTTGGACTACGTATCAACGAGGATAAAACTAAAATAATGATGCAATCGACGACAAGGACACCTGCACAACCGAGCATCAATGTGGGGGACCTCAACATCGAGTTCGTGAACAACTTAATATACCTGGGCTGCAACTTGTCAAGGGACGCCCACGAAACTGGCGAAATCAAGCGACGGATACAGTTAGCTAATGAAATCGAAGCATGTGCACAGAAACACGAAGCTCCGCGTGTACAAAACCATTATACGACCAGTGCTATGCTATGGCTGCGAAGCATGGATCCTAACTCCAACCTCCGGAAACATGCTAGACACATTTGAACGTAAGGTTCTACGGCGAATTTTCGGGGCAGGGCATGTATTGTACAAAGAATGGACATGATCTCATGCCAAAGAGAGTAATGAATGCAGAACTTGTCGACGGAGCGAGACTGCCTAGACGACCGAGATCTCGTTGGGAGAGCTCAGTAGGTGTGGACGCCGCGCAACTACTGGGCCTCCAAAATTGGAGGACAACGATCCAGGCGGCCAAGGCCCGACGTTGGGCTGTCGCGCCACGATGATGATGCAAATGAGGGGTACAGTATTCACACTTTGCCAATTGGAAACGGATCTGTCCTGTTGGAAAACTAACTAAAAACGAAAACTACACCAAGCACGAAATTATTTACCTCTATACTGGAGCACAGCATAATCTTCTCCGAAAGCGTCACATTTTTCTCGTCTTTTTCATAAATAGATTTCATCTCGCCTTGTTGCAAACACACTAGACACACTGAATTCCAATCCACAACTAACTCCATCATGCATTAGCTAATAATGTCCAAAATTATAATCTTCGAGTAAGTTTGTTCGGGGCCTTGTTTTTTTTCAGCAGTAAATAGAGAAAATAACTTTTGGCCAAAGAACTAGAAGCTTTTGGCGACAAATGCAATGTCAAAAAGACACTCACAAAACAATGCTTCTTCTTCTTGATGGTTGTTATGGAAATTGGTTATGGAGTGATTTGATGGGCAAATGATTGAGTGGCTTCCGCAGAGGGTCTGTAATACAACCTCTCCATAGGTTACACAATTCGACTTTTTACTAGTCAAGAAGTAAGAAGAAGACAGTTGTAATTTCCAATCCTTTCCAATCAGTTTCCAACTGGCTTGACCCTGCTTTTTTTTCGGTAAGCACTTTGACAAGATAATTATTTTCCTAAAAAATCACGCAATATACATTTATCTAATGCTTATCTTTCGTCTTTAGTGATATAAAATGGGTGGCTGGGCTCTTGAAGTTGGCAAAATGGCATTATACCTAACATTTCCCGTGGCACTGTTTCACCTCTTTAACCAACCGGCCTATTTTGAAGAGTGGGTAACAAAAACTAAGCGCGAAATCTATCCACCGGAAAATAAGAGCAACCGAGAAGAAATCCAGGGGGCGATACGCCAAATGCGCGAGAAAAAGGACGTGGAAATGATGCGAGCATTAGAGCAGTTCGAACAGAGAGAAAAAATCGCGGCTGCCAATGTAGCACGATAGTATTAATCGAACTTAGTGTATTGTATTTAGTGCGGTTAATCTGTAGAATATTAAGTGTGTATAAATAAACCTAATAGGCTGCGTGTGAAAGGAAATCGTGGATTTTATTACACCATTCCGGTTGCAGCTTTCACCTTTGTTTTGACAATCAGCTGTTTTTGGGGGTCACACGTGTGCTTACGGCTGACCTCCCTCCTGTGCCCGTCTATGTCAAAAGATGTAAACATAACCAAATCGCCGGAGTTTGTAGAAGTGTGTCGGTCGCGATGGGCAAGCATAAGAAATTTTTGAAGTCAGAAAAGGCGAAAACTAAATTGAAAGGGGCCAAATTGCCGAAAGGACTGAACGTCACGAAGACTGATTTCAAAGTAAAAAAGATTATTATCAAGGAACAACTGAAGGAAACAATTCTAGAGGAGGGCAAGAGGAAGCAAAATGTAAAGGTAAAGTATTTAATTTTTGTTTGTAATGTATAGCGAATGTAATCCGGATGGCGCAATTGTTAGCACGTTCGCCTTGTGTGCATTCGATAAAGGCCTACTCAGCTGTTATATGAGTACCTACTATTCGGGGTAAATAACGCAATTGAGCGAGTTGTTGACCACAGACCTCTAAAGGTGGACATTCACGGAGAAGCCACATAGCCAAATGACTTCCCCCGATGCCAAAACTCACAGTGTGGGTGTAAACTGATGGCTTTGCAATTGATATTCGGCTCGCCCAAAAATCCACGAGCCAGGACCCGACTTCACGCCGACAGGAGCCGCATATTTGGCTACAACCGGTCGTTCTCTTTTGCTGAGGTTTCCCTTTTGATTTTTCCCCAAATTAATAAATTAACAGAATCGTGTTTTGCACTCTAATTTCAGGAATTGTTAACGCGTCTCAAGCACCACAACAGCTCCTTTCGGACAACCGCACTTCGATCACTCGTCGAATACTTTACTCTGCAACAGGATGAAATTCATCGAGACTTGGGAGCCTTAATACAAGGCATCGCTGGCGTTTCGTTGGATATCGAGAAAGACATTCGCCGAGAATCTTTCAAACTTCTCGGCACGCTTTTCTCGTTAGTGCCTTTCTCTTCAATTGAGCCCTTCTTCCAAATCATTTCTTCTTATTTGCGCTGCGCCATGACACATATTCAACAATCAATCCAGGAAGACTCACTTCTTATGCTTGATGTACTTCTCATTCATGTGCCCCATTTAGTGGCCGGGAACAGTAATCGAATATTTTCCAATTTTCTCGATATGATATCAAAATTCCGAACAGATGCGAAACCCGGACGTACATTAACAACCAACTTGGGCAATAAGATTACAACTATTAAGTGGCGAACGAAAATTTTGGAACGGCTAAAGGATATGTTGGCGACCATGATAAAACATAAACAGTCTACGATGCAATCCGCGGATGGAGACATTGATAAAGACAAGGGTCAGCTGAAACTATTCATACCGAATGTTGATATGTTCTTTCCCGTCTACAGGACGAATCTGAACCGATCCTACGATTTAACTAATGTTTTAGTTCGCTCCAGAGATGTGACTAAGGACACGGAGAGTGATCGACTTAAAATGTACATTAGTCAGTTGATCCCACTATTATTCGAATCGTGGTTAGAAGTGCGAAGTTTTGACCGGCAAGAAATTCGAAGGGGACACATTTTGCTTTCAAATGATGCCGCCTCGACACTGAAAACTGTTTTAAACATTCTTATCAATTTGTGGAAGTTGGCAGTAATTTGTGATAAAGAGGAGAATGACGACGAAGTTGGTGAATGGTTTGTGAAGACATGTCGCGATGAATTCAATGACCACATGATGAATGGATTCCCTTATCAACAATCCGACGGAAGTGGAGGTGGGTAACGCGCATTTTTTTTTAATCTCTCAAAGACATAGGACGAGTATTTACATTTATTTGCAGTTTCTAAAACGAAATCAAAAGGACAAGCCACTGATCGTGAAGTTTTTGAGTCGGGCGGTCCACATTGTTTGAATCAAAATTTAAATTTGATCTATCTGTATTGTATATTAAATGTTTCTGAGAAACGATTGAATACTGAACAGGCCACGCAATTTTTGCGATTTTTAACAGGTAATAGCATAGCATTTTGTAAACGCCCTTCTTGCAGCTGATTATGAATTTTGTTTTCAGACAACATTCAATCATTCAAACAATGCCCCGTTGAATGGATATCGCCAATGCCTCAGACATTGTGCGAAGTACTATACACAAATGGCGCTTATTTTCTTGAAATCGATGAGAATAATACGAAAGCTCTATTGCGAACGGTGTTGGACTGTTTCCGAAATGAAATGTTTGGGCGCGAGAATAAAAGCAAGATTCTCACAATACTTTGCGACATTATTCTGAAAAATGAATTGTATACGGCGTATGGGTAAGTTATTTTCTATTATAATTTTGTTTATTAAAATTTCATTATTGTATATTTTTTTTTGCTTCAGTAATCATATTTATTTTATTATAAAATCATTTGTCTACTTTTCCTTTTTGCCTTTCTTTATCGCGGTCTCTATTAGTTTGCTCCGGTTTTTTATATATCAAGAACTAATTTAGCTTTGAGGGTAGGTAAATAGCTTCAAAGCTACATTGGTTTTAGTGTTATAACTTTTCTACTAAAAAAATTATTAAATTTTAATGAAATCAAATAATAATACGTACATTCAATAGGTCCAGTGAATTTGATGGATGGCTGAATGAATTACCCGATATGCTTTGCAAACCACAAGTTTTGCAAAATGTTATAACAACCCTGAGTCAATTAGGAAAGCAAAAGAGCCAGGCATTTTTACAAGCTCTTCGCAAATCAGCATTTACAATTGTTGGTGAGTATTAAAAAAAAATAAGATATCATAAGTGTTTTGTAATGGTCCCTGGAGGTTTGGGAACTAGTTTTATTTCTGTGTCGTCGTTTTCTCAAATTATCTGCCGTTTGATTGCACGGGTCTCTTAGTCATTCTCTGCAATGCTCTTAAGTCCAAGCTGCAATTGTCTACCTTTTTGGTTGGCAGATCGTCTAGTTTTATCTCCGACATATTTGTTCTGCTTGTCCGGGTTTTTTGCGTCAGAACCTTCGTTTTGGACTTGATAATTTGTGGACCAACTTTCTGCGCTGCTTGATCGGAAGCTTGCAGCATTTCGTTCGCTTCCTTGGCTTATGTTGACACGATGTTAATTATTAATGTCATCCGTCTATCCAACTATTTGGATGTCTGTCACTATAAGGGTTTTGGTTATGTCCACCGGTAATTTTTGGACCACGAATACGAGATTAAATAACATGGGTGCCAGCCTGTCGCCGTGCTTTCAGTCCGACTCGGGTGTTAAATGCCTCGATCAAGTTGGTAATTTCAACCTGCGTCGTATGCGATGCTGTACTTGAGTTTTCTGCACAATAGGCGTTTTTTTTGTGTATCTATCGAAAATAGAGTAGGGTAACGAACACGCATTACACAAACAACAAGTCGCTTGTTGTTGGTGTAATGCGTGTTTTTTACCCTACACTACACTGAATAGATACGCAAAGTGTCACCACAGACTGTCGAACTCGAACACACGAACCTGGTACAAATGTCCTTTGACACACACACACACTTGACATAGCTGTGAAGAAAACCAGTCCACTTGTACTAGGTTCGTGTTCGAGTTCGACAGTCTGTGGTGACACTAATGTTTTTTTTCTGGAGACGAGTTGTCGGCCAATCGTCCCATTGCCTCAGCCAAATGTCTTACCGTTTCTGGTAAGCGATGCCGCTACCAAGGTGCGCCCGCATGGAAGGCTATGATAGAGGTCTATGGGCCGTCTAGGGATCTCACACGATCGGATAGCCAAGCTGCGATATGGTCTCTAGAATCAGTTCTTGTTACATCTAAAACTGTTGAGAACTGTCGTTCGGCACGCATGGAAATAGTCAGTTTTATCAATATTTGTTTGAATTCCAGGTCACAGTGGCCATACTAGCAACTGTATGTCTGATGAGCTTGGTGGCCAGGGGATAATTAGGGTTTACTCATGGGAATCTTAACCCTATTAAAATACCTATTGTAACTTGTAAAATGGAAACTGCGGCGGCTAACAGGGCCAGTACAAAATGACTTAGCAGCAGCAAATGTCACTAATTAGCGATTCAGCACAATCGCCTTGTTGCGAGCACCGTCTGATTTTGACTTAGCAAATTTCTTAAAAAATGTACTTCAGGAAACACAAATGTAAATATCGCTTAATACCTCCTAAGGTATGTGTCCTGCTGAAAAGTCATTCACAACTTTTTGAGAAAGTATTCAATTTCTTAAAATTTTATATCTAAAGCTGCTGGCTTCGTACGTGCAAGCTTTAAAAAAAAAACTCTTCAAACGTTGAACGTTTCTGAAACGCAAGAAATGTCCGTTTTGGTGACACATATTGTCAAATATCGAGAAAAGTACTCATCCTACGAAAAAAAAACTTGTCAGTAATAAGCACGTAGGAATTCAATTATTATTTATTTTAGGAACATGCAACGTCCGTAGGATTCATAGTTACTTTATGTATTAATGTTCTTGCAAATGTACAAGTGCGAATCATTTTCAATTTAAATTGGAATTGTTTGTGACACTTGGTTTCATTCTGCACACCAACTTAGTATGCGTCTGTAGCTTAGCTCGGTAACGCACCGGGCATTTTTTGCTACTCGAAACACGGTCTCTGCGGTTCGCGCCCCGCAACGGGACCAACTATTTTTTATTCTCAAATTCCCTCTGAATTAATTTCTCCGAGCTTAGTGGTTTCGTATGGATAGTAGCACTCATCAGGTCTTGCATCTTTGCAGCTATCCGTGTGTAAATAAAATTGCCAGGGAACAAATATCTCCACTTCTCACCCTCTCTCCACCCCTCTAGTGAGTTAATATAAGTGCTTCACACCATCTAGACCTCCACGGTCGAGTTTTCAAGTAAAATCACGCCTTCACGGCTTATACAAACAGAATTCTCACACTTTCGTGGTCGTCTTGCACATGGATAGCTGCAAAGTGAAAAGTTTTCCGAGGAACAACTCTCCAAAATTGGAAAATTTCCCGCAAAGATTAAAAATCTTCATATTGGTGTTGTATATCGGAACACCGAACTTAATGTGAGGACAGAGGTCGAGGCATGGTAGTTCAGACCGTCCGTGACATCTAAGTGTCAAAACCTCCTAAACATTGGGCGCATTCGGGTGTCACGGAAAACAGCGTAATGCGCTGCATAGAAATGGCGAATTCCTAAGCAGCACAAAACAATTTTTTTTTGTGACGCCCGAATGGTATGCTGGCTCACCTGTTGTAAATTGACATGCCTGCATTCACAAATCGGTAGCACTACTTGAGCGCTCCTATTTTTGCCCCAATTTTGCACTGAATTACAACAACAAAAATGGGAGCGCTCAGGTAGCGCTGTGATTTGCGAATGCAGGCCATTCGTTCGAACTGTCAAATCTCCGCTAAGCCAAGACAGCGAACAAATTTTGTGCTGCCTAAAAGTGTTAGCGCCTAGCTATTTGCGTTAAGTTTAGCAGTGGTTTAGCGCAACATTCGGAGTACAAATTACGAGGCAGCACTTAAAGCTAGCTAGCAACCGTGACTCCCGAATGCACCCATTACACAAACATAACTAGCTCAGCTATTGATAGTGTGGGCGGGATCTGTTGTGGCTACAACTGCCTCGCTTGACGTTACAAAAACCCAGGATACCATGCAAATATCAACCATCTCCTTACCGGTTAACATCGCCTCTTGCTCGGTAACTTTAATGCTCACCATGAACTCTGGCACTCCAACCTCAACAACGACGCCAGAGGAATCTCAATAACTGAACAGCTTGATGCCTCCGATTTCTGTACCCTAAATGACGACATCCCCACTCGCATCGCCGGTACATGTTCCAGTTCTCCAGACATCAAGATTGCTAGTGCTAGTCCATAAACGAAACACAATGGGAGCCGGTCCTAACACTATCTTCAGACCACCTACCAATCGTAATAAGGCGACAAACATATCTGCCGAATACCGCACGTTTGTCAACCACAATAAGGCTGACTGGAACGGTTTCACCTCCTATACCAACGCTAAATTCCTCGTTCTGCCAACGCCAGCCAACGTTCGTACAGCCGAATCCAACATACGCAAAGTCCTGAACAAAGCGGCTGCGAAGTTCATTCCTGCAGGACGGATTCCGAAAATTCGGCCCAACTTTGCAACCATCATCATCATCATCGTGGCGCGACAGCCCGACGTCGGGCCTTGGCCGCCTGGATCATTGTTCTCCAATTATCTCGGTCACGTGACCGCGTCCTCCAACTTTGGGAGCCCAGCAGCTGCGCGGCGTCCACACCTACTGAGCTCTCCCAACGAGATCTCGGTCGTCCTCGCAGTCTCGCTCCGTCGACTCGTTCTGCATTCATTACTCTCTTAGGCATGCGATCGTCGTCCATTCTTTGTACATGCCCTGCCCATTGAAGTCGTTGTAGTTTGACGATTTTCGAGACTTGCAGCTCATCGTACATTTCATACAACTCATGGTTGTACCGGATGCGCCATCCATCTCGATCGCAAACAGCCCCGAAAATTCGCCGTAGAACCTTACGTTCAAAAGTGTCTAGCATGTTTTCGGAGGTTTGAGTTAGGGTCCATGCTTCGCAGCCATAGCATAGCACTGGTCGTATAATGGTTTTGTACACGCGGAGCTTCGTGTTTCTGTGCACATGCTTCGATTTCATTATGGGGAGAACCGAGAAAAAAGTCTTATTAGCTAACTGTATCCGTCGCTTGATTTCGTCAGTTTCGTTGGCGTCCCTTGACAGGTTGCAACCCAGGTAAATGAAGTTGTTCACGAACTCGATGTTGAGGTCCCCCACGTTGATGCTTGGTTGTGCAGGTGTCCTTGTCACCGATTGCATCATTATTTTAGTTTTACCCTCGTTAATACGTAATCCAACTTCCTTTGCAGCGGTATCGAGCGTATGCAGAAGTTCTTCTGCGTCAGCCAATCTTCGGGACATGATGTTGATGTCGTCGGCGTACGCTGCTAATTGTGTCGACTTGATGAGTAGCGTCTTGCTGTTGTCCATATTCATGGCCCGAATAACGTATTCCAGTGCTAGGTTGAAGAGCGTCGGTGCCAGTCCATCGCCCTGTTTCAAACCAGTGCGTGTTTCAAATAGATCAGTAAGTCTATTCTGGATCCTGACTTGTGAGACGGAGTTGGTCATCGTCATCTTTGTCAGTCGCACTAATTTGGCCGGTATACCAAATTGCAGCATGATGTTGTACAGTACTCCACGATCGATACTGTCGTATGCCTGCTTGAAGTCGACAAAGATTTGGTATACGTTTACGTTGTATTCCCAGCACCTCTGGAGTATCAGTTTGACTGAGAAGAGCTGATCGGTTGTGGAGCGACCAGGTCTGAAACCGCTTTGATATTCGCCAATGACTCGTTCTGCGTACGGTTTTATTCTATTTTCCAGAATTTTCGTCAAAATTTTATAGGACGTACAAACTAGTGAGATGCCCCTGTAGTTCTCACACCGCAGTTTATCTCCCTTTTTATGAATTGGACAGATGATGCTTCTGCGCCAATCGTCTGGGATCTCCTCGATCTCCCATACTCGCAGGAGTAATTGATGTATGGCATCAACTAGACTAGACTCGTTCCACCGAATTTTAGCAGTTCAGCTGGAATCTCGTCAGCGCCCGGCGCTTTATTTCGTTTTAGTGACCGCAAGGCGAGATCAACTTCCTCTACCGTCGGGGGCTGAATGGGTGGGCCTAGATCAACAATATCGTCGGGAGCTTCCTGTGTGGGGATGTTAGATGGTCGGTTTAGAAGCTCTTCAAAATATGAGGCCCATCGCTTGCCAATACCATCGGTGCCGCTGATGATGTTTCCATCCTTGTCCTTACAAAGGCTAGTCCTGGGTTGGTAGCCATTCTTAATTGTATTTACTAGTTTGTACGCTTGTCTGGTGTTCCTATTAGCTAAGTTTTCGTTTATGTTCAGCAACTGCTCGTCAAAGTATTTACGTTTCTTACGTCTAATTATTCTATTCGATATTCGCCGTAGCTCGTCATATTTTTCTCTTCTGGCTCTGGTTCCTCGTTGAATCCATTGTCTGTAGGCCTCGTTTTTCGCGTCAAATGAGTCTTTGCATTCTTCGTCGAACCAGTCATTTCGCGCTCGCCGGGCTTTATATCCCACGACCTTCTCTGCGACATCCTTGATGGTACCCTTGAGTTCTTCCCAGAACCCATGGACGCCTGTGTTGCTGATGTTGTGTAGCATAGGTGATAGTGTTTCCTCAAGGGCGGTAGTATACGCCACCGCTGTAGCATCACTCAAAAGCTTATCAACCGCAAAGATTTTGGGAGGGCTGATTCTTGATTGGTGCACTGAGGAAATTCTACATCTGTAGGTCGTCTTCACCAAGTGATGATCTGAGTCGCAGTTTGCTCCTCGATAGGAGCGGACATCCATGACACTAGACGCCCATCTCCTGCAAATGAGGACGTGGTCAATTTGGTTGACGGTATGTGCGTCTGGAGACTTCTGCTGCTGAATGCGTCGATGCGGGAAGCACGTAGAGCTTACGACTAGATTCCTGCTGCAGGCAAAGTCGATAAGTCGCTGGCCGTTATCGTTACATTCTTCATGGAGGCTGTGGCCTCCAGTGGTCCCCCGGTGCCAACTTTCATTTCCGACTTTCGCGTTAAAGTCTCCCAGCAGCAATTTGACGTCGTTTGTTGGAAGTGAGTCGAAGAGAGTTTCAAGGCGGGCGTAGAACTCGTCTTTTACTGCGTCTTCTTTAACTTCAGTGGGGGCATGCACATTGATGAGCCAGAGATTGAAGAATCGAGTCTTGATGCGAATCGCACACAGCCGTTCATTTATGGGTTTGAAGTCAGTAATATGCGGTTTGAGGCGATTGTTCACTATAAATGCTACTCCAAACTCCTTGCGGCCCGATGGTTTGCCACTTGTAAAAATTGTGTGCGATTTCTTGTCATTAATCTCGCTGCCAAGCCAATTTGTTTCCTGGACTGCAGTAATGCTCAGTTTGTACTTTTCGACCTGTTGAAGGAGGGCCTTCTCGGCCCCCGGTTTGTTCAGGGAGCGTACATTCCAGGATCCGAAAGAATAATCCTTTATTCGTTTGCGTGGTCGTCGTTGTTGATCCGTCCAATCCGAGGCTTTTGTTCCAGGTTTCTTGACATGGAGTGGTTTTTACAAGGACGAGTTGTCAGCACGTCGCTTAACCCCATTCAGGGGATGGCCTCGGAGATAGCTGCTTCAGATGGTTTAATAAACGTGCTGGAGCCCACACAACTATGTAGCAGGTCCAACTACGCGAGTCATTCCATCCTACTAAACCTGAGACGCTTAGGTGTTCGTCAGCCATTCAGGCTACAGCTATCTGCCTTCTCCAAACTGTCTTATCGCTAAGACATTGGCCGTCAGCGAATTGATACACTGCCGTTACCAGGGGGCGCCTACGCGGAGGACTATGGAAAAGGTCTTTGCCCCCCAACTTTGCAACCACTGCCGCCAAACTGGCAGACGAGAGATACAGCATCAGGAGCGTAAACCCGGACGACCCCAGAATTCACGAGATGAATAAATGAATATTCAACAAGTGACCCTACCCACTGCGCAAGTCGTTTCAATAAACAATTTATTGAACACCCCGCACCAGGTACACTTAAGCGTAAAATCCGTAGGAAGATTCACAACCAAACTACAGACAGCCAGTGGCGTATTTACAGGGGGGCACGGAGGGCAGCTCTTAAATTAAGTCTCATCAATCTAATTAATTTAAGTTGCAGTTTTATTTAGAAATTTTTAAAGGTTGATTTTTTAAATTTCTAATGATTATGTTTATGTATGTATATTGTATTGAAACGCAAAAACACTAAGGCGCGGTGCACACTCAGGAAACTAATTTCATGAAACTGGTTTTATGAAATTGGTTTCATATTTTGATGCACATACAGGATACCATTTTTCTACAGTACTGTAGTCGATTCAGTGGTCGCATATGAATTCCACCTTAAGGTATTATGTAGCATCTAGTGCTCGCTACACTCGCAACTTTCGCCTACCCTGACTTATTTTTTTCATACATGGAGCTGACCCCGCGAACTCCATCCCGCGCCCAATCTTTCTGTTAGTCAACAGGTGGCGAGGTGTGTGGTTCTAGAAATGGATTACACTCTGAGCCAGGTTTGTTGTGAAAGAATAAAAGTCAATTTGTTTCCATTTGAATAGCTCATTTAATTCAAGGCTTTGTGATATACAGCATTTTTAGTTTTGTTTTGCGGTGCGTAAACAAATAGAGAATCTGGTTTTCCTACTCGCGAACAGGCGACGTATAATTGGCCGTGCGAGAAACACGGATTTTCTAAATTAATGCCACACACATTCATCGACTGTCCTTGTGCTTTGTTGACTGTCATCGCAAACGCAAGACTCACCGGGAATTGCAATCGTTTGAATTCGAATGGCAGATCAATGGTAATCATTGGAATTCGTGGAATCAACACGTGCTCGCCTTTGAATTTTCCGTTGAGAATTGTGGCTTCTATGACGTTGTGTAACAACCATTTGACAGCAAGTCTGATTCCATTGCATAGCTTCGGCTGGTTCAGATTTAGAAGCATTATGATGACTGAGCCTATTTTCAGTTGCAGTTGATGTGGCGGGAGTCCTGGCACATCCAATGAATTCAAAAATTCTGTTAGATAGTTGACAACACCTTCTTCGTTGGTGATGGTGTCCATAGATTTGTATATCATCACTTTGCCAGGGATTTTCATTTGAACATCGTAATTCAATTGGTGGACATCGACAATCTTTGCTGCTAAAATAGTTCGTTCAGCCAACCATTCATGATTGGTGTAATTGCGTACGATGTTCGGGAAAACTTTTTCGATGCGTTGCTCCTTGGACTCGGTGAATTGGCAAAAGTGAATGGGAAATTCACTGAAACCACTTGTCTCATACACTGGAATATTTCCATTGCCGATGTCCAACAATTGCTTGGAGAACACATCAGCTGATTGATCATTTTGCAATGCAAGGCGCATGTTTGTTGTCAGTTGTAATGTTTGCACGTAGGTCCATAAATGAGATGATTTTAAGGACGCGGTGTTGATCTCGGAATGATGGGCAGCGTTTGACGGAAATCGCCGGAAAGTAGAATCATTGCGCCTCCAAAACGATTGTGATCATTGCGCAAGTCTTTCAGAGTGCGATCGAGAGCCTCCAATGCAAGTTCATGAGCCATCGTGCATTCATCCCAAATGATTATTTTGCAGCTTTGCAAGACTTTAGCCATAGCAGAATTTTGCGACATGTTGTAAGTTGGTTCGCCCGTCACTTGCAAGTTCAATGGCATTTTAAAGGCAGAATGAGCCGCCCGTCCTCATTCGAGCAACGTCGCCGCAATGGCAGATGATGTAACTGCCAACGCTATGTCCCTTCGTGAACGAATCGTTGCCAATATCAAGGAAATGAGGAACGTGTTGCCAGTTCCCCCAGGCGCATCAAGAAAGAAAATGGCACCTTGTCCATCATCGATCGCTTTCATCAGTGAATCGTATGCACTTTTCTGCTATGGATTCAACAATGGAACATTTCTTTGCACTGCTTGACCCAATGCATCTCGATCGTAATCACGTTCTTGTTTCAATTCCCGGTTGAATGCGTCGTGCATTGGACGATTGGGGCCGGCATCCCTAATTTGCTCAACAAATTTCCGCAGAGCAGTAAGCATATTTCCTCTATCAAAATGAGCGCCTCGTTATGTATGACGTCGCTCATTTGAAGTTCAATATCGGCTCTTGAAATGCGAACTCTATGCAAAATATCGTCTGAGTGTTTTCATGTGCGACAAAAGGCCGTCTTTTTTTTGGTTCATTGTCCGTTGGGATCTAAGTTGGGCTTAAACGAACAGATAAAAAAAATTGAGACAAATCGGAAGAATGGGTGTTTTCATGTCCGACAACAGGTCGTCCTTGATTTTTTTTTAAGTATATACAAATAAGAGGGAGCATTGTAAACACAAAGAAAAAAATTTGAGCCAAATCGGAGATGAAAAAATTTCTCCATGCAAAATGTATGGGAAATGGAATTTCCCAATTTTCTACATTTTCCGGGAAATTTTCCAATTTTGGGCGCTGTTAGTATCTAAGTTGGGCATAAAGGAGCACAACAAAAAAAAATTGAGCCGAATCGGAGAACGGGTTACTGAGTTATGCCTGTACAAGTACATACGTAGACGACTTATTTTTATATATACATAAGAAGTAAGGGGTGTTTTATTTATTGCATAATTCGAAAAAAATCCGTGCCCCCCCTGTGCTATTTTCCTAAATACGCCACTGCAGACAGCATACCCGTTTTCAGCACGGACGAAGTAGTTGCAGCTATAAGGAAGGTGAACATTTTGAAAGCATTGGGACCAGATGGCATTTCAATGACTATGCTCAAACACCTCGATTTGCCTATCCATCTCCTCGTTGATCGTTCCGAAAATCTGGAAAAAAGGGAGAGTCATCCCAATACTGAAACCTGGGAAGAAAGCGACACTCGGCGAATCCTATCGTCCAATAACTCTGAGAGCTAAGTCGGCGTGTGGGTCAGATGCCAATCGACGAATTGATACACAGGCGAAAATGGCAGTGGATGCGTGCCATGAAATTTATTTTTATTTATTTATTTATTAAGACACCAATACATTTTGACATAAATTTTCAAAAATAATTTCAATGTGTGAGAGCTCCTATTAAGCATGTGCTTGTGTATAAATGGAATCCCATTTCCAACCAAGGCCGACCAAGAGGGGCTTCTCGAATCACATGGCGTCGATCTGTGGCAAAGGAGTGTAAGGCGCTGGGTAAGTCTTTTGGGGAGTTGGGCCACATTGCCCCGCTAGGGGTTAAGGCAAAGTAGTACATTTCCGTGGTGTTGTTCCCTGTTGCCAGAATGAAGCAGTCGTCGGCATAGGAGATAATTTCGATTCCTTCAGGTGGAGTTGGAATTCCAGATAGGTAAAGGTTGAACAAGGAGGGAGGCAGAACTCCTCCTATTGGCACACCTTGTTTGATCTTCCTTAGCTTCGATCTCTTACTCCTGAATTCGGTGTAGGACAACCTGCCCGCGAGATAGTTGGCAATCCACTTTGTAGTTTGCGTTGGAAGAGATGCATTGTATAAGTCGGACAGAAGTGCTGAGTGGCTGACTGTGTCGAAGGCTTTGAACAGGTCAAGTGCCACTAGAATTATTCTGTGAAGGCCATTGTGGATGTGAGTTGTAATGGCATCCAGGGCCGTCGTCGTCTATGCATCCTTCTGTTCATTTCACTGAGCAGAAATTTTTTTCGCTCAAGCAGCATGAGCATGTTGCGGAAATAATTTTGACAGTTACTTTGCGGAGGGAGAATGAACTTTTGTAAACGCACATGCAAAAATTGTGTAAAGGAAAGCTCGGAAAGAGTCTAGACGAAAACTCACAGCTGATGGTACATAAAATTCAGAAGGCGCAACATGAATTACTGAACGGTTGCGCTACCGTTTCGGATAATGGTATATGAACTTATCCATTATTGGATTTCGTCAGTTGACATCGAGTGAGTTCTGGATCTTAAATGTTGCAAGTATTCAGCAATTCAGATGATTGTAAATCTGTAAGAGGGTAAATAAATCAGAAAAAAATTTCTAATTTATTTCCCCAGTTCATGTTTTACATGCAATCTGTACCAGAAATTTAATTGAGTTGAAAGCAAGTTGCAACGTTTAAGGTTTTCCCAGAACGCATTCATTATTTTTGGGGCGACCGGTAGCTTAGTGCGTTTAGGCGTCAGCCCGATGTATCAGCATAACGATCAGTTATGGGTTCGAGTCCCGTCCATGTGGCCATGGATGTTTGTGTTGTCTTCTCCCTGTTGTGTGGGGCGTAACAATAAGCGACAACCTTTGCCGACGTATCGTAGGTATGCGGCTAAATGGGCAGGAGGTACATGCAAGCAACATCCATCGTCCGAAACCAGTTGATGCTAACGAAACGTCAACTAAGCCACATGGGAATAGTTGCGCTATATCCCATTAGGTGTTAGGGTAAACAAACATACAAATACTCGCTATTTCACTTTTAGGTGGGAAACAACGCCATTTGACATTATTTCCACTGACGTACCTATCGATTAAATTTTTTCTATAACAATTTGATTGCTAACGCTATTCGTCTCTTTCAGAAAATGTATCAACTATAAAAATTGTCGGAAGCGATGACACGTTCAACGGTCAAAAGAGTCTAATGAGCATGTTCTATTGGATCGACGACTGGAGTGCGAAGGAAAAAGCGGAACTGCCCGATCATGTAAAGAAATGTATTTCCGATGAACATGCTGTAAACTATTTTTTGTTTGTTCTCTCGCAATCATTTACAAAATAAAAACCACGAATTATAATTGATAATAGTATTTTAGTATTTCTTTTTTACTTAAACAAAATATATTTCTCTAGCAATTGTATCCTTTGTAGTTTTCATTTTCAGTGCTTCTATTCTACAGAATATAAATACGAAACTAAAAACAATACTCACTGAGGTCAATTTATGAAATACGATAAAGACCTTGTATCGCCTTACTTTAGTGTTTCGCCGTGGCTATCCCGCATTTCTATTGAAGCGGTGTATCAGCTTCCAAATGGTAGCTTTTAACACGCGAAAACCAAAACGGCGGATACTTGGCCGATGTTAATTCGAATTCCGTGGGCACATCATAATTATTTTTCGTTTGAATATACGAATAACTCTTCCAGATCAACTGATAGAATCTACGGCGTGTCGTACCTGCAACGTTTAATTCAATCAAAAATGTGTCCTCGCTGTTTCCACTGGCGCCGCCGCGTTTTTTACCACCTCCGGCAGTTTGCACTTTTCGCTTCAAAACGATAATCACTTGTTCGCCATGCAGACGATAGTGTCCCTTTAAGATTTCCGGACGAAGATTGGTGGATGTACGTAATTTGGCAACTGTTTGTGCCGGATCGTCAGCGGATGTCATCATGAGTACAACACCGTCCGGGAAGAAACGAACGTATCGATAGTATTCAACAATTTGCACGGGTCGATAGAATTGATCCTGCAATTTGTAAAATATTTGGATGTAAAAAATTTAACTCAATACGTAATAAGACGACAGAAATATGCAAAAAGGGAAAAAATTAAGTTTATTAGTTTTGTTTAACTACAAAAGATGAAGATAATAAAAAGCGAAATTAAACATTCAGAATGAAACAAACCCATTTATTCCATAACAGAAAACAGAATTTTCATTTTTAAGTACATACGTATATATAGGTATACGAGAGCGGTTCAAATATGATCGAGACAAACGCTGTAGATGGCGCGCCTGTATGTTTTGAAGGTCGCGGCTTGAGTATGTGATAGCTGAGTTCCTTACGAATAGTGTGGCATAGTTTTCGTCGCGAACGCATGCTACAACCATGAGTGAACATCAAGTGCCGACCGCAGTTGCGCCGCGAAACCATCGAGAATGAGCCGCATGATCGTCGACCGCGAACCAGCATCACACCAGACAACATTCGCCGCGTAGAACAACTCATTTTGGAGGACCGTAGGATGAATGTTCGAAACATTTCGGCTGAAGTCGGCATTAGTATTGGTAGTGTAGAGTCTATCATCCACGAACACCTTCAATATCGCAAAATAACGGCGCGATGGGTTCCTAAACTGTTGAACTTCGAGCAAAAATTCATGCGGTTGGAAGTTTGTCGCTGCTTGCTGACGCGATACGAGGCGGAGGGGTACGGTTTTTTGACGCGAATTTTCACTACAGACGAGACATGGCTACACTATTACACTCCCGAAAGCAAGGTGTTAAAGAGTGGAGGAAGAAGGAGGAAGGGGCGCCAGTCAAAGCGAAGACAACCAGGTCCGCGGGTAAGGTTATGTGTATTGTATTCTGGGACCGGCGGGGAGTGGTGTACGTTGACTTCCTGCGCACACAATGTTCCATCAATGCTGCATACTACTCTAACCTTCTGAAAACACACGTGAAACCCGCTTATCGCTCGAAACGGAAGAGCATTCCAGCGCGAAGTCCTATTCTTCTCCAGGATAACGTGCGCCCTCATACCGCGCGTCTCACGCACGATACAATATCAGAATTGGGATGGGAGGTACTAACACCCCCCCCCCCCCCCCTACAGTTGATTTATCACTCTGCGACTACCACATGTTTGGACCACTGAAAGAAGCCCTCGGAGGTCAAAGATTCAACACCGACGACGAGGTAGAGGAGTTCGTGCGCAAAGTTGCCCAAGGAATTCTTCGATACCGGTATCAAAAAACTTCCGGAGAGGTGGTAAAAATGTGTAACTAGTGAGGGGAATTATGTACCTAGAAAAACTGTAAATTTTTGTAAATATTTTCGATAATAAATATGTAAATGTGTCAGAGCGTTTGTCTCGATCATATTTGAACCGCCCTCGTACAAGTATGAACTAAAAAAAGTTGGATTAGTTTTTCAGAGTTCTTGTGAAAAATGGAGACGAAAAAACGTAAAATTAAGGAAGGTATAGCCACCGATGCCAACACAGGAAGAAATTAGATTTGCCTTTTCTCTATGGATTTCGACGAAAGCAGACGTTTCATTGGCATACATCAGTTTTGGACGATGCACGTTGCCAGCACGCACCTTCATGTTAAGAGTTAGTGAGATAAGATGATGGAACAGAGGAGAATTTATCTCTCTAACGCGTAGTACTGTAATGATGTACTCCGGTAAAGGTACCGGCAGTGGTCGTGAGTCAGGTGTATGGCTCTTTTTAACTAGAGACTGTAACGGACGGTCTGGTGGGCATCCGGAGATGCCCCTGTGGGGACGGAGCCTAAGGATGCATGGTGACCGTGAAGGTCGGGCTGTGCCATCTGGCGAAAAAAAAGGCTCCTCAACGAGCTAAGCAGCGGCTTGCTGTAGCTCAGTTCGGGAGACGTGGGCGGGGTTTTCGCCGCTCGTTGCTCCTGTCCTTTACGTATTAACAAAAATTCATAGGCCTGGGGTAGACAACACAAACAAGGGAGGTAAAAATGGCGAATAAAAAAAATGAGGCGATAAGGATGGAATGGTTGGCAGATGGCTCGCTTGCCCTCGCGCTCGTATTGGGGTCCGGGTGTTGGCCTCTGGTTTCGTGCCACCGACAGATCCTTACTCATCAGGTGCTGTCATAGATCTGCCGGTGGAAGCAGCACTACCATATGGTCCATTGCAGGTGGTTCATTATAAGACGCACGAAACTCTTATCCTGGGATCCGGTGTCCGATAGAATATTGACAGCCAGGACCAAAATGGGAAACATCAGAATAATACAATGCTATGCTCCAACTGAACCCGACAATGACGTGGCGAAAGATTTCTTCTACCAACAACTAAACACCGTCCACCTAAAGGTGACATTGCAATAATTATGGGAAATTTCAATGCAAAAGTGAGTGCTGATAGCAATGGACTCAGCCACTTGATGGGGAAACATGGTCATGGTCACGTAACGATAACGGTGAAAGATTAGTAGAGTTCTGCAACTTTCACAATGTCTTTATCGGTGGTACCATGTTTGAGTACAAGGACCTCCACAAAGACACTTGGTCTGTTGATCGACACAGAACACAAAATCAGATCGACCACTTTGCCATTAATAAAAGATTCAAAAGTTGCCTTCTGGACGAGCGAAATAAGAGGGGCAACGGTATTGGGACGGGAAGAGACCATTATCTTATGATTGCTAATGTTCGATTGCGTATAGCAGCCGTGCGCCGTCTAAGTGATGAAAAATCCAGGCGCTGCAAATTCAACACCGCCTGACTCAAAAATCTAATTGTGCTACCAACAATATAACGACCATCTTGTGCGAAAAGCAGCTGAAAAAACTAGTCATCCAGATAGTGAAGTAAATGAACACTAGGATGCCATGAAAAATGCGTACAGTGACAGCTCAGATACCATCCTTGTCACAAACCCGGACTGCCGGCATAAGCCTTGGATGTCCGATGCATCATGGCAGCGGATTGTTGGAAGAAAAGAGCTAAAGACAGGTCTAGCCGCAGCATCAGACGATAATTGAAGCAGCATCGAACTCCTTTACCGTCAGAAAGCTCGAGAAGTTCAGCGTATTGTGCGACTCGATAAAAGAGGAAATGCGAACTCTCTTCTAGCCACTGCAGAAGAAGCCACAAGAAGCAACAACTTCAACGCCGTATACGGTGCCATTAAGAAGTCTACAGGTGGTCGTAACTTCTGCCAACATTTGATGAAGGATAGTGATGGAAAGTTACTTAACTTAGAGGAAGATCAGATGAGGCGATGGAAAGAACATTTCGCCACGGTCTTAAACCGTGTAACTTCTGGTGAAGTTCCCCGTGATGGAGATTATTTAGCTAACCATCAAAATGTGCGTATATGTTCAACTGCCACGAATAAAGAGGAAAACTCCTCCGAAATAGTCGCTGCAATTATTGCACTAAAACGAAGAAAGGCCGCCGGACTAAACGGTATCCCTGCCGAACTTTATCAAGCAGCACCAAGCATAACTGCCGAGTTGCTGCACCCACTTGTTGGTAAAGCGTGGAACACAGAGACCTTTCCCATTGAGTGGAAGATTTGATCATAAAACTTCCGAAGGAGGGTAGCCCCACAGACTGTAATAATTGGAGAGGCATTTGTGTCCTTCCTGCCGTTGCCAAGATAATAGCTAAAATTGTCCTGGAGAAACTAAAGACTCACATAGAAAACACAATTGATGAAGAGCAAACCGGCTTTTGATGCGGATTCTCCTGTGTCGATCACATTAACACCTTGCGAATTATACTATAATCGAGGAATGCGCTGAGTATGATTCTCCGCTTCACTTGCTTTTCAATGATTTCGAGAATGCTTTCGATAGTATGAACCGGGATTCTACTTTATAGGCGGCTTTGCGCAGGAGAGGCATCCCTGAAAAGAGTGTGGCTATTATTAAAGCAACCTACCATGACGTGAAATGTCGCGTTGGCATGCTGTCTAAAATCTGGCAATGCAGTTATCTCAGTATTAAGACCAAGCTGGGTTTGTTTCGCTCACTGGTACTGTCTGTGCTGTTGTATGGGACCAGCACATGGAAAGTCTCTGTAAAGCTTACAAGAAAGCTAAAAAATTTCCTTAACTCGTGTCTTCGTTGAATTTTAAAAATTGCCCAGTACAGAGTACAATGATGCGCTTTGCCCCATTAGGGGTTAAAGCAATGTAGTAGTAAATTGCCTATGCAGTGAATGTATCCAAGCATTGATATACAAAACATTGACCCTTCCCTTGTTCCAAAACTCGGGAATGATTGACGATGAGATGGAGAGGTTAATCGTGGTCGTTAAATAGTCAATTACTGGCGTATCAAGGTGTTTAAGCATGACCATCGAGATACCATCCGATCCAAGGGCTTTGGAAATTTTTGCCCTTTTAATAGCTGTGGCAACTTCTTCTGATGAAAATTGAAGTGAAGCCTGGTCAACTGAACGGTTGCGAATGCTCCTGGTGGTGATGCGCTTAAGTCTGTCAGGTGGCGGATGTTCGATAAACTGTTTATTGAAGCTGTTTGCACATTTTTTGGGATCATTGACCGTGGTGTTGCCGAACTGGATTGCAACATGCCCTTCGTGCTTAGTTGGGTTTGTAAGGGCTCTTATCGTCGACCAGAGCTTATTAACGCCGGTTGTTAGATTGCAGTTTTCAAAGTGAGAGTTCCATTTCCTTCTCCTGTGAACTGTTACTTGGTTGTAAATATCAAGGTTTAATTCTGTAGAATTACTTAATAAGGGATCGTCTCATATTGAATGTAGAATTGTTTGTACATTAAATTTAATGACGACCAACGGATCGTGTCATATGATAAGATCCATGTGGCACGGTCTTCGTATCTCCTTAAGATAGGACCGATAAGTAAATGTTGATCCTTGTGCGTGAGAATGAATTTTATGTGCGTTGCTGTGGTCTTAAAGTCACCAGTAATAAAAATATGATGGCTTAGGATTTTTATGTATGGCAATAAAATTGGTGTGCACGTGCAAGGATCTTAGGATCGTAAATTTAGTAAATAGAAGATAGAATTTCCATACATAAGATTGTTGTATAGTTTTAAGTATATATAGATACGAAATAAACGCGCTGGGTGTCAGTGTCCGTTTAGAATTAAACCGTGTTGTGTTTTTAAAAAGAATCAATTCCCCTTTCAGTTAAACATTGGTGACCCCTAGTTTTGAGCACGCGCGTAATAAAAGTTTCGCGTAAGTAAAAGTGTTATAAAATTATCTGTAGTGATAAAAGTGACTGGTGACATTCATAGAAGAAAAAGCAGAGTAAGTGTACAGTGCAGTGTAGTGCTTGTGAATTTCTGCCGAAAAACGTAAAACGAAGTTTGTTTTGCGTAGTGGTAAGCCAGTAAAAAAAAAAAAAAAAAAAAATAAGTGCAGTACTTTACTGTCCTGAGAAAATCTTCTTGGTCTTAATAAAAATGTCAAAGGATATTTTAAAAAGACAAGAAGAAATTGGAAATTTCTTCCAAGATATAGCAAAGCTTGTCCAAGAAAGGCAAGCTTTGATAAATGATCCGAAGGATTTAAAAAGTGAAGTGGAGAAAAGGTTTGAAGAATTCAAATCAAACCACTACACTTTACTTCCTAAGATCGCACTGAGAGATTATTCAAAATACTTTGAGAGTAAGTATTTTGATAATGTAAAATCTCTCAGTACAAATCTTTTAATCAATTTAAATAAATTGATTGAAGAAAAATCAGTTAATCTTGCAGGCATAGAAAAGCCTCAAGAAACTGAAAAAACTCCTGAAGGAGAAAAAGAAGTTGACGCCGTAAGGGCTCAGATGGAATCATTATCGATCCATGAGACACCAAAGGCTCACATCAAAGTAAAGGGGGAAAAAAGTTCAGGAATGGCGAATAAAGCCTCCTCAACTTATAGAAAATTCTTGTGCACTTTACAAGATTTAAGACGGTGTCATGAGCGTGTAAGCTCAGGCAACATCGATACTGATCGACTACAAAGATTAGAAGATCGGGCGTGTGAGTCAAGGTTGGACTTTATCGAATATTTCGATGAAGACGACCAATTGTGCCAAGAGTTTGAGATCCTCATGGGGATAGGGTCTCAAATAATTGAAGGCACAAGGAAAAAAGTAGAAAAAGATTTACCTGAGGCATACAACATTCCTCAGATAAAAATACCCATTTTTGATGGTGACTATGCAAAATGGGTTTCCTTCAAGGATATATTTTATGAGGTTTTCATATCTAAGAATATTGGAGATACTCATAAAATGGTAGCCTTGAAATCTTATCTACGAGGGGAAGCATTAAGCTTAATAGACCATTTAGGTATCAGCGGAAGCAATTTTGCGGCTGCGTGGAAAATTCTGGAAGAAAGGTATGAGGACAAACGATTGATAACGTCCAAATACTTCAAGAAGATAATGGATGCTTTTCAAATTCAGAATCATGTAGCTGATGAAATTAAAAATCTGCATGATACAGTGGCTACAAGTTTAAAGGCGTTGGAAGCGTTAGAACTTTCGGATAAGGAGTTCAAGAACGCATTGATTCATTTCATACTAATACGGAAGCTGGACACTCTGACCAAAACTAGATATGAAGAGTCACTGGAAGATTCGACAGAAATTCCAGAAATATCGACTCTTCTACGATTTCTGCAAAGACAATTTAAGTCTTTAGAAGGTCCTGAAAACACTTTCATTAAAAGTAATAAGTTTTCAACGGAACCTCAATTTAAGCAGGAATTCAAACAAAGTTGCATTCTAAAATGCGCACAAAGTCACAATTTAAGTGTTTGTGAAAAGTTCAAAAAGCAAAATGTTGCTGCAAGGAATAAAATTGTGTACGAAAACAAGTTGTGCTCAAAATGTTTTAAGACAGGGCATCAGAGTAGAACTTGCAATGTCAAAGACAATAAACATGTATTAGTAGCGACAGCTATAGTGCATGTAAAAAATAATAAGGGTGAAAATATTATTGCCAGGGCAGTACTCGATAACTGTTCTCAAGGTAATTTTATAACAAATTCATTGCGTAAAAAATTGGGGTTGAAAGTGAATCACGTGGATAGTGTCGTTGAAGGCATATCTCGAAAAGTTTCGAAGATAAATGGTCAAGTACAACTAAAAATTGGGTCGCCATTGAATGATTTCAATGCGACTATTGATGCTGTAGTTTTAGACCAAATAACACCAAAGATGCCTGGAGAAAATATTGATGTATCTTGTTTTCCAAAAATCACCCCATTAGCAGATCCTAAGTTTCATATCTCAAGTGGAATAGATATTTTACTAGGAGCTGAAATCATGGGTTCGATTTTAACAAATGACAAGAAAATTTACATTGAAACAAATTTGTACATGGAGAACACTGTTTTTGGTTGGGCAGTTATTGGTCCAGCTCCGATTCAAGCAACGAAATATTACTGTGGAGTTGTAAGTTGCTCTTTAATGGAACTTGATAAAAAGGTTCAAAAATTTTGGGACTGCGAAGATATAAATACTGACCGTATTCTCACAAAAGATGAAGAGAAATGTGAGATAAATTTCGAAAAAAATCATCAGATAAGAGAAGATGGCAGATTTGTTGTGAGTCTTCCGCTTAAAGTTCCATCAACACAATTGGGAAATTCCAAATATATTGCAGTAAAGCGATTTTATAATTTGGAAAATAAACTCCAGAAAAATCGTGAATTACATTTGGAATATTCAAATTTTTTAAAAGAGTATATGGACTTGGGTCATATGGAAGAAATTGATCAAAGTTCTCTTCCAAATAATGTTTATTACATGCCTCATCATTGTATATTGAGACCTGATAGTTCGACTACTAAATTGAGAGTAGTATTTGATGCATCGTGTAAGACGACTAGTGGACTTTCTTTGAATGATATATGTCTTACGGGTCCTAAACTTCAAGATGATTTGTTCAATATACTGGTACGATTCAGAAAACACAAATTTGTCATTATGGCAGATATTGAAAAGATGTATAGACAGATTTATATTTCTGAAGAAGATCAGTATTTGCAACTTATTATTTGGAGATGGAATCCAAATGAAGAACTTCGGATATTTAAATTAAAAACTGTTACGTATGGAACTTCTCCTGCTCCTTATTTGGCAGTTAAGTGTCTGCAACAGATTGCTAAATTATATCAAAATGATTTTCCAAACGCCGCGAAAATAATAGAAAAAGATTTTTATATGGATGATTTGATGACGGGAGGAAATAATTTGAATGAATTGAAGCAAAACCAGAACGAAGTTATAGACTTGTTAAATAAACATGGCTTGGTTTTGAGAAAATGGGTATCAAGTCATCCTGCTCTTGTAGATAGTATTTCCACTGAACATCATGAAGTTCGAATTAATGTTGGTGAATCAGATAATGATTGTGTAAAAGCACTTGGTCTATACTGGTCACCACATAATGAGGAACTATTTATTAAGTCGTCTTGGAAGGGAGTCAAATCCACCAAGATTACGAAGAAGGTAATATTATCGGACATTGCAAGACTTTTTGATCCTTTAGGTTTATTAAATCCAGTTGTAGTTACAGCTAAGGTAATTTTGCAAGATTTATGGAGAGTCAAATTAGGTTGGGATGAAGAAGTTTCCGTAGAAATTAAAGAAAAATGGCTAAAATATAGAGAAGACTTAGCCATTTTGAGCAATGTAAAAGTTCCAAGGTATATGTTATGTGAAGATGCAGTAAATTATGAATTGCATGGTTTTTGTGATGCTTCAATGAAGGCATATGGGGCGGTAGTTTACATCAAATCAGTTAATCAAAAAGGTGAAGCTAAAATTTCACTTTTAAGTGCAAAATCGAAGGTAGCTCCAATCAAAACTGTTACTATACCTCGATTGGAATTATGTGCAGCAAGGCTTTTAACAGAGCTGATGCAAAAGGTTGAAGAAAGTTTAGAGTTGCCTATAAATCTAAAGCAATACTATTCTGATTCAGTAATTGTCTTATGTTGGATTAAATTAGACCCTGGAAAGTTAAAAATCTATGAAGGCAATAGGGTTGCAGCTATTCAAAGAGGTAGTAATATTGAACATTGGAAATATGTTAGGACCACGGAAAATCCAGCGGATATGGTATCGCGAGGATTATATCCATCTGAAATAGTAAATAATAAACTTTGGTTTGAAGGTCCAAGATTTTTAAAAAAAGAGTCCAATTATAGTATAAATAGAGCACAACCACCTTTATCCGTATTAGAAGAATGCAGTAATGATAGATTACTTTCTGCAATAAGCAGAACACCTTCTAACATACTTAATATCAATCATAAAAACAATTTTAAGTTTATGAGAAATGTGTTGGCAATAGTTCTCAAATTTATTGACATAAAAACAAAAAAGGTAATTTTAGGAAATTTGGATTACAGGAAAAAGGCTTTGGAAATTATTATAAGACATGTTCAAAATAAACATTTTGAATCAGAAATTAATTGTCTGAAGAATGAAAAAAGGATTTCTAATTCATCCCGTTTATCAACGTTATCACCATTTTTAGATAAGTTAGGAATTGTCAGAGTAGGAGGCAGGATTGAAAATGCCATCCTTCCGTTTGAAGCAAAACATCCTATTTTGTTGCCTTATGAGAATATTGTAACAAAGTTAATAATGACTGATATTCATAGAGATCATTTGCATGTAGGGGCTAAGGGTTTATTAGCTTTAACACGTCAGAAATATTGGCCTTTGCGCGGAAAACAATTGGCAAATAATATAGTCCATTCGTGCTATAGATGTTTTAGAGTTAATCCAAGACCACTACATCAATTTATGGGTAATTTGCCTTCAGACAGAGTAAGACAAACACGTCCATTTGAAATTGTAGGCATAGACTTTTTAGGACCAATCACAATTCACCATAAATTGAGGGGGGCAAGGACCGATAAAGCTTATGTTTGTGTATTTGTTTGTTTTGCAACTAAAGCAGTGCATTTAGAAGTAGTATCTAATTTAACATCGACAGCATTTATCGGTTCACTAAAAAGATTTATTAGCCGCAGAGGTTGTCCTTCTAAAATTTATTCGGACAATGCAACTAATTTCATTGGTGCAAAAAACAGTCTAAATGAGATCTATAAACTATTTAGGAATAATCATCATTTAAGGAATTTAGGTGAATTTTGCGCTCAGAAAGAAATAAAATGGATCACTATTCCAGCTAGGTCTCCGCATATGGGGGGTCTTTGGGAAGCTTGTGTAAAGGCTATAAAAAAACATTTTAGGGTAATTGACGAATATTCCTTTACTTTCGAGCAACTAATGACAATTATGGCGGAAGTCGAATCTATATTGAACTCTAGGCCACTAGTTCCACTATCTGATGATCCTAACGATCTGCAAGTTTTGACGCCTGCTCATTTCCTAATAGGAACTACCATACGTGCTATGACGGATGAAGATTCCCTTTATAAAAATTATAGAGATGGTTGGAAACAAGTTCGACATTGTGTCAAAGAAATTTGGGATAGATGGTCCCAAGAATATTTGCAAGAGCTTCAAAAACGTTTTAAATGGAAGACCGCCAAAGAAAATATTGAGCTAGGGACTTTAGTACTTTTGAAAGAAGACAACGTTCCTCCTTTAAATTGGAAAAGGGGGAGAGTTGTTGGAATAAAACATGGCCAAGACGGACTAGTACGAATTGTAAATATTAAGACAGCTCTTGGAGAAACGCAAAGAGCGATCCATACAATTTGTCCATTTCCTTCAGAATTGGAACTTTTGAAAGAAAAAGAAGAAAATAAAATGAAAAAATGTAATGAAAAAGAAATCACAAATTGTAAAAAAAGTATTGCTGAAAGTTTGACTAAAAATTTAATAAACAATAAAGATGTAAATGAAAATAAATATATGGATAGTACCTCCTGTATAAATAAAAATGAAAATGAAAAGAAGACTATTTTAACTAGAAGTAAGAGTAAAATCAAAAGTAAAAATAGTTTATGTACAATATTAATGTATTTACTTTTAATACCAAATGTAATTGGACATGTAATAGTAAATAATTTTAAAGATAAGCCAGGTATATTTTTCGAGGACAGGGGAGTTGTTGGGTTGACAAGAACCTCCTGGAATATTATTGTACACATAAATATGGTTAATTATTACGATATGGTCAACGACATCGAAAAAAGCGTCGAAGTGCTCAATGAGTTGGACGAACGTTTACAACGAAGTGGAGGAACTAAGGCACCGTTAATGCAACAAGTGGAGCTTCGTTTGAAAGGTTTGCAATCGAACAACGAGTTCATCATGGGTAATGATCCGCGAAGAGGAAGAGTCAAACGGGCGCCGCTCGAGTTTATCGGAAATGTCATGCATGCTGTTTTTGGCGTTATGGATGCTGAACATGCGCGAATCATTGAGGAGAAGATTCGAAAAAGCCGAATTAGAGATGACTACGTAATGGATCTTTTGAAAAACATGACGTCCATCCAAGATGCTACGGAGGTTGTTATGAAGAGACAAATTGTGACTATAATGCAAAACTTTCAAAGCATTAACAGTTCACTGAACATCTTACGTGGCGAGGTTAATCTTCTGGAAAATCAGGAAGTGTTTCAAGCAGCGATGATGAATACGTTGATGACGATGGAAGCTTTCGAGAAACTCCAAGAAGGCATACGCAATTGCATATTTAATAAGGAGAATGTGATTCCGGATAGTATTCTATCAATGCACACTTTGAAGGAGCATGTGTCGACAATTCTGCATCATCTGCCTGAAAATCTACAATTGCCAGATCGCGATTCTATGGAACTGATGAAGATTGCTACTGTAGCTGTTCGAACGACTGAGGAGTATTTATTAGTCAATGTCAAAATTCCTCTAATCATTGCCAATAAGTTTCAATCGTATCAGGTGTTTTCCTATCCTACACCTCATAGTGGAGCTTTCGTCAGCATTAAAGCAGCCAACAGCTATGTGTACGTTAATATGGCGAAAAATCGGTTTTATTCAACTGATCAACACAACTTCCTGAGATGCAAGAAGCTGATGAAGCTATGGGTTTGTCCACAACTACATCCCATTTTCAATGTGGGAGGAAAATTCTCTTGTGAGGTCGCTATCCTATTACGAAAAGGGAATTTGTCAGCGTGTGAGGTAACGATAGCACGTCAAGAACCATTTTGGGAGCAAATCAACGCGGCTAATACTTGGTTGTTTTCGCTTCCGGAGGAACAATTGCTAGACGTGAACTGTGAGCAGAATTCATCTACGATACGAATAAATGGACAAGGAACGCTACAATTGCAGCCCAGTTGTCAAATTGAGTCACCGGAGGTGTCTTTATGGGCGTTTGACGAAGTTAACGAAACTACAAGATTCATCAACCCGGAATATAATCTGTCGAGCAAACTACCAGTTTTCAATCAGGTAAAATTCAAATCATCGATCAATTTGAAAATTGAGGATATGCCGAAATTCAATGGAGATGCAAGGTACCCCTTCGACTATGATATAAGCGAGTTATTCGACGAAGGTATCGCAACAAAAGATACTTTAATTCTTATTGTAATTTTAATCATTGTTGCATTGTTAATCATTACTGTAATACAGCGATCCAATATGCTGTTTAGATCTTCCCCACAATTTGTAATTCGACAAGATTCTTGAAAAACCTAAGTTTTCAATAAGGGGGAGGATGTAGAATTACTTAATAAGGGATCGTCTCATATTGAATGTAGAATTGTTTGTACATTAAATTTAATGACGACCAACGGATCGTGTCATATGATAAGATCCATGTGGCACGGTCTTCGTATCTCCTTAAGATAGGACCGATAAGTAAATGTTGATCCTTGTGCGTGAGAATGAATTTTATGTGCGTTGCTGTGGTCTTAAAGTCACCAGTAATAAAAATATGATGGCTTAGGATTTTTTTGTATGGCAATAAAATTGGTGTGCACGTGCAAGGATCTTAGGATCGTAAATTTAGTAAATAGAAGATAGAATTTCCATACATAAGATTGTTGTATAGTTTTAAGTATATATAGATACGAAATAAACGCGCTGGGTGTCAGTGTCCGTTTAGAATTAAACCGTGTTGTGTTTTTAAAAAGAATCAATTCCCCTTTCAGTTAAACAAATTCCTTGATGCGAGGATCATCTGGGTTTGTGCTGCGTATTCGATCTCGTTCGTCTGCCAATCTGGATGCTGAAGTAGAAAAATTAGTCCGAATCTTGGGTATGCGACCAGCAGGAATAAACATTGCAGCCGCTTCCTGAAGTATACGCCTTACATTCCGTTCGGCCACCCGCACATCAGCAGGAGTTGGTAAGTCAGCAAAAGCTACATTGGTCAAGGTTTTAAAGCCATCCCAGTCAGCTTTGTTGTGATTAATAAACGTGCGGTGATCAGCATACTGAAAGTTAGATGGTTTATTCAGCTTTATGAGGATTGGCAAATGATCCGAGGACAGCGTCAGGACTGGTTCCCATTGTACATCATTAATGAGTCCGGCGCTGGCTATCGAGATATCAGGCGAGTTGGAAAAGGTTCCAGCAATACGAGTGGGCGTGTCGTCGCTGAGTGGACAGAAGTCTGATGCATAGTTGTTCAGCTATAGTAACCCCTCTGGCATCGTTGTCGAGGTTAGAGTGCCACAATTCGTGATAAGCATTGAAATCACCAAGTAGGAGACGATCTTGGCCAGTGAACAGTGGGCTGGTATTGACATTGTATCCCGGGGGACAGCTGGATACAGGTGGTATGTATACGTTGTAGATTTCAATATCAGTATTGCCAGACTGAATGATTACGGCCTGTATCTCCATGATGTCGGCCGTTGTGACGTCAATTTCTCGTACTGAGTGGTGGATTAAAAAAGCAATTCCACCACCAGCATTGGACACTCTATCCTTCCTGATGATGTTGTAGTTGCCATAGGAGTTGAGGGACGAGTTGGTGGTGAGTTTCGTCTCCTGAATGGCTCCAATCATGATGCGATGTCTGTCCATAAATAATGATAGTTCTGCGATTTTTCGCTGCAACCCATTGCAGTTAAGTTGTACAAATGAGATGGTATTGAGATTGGCGACTGGTGGTGCAGGTGTGAGGTTGTGTTGCAATGGAATCCTGTTGGTGATGCTGTTTACTGGAGTCACGGGGGACAGCAGGGAACTCGCTTTTGTACTAGATGCTGGTGATAAGCTAGTCGTTTGTGTTAATGTTGATGATTGTTGTCCTCTGTTTCTGCATAGACTCGCAGTAAAGGAGGAATTCCATTGCCTGTGACGATTCAGCCCAGAGCAGTTTCTCAGATGGCACCATTCGTCGCAGCATGTACATTTTACTGATGTGGCACTAGGGTGCAGCGGTCTTTTGCAGACGCAGCAAATCCAGGTTGTAGGACCTGGGTTGAGCTGGCGCGTTGTAGGAGAATTGAGAGTAGTTGCGCCGCCATGTGTTGCTCCCAATTCCCAGGAAAAACAATGGATAGTCAGTGTGTGACACACACACACATATCTTCCTTCTTGCGTCGAAGGGGTTTGTGGCAGCTCTTGGCCGTTGTAAAAAACGGGTCGCTCCGGTGCGTAGAACCGGCTGCTGCAGGAACGTACATCAACGTCATGGGCCTCAGCATCGAATTCGTAGACGACTGGGTAGAAACCTGTCAAAGAATGCCAATGAAACTGACGAAATCAAGCGACGGATACAGCTAGCAAATAAAACTTTCTTCTCGGTGCTCCCAATTATGAAATCAAAGCATGTGCACAGAAATATGTACAAAACCATTTTACGACCTGTGCTATGCTATGGCTGCGAAACTTGGACCCTTACTCAAGCTTCCAAAAACATGATAAACACATTTGAACGTAACGTCCTTCGGCGAGCAGTTTGTGAAATGGATGGCGCATCCGGTATAATCATCAGCTGTACGATGAGCTGGAAGTCTCGAGAATCGTCAAACTACAACGTCTACAATGGGCAGGACATATACAATTAATGGGCGATGACCGCATGCCTGAGAAAATATTCAATGCACGACGCGTCGAGAGAGCTTGTTGGAAAGACTCAGTTGTTTAGGATGCCGAACAACTGCTGGGCGTCCAAAATTGGCGGACGCGGTCACTTGACGGAGATAATTGGAGGACGATGATCCAGGCGGCCAGAGCCCGACGGGCTATTGCGCCACGATGAAGATGATGGACAATATCGGTTTCAAATCGATGTAACGTATGCAAAGCTAAGTGAAAATAGTCGTATACTCACTTCCGTTTTTAAACGAAATCGAACATTGAGTGTGAAACGAACGGCCACTTTCGGTTTCCGAAATTGTCTAATAATGGCTAATTTCATGGTGCCGGTTGAGGGTCTAGATATATTGTAGTTAACGAACCGAACCATCAAAAAAAAAAAAAATTGAAGAAAACCGAGATTCAAGATAACCTTGAAACTTCGAGGCGACGAAAATGATGCTGACAAGGATCAATCGTTTACCTGAAAGCTATTCTCTCCATATCGCATGTAACTTGTCTTGCTAATGTAACAGCCATGAAAGAGTACCCTTTGCCGATGAATATACATCTCACGCCAATTATTGAATGGCGAGTTTTGCAACATGCCCGTGTTTACTCCCCAAACTCTGAAATAAACGAAATCATTAAAACTGATATACGAATTTTCGTTCATTCACTCTTCCTTTTACTTTAAACATGCCAATCGCCAAATTTCTTCATCACGTGCGCATAAGTAGAGTCCTTTGCATGCGGCAGCACACTGCTCTAGCGATTTGAAGTCCAACTGAGCGGATACAACCCATCGCAGGATGTACAGGATAATCTCCATTGGCAAGTCGGAAATATGAGCACATGTAATGATCATGCCTTTCTCGGCATTCGCTCGACTTATAAGTGAATCGCTCCGCAGAATGGCATTCTGAAAGCGGACGAACAGATCGACATTGGACAAATCTTCATCGTCGACCTCTTCGTCATGGCCCCCACTTCCACTATCGCTTGCGATATTATTGGTGACACTTTCTCCATCGTGCGAGGGATTGTTGTTAGCTTGGTGCTGCTGCGTCTTCTTGGTCGCCTCGTAGATGCGAAATTCGATGTCGGGCACTATCTGCACGGCACGCCGATAGTAAGTTAAGGCGTCGTAGACTTTGCCACGCTTCTCTAATTCTGCACCCTGTAGAAAAAGATGTTCGGCGCGGGTCTCATCGTCCACCTGACGATTTTTTGGCGAGCTTGCCAACTTGGCTTTGCCTCCGTGTTCCTTGCTGGGATCCTCGTAACTGGGCTCGCCTGATTTCAGCTCTTTTTGCCACTGTTCACGAAAGTCATCCAACACGGATTTGAATTGACCCGGCATAGTGGCCAGGAAGGAAGAAGACTCCTCGGAATCTTCGCCGTCGCCATCAATTCCGTCAGCATTGCTCATCATCTGCAAATGGGAGTGGAAAGCAAATGAATGGTTAGTGGGCATAGGATACGCTGGGGGTTGCAACACGCAACCTTTACCATTCTCAAGAAGGTCAATCACTTGTCCGTCTGATGAAGTTGGTTAGTTTTTGGTCGTTCTTGTTCTTTTAGAAGGATTTGAATGCAAATTGTTCACGGTCAGAGTAGCGAATGACGGAGTTTAGTTGGAGTACACACTTTAACTGGATTTCGGAAATGACGGGACAGAAAGCTGTTTCCATGTTACACGCGTGGAAATGAATCCTTACCGCGTACTCTGCTTGCAAATGGGAACTTTAAAGACGCCGAAAAATCACACAGATTTCGCTGTCTTCTTTGATTTCCACCTGTACAAGCGATTTTCCGAGCGAACAGTGTTACGAAAAGTCGCGAGTGTTGTGCGTAGTTTTGCTGCCGCAAACGATAGATAAGTGTGACAGCTGTTTGATAAATGACAGGGGGCGGGTTTTGTAATCAGCTGAAGGCTGAAGGAATTCCAACAGAAAGGGAGGGGGCGGTGTTGGTGTAAAGGAATTTGGATGCTAAACAATCCCGCCCTTCTTTGAATGTTTGGGCCTCGTCTAATTTCACAAAATACAACGGAGTCCGTTGACATTAGGCCGGAATTATACTATCATATTTATTTATCGTATCCATTTTCTTTATATGAAATTAGTGTGGTGCCAACATTCGATTTCAAACCGAAAATGTACATGTATGCACAATTTCCGTATGGACTATTTCATGGTGTGTTGTAGAGCCTTAGTCGCCCGACACCACCATTTTTTTACAGCGGTTTCCATCTTTCGTATATTCCAGTCTCCATTCTCCAATATTTTCCCAACTGCACTTTACGTCACGTCGTTGACACTGCCAAAAAAGTTGTCAAAAATCGGCAGCTGATAAACAAATCCCGGCAAGAAAGCCGTTTTCGTGTGGTGATGTTTGTCGTAGCTTCGGTGTAAACGTAAGCACTTTGCAAGTTCCCGTAAGAATCCTGTCGTAACGTACGCAATGAGACTGAAAAGTCTGTTAAAGGTAAAGCACGAATCCGAGCTTTAATGCCCGGACAAAAGGTCACTGATATGTTTGTATTCCTTTTAGTACGCAGCTCTGCTGGCACTTTGCACAATTTGCTATTTCGATACACTGCGTGGTGACTATGTTTTCGACGACACCGTCGCAATTGTTAAGAACAGCGATGTTACAAATCCGTCGGCCAGTCTGTCGGATATTTTCAAGCACGATTTTTGGGGTTACAACATCACCGATCCGACCAGTCACAAATCCTACCGGCCCTTCACTGTTCTCATGTTTCACTACGAGAGGAACCTGCTCGGATTCGGAAGTTACGAGATGAAGGTGGTTAACTTTCTGATACATTGCTTGAATACGTGCCTGGTGTTTCGATTTTACAATGCTCTGACGTCGGTGCGAAGTATCTCGTTTGTGGGGGCGGTGATATTTGCCGTGCATCCGGTTCATACGGAGGCGGTTTGCGGAGTGGTCGGACGAGCCGAATTGATGTTTTGTTTGTGTTATTTGTTGGCTTTGATTCTGTTTTCCGGAATAAGTTTCGGGAAGCAATCGAACGTGGCACTGATCCCGGTGTATGTGATGATCGTCGCACTGTCCGTTGTGGGACTGCTGTTCAAGGAGAATGCAATAACCATTCTGGTAAGTGATACTATTTGCATTAACCCCGAACCCCTATCAACTATTCCCATGTATAACTGGTTTCGGACAATGCATGAGCATGCACCTCCAGCCGGGAAAGGTTGTGGCTTACTCTTACACCCCACACACCGATGACCTGATTATCGTTCCTGCGGCAGCCGGTTTTTCAACGGCCAAGAGCTGCCAAACCCCCTCGATGCAAGAAGAATTGCAGTATTTGAAGCTACCATCGCTACCACAACAACAACATGACCTGATTATAATTGTTAGGGGAAAGTTTGAAGAAGTCCTAACGGAAATTCTTCAATCGGCGTTAAACACAATACAAAAATGGTGCAATGACAATGGCCTACGGGTTAACCCAGCTAAGCCAGTTATAAGGCCCTTTTCTATTATAAGAAAATAAATACCAGGAAATTGAGATGTGCTACTATGTACAGCTCTCCAGTGCTCCTGGCAGATTCCACGAAATACCTCGGTGTTACTCTAAGTGAGAAATTACTCTGGTCGGAGCAGTATGAATTTGCAGGCAGTTTGTGGGTAAGACAAGCCCTCGTATAATCCTGTGGATCTATAAGGCGATTGTTAGACCTATCATTGAATATGGGGCTGTTGTCTACTACTTTGAATTAAGCCCTAGCGGGGCATAGCGCGTCAACTACTCCTGCGCGCCATCGTACTCTGTTCTGGGCAATGGGGCGCAACTCCCCAAAAGACTTACCCAGTGCCTGACACTCTTTTGCCACAGATCGAGGACCCCCTCTTGGTCGGCCTTGGTTGGAAATGGGGTTCCATTTCATGGCACGCAAAGCAATGCGGTTATCACTCTTCCGCAATGTGTGACCTATCCACTGCCATTTTCGCCTGCGTATCAATTCGTCGATTGGCATCTGACCCGTACGCCGACTTAGCTCTTCATTTGATATTGTTTCGGGCCAGAAAATTCTTAAAATTCGACGAAGACATGAGTTGACGAAAACTTGTAGCTTTCTGGTAACTTTCCATGTACTGCTCCCATACAAAAGCACTGACAGGGACCAGGGGGCGAAACAGGCCCAGCTTGGTCTTGATGCTGAGATAACGGCTCTGCCAGATTTTGGACAGCATGCCGTATGCGCGTTTAGTCTGGTTGATACGACGACCGATGTCCTGCTCCGTACCACCATTTTCGGCAACAATGCTACCCAGGTAGAGAAGTTGTCCACCTTCTCCACAGGCTGCCCATTAATATTGATGGCAATAGGTGTCGGATTTCTTTTTCGCAACCTTCCTTCCACTCAGTGGGAAAGGTCTCTGTATTCCATGCTTTATCAACAAGTGGGTGCAGCAAATCGGCAGTTACGCTTGGCGCTGCTTGATAAAGTTCGGCAGGGACACCGTCGAGTCCAGCGGCCTTTCCTCGTTTTAGTGCAATAATTGCAGTGACTATTTCCTCTTTAGTCGGGGAAGTGGACCGTATACGTACATTTTGATGGTTAGCTAAATTATCTATATGAGGGGGAACTTCACCAGAAGTTTCTGACGGTAAAGGAGTTCGATGCTGCTTCGATTGTCGTCTGATGCTGCAGCCAAACGAACTTTCAGCTCCTTTCTTTCAACCATCCGCTGCCATGAAGCGTCGGACATCCAGGGTTTATTCCGGCAATCCGGGTTTGCGCTATCAATGTACGCATTTTTTTATGGCATCCCAGTTTTCGTTTATGTCACTATCTGGGTGACTAGTTATCTCAGCTGCTTTTTGCGCAAGATGGTCATTCATCGAGCGGTGTTGAATTTGCGGCGCCTGGATATTTCATCGCTGGGGCGGCGCACGGCTGCAATACGCAATCGAACATTAGCGATCATAAGATAATGGTCTCTTCCTATCCCAATATCGGCACCCTTCTTGTTTCGCACGTCCAGGAGGCAACTCTTTAATCTTTTACTAACGGCAAAATGGTCGATCTGATTTTGTGTTCTGCGCCGATCAACAGAGGACAAACTGATTTTGTGGTGGTCCTTAACATAGTACCACCGATGAAGAGACTGTAAAAGTTGCAGAACTCTACAAATCTTTCACCGTTGTCATTACGATCACCAAGACCGTGTCTCCCCATCACATGTTTGTGCCCATAGTTATCAGCGCCAACTTTCGCATTCAAATCACCCATAACCATTATAATGTCACCTTTAGGTGTTCTGCTCTGAACGGCGTTTAGTTCTTCGTAGAAGGAGTCTTTTGCCAAGACATTGTCGGGTTCAGTAGGGGCATAACATTGTATTATTGAGATGTTTCTCATTTTGGTCCGGAACCTGGCGGTCACGATTCTGTCAGAGACCGGCCCCCAGGATAAGAGACAGTTTCGCGCGGCTTTGGTTAAAAGGAGCCCCACACCTGACTCACGACGACTACTGGTAGCGTTACCGGAGTACAACATTACGGTGCTGCCCGCTGTTCCACCATCTTATCTCACTAACTCCTAAGATATTTAATTTGTGCCTCAGAAATTCATTCTCTAATTGAAGAAATCGTGCGTTCTGGGGACCTTCTGATCCATTGTCCAGGAGAGTACGCACATTCCAGAATCCAATCTTTGTCATTGTACAATAGCCAAAAGTCGTAACCGTTGAGTCAGTCCTTATCCGAGGCATAGTTGACGTTTCGTTAGCATATAAAGATTTCGGATAGTGCAAGTTGCTGGCATACACATCCTGTCTTTTGATTGTCGGTTTTAATGACAGGCCCTCAAAGGGAAAGGCCGTGGTATTATTTTTACACCCCACACAAGGTTTACCTCAACCAAATCATCGCACCGCCATCACTGGCGGCTTGACGTTGGTTAGCAATGGTCAGTGACCACTGCCGTTTCAGGGGGTGCCCACGCGGAGGACTATGGAAGAGGACTTTTTTGACTGGTATGTCTCACAGTAACGGGGCTATCCCCAGCTGCCCCACTGCATAGCTCTTGAAGCGCTACTCAACCTTCCGCCGCTCCACGTTTAGCTGAAGGCGGAAGCAAAAGTAGCTGTAGCCAGACGGAAAGCATACCAGAATTTCCTTAAATTAAACCCTGAGCAAAGTAACTGGGTATATGGTGTTAATTGCCTTCACCCCTCCAGATGCATGGACGCGTCAACATCTCTAGCATTTCTATGCCTTGTTGACGTTTCGATAGGATATCTACTTTTTCGGAAGTGCAGTTGCTAGTATGCACCTCCTATCCGCGCCGTCTTTATACTGGCAAGCTCGGAGCAGTGTGAGAATTCTATTAGTACTCACAGGTAGTTTTTTTTGGTCGCGTCGAGATTTGAACTCCGAGCTCTAGATTGGTATCGTAGAGCGGTGACTGAACGATCACGGCCACCGAGCGCGATCGAGTGACTTGAAATTTTGGTCAAATATATGTGTTGTTGGTTAGTTAGTTGATTTTGGGAATAGGCAAGATCCTATCTCCCCTATAAAGTTTTGGTGAAAAGAACTCACTCGTCTTAAATGGTGCCTATCTTCCTTACAAATGTTTTTTCATCGTATATGGTGTTAATTGCCTTCACCCCTCCAGATGCATGGACGCGTCAACATCTCTAGCATTTCTATGCCTTGTTGACGTTTCGATAGGATATCTACTTTTTCGGAAGTGCAGTTGCTAGTATGCACCTCCTATCCGCGCCGTCTTTATACTGGCAAGCTCGGAGCAGTGTGAGAATTCTATTAGTACTCACAGGTAGTTTTTTTTGGTCGCGTCGAGATTTGAACTCCGAGCTCTAGATTGGTATCGTAGAGCGGTGACTGAACGATCACGGCCACCGAGCGCGATCGAGTGACTTGAAATTTTGGTCAAATATATGTGTTGTTGGTTAGTTAGTTGATTTTGGGAATAGGCAAGATCCTATCTCCCCTATAAAGTTTTGGTGAAAATAACTCACTCGTCTTAAATGGTGCCTATCTTCCTTACAAATGTTTTTTCATCGTATATAAATAATCAGGGTCACCTCCTGATTCGATTTAGCCATGTCTGTCTGTCTGCACGTTCGCACGATGACTTTCGGTAGAATGAAGCTAGAAGCTTGAAATTTTGGTCGAATGTTCGCAGTATGATCTAGTTGGCTGGTGTTGAAAATTGGTATGATCAGGCCAAGAGAACGCCTACCTCTTCTACATATGTGAAAAACTTATGTCGCGCTCGGTGGCCCTGATCGTTCGGTCACCGCTCTACGATACTAATCTAGAGCTCGGAGATCAAATCTCGGCGCGATAAAAAAAACTGCCTGTGCCTACTAATAGAACTCTCACAGTTGTCCGAGTAAAGACGGCGCGGATAGGAGGTGCATGCTAACAACTGCATTTTCGAAAAGTAGATATGCTATTGAAACGTCAACAAGGCATAGAAATGCTAAAGATGTTGACGCGCCCATGCCCCTGGAGGGGTCAAGGCAAGTAACATAACTGCCGATTGAATGAACGTGAAAAGATCTCGCTTTGGTAAATGGCTCGAGAAGGTAATTTTATATTCATTTGGAAAAAAAAAGTCGATCAGCTAGAAACTAACGGTGCTTTTCACACAAAGAGCCCAGTACTACTCTACTTTTCATGTTTTTGTCCTTAACGCTTGCGCCAATTGGCATAGATACCTGGTTTTTGGCATGTACACTTCAGATGAGAAGCTGTTTCAGTTTTAGCAAGATGGGCGTAATTAAACCAAAGGAACGCCTACCTCCCTTACAAATGTCAAAAAATGAAATAATAATTCAACTACGATAACTTTTGATAGAATGACATTGGTGAGTGGAAAATTTGATAGGATGCTGGTAGCCGCAAGCATCAAGGATATGTATACCAAACTAAATCAAATTACCACAAAAGCTTATCACAACCACCTAAAATTGGCAGCAGAACTCACAGTTTGTAATCCACTCCTCGAACAAACTATTCTGATACTTCATCGTGCGAACACTATCGAAAAAAGAAGTCTCTTCCCGGAAAACTTCTAGGCCTCATAAAGACGTCCCCGACTAAAAAAAGCTCCGCAACAAGTACAGATCCTATCAAATTTTGTTGTTAATAACTCACCTCACAAATTCACAGCCACCGAAATTAACCAGCTGAATAAAGGACTCAAGTATGCAGTCACGAGGAAAACACAATTAGAAGATATCATCATTGACACAGAAGGAGCTATAAGAACCCTAGGCAAAGAAGAAAAATAATGTGCAAGATGTTGCGTTAAAGACATACACGAACTACAAAGCGAGGTGACACTAAGAAACCTCCTAAAACGAATATCTGACCATCCAAGAACTCCGATCAAAACCAGTGTATTATCTGAAAGCTGATAAAGGAAACCAGATAGTGATCATCGATAAACCAAAGTATGATGACCTGGCAATCAAAAAATTAGGTTAGGTTAGGTGGCGGCCTCACGGCCCCGCATAGACAACTTGGGTCCATAGCGATGCCCCAAAAGAAAAACAACAGAGATCGTTAGGTGTTGGTATCAGTCGTAATCAAAAAGTCCTTGTTGAGCTCGAAGGTTTCGTCACGCTTGCGAATATTAGAAGATTCATTATGTTAAGGTTTGCAATCGCTTTTAGGTTGCGAGGGAAGTAGATTCCATGGCATATATGTCTTGTCCTTGCGAGTGCCGGGCATTCGCACAGGAGGTGCTCCAAAGTTTCTTTGGTATTTGGTAGCTTGCAATTCTTGCAGCCGCTGTCTGGGATCAGTCCCAGTCTGTGTGCGTGCTCACCTATTAGTGTCACCATACACTGTCGAACTCGAACTCGAGCATGAACCTGGTACAAATGTCCTCTGACACACACATACACTTCACATAGGTGTGAAGAAAACCGGTCCACTTGTACTAGGTTCGTGCTCGAGTTCGAGTTCGACAGTGTGTGGTGACACTTAGGCAGTGACTCGTTAATAAGCCCACTAGCATTGCACATTTACCCCTAGAGAGTCCTAAGAGTACATCGGTTTTCTTAGTGTTGTATGAGTTCCAGAGTTCTCTTGTTATTCTGGAGTTGATGGTTCTGTTCCAATTTTGGTTGGCCAGTTGCATCATCTTAGAGTCCATTTTTGTGCTTAGTGTTTGTATTGGAATAGGAGTTCCTATTGTCATTGTGACATCCAGTGCAGCTCCCTGCTTTGCGAGTCCATTCGCAATATCGTTGCCAAGGCAGCCGCTGTGGCCTGGTATCCATCGGAGTTCCAGCTTCCTTAAGGTGCCCAATCTCTGAAGAATTGAGAGACAGTTAAGCACAGTCCCTGATCTGATAGTTTCTGACTGCAGCGCTTTCAACGCAGCCTGACTGTCTGAGTGAATGTAGATGTTGCCTATCCTGCGTGTTGTTGAGACTAGCACCGCAGCTTTTTGTATCGCTACCACCTTCGCCTGGAAAATGCTGCACACGTTCGCCAGTGCGAGCGATAGATTGTGTAGGAGCTCCGGCGAATGAGCCGCGGCTCGCGACACCTGTTTCCATCTTAGAGCCATCCGTATTATAGAGGTTTAGGGAATTCTTAGGTCTGTCCTCGCCTGTAGAGTAGAAGTCTCTTTCTGGTATGATTACCCGGAAGTTTCTCTTGGAGTCAATTACCGGTTTGATGAGGTGATCAAAAAACTAAAGAGTGGAAATTTTTACAAATTGAGGACTGACCCCCTCCCTGGATTAATTAAAATAGAAGAAAAAACCCTAAAAGAGTGCACGAAAGTAGTGAAAACTGTAAGCGCTCTGAGAATACCGAGTCCATCGTTACCAAGGCTAAGAGTGCAACCTACAGTACATAAAGAAGGAAATGAAGTACGGGAAATACTCGCCGACACAAATTCCTCAACATACAACCTTGCAAAGTGGCTAGTTAAGGAACTCCCGGACATAGGGACATATAGCCCATACGCAATAAATATAGCATCGAGTTAACCGAAAAATTACAAGCAGTGAAGATCGAACAAGACGAGATGCTAGTGTCCTTCGTCGTGAAAGCGCTTTTCCCGAACAGCCCGATCAAGCAAGCCCTATACGACCTAGCGGTATGGTTGAACAGACACAAATCGGACCCAGCCGACAGGAAGAAGAGTCGTGAATATGTGAAACTGGCAGCCCTGTGCATGGAAGAATCCTTTTGTACATTTAGGGATCGATTCTATAAAATAACAACAGGGACGGTAATGGGCAACCCCCTCTCACCATTGATCAGCGAAGTCTTCATGGCCAGCCTAGAAGAAATAATGAAGGAACGAGGAATAACGCCGGCTGTGTGAATAAGATACGTCGACGACATGTTGGCGATTGTTAAAAGAGAAGATCTACAACATACGGTGGATAACATCAACAAATTGCACAAAAATATCAAATTTACGATGGAAACTGAAGTAAATTACATGATACCGTTCTTGGTTATACAAATTATTAGAAACGGCAGCAATATTGAGTTCGATATTTACAGGAAGAAAACAACAACCCAGAGAACCATTCCTACTTGCTCCAACCATTCATACCAACCTAAGATGGCCACTTATCACAGCATGGTGCACAGAATGCTAAGGATACCCTGAATAAAAAGAGATATGGCATACATTAAAGATACAATGGGAAAGAATGGTTACAAAGACCAAATAATTGACGCTATCGTCAAGAAAAAGGCCCTTAATAAACGAACGTAACAAAATGTCTACGATGTTCCATACAAAGGAGAAAGAAACACTCAGATCCATTATGGTCTACAACAGCAAATGGAAAAACATCAGGAAGAAGACGAGGCCTGAGCGTGAAAGTAGTTTCTACCAGCAGTGCAATGCAGCTGAAAACACTGCAACACATCATACATCGGTCAGACAAAAAGGCTTGTAAAAGTGAGATTCGACGAACATAGAAAGAAGTAGAGCTAACGTGAAAAAACCCGATTAAACACATAAAATCATCGGTGGCGAAACATATACTTGAGAGCGGACACAACATCGAAATACTGTGAACAGTAAGACAAAAATACAAACTCTACGCCGCAGAGAGTATGGAAAGTATTTTGAAAGCGATTAATTGGAGGCAGTTGAACTTAACCATTTGGACAGCACATTCTGGGCGTTCCAACGTGGCAGTGTATACCCACGTTTTCCATCTTCCCAATTGAAACGCTTGGATGGACGCTGTAATTTAATTTTTTGTCATATTGGAGTCACCAAATCTCTCCGTTGATTTGATCTCGTAATTGATTCAGCGTTTCTCGCAGCAGCCATTCTTATTCTTGCCCCCTTAGTTGCGAGCTTCACGTACCTGCGATGTTTCAACAATTGTACAGCGCACACTTCCAACACGCCGCTGACGTTTTTCTGCGGATTCTGCCGGCCTGGCTGCCCTCATCCTTCTCGAACCGGTGCTACTTCGACCCAGTGATCGTACTACCATTTTTAACTTTTGTGAATTTTTGGGTGTGTCACCATACATCGAAACTATTAAATCAACACTAATTTATATAAATTTGGATATTTTATTCCCTCTTACTCATTCCTGGGGGAAGGAGGGAGTAGGAGTGGAGGAGGGGCTTTGGGAATGCTATCATTCATCTCAGCGACCCCAAAAACTAATGGTTTTGATACTAATCCCGGTCAGAAAGATATTTTCCGCGAATTGTCCGTAAATTTCGTAAACTGAGATGACGCCAGCCTCTTTAGTATGGTTAGCTCGGCCATACACACTGTCGAACACGAACTCGAACATGGTAGAAGTGTCCTCTGAACGGCACAATACACACAAACAATTCACAGAAATCTGAAGAAAATTATCCACTTGTACCATGTTCGTGTTCGAGTTCGACAGTGTGTGCAGTCGCTAACCATCATACTTTCATGCTCGCCTTCCCAAATATACTCGTATAAAATTAAAATATTTTATCCAAAATGACGCCACGTCGGCCTCTTGGTTCGGTTAATCGGGGTTTTACTGTATGTTGTAACATTTTAGATTCCCAAACCACCTTATTTTTCTCCCTGGTCTCCCGAAAGTACTTGTGAAAAATGTCGTTTTGTGAAACCACGCCGCCCTCTTTGGTTGGGTTTTACTGTATGTGGCATCCTTTTGTAGTCGCGAGCTACCTTAGTTTCCATTCCCGAAAGTAGTTATGAAAAATTTCGTTATCCGAAATGACGCCACAACTTTGGGTTCGGTTGAACGGGGTGTTACTGTATGTGGTCGCGAACCACCTTACTATCTATTCCAGCTCGCTAAATAAACTCCAGTAAAATTTCGTGACAATCACCTCAGTTGTTTGAAAGTTTTTGCACGACATACATACATAAATAATCTTCATTTTTATATGTAAGAAGATTACGTGATTGTTACGAAATATACAAAGATTATTGCCTATGGTGCCGATTATCGTTGGCAATCAGTACTTTTGACCTCGGACGTATTTAAGGGATGGAGGGGTGTGTTAGCTGTAACTATAGAAATATATTGTACCATTATTAACCTATTTTGAGAAGATATCAAAATTTCATTATTTTCCATTTTCTATGCAAGTTTTCATATTTCTAAGTGTAACGGTCGCGAAATGCAAGCGCACTACGAAAAACAACATACAAGTAGTACTCGCACATGCATGAGGCCGGTAGGTGTATTTTTTGCATGAATGGTGTCAAAATGCCTAACTTTATGGTAATGTACTATTATTCAATATTACGTCATCATCATCATCGTGGCGCGACAGCCCGACGTCGGGCCTTGGCCGCCTGGATCATTGTCCTCCAATTATCTCGGTCACGTGACCGCGTCCTCCAATTTTGTGAGCCCAGCAGCTGCGCGGCGTCCACACCTACTGAGCTCTCCCAGCGAGATCTCGGTCGTCCTCGCAGTCTCGCTCCGTCGACTCGTTCTGCGTTCATTACTCTCTTAGGCATGCGATCATCGTCCATTCTTTGTACATGCCCTGCCCATTGAAGTCGTTGTAGTTTGACGATTTTCGAGACTTGCAGCTCATCGTACATTTCATACAACTCATGGTTGTACCGGATGCGCCATCCATCTCGATCGTTAACCAAATTGACCACGTCCTCATTTGCAGGAGATGGGCGTCTAGTGTGATAGATGTCCGCTCCTATCGAGGAGCAAACTGCGACTCAGATCATCACTTGGTGAAGACGTCCTACAGATGTAGAATTTCCTCAGTGCACCAATCGAGAATCAGCCCTCCCAAAATCTTTGCGGTTGATAATCTTCTGAGTGATACTACAGCGGCGGCGTATACCACCGCCCTTGAGGAAAGACTATCACCTATGCTACACAACATCAGCAACACAGGCGTCCATGGGTTCTGGGAAGAACTCAAGGGTACCATCAAGGATGTCGCAGAGAAAGTCGTGGGATATAAAGCCCGGCGGGCGCGAAATGACTGGTTCGACGAAGAATGCAAAAATTCACTTGACGCAAAAAACGAGGCCTACAGACAATGGATTCAACGAGGAACCAGAGCCAAAAGAGAAAAATATGACGAGCTACGGCGAATATCGAATAGAATAATTAGACGTAAGAAACTTAAATACTTTGACGAGCAGTTGCTGAACATAAACGAAAACTTAGCTAATAGGAACACCAGACAAGCGTACAAACTAGTAAATACAATTAAGAACGGCTACCAACCCAGGACTAGCCTTTGTAAGGACAAGGATGGAAACATCATCAGCGACACCGATGGTATTAACAAACGATGGGCGCTGACGAGATTCCAGCTGAACTGCTAAAATTCGGTGGAACGAGTCTAGTTGACGCCATACATCAATTACTCCTGCGAGTATGGGAGAACGAGGAGATCCCAGACGATTGGCGCAGAAGCATCATCTGTTCAATTCATAAAAAGGGAGATAAACTGCGGTGTGAGAATTACAGGGGCATCTCACTATTTTGTACGTCCTATAAAATTTCGACGAAAATTTCGGAAAATAGAATAAAACCGTACGCAGAACGAGTCATTGGCGAGTATCAAAGCGGTTTCAGACCTGGTCGCTCCACAACCGATCAGCTCTTCTCAGTCAAACTGATACTCCAGAGGTGCTGGAAGTACAACGTAAACGTATATCAAATCTTTGTCGACTTCAAGCAGGCATACGACAGTATCGATCGTGGAGTACTGTACAACATCATGCTGCAATTTGGTATACCGGCCAAATTAGTGCGCCTGACAAAGATGACGATGACCAACTCCGTCTCACAAGTCAGGATACATAATAGACTTACTGATCTATTTGAAACAAGGACTGGTTTGAAACAGGGCGATGGACTGGCACCGACGCTCTTCAACCTAGCACTTGAATATGTTATTCGGGCCATGAGTGTGGACAACAGCAAGACGCTACTCATCAAGTCGACACAATTAGCAGCGTACGCCGACGACATCAACATCATGTCCCGAAGATTGGCTGACGCAGAAGAACTTCTGCATACGCTCGATACCGCTGCAAAGGAAGTTGGATTACGTATTAACGAGGGTAAAACTAAAATAATGATGCAATCGGTGACAAGGACACCTGCACAACCGAGCATCAATGTGGGGGACCTCAACATCGAGTTCGTGAACAACTTCATTTACCTGGGTTGCAACTTGTCAAGGGACGCCAACGAAACTGACGAAATCAAGCGACGGATACAGTTAGCTAATAAGACTTTTTTCTCGGTTCTCCCCATAATGAAATCGAAGCATGTGCACTGAAACACGAAGCTCCGCGTGTACAAAACCATTATACGACCAGTGCTATGCTATGGCTGCGAAGCATGGAACCTAACTGAAGCCTCCGAAAACATGCTAGACACTTTTGAACGTAAGGTTCTACGGCGAATTTTCGGGGCTGTTTGCGATCGAGATGGAATATTACGTGATTGTAACGAAACTTACAGATATTTTTAACATAAGCACATTAAGCACATCCCAGCTTAAGTGGTGCAGGGGTGTGCTAACTGCAACTATAGAAATGTACTATTATTAATCTTTTTTGATGAGATTCCATTTTCTATGCTAGTGAAATGCCGCTTTCCAGTAAATTTCCATATTTCTAATAATTCTGATCACATATTATCTCCTCTCTCTCTTTTCATCTTTCTTCAAATTTGAAGAAAATGTCAAAAATTGACTGTTTGATTCCCTTAGGCTCGATAAATTTTACAATGGCTGCGTTCTGCGAAACTTACAGGATCAGACAATTTGACAGTGAGTAACAGAGATGTGAAGTATTGTATATCCGTAAGTTGAAGAGAGAGGGTCACTTATCTGTCAGAATCTTAAGAGGAAAAATTTACCGGAAAAATTTGTTGGTTCGTTTCCCCAGCCCATGATTTATAAACAAATACATCTACCACACTCTCTGTCTCTTTCGCTTTGGTGCAATTATTAAGAAACAGGCTTAACGAAAATTGGTTGGTTGTCATTCTGCTCTCTCGTGTGCGTCAAATGTGTGAATGTATCAGTTAAATGCATCTCTCTTTCACTTACGGATACACAATGCTTTGCTATCTCTGTTGCTTACGGTCATTTCCTTAACCGGTCAGGCTTTCAGGACCGCGACCAATGTCAATGGTAAGGGGCAGCAAGAGGGCAAAAACCCCACCCACATCTCTCGTCACTGAGCTACAGCAAGCTCGTGTCGTCGCCTATCCTGGTTTTCGCCAGATCGCATCGCCTGACCTTCTTGGTGATATATAATGGACCCGTGGGGACGGAGTTTAAGATAGCATAATGACCGTGAAGGGCTGGCCGTGCCATCTGGCGAAGAAAAAGGCCTATCAACGTGCTAAGCAGCGTGCTTGTGGTGAGTCAGGTCGGGAGGGGTTTTCGCCGCTCGTTGCCACTGTCCTTTACGTATTAATAAAAATGCATAGGCCTGGGGAAGACAACACAAACATGGGAGGCAAAAATGAGGAATAATAAAAAACGGGGCGATAAGGATGGAGTGGTTGGTGGACGGCACAGATACGTTCGCATCGGAGTCCGGGTGTAATAGGACCTTTGGCCTCTGGTTTCGTACCACCGACAGATCAGTAGTCATCAAGTGCTGCCTTCGATCTGCCGGTGGAAGCAGCGCTTCCAAACCAGACTATGGTTCACTACAGGTGGTTCATTACAAGCTGAACTGTGGTATAAAAAATATGGAAGTATAAAAATATATCACAATTTAAACTTATGGAAATAGAACTGCTGCACTAGTCGAAGAAGCGAAATTGTTCTACCCAGCCATAAGACAGGCGCTATGCATCACACACAGCCTTGTACGACGTGCACTATTGAACGATCATTCAGCACGTTGTGCTGAAGTTTAGCTTCCCATATATTGGTATATGTATACACCAATAAAGATTCTTGTAGTTTTCAGAACCAGTTATTCATTTTTATTAATCAGATCATTACTGTTTCATCATTTGAGGATGCCCATCGCTTCCTCATATACCAGATGTATCCACCGCTACTAGCGTACTAGGGAATAGCTAGTATGCTTTTTCGCCATTCACTGTTCGTCTATTCACCCCAAATATCCAACCTAATTCTTTTTTTTTCTTCACTATGATTCTAGAGGTTAAAATTAGTATTTGCAAAATATGCGCAAAGACAGATCAAAAATGAAAAAAAAAAAAAAAAATACGAGATTTTAAATTTTAAATATTTTTTTTTGCAAATACCCGAAAGTATAAAAATGGTGCTACTTCTTTCTTGCTGCAAGCCCTTCAGTTGTTCTGCAAGGAAGAATACATCAAATTCGCTAGCACTGAATTTTAATGAACTTTATATACTATGCTATCTTTATTCAAATTTGTATTGTAGAAAAATAATTTTCTCGGTTTTCAGTACAAATCAACAACACATCTCGACAATAAGACTTGTTTACATTTATTGTAATTTAACTTTTTTTATTCTTGTCCATGACATGTTATTAAATCAATTAACCGCTAAATGAATAATACTAACAAGTAATAAAAATGCAGTTATCGAGATATATTATTATTTTTTACCCATAGCCTGCATTAATCGCCTACGATGTAACAATACGTACTGACCTGTTACGTAACATTGAGTCACGGTTTCGAGTGAGACGAGTTGTATTCTCACGATTTGGAATTTTAATGTCACTAACAGTAATTTTACTGCTTGGTCGATTGTACATTCAAAATTTCGAGAGTCCCAAGTTTAAGGCAATGGATAATCCAGTGGCGGCCAGCACGAATTTTATAACAAAGGTAGGTACATATATTCCCGATCATTAGGATAGGTCCACTCCAAATTTGGCTATTTCTCAGAATGTATTAACTGCATAATTCTGGGTATACCATCACATTGTACACAGTCGCCTACTTGTTCATTTTATTACAAGTGATATCAAATCGAAAGTCCCGTTAGGATTTTATTTGCGTTTTTTTTTTAAATCATCAGAAAAAACGATCATTTGGATACTCGATTCCCATTTTCACGCATAAGCGCTTGTTTCAAATTTGTTTAAAGAATAAAAGTGGAGTATACCATTGCTAAATATTTAACAAAATTATTTAGCAATGATTCCCACCTAAAAATTGTCAGCATAAAGCCAAAAACACAAAGTGCTGAGCTGGTTTTGTCACCCGATAGACTCTTCAATTTATCGGGGAGGTAGATTATTAGTCGAAAAAAAAAGGACGACTATGAATTTGACTGTAATTGCTGTTGTTGTAGCAATGCAGAAATTTAGTTTCAGTGTGTGTGTGTGTCATAAAATCAGCGCGTCCGACTCAGTTTCCTCCGTAGGAAGTTGCAGAAACGCAGCTACTTCGATGGGGTTCTCCCTGAGTGCTATAGGTTTTATGTTAGAAAAACGATAAAAGTTTTAAATCCGCAAAGTCCATGAATTTTAAAATAATAATTATTTAAACCACCTTTATGACTTTACTTTTTATATGTTAGGTGTTAGGTGCGTTGGTGCTGCAGGGCAGTCGAAGATGTGCTCAACGTCGTGGGGAGAACTGTTACATGTCGGACAAGTGTTTTGGATGCTGTGGTCGATTCGGGACAAGTATGAGTTGAGGCGCAAACACCAGCCTGAACGGAGCTGTGCGAGCGTGGTCCTAGTCGCTCTGGGCAGGTTTCGTTCATCTGGTGAGATGTCTGGTGGTTGAGCATCAAGTACTATGTTGTTATTCAGGTCCACAATCGACGTATGTACTTCCCCTCTGTGCAGCATAGCGATGGCATATTTATAGCTAGCGCTATCGAAGGGGACCCTCTTAAATCGTTGGACCTCGCTTTCGAGTTCTCTCAGAGGGTGATAATTTTGGTAGCAGCCAACTATTGTAGATACTGTTTTGATAGTAGTATGTTGTGTTTTCTAATGGGCATAGTTTTGGTCTTTTGGTGAAGGTGGTCTTGATGAGACATCAACAGACAGCCTGTGATGGTGCGTAGAGCTGCATTTTGACAGGTGTGAATGTGTTTCCAGTTTGTGTCACTTAGATTTAGTGTCCACACTGGTGCCGCATAATTTGCTACAGATCTGCCGATCGCTTTGTAGGAGGTTAGTAGGGTCTCTTTGTCTTTGCCCCAGGAACTTCCAGCGAGAGCCTTGAGGACCTTGTTCCTGCTTCTCATCTTGTTAGTTACAGTAGATGCGTGGGCTGATGATGCTGCCTTGCTGTCCAGAGTAATGCCAAGGATTTTTGGGTGGTTTGTGGTGGGTATTATGAGACCGTCTACTGAGATGTTCAGCTGCATCTTTACTTCTTTGGTCCAGGATGTGAATAGTGTTGCGGTGGATTTTTGAGCTGATAGCTTCAAGTTCTTGCTGACGAAGAAGGTGTTAACTTCGTTTAGGTAGTCATTTATCCTAGCACACATTTGGGTGATGTCGTTTCCTGTTGCTAGTGTAGTGCAATCGTCGGCATAACTCACAATTTCGATTCCTGTTGGAGGTGAGGGAATTCCAGCGAGGTAGAGATTAAACAAAGTCGGTGACAGGACTCCTCCTTGGAGGACACCTTGTTGATTGCTCCTTCATTATACTGTAAATTATAGATCTTTTGTGCCAAATATATGATTATAAGATTCGAGGGGTTAAAATATTCGGATTGGAAGATAAATCAGATTTTAATTACTCTTTTGTGGTATCAAACAAACAATTTTTAAAGAATCATAGGACCATTCCAGTTAGGCCTATAGATATTGAGTCGTCGCGACAGCGGCATGGCCAACCGAAATATGCTTGTCTATTTTGCGTATCGGAGCTGAAAATGTCGTTAGTCTGTATTTCGCCTAAGTCTTATGGTCTTATGCGGGAATTTCATTGCCGGCAGCAGCAGCAGCACCGGTATCGGCTGTGTCTTGGCTATTCTGCTTTCCAAGCCTCATTGAAAGAAGCGACTATGGTAGCACGAAACGCCATATTGCCTTCCTCCAATATGTTAATTACGATTTTTCTCATTGTTTTGCAAAAAAAAAATGAGTTGTTGTGAATGTCGAAAGTGTTTTAGAAATTTTAACAACAAAACGAAGCTTTCGTTCGACACTTCAATGCATGAAATTTTGTTTTTTTTTTCTTTCTGGCATTTTAAAAGTTTCCCCAACATGCCGATAGATCCCGCCACTAAAGCAGCATTTTAGAAATTTGGGTTAAAAAGCAGCGCTGCCGATGCTGCTCCAATGTAATTCGCTCAAGGCGAATGTGCGCATTCTAATTAGCCAAGATGCAGGCGATGCCCCTGCTTTTGCTGCTGCCGGCAATGAAACTCTGGCATTACTTCAACTCTGTTAGTCTGTCACTTCGCTTCTCAAGGAACCTCGCATTTTTTTTGTCATCATCGAATCGTACCCGTAAACCATTGCCATCTTAATTACACAGGCCTCCGCTCAGCTGATCGAAACTTCTATTTTGACGTCAATTTGACCTCATCTCCACCTTGGGCCCCGATATGGAACCACATGTGTTTACATATCATATTTGGATGACATTATCATCGCCATCCAAACTTAGTAGTAGTAGTAGACCCTGAAAGGTGGCAAGTGTGGAGAAAATACTAACCCCATTGAACGTAAAACAGTCCGTCAGTTTTTAGGCATGGTTTCCTACTAATTCCGGTTCATATCAGACTTAGTAGTAGTAGTAGACCCTGAAAGGTGGCAAGTGTGGAGAAAATACTAACCCCATTGAACGTAAAACAGTCCGTCAGTTTTTAGGCATGGTTTCCTACTAATGCCGGTTCATATCAGACTACGCTAACATGGTAACTACTTTGACGGATTTGACCAAGAAGAACAGAAAATTCATTTGGATCGAAGAAGAATTTCGAGGACCCGCTATATTTAAACAGATCACTGTCAAAAACCGAGCGAAAGTATTCCACGACAGAGAAGGAATGCCTGGCTGTACTATGGGCGGTCGGGAAATTACGCCCATATATTGAAGGCGTTAAGTTCAGTGTTGTTACCTACCACCATTCGTTGGTATTGGTTAACAACCTGAAGGATCCGGCTGGTAAATTGGCAAGGTCGGCCGTAAGGATGCAACATTTTTGCTTCGAGGTCATACTTCGGAAGGGTAATGAGCATGTTGTTCCAGACGCATTATCCCGTTTGGTAGCAATGATTGAGGAGGTAACGCAAGTCAAGACCTGTTAATTTTTGCCTTGACCCACCCAGGGGCGTGGGCGCGTCAATGTCTCTAGCGTTTCTATGCCTTGTTGACGTTCCGATAGTATATCTACTTTTCGGAAGTGCCTCCTATCCGCGCCGTCATTATACTGACAAGCTCGGAGCACTGTGAGAGTTCTATTAGTACTCACAGGCAGTTTTTGATCGCGCCGAGATTTGATCTCCGAGCTCTAGATTACTATCGTAGAGCGGTGACCGAACGATCACGGCCATCGAGCGCGACAAGATATTTGTACAATATCAAAAATACGCTAGTATAGCCAAGAGTAGCTTGGTAGCAAATCGTCGTTAATATCGTCGTTAGATTAGTCATAGGTATTTATCCTGTCCGATATCCCATTAATTCCTTTGAATTCCGACAGTATCTTTTAATGGCCGCCCAATTTTTTAATGGCCGCCCATATTTTTATATGGTCAGGTACAGTCTGAGACATCTTAAGCGCTACCTTGACTTGGCGGGTACCTCGGCCTCCAGCAGACATGCACCGTCAACACAAACCGGTATACGATTTCACTCAGATTTGGTATGTTTCTTTTCTTCTCGGTTTTCACGCACCCTGCTTCGTTCTTATTTAGAATGGTGCTGTTGTTCTTCTTTTTTTTTTCTTCCCGATGAATAATAGCAAAAATCCCGCCTCTTTGGTTTTTAGTTTTAATTCCGTTTTGGGGTTGAGATGAATCCTGACTGACTGAAAAACTGTAGGAGGAACAAGCCGACGACGACGACCTGTTGATGCTTTGGTCGGAAACAAAATGGGCAGAAACCCGTTTAAGCAATGCATTCGTGCTTCGCATCGAACTTATTTGCTGCGAGACTGGACATTAGATTTTAAAATGATGATTTGAAAGTCAAGTCACAATTGAAATGTCTAATCGGTTTGGATATGTACAAAAATGATGAATATTAAATTAAGAAAAATAATAAATATTATTAGTATTATTTTGATTCAGTGTTTTTAAACATGTTCCGTTCAATTGCATTTCCAATTCTGAATTGACTTTCCCTCATTGTTACAAATCCTTAGTACAGATACAATCGGATAAATTTCCTTTAGGCAGGAGAATCATTTTGTATGTTTACTATTCCATATAATTGCACAAAACGAACATTTTAAAGACTCGAAATGAACTTTATGTGCTTCCCAAACTGTAAATTGCCCGAAAACTTCGACACCTGCGCCACCTACATTTCAAAACGTGAAAATACTAACGGAGCACTACTCTTGCACTAACCTTCTATCCAGAGCAGCTCAGATCAAATTTTAAGTTTATAGTTATAGCCTACTTTCTTTTTTTTTGCGTGATCACGGCATACAGTAGAGTATAGTTTTAAGTGAGATATTGGCGCCAAAAATTAAGATACGACGATTTATATTTAACTCTGCCCAGGTTTTTGAAGGTTTCTCTTTACTTCAAGCCGCAATCACGATCAGTTCTACAAAAGAAGATTATATGTGTTCACAATCCTGGTACCTCAATATTCGGCGCCAATAGTGCAGAATCCGTTGAATTTCGCGTGTCCCAGTAGACATCGAGGTCTGGGAAAAGCGTCCCGTTTGATTTTCCCATAGAAGTATTTCTCACTTGATGATTCTACGATTCTTTCTTCTAATAGAGAAAAGTATACAAACCTGAAAACGTTAGAAAACAATCTAAAATTTTAAATGTACGAGTATTAATAATTTTTTTTGCGGAGTCGTCCTTTTTTCGACTAATTAACAAAATGATTGTTTTTGTTTTATGTATGATTTAAAAAAACGCCAATAAAATACTAACGGGACTTTCAATTTGATATCACTTGTAATAAAATAATGAACAAGCAGGCGACTGTGTACAATGTGATGGTGTACCCAGAATTATGGAGTTAATACTTGCTGAGAAATAGCGAAATTTGGGGTGGACCTATCCTAATGATCGGGAGTGTATGTGATTTATTGAAAGCTACTTACTTTAAGAAGAATTCTTAATTTATGTATTAATGTTCTTGCAAATGTACAAGTGCGAATCATTTTCAATTTAAATTGGAATTGTTTGTGACCGTGTTTCGAGTAGCAAAAATGCCCGGTGCGTTACCGAGCTAAGCTACAGACTCATACTAAGTTGGTGTGCAGAATGAAACCAAGTGTCACAAACAATTCCAATTTAAATTGAAAAAGAATTCTTAAGTTTTAATCAAAATACGAATAATTGTTTGATTCTGGGCTGATTATTTGTTTTGCCTTACAGATCTTGTCACAAAATTACCTGTATACACTAAACGCATGGATTTTACTTTGCCCTGATTGGCTGAGTTTTGACTGGGCATTGGGTTGCGTTAAACTTATGGAATCATTTTTGGATTCACGGATTTTAGGAATATTTGCATTGTATTTAATCTTCCATAGTCTTATGATAAAAGGATCCCGGTTAGTATTATATTAACGCAATTAAGCATGATCCAACATGAACCCCTTATTTTTACTCTGCAGCCTGGTTTTACTTTCCCTAGCACTACTTATAGTTCCTTTCTTGCCGGCATGTGGTTTTCTCAAAGTTGGGTTTGTTATTGCCGAACGTATCCTCTACGTTCCTTCGATAGGTATATCGCTTTTGGTTGCCGTCGGCTTCTCGACATTAGTCGAGAGATATTACAAGTTAAAATATGTAAGTGGACGCTGATTATTGTATATCCGTAAAGTGTTATAATTAAATTTTACTTACACAGGTTCTAGGATTTTTACTTTTGGCACTTATTTGTATTTATATTCTGAGAACAAGAAACCGCGCGAGCGAATGGACCAGCGAAGAAAAATTATTTTCATCGGCGCTCAGAGTGTGCCCGGATAATGCAAAGGTATGTTTACTAATTTTGGAGTGTTGTCAAGTTTAATTCGTTTTTATCGTTATTATCAGGTCCATTACAATATTGCTAAAGTAGCTGCAGATAAAGGAGAAAATAAGAAGGCATTTAAACATTATCATACAGCAATTAGGTAATTGTTTGCATGATTGATTGATATGATAGTGAGACGGTTGTATGAAGATTACCTAACATCGATTTGGGAAAACATCTGTTTTTTAAATTCGTCTATTAATCTATTGATCAAAAATTCTTTTTACTATATTTGGAAATCCCAAGCCCTGCGAGTACTTTTAATTGCATTTAAACTTCACCTGATCGACGCAACGATATTCTGGGTCTCTCTGAGCAGAAGGGTTTCACTGCATGGCACGCTTCTACACAACGTGTGATATATCCCACTGTTGCGAACCACGGCTATGTCGAGCCGCCGTCACTGCAACAAGATTTTTTTTTTATTTACCAGGATGCATGGTGGCACCGGTCCCGGCTAGACCAGCGGAGGTCGTGGGATTTAAACTAAAGCAGCCTGGTCCTAGATTAGCTACCTAGAACATTTAAGACATCAGCTGTCGGTCTTTATGTTTCCGCCAAACTGAACAGCTGACGGCATTCGAATTAATTACGACTGTGTGCTTATTAATTTCTTTTGTGTCTTTCATCGACTTTCATTTACAGACGACATAAAACCGAAAACTAGCGACCGCACCACTAAAACAACAGCAAGCATGAATCCCCCTAATGTTTTCCGTCGGGTGTCATATTTGGTGCTAGTGCTACGAGGCTAGTGTCATTAATGACAACTAGTTTACGTTTTACAACGCGGTTTACGATTTACAACAGCGAGCATGGAACCCCCTAGAAGCAAAGGCATCAGCTGCGCTAGAAATGCACTGGAATGGACCAGCTGACGAATGGGATTGCAGTGGTTTGCAGCACCACTGTTATTTTCGCCTGCGTGTCAATATCAATAGCCGCGTTCGTTTCGTTTTTTATCTACAAAAGCGTTGTTTTGTATAGAATTTTCGTCACGCCATTAATTCCGGATTCATCTAAAGAGATACCAATGTTTTGTTTAAAAAACGCACGCAATCGATTTTCGAGAAAAATTAGACTGAAAATGTGATGATTTTATGATTGATTCAGGATTCGCAGTAAGACGAATAGCTTGCCAAATATCAGAACGTCAAACTTTCCGCTCTTATTCGAAATGTACTGCAGCCTGTAAAGTTCCAAAATTGAATTTGCCGCAAAGCAGTGCCATCTATTGGATGGATTGGATCCTACGGCAGCCGGTTCTGCGCACCCGTTCATCAGAACGGCCAAGAGCTGCCAAACCCCCTTCAACGCCCGAAGGAAAGTATGCCAATACACATACTCAAACTCGACGCGTTGCTACAACAACAACAACAACAACAACATCTATTGGATACTAGGAATCATCAATTCAATACGTTATCCATCATCCAATTCCGCTTATGAACACAATGGCCACGTTTAGACCGTGGAACTAGAAGGCGATTTAACAAAATCATTTTAGTGTTAGTACTTGTTGGTGGAGTGTTTATACCGACCATACGGAGAGGTACTTCTTCTTTCTCCGTTGACAGCACAGATAAATTTTACAGATATAAATTTAACGACGGAAAAATACTTTTTCCTGCCCGTGATCACGCACTGCTTTCCTGAAATTGCAAACAAAGCAAACGCCGAACAAAAAAAAACGACAACAAAGGTAACGTCTACCACCGAGTCAACATTAGCGATGACAGCGACATAGTCCCAATTTTTTTAGTTCAGTTCCGCATCGCAAGTAGAGATAAGCCAAGTCCAAAACTAACTAGATCGATACGTTTATATCGTCGAAAGTTAGATCGATTTAGTTAGATCTCCAAGATAGTCCCGCGGTCTAAACGTAGTGAATACCATAGAGCGAAATGAAAAGTTTCGTCGACGAAATGAAAGTTCATTTTGTATGGGATTTGACATTTCGTTTTGTTTTGCGGCCAACACAATACTAGGCATCAGACCGAACACGGGTGAAAAGAACGACACGGATCTGCGCCGAGCGCCAAACTTTTAAAATTTATTCAACTTTAATCACCCATAAGCGCTTTTTTATAATTTTAAAATTCAGGCTAACCATAGTGTGATTGGCTTTAGGTTGATAATTTTTGGTGGAGGTGATTTCTGATTTAGGCCCGTTTTCTCAATGTCTGGTTAACGCTAACCGGGAATTTAATTTATCGAATCGATAAACTAAAACGGCTAATACGAATTATAGTATTCAGCTAGAGTTTCCCATGTTTATAAATTCAAATGGGTTAATTAATCAATTATTGACTCATTTCAATGTACAAACGTTAAAAATTTTACCTAACGAATTCGTATCAGCCGTTTTATTTTATCGATTCGATAAATTAAACTCCCGGTTAGCGCTAACCAGACATTGAGAAAACGGGTCTTAGTCTTGTTGACTGAGTTAGCAATGACTCACTTTATTTTATTCTAAAAAAGCTTCCTTAAAGTGTTTGTCAGATGATAACTTTAAAGAGGGAATTGCAGTTTGCACAAGCAGTTTGCAGATGATAACTTTAAAGAGGGAATTGCAGTTTGCATAAGCAGTTTGCAGTTTGCACAAGCAATCAACGTGGCACTAAAGCTCGACACACATGTCGATCCAAATAGTTCGCAATGGTTCGCGATCGCCACATACATTTCAATAGACTGGTGGTAATAAGAATTTATTTTCGCACATTCTATGAAGTTGATGTGGTTGTAGGGAAATCGCGTAACGTTGTTGCCTTAATGTTTTGGTTGTTGTAGCAACGCCTGCTTCCATGGAAGCGGTTTTGCCTTATTGTCTCGCTCGGCGATTCCATCGTTCAGGTCGAGTTATATGTGGATGGAGAATTTTGTTCCGTACAACACGATTGACCAAAAGATTTTTTGACGATCTTACACTGGGGTAGATATATGACAAGAGAGTGGCATTTCATCCGCTTAATCCAAGCGTCCGGCTGTTAATAAAACATGCGCCTTCATACACTTACATTAGCCGTACGCGATTCACTCGAAAAAAGGACCCATTTCCATATAAAACGACTGACCGGTCGTTGATCCAGGTCTCGTATGGGTTCTTAGAACATTCAGCCAATGGGATCACATGGGTTCGAAGTTGAAAATAAATTGGTTGAACGTCAACTTGTTTCTCGGCAATTCGCCCCCAATATATTTGTATACTGAGTCCGCATATCGCCCCCACGTTCGCCGCGTGTCTGTATGGTGGCTGTTGGAATTCGCTCTTCGCAGATCCGTGGCGTTCAATTTATTCTACATCTCTGTCCGCTTGTATTGAACATTGCTATTATCAACGAAGTTGAGTTGTTGCCCTTTGTTCGCGACTGAAGTTTCCAGCACGAAGGTATTTTATTTAGTTCTATTGAAATCATTAATTGTTTCGATTACATGGTCATATGGATCTTGTGAAGGTCGAGGTCCGCTTCTCTCGGACCAGACAAATATGGGGTATGCAATCCGGTTGACCGGTAACGCCATTCTTTTGCTCGATTTTTAAAGTCTTGGGGACTAGATTATTCTTTGTATAAGATGTCCCTCACAGGCACGATAATTTGTTTGAAGAGCAAGGTATGGGGCAACGAGAAGATAAAAACCCCGCCTATGTTACGTCTCCTGATATTGATCAGCAACCTGCTCGTGCCATCGCTAATCTCGTAGTAGAATTTCAAGGATAGCGGTCATTTCGGCTCCGTCCCTGTCCTGTCCCATTAAAACTTGTTCGCAGCTGAGAAGACCGGAAGCCGACAAGAAAAGCGATAATATACTCGTAGCAGGGCTCGAACCGCCACCCCTGGCTTGATAAATAGTTTCTCTTCCCATCGACTAGTCACGTTCAATATCTGTATTTCTCAATGAGCCTTATTCTTCTTTCTCCTGTTTAATCGTCGTTTGAAAGAATGGGACGGAAAAATCTTTCCAGGGTGTTGTGGAAGTTTGATTTGAGTTTGTCGTGTTTTCCTCCACTCGGAGCATGATCGTTGATTAATCATTTGAAGAATTTTTTTGCGAACAGCACACAACAGTTCGTAAATTGGCCTAAAATAGATTATAAACTCACAATTTTTGCAGCGTTACCGCTTTTTTACATGGCGATACGAGTAATGTAATTTCGGCTTCGTTCCCTGGACTCAGTTCGTAGAATCGCAATAGTTTTGTTTTTTGTTTTTCGTTTCGATTTTATTCGGAACGATGGTCAGTTTCTGAGCGATTGGAATTTTTACTTACTGAGTATCGCTGAATCTGATTTTATGCACTTCAGATTGAAGTGCGAGAAACCGAAAATCTGCTGATAATACTATCGCCGCAAACTCGCAAAACCTGTGTTACAATCGAACAGTGTTTATAAATCATTAAGCTAAGAGCTTATTATGTATACTTACCTTACTTGAAAATAATGTTTTTCACGCCAATTTTTCATAAATTTTCTAACAAACAATACTCTTCAGACTCTTTCCCAGGTACGAATCAGCCTTAATGAATCTTGGCAACCTTTATAGGAACATAGGCGATTTAGATACAGCCGAAAAGTATCTGAAAGAGTCAATAGATGTTTTGTAAGTAACCAATTTATATAAATGTCACACATTTGCATTGAATGCCGTATTTATTTACAAACAGAGAAGAGTTTCCATCGGCATGGATGAATTTGGGAATTGTGCAAGCTGCTCAACATAAATACGATGAAGCATTAGAGAGCTATCATACGGCTCTTCAATATCGCCCTAGATATTCAACGTGTCTATACAATCTAGGGAATTTGGTAAGGCAAACGGGCATAGTTAAGTTGGCTGATATTTATAATGGCGCAAGGTATTATTTGACAGTTTTTGGACACGAAAAATTATTCAATGGCTCTAAAATATTGGCAAGAATCGGTGGCAATAAATCCTACACAAGGCAAAGCTTGGGCCAATATGCTCAATCTTTTGGACAATAAAGCGTTATATGAGGACGTGTTGCTGGTATCGGAAAGAGCATTGAAATATGTTCCGTTCGATACAAATGTTCTATTCATTCGGGCGAATGTTTTGGGAAAGTTGAAGAAATACATAGAAGCGGAACAGGTTTATCAACAAATTTTGGATATTAATCCAAAATATGCTTTGTATCATGTGAATTTAGGTAAGTTGCACTTTTCGATTATGTTGTCTTTCTATAGTGTCGGGCAACATTAGATGAGTACTCCTTATTTTAGGAAACACTCTCTGTTTGGTTCGTCGAAGTTCTAGAGCAGCTTCTCAGTTTCTATCCATATTCAAGTTCTTTGTTCTTGTCCTTTGTTAAATTGAGGATCAGTCCGGCTTCGTTTACAAGCTGCGATTAACTATTTTTGGAGCAGGATCAACCTCTTGTTAGTTAAAGTTCTGAGAATCAACTGCTGAGGAGGCAGAAGAGGTTTTAGAATGGGGTTCCATCGTTAAACCGCGCATTCACTTGATTGATTAATTCTTTCGAAACCTTTTTTGGTTATTCCATGCGTTCTAATTGCGTTCCTTTGCGTTGTTTAGATTAAACATTCGAATACAAATGGCCATCTGATATGCTAAATTGGGAACATTATGAACTTTGCCTTAATGAGAGAATTCTATCTATGGTATTTAGAGAGAATCCTTAATTGCGGCATTTCACCTTTAGGTAGTCCATTTCCGGTTTAGGTGGTAACAACTTAGAACCCACACAGGGCAATGTGTAGAAAGAATTCTTCAATTAATGCCAAATCCATAATGTTCCACGTCATTTCCGCTTTAGATAGTCCATTTCTGCTTTAGGTGGTAAGAACCTAGAACCCACGCAGGGAAGTGTGCAGGTCCCAAAGCGGAAATTTCTTGAGTTTTGTGAAAATTCTCTCTAATGAAATATAAAGAATTCTCCAATTAATGTCAAATCCATAATGTTCCCTAAATTGTGAATTCAGAAACATTGTTATTTTAAATATTTTATCTTTTATGTCACTTTTATAACACTATTACAATGTATTTTTTTAGGTGTTCTATACCACCGATGGGGCAAACTCGATCTTGCTGTTACAAGTTATCGGAATGCCCTCAAAATTGATCCTAACCTTAAAAGTGCCAAAGACAATTTACAAAAATTGTTGTCTCGCGGAAGCAACTAAAGAAACATCAATTAATTACCATTTTTAACAATGGTCTTTTTAGTGATATACCTTGCATGCCATTGATGCCGTGAAGCCAGTAAAATGATTTCCTGAATAACAAGTGTTTCGTGTAATACTGCTCTCTACACAATAAAAAACTGGAAGCACCGTTTGTAACCTAAATGTATTTTTTTTTCTCCATGGCAAAGAGTTTTAAAATTTATCAAATCACCAGTCAACAGTAACCTTCAAAACTAACTGTATTACGAGTAATTGTATAGAATTTTACTGCATTTAATCATTTTTTTCATCGTTGTACTTTTTGAAAATTGTATAATACTCGTGTAATATGTATTTTTTGCATTTATAATGTTAATATTGTATCGTATTTGCGATTATATAAATGTTGTGTGTTTACATGCGCATATTTCGATAGGGAAAATGTAAAGTCAAAAATTATGATAGATATAGTGGTAATGTGAAGATTTTTGTTTCTGGATGAATTTAACTGTATCAGTTAGAGGAATAAGATGAAACGGTTGTGATTCAAAAATTATTCGCACGTTTAAAGAATAAAGTAATCAATCAAAATTATGTTCAAACGTATCTTGACTTTATTTTGCATTTAGAAATAGTAAAATTGTTTAGGCCTGTTCGGTACAGGGATCTATATATTAAAAAGCTAACAATTTTTGTATGGGAATTTTGTGACGGGAACTCCTCCCAAACTACTGAACCGATTTTAATGATTTATACACCATTAGAAAGGTAGTCTTTCGAAGGTGTGCAAATTTTATATTTTATTAAAATTGGCGAAATACTTTAGCTATAATCCGCGAAAAACATTGCGAGCTTAGAATCCAAGCTTGGCCAGAAGCGGTTCGTGGCTTTGCGGGGATTCGGTAAAACATTGCGAGCTTAGAATCCAAGCTGTACCAAGCTTGGGCAGATGTATTCGCTACAGCGTTGGGTCAGCAGTTCGTGACCAAGCTTGGGCAGATGTATTCGCTACAGCGTTGGGTCAGCAGTTCGTGATCAAGCTTGGGCAGATGTATTCGCTACAGCGTTTGATCAGCGGTTCGTGGCTTTGCGGGGATTCGGTTCATGTAAATAATGTCGTGGCTTTGCGGGGATTCGATTCATGTATATAATGACCAAGCTCGGGTAGATGTATCCGCTAAGGATCTTTCATAAGATTGTGGGTGGGACAGCGTTCATTGGATTGTGAGTGGAGCCGTCTAGAAAAGATACTCACGAAATAAATAAACTGTCGAATTGAAAATATGAATCAAGCATCCAAGTATACTTAATTTTTATGCTGCATGCTGCATGCAGTTGAAAAAATGAAAGTATGCATAGTCCACTTAACAAGTGGAAAAGAAATGTTATGAGGAGATAAAAAAATTATGATTTAGCGACGTAAAGAGAAATAGTTTGAATTCAAAAACAAAACGATGTCCTGTATGTCCGTTAGAGAAAGTTTTGCTTTCGTGATACACAGATCTATTGTGGGAGTTCAATCGGGCCAATAAGTGTGATAAGTGTGATACGCAGATCTATTGTGGGTGTTCTCAAGTAATACATATATAAGTATCGTGGTGACCAAGATACGTGAAGGTCAATATATACTTTAGTTACTTTCGTGGTAAATAATTATTTTTTGTGCAGTGCTTTCGGGCGAATAAGTGTTTTTAAGTAAATAGGTAAATAGCAAGGAAGTAGTAGTAATTTGCAAAATGCCTTCTCAACGGCATTCTGTAATTACTGGTAGGATTGAGTGGCGTGGTAGACGAAATTACATGAGGGAAATTAGAAACCACGACGCAATCAATCATTTAGATGGTACATATAAATGTGCCTTAAATATAGTTTCACGGGATTTCGAACCTTTTAGTTGCGGTCCTCTGGATTTCCGTTGTTCATTTTATGGTGCAAAACATTTTGAAGCAGAAATTACTTCACGTAATAGGAATGCCTTTAGTTTATGCTGCCATAAGGGCAAAGTTCATTTGCCATCATTTGAAAGGATGAAAAGCCAATAGATTTACAGTTGGTCATAACGCGTCAACTACGTGACGTAATTAACGGTTCATTAACATAACCAATTTTCGGACGATACATAATGGTAGCATGCACTTCCTGCCCATTTAGTCGCATACCTGTGGCAAGTCGGGAAAGGTTATGTTTTAGGGGGAAGACACCACAAATACACATAGCTACGCCGGGATTCAAACCCTCGGCGATACATCAGATTGACGCTTGTATGCGCAGAGCCACCCACATTGAATGTTATAAAAAAGGTGAATATAGGTAAGATAATGCAAATATTGTACTATTAGATGGCCTGGAGTTTATAGTGGCGGTATTGCTCACTTATATTTCTACATTATTTTTATTACATAGAGAAAACGAGGTATCATTCGAAAATAAAGGCGGAATACAGAGGACTGCACTTGTAATACGAGGGGTGTAAAGTGTGTTTTTGGAAACTCTCGAAATCCTTACTTAACCTTTTTTTTGCTTAAGGGGAGTCAACGTTTAGGGCGGTCCAGATGTTTCATTTAGGGCGATCAAGAAATGCATATTTGTTCATAATTTTTATTTTTTTTATTCAAACTAGAACCTTTCCTGAAAATAATGATACAACTTCTACATATTTCACTTCTCTTGAAAAGTCGTGCTTTTACCCACTAATGCTCCTTTTTTCAAAAAATGCTGAACGGGTATAGGATAGGGTATATTGTTTTTGTCACGACGAAAATATGTAACACCTTAAAGGAGGCTCCGGAGTTATAGCAATGTATATGTATAAATGATCAGGGTCACCTCCTGATTAGATTTAGCCATGTCTGTCTGTCTGTCTGCCCGTTCGCACGATAACTTTCGATAGAATGAAGCTAGAGCCTTGAAATTTTGGTCAAATGTTTGTAGTATGATCTAGTGGGTCGGCAAACTTTTTTGGCAAAGGGCCAGATTTTTTATACCCTTCACGGATGTGATAGGGTATATTAACTTTGTCATGAAGTTTGCAACGCACAGAAGGAAGCATCTCCGACCATATAAACTATATATATTCTTGGTCGGTATGATGAGACGAGTCGATTTAGCTTTGTCCGTCTGTCTGTCTGTCCGTCTGTCTGTCTGTTTCTATGCAAACTAGTCCCTCAGTTTTAAAGCTATCGAGGTGACACTTCGTACAGAGCCTTCTTTCTTTTGCACGCAGTATATATGTCGGAACCAACGGAATCGGACCACTACGTCATATAGCTGCCATAGGAACGACCAGTCCAAAAATTCGTCTTTGTGATAAAAACTTTTTTATTTCTAAAGATAGTTTTTTAGAAATTCACAATAATCAATGGTATTTTTAGTGAAATCATATTTCCGAATTTGGTTGAAATGGGACTACTCTATCATATAGCTGTCATAGGAACGACCGTCCCAAAAGCAAGTTTTTGTCAGAAAAACTTTTTTCTTTCTGAAGATACATATCTTTACGAAATTGCATATTATTTAACCGTATTGACTACTAAGCCACGTTCCTAAATTTGGTTGAAATCGGCCCACTATTTCATATATCTCTTATAGGAACAGTGAAATCGGAACAAGTTTTACTACTAATTTCAAAAAGGCAAATGGACCACAAAACACAACGAAGGTATCATACCTTCGGTAAACTAGCCGAAGGCTAGCTTGTTAAATTTTAGGCTCAGCGGGCCGGATAGAAAAATCGAAATGCAAAAGCTTATTAGTGACCACACTAATAAGCTTTTGCATTTCATTACCAATAAAGGTCATATGTACATAAGTTTCTCTTTGCAGTAAAATAAATTTTGAAATGGAACTGTTTTGTTTTCAACACTACAAGACTACAACCTCAGGGCTGTATTTGAGAATTGCATTTTCGTTAGTATGTAAGTATGTATGCAGTTGTACCTTTTTTTAGCACAGCAAATGATTAAACATATTTTATCTTATTTGGGTTTTTAATGCAAGTTTTCGGCAATATATTTGAGAGTTTATGGCGAATAATGTGCAGTTTTTCATAAATCTGCTCATGCTGATGTTCGCAGCCATTCATTTTTGATTATATCGAAATAGAGATCAAAAGATAAAAATAAATGTTTCCATTGCTGTGCCAAGGGCAAGGCAAGGATATTGATCTCTAGTCAAAATTGAAGAAGGAATAATGTTAGCCTTTGACACAAAGATAAAAAGATACCTGGCGCAGTGAAGCCAGAGGAACTGATTTTTGATATGGGATAATTCGGGATCATTTATGAGTTTATGTATAGTTATGACTTGGGTGGGATACTTAACTGCAGTTGTTTGTACCAGGTGCGGCTGCAGAATTTTGTATTTCGATATTTGCGGAGATATTTTCAGATGATGAAACTTTTTAACTGTTCGATTGATTTTACTATATGAATTTATCTCCAGTTTCATTTTAAGTTTCATTAACTAAATGCCTTTCGTGTAGATAAATCTTTGCTTATTACTTTTTGCTGTTGTATTACTGTAACCTTTCGACTGTACTGAGGATTTTCCTGAAACTGCACCGGAAGCTATTCCTCCTTTCATCAATTAGACAAGTTTCGCTCAACTAGCTTTTTCCGTTATAAATTAATTGAGTTCCCAACATTTTGCGGTTATATAGCTGTAATTCTGGAACTGACTCATTGATGTTGCTGAAATTAAATAGGAACCCAGTCTTGACGATTGCCCACAAATTAGAAAAGTTTCACTCAACTAGCTTCTTGCGTTATAGAGTTATTTCGTTTAAAATTTTTTTTGCCGTTATATGGCTGTAACTTTTGAACCGTTTGATGCTTTTTCTGAAATCATATAGGAGTCGAGTCCTCCTTAACGTCCACCAACTGGGTAGGTTTCGCCGAGCTAGCTTCTTCCGTTATGTAGTTATTTCGTTCATAAAATTATGCCGTTATATAGCTGTAACTTTTTAACCGCTTGATGGATTTTTACTGAAACGCAATAATAGGCTAGTTCTTATCGACGTCTACTTACTGGGCAAGTTTGGTTTAGCTAGCCTCTTCCGTTATGAAGTTATTAGGCTCAGATTCCTTTGCCGTTACATAGCTGTAACTTTTTACCCGCTTTATCGATAGTGCTGGATTTCAATAGCAGCCGGCTCCCCACTGACATCTATCAACTGGAAAAGTTTCACCTCGCTTAAGACTTCCGTTCGACTGTGTCCACAACATTTTGCGGATATATATACATTATATATATATATATAAAGGACACTAAAAAAATCTAATGATGCCAATCGATTCCTGGGGTCATGAAACGTAAAGAAAACCGACTCCGGGGTCGAAACTCGTTATTGAAGGAGGGTCGAATAACTGATTTTTCTTCAAAAATCAGTTAAAAAACATTACAAATTGAGATCGCAGTCCAGTATTCTTGGCTTTGGTTATCATACCCTAACCACAGTTTCAGCAAAACTTCGTAGATGAAGGACAGCATATCAAGAAAATTCAGTCTCATTTCATCAGCACACGCCACGATGACCCTGCGCGACGTAGATGAATCAAAATGATGAGCAATTTAACTGTTAGATACAAGGTTAATTTCTCGTGCCGAAATTAGAGAAAATTCAAGTAATTTACTTATTTTTCGCATTGTTGTGACTGAGGTTGAATGAATTTACATAATACATTCCTGCAACATAACCAAAGCTTTTTTCGGCGTCACCGAAAAGTGTAAAATCGTACTGCCTAAAGGCTGGTACTAACCTTTTCAATTAAAAATATCGCACTTATCTCTCCCACGAAAAGGTGACAGTGTAAACAGTACCTTGACGCGGCGGCGCTCTACATGACACTTGAACTTTACCTCTACTCCGAAGACCAGTTTTTAAGCGAAATAAAGTGCAAAATAATTGTTTTCGCATGAAAATTGCTCATAATGATGTGGAGACTTTTTGCTTCGAATGAAATCTGTTAGTACTGAGAGCAAAATTTTGACAAGTTTTGACAATTTTTGGATGAGACTTCGCTCGAAAGCGACCTTAGTACTTTGCTTAAAGTGGAAATCAATTTCAGCGATTGCATTTTCTTTGCAGTGCTTGGCAGTAAAATGTGAACCTCTACAAGCCAATACTGATAGACAAATTGAAAATTAGCCCTCCGTATACAGGGTGACGAAAACATCCACTCCATTGATATTTCAGGTCAACGTCTTGTCGCTATTGTTGTTGGACTGAATTGCGCTGGATAGTCATGTAAGAAAAAACGCAGCTATAAACAAGGCTGTAAGATTCAATACAGTTCATCAAAATTTGCAGACCGATAGTCAAATAAAATCGTTTTTTTTCTCAAGGAACTCTTCCGTTTGTTTTTAAACCTTAAATTTATAACAGAACAAATTACTAAAAACTGTCACGAATTCATCTAGCTAAAGTTGTCGAAATAGATACTGTGTTATTACTATTTTATACCACAAATGCCATCTAAAAACGTCCCATGGAATTGACAAAATCGATGCGATTTTAAGTTCATTTTATCACTAGACACACGCATCAATTTCATCACCGGTTTTGAGGTAATGAATACGGTTTTTAAAAGCTTCACTCTGCAACCCGTACAGATTAGATTAGATTAGATGGAGGGCAGTTGGCCCAGAGGGCCAACAAGCACTGCGAACCGGAAGTCTATTGTGCTACACCCTGGAGTCTATGCAGATTAATGATCTGACTAATTCTCGAGACCAATCGTCCCAACAAATCTGCTTAGCTGTTCGAGTGTTAGTCAGGCAATCGTTTCCGCTTCAGGGAATGCATCGCCGAAGCACTTCAAGTGGCGGAGATGAAGTGCATCACAGTCACAGAGAATGTGCTGGGAAGTCTCATCTTCGCTCTCACAGAAGCGACAGCTTGGGTCAGAGACAATTCCCATTCTATGTAGATGACCCCTCAGGGTAAAGTGACCCGTAAAGAGCCCACAAATAATTCTAACCCGGTTTCTGCGTAGTCTCAGTAGGTCGTGGGTACGGTTGCGTGAGTGGCCAGCTATAAACAGCTTGGCGTGTCTAAGACCAGGGGTATTGTCCCAGTGCGCGATGGTTACTGAGTGTTCCCATTCCCTGATGTGCCGTCTTACACTACACAAGGGAATTCCACAGTATGGCTCCGGACCGACGAGTGGGGTTGCAGATGCTCCCCTGGCCAACTCGTCCACTGTTTCGTTTCCTGGGATGCCGGCGTGTCCGGGGACCCAGTAAATGGTAACCTTATTTACGGAGCCTAATCTCTGCCAGTCTTCACGACCACTAAGCACCACTTTCGACGAGACGGAGAAGTTACTTAGTGCTTTGATCGCCGTCTGCCTGTCAGTAAAGATTGCAATATTCCTGCCTTGGTTTCCAGCTGCTAAACATGTGTTCGCACAAGTCACGATTGCGTGAACTTCCGCCTGAAATACCGTGGCGTACTTTCCCATTGGAATGGATATCTTGTGAGACGGACCTACGACGCCCGCCCCTGTACCATCTTCGGTTTTAGATCCATCTGTGTACCACGTAACAACGTTTGAGGAGAGGGTGTCGAGCTTCAGATTCCAATCCTCTCTGCTCCATATTTCGGTTGAAAATGGAAGTTTAAAGCAAAGTTCCCTAGCCAAATGGTCTGATGGCATACTAAGTACGTGGTCCTCATTTACCCAATTGGTCTGCTCAGGGTTTAGTTTGAGGAAATTCTGGTAAGCTTTTAGTCTTGCTACTGCTATTTTTGCCTCCGCCTTTATGCGAATGTGAAGCGGCGGAAGGTCGAGTAGCGCTTCAAGAGCTACAGTCGGGCAGCTGCGGATAGCCCCCTTGGCTGTGAGACATGCTAGTCTCTGAATCTTACCCAGTTTGGTTTTGCCATCTTTGGTGGTTGAGTTTTTCCAGCTCCATATTCAACAATTGGTCTGACAATCGCCTTATAGATCCAAAGGATTATGCGAGGGCTTGTTCCCCAAGTCTTACCCGCAAACTGCCTACAAACCCATAGGGCCTTAATGGCTTTGTCCGATATTGTCTGTAGGTGTTCCGACCAGAGTAATTTCCTGTCTAGAGTAACACCGAGGTATTTGGCGGAATCCGCCAGGAGCACTGGAGAGTTGTACATTGTAGGACATCTCCTTTGTCTGGGATTTCTTTTCTTCGAAAAGGGGACAACAACTGCCTTAGCCGGATTGACTCGAAGGCCGTTGTCATTGCACCATTTTTGTACTGTGTTTAATGCCGATTGAAGAATTTCCATTAGGACTTATTCAAACTTTCCCGTACGGAGTCACCTGGTTTCAAGTTTCCTGCAAATAGCAGGTACAAATTATATTTAATTGAGAACTAGAAGCTTGGTTGGCTTCACTCTGCATACCAGCATAGTATGCATCTGTAAATTAGCTCGAAGCACTCTTTCACTAGCCTTATCTTATTAAGAGTATATACGTAACGTATGCTAATGACTACATTATTATCTCCAATGTTAGCGCGTCTGAATTAAAGTCCTGGCACAGGCCATCTTAATGGCATTCATACGTTGGGACAGACTTCCATAGCGATTGAAATCCTAGTGTTCTGTTCAAAGACCCCATCACAGACTCTATATTCGATTGTTACCATATGATGTACCTCGGATCTGGACGGGGATTGCTATTTGGATGATTATTCCAACTGAGTCTCCAATGTAGCAAATAAATTTATGTAAATTCAACTCCAACACATTACGGTTGTGATAAAAAAATTACTTATTAAACTATTTAATTCACCCATGTCAAAAACAATATTAACGCGCGGGCCGGATGAAAACCTTATTCTTACCAAATGTCATGCGTGTAGCGTCAGACATTCATGAGATATTTCTGCCCAGATGAACAGGCGGAAATACATTTGACTGATTTCATAAGAGTTTTGTTTTTCCTGCAAAACCCAAAAATGACCCGTGCGAACCCCGCATTGTACGAAAATATGTTGACACGTGACATTTCTTATTCAGACGGATTACTTAATCGAAAACAGTGTCTGTTTAAGATCAAGCAATTAAAAATATAGTGTAAACCTTGTGTTTTAGTCTAAAAGCCTTCGTCAGCATCAACAACCGGCTGGAATCATAACATAGTACGAAGACGACGACAACGTACGTCAGCCCAGTCCTGCCGGGGTCCGTGACCCATGCTGACCGTGTTGAGCGTTTTTAAGATAGTCAGCATGGGCCACGGACCCGGGCAGGACTGGGCTGACGTACGTTTTCGTAGTCTTCATACTATGCTTTACAAGTTGTGTAAATTCCAGCCGGTTACAGATGACGAAGGCTTTCTTGCAACGGGCTCCAGTACTATTAGGGCGATAACTACATTGCTGTTTGTAGCCTGTAATATTGTATTTGGACTAAGAGAGCTATAAGGTGTGTTTTTAGAACATTCATCTGGTGCAAGTTAGGGTATCCCTGTGTATTACAACAACAACTTAAACCTTGTAATGGACGATTTGGTAGGCATCCGAAGATGCCTCTGGGGACGGAGCCTTAGGTAGCATAATGACCGTGAAGGTCGGGCCGTGCCATCTGGCGAAGAAAAAGACCCCTCAACGAGCTAAGCAGCGGCCTATGTTTTGCAGTAGCTCAGTTCGGGAGACGTGGGCGGGATTTTTGCCGCTCGTTGCCCCTGTCCTTTACGTATCAATAAAAATTCATAGGCCTGGGGAAGACAATACAAACAGGGGAGGTAAAAATTGGGAATGATGAAAACATGAGGCGATAAGGATGGAATGGTTGGCGCACGGCTTAGTTTCCCTCGCGCTCACATTGGGATCCAGGCGTAATGGGACCCTCGGCTCCTGGTTTCGTACCACCGACAGATCCTTACTCATCAAGTGCTGCCATAGATCTGCCGGTGAAAGCAGCACAAGAAGACCAGAATATTGCTCATTACAGCCTGTACGAACCCGTGAGGTGGGTAACTTGAACTCGATAGTATATAATTCAATTGAAATGAACTTTTAGCGAGGGCTAGTGTGCGTCGCAGGAGGAATTCAGTCAATTATCGGGCGAACCCCGGAGCGAAAATTTAAATAATAGTTGGGAGCTCAAAACTTCAAACAAACAACATAGATTTTATTCGTATAACAAGCGAGATGACAAAACAATGACATTTTATTTTTAGGTTGGCGGCGCCGAGCCGTTAAGATCTAAAAGAGTGGCGACGTTCAATGGTGTTCGATGACGTATGTTGTCAGCCATGGTCGCTACAGTACTCCCCTCTAAGTAGCTGGCTACCCGGTACAATTTCGATGTCGTAGACTTGCTGGAGGGTACGTCCTTCTGATGTGTGCCGGAGGTGTGATTATGGGTTTCCACGTAACTCGACGAACCGTACTAGAAGATTGACCATTGGGCGGTGTAACGTCTGCTGCACGACCGAAGATAGCTGGTTTGGAAGACGAAGCTGGCGCTGGTCGATGCGAAGAACCAACAGCTGTTTGAACTGTCGAGGCAGCTACTGGTCGAGTTGATGTCGGTATCGATTTATACTTGGGATGGCTCGACGAAGATGTTACGATGGTTGATGATGATAATCGTAAGCTGTCGTCATCGTCACTAGTTGGTACTCGTTCAGATATTGCTCGTGTCGAATAATCCGTGGGCAGGAACGCTGGTTTCAATCTCTCTGTTGAGACATTAACATTCTTGCCGTTGATCTGGATAGTGTATACAACTGGTGAAAGGCGAGTAACAATTCGGTGAGGGCCAGAGTATGGTTGACTAAGAGATTTCCGAACTGCATCCACTCGCAGGAATACGTGCGAGCAAGAAACGAGATCTTTGAAAACGAATGAAGCACGCTCGTTCCGGTGCTCTATTTGCTTCGGCCGAATCTCTCGCATTTGCTCTCGAATAATATTTCCGAATAGCTGCGGATCGCTCTGCGTGTTGTCGTCAACGAAGAATTCACCCGGCAGAGTCAATGTCGTTCCGTACAGTAATTCGGCGCAGCTGGAGCCTAGGTCTTCCTTGAAAGTACTTCGGAGTCCTAGCAAAACAGTAGGTAGCAACTGAGACCAGTTCGCGTTGTTCTCGTGACACATTATGGATGCTTTTAACGCTCGATGCCATCGTTCCACTAAACCGTTGGCTGCAGGATGATACGGAGTTGTCCTCGTGCGCTTACATCCCAAAAGTTTAGATAATGCGGTAAAGAATGACGATTCAAACTGGGTGCCTTGGTCAGTTGAAATCGTCCTCGGTGTTCCAAAACGCGCGACCCAGGTCGAATAAAAGGCGTGAGCAACAGTATTTGCTGTTTGGTCGGGGAGAGCGACGGCCTCCGGCCAACGCGAGAAACGGTCGACTATGGTTAAACAATAGCGGAAACCATGGGATGACGATAGTGGTCCCACTAAATCTAGATGCACGTGATGGAAACGTTGATCAGGCACAGGAAATGGTTGGAACTCATTTTTAGTGTGCCTGCTGACCTTCGATTTTTGGCATGGAATGCATGAACGAGTCCAAGTGGCGATGTCCTTGCGCATTCCTGGCCATACGAATTTTTGCGAAATAGCTCGTAACGCTGGGCGTGTCCCCGGGTGGGAACATCGATGAAAGGTGTCGAAGATGCGCTTCCTTAACGAGAATGGAACGTAAATCCTTAGTTGCTCTGTTGACGCATCACAAATTAAGTCTCCTTGATCCCCAATGACTAAAGGCCTAAGTTGTAGTGAGGATGAGTTATTTCGAAGCAATTGCTGAAGTTCGTTGTCGTCCTTCTGGAGATTGATAATTTCTTCCGTGTCGAAAGATCCAGGTATATCGATGGTATCAATGCGCGAAAACGCATCCGCAACCAGATTTCTGTCGCCGCTGACATGAACAATATTTGTTGAAAACTCGGAAATAAATGATAATTGTCGAATTTGGCGAGCATTAGCTTTTTCAGCTTTCTGATGAAAGGCAAATATGAGCGGCTTATGATCAGTTTTGATAACGAAATCCGTTCCTTCTAACAAATGGCGAAAATGCTTCACGCTAGCGTAAATTGCAAGCAATTCTCGGTCGTATACGCTATAATTCTTTTCCGTGGGTGAAAGTTTTCGAGAAAAGAATGCGAGAGGAATCCATTGATTATCCTGTTGTTGCTCGAGCACTGAACCTAATGCGACGTCGGATGCGTCCGTGATCAATGCTAAAGGCTTGTTGCATTGAAAATGTCGTAGGAGTGTTGAGGTCGCCAAATTTTCTTTACACTCGTCAAACGCCTTCAGAGATTCGGCAGACCATGCAATTGCTGACTTGTCATTTTTCTTGGAGTTACGCAGGTACTCTGTCAAAGGCGCTTGAATTTTGGCAGCATTCGGCAAAAAGCGTCGGTAGAAATTCAAAACTCCTAGGAATCTCCGTAGTTCCTTAACGGTTTTAGGAAGTTTGTACTCACGGATAGCTTGAACGCGCGTTGTCGGGGGCAGGATTCCGCTACTGTTGATAGTATGCCCTAGATACTCAATCTCACCAACTCCAAACACGCATTTAGCGGTGTTGACGACTATCTCGTAACTACTGAGTCGCTCAAACAAAATGCGAAGATGATTGAGATGCTCCTCTGGAGTATTCGAAAAAACAAGAATATCATCCAAATAACTCGCACAGAAGTCTAGACCTCTGACGACTTCGTCGATAAATCTTTGGAACGATTGCGCCGCGTTTCGCAAGCCAAACGTCATCACCGTAAACTCGTAAAGGCCGAAAGGGGTGATTACAGCCGTTTTTGGGATGTCTTCCTCGGCCATTGGAATTTGGTGGTAGGCACGAAGCAGGTCCACTTTTGAAAAAACTTGTTTTCCGGCTAGGCTTTCCATAATATCCTCGATGCGACGAATCGGATATCTGTCGGGCTTCGTAACGGCATTAAGCCGGCGGTAATCACCGCAAGGACGCCAAGTTTTGTCCTTCTTGGGAACCATATGCAAGGGGCTGGCCCAAGGGCTACTCGAAGGACGACAAAACCCCATGTCTATAAGATACTGGAATTCGGTTTTGGCTGCTCTCAATTTATCGGGCGCGAGTCTTCGTGAGCGCTCAGCGACGGGTGGACCAGTGGTGGTAATGTGGTGTCGGACGTTGTGTTTCAGCGCGGAACGCCTCAGCGTCGGATTCGTTAATGATGGGTAATCCTTCAGTAATGAGTGATATGGCGATGTGTCTACAACGGTGTAAACAGAGCCGTGACTGATATTTGAAATTTGGCCAAACGATGACAGTTTCGTTGTGGAGTCGATAAGGCGTCGACCTTTGATGTCCACTAAAATACCGTGAAATTTTAAGAAGTCGGCTCCTATAATAGGACGTGAGACATCGGCTACGATGAAACGCCAGGAAAAATTTCGTCTGAGTCCTAAGGAAACGTTAAGAACTTTCTCTCCGAATGTATTTATGATCGAGCCGTTAGCCGCAAATAAATTAAAAGCGGACGGAACGGCATTTTTAAAATATCGAATGCGGGGTATAACGGAAACATCCGCACCTGTATCTATAAGGAAACTAAGGCCTTCGTTCTTATCGAATACATGGAGACGGCTTTCAGTGGTCACGCCATTAGCCGTCTGATTCAATGGCGCAACGACTCGTTTTCCGTCTTGGATGAAAAAGTGCATGGTGGTCGGCACTTTCGTGCTTCAGCGCCGAACCTCTGGTGATAATAACAAAAACTGGATGTCGAATTACCCCTGGATGCCGAACGGCCTCTAGAACGCGAACGCCGATTATTCCTTTTTGTTTTATCCGAACGTCCAGAATCCACTTTTTCCAAGCGCGAACGAATATACGCAAGTTCCTGCATAACCGTTTCCATCTGGTTTGACTGTGCGCGTGACCCCATGGAACTCACTTCCACGACAGGGTCGCGAACCTCCATAATCTTATCGGCCATATCTGCTAACCGCTCTAAATCCGTCGTTTCGGAGATAGACAAAATCGCTTGCACCCTCGATGGCAGACGCTGCGACCACAAACTTCTGAGAAAGTTGTCAGTCACCTTGTTTCCCGCTCTGATCTTCATGTTACGTAATAACTGCGACGGTTTCTGATCTCCGAGATCCAATTCGGTCAATAATTCTCGAATCTCCGTCTCCTCCGATCGGGCGTATGCACTTATAATTCGATTTTTCAAAGCAACGTATTTGCCTTGATCCGGTGGGTTTTGGACAATGTCGGCTACTTGTCCCAGGACATCGTGATCCAGCTCGCTTAAAATTCGGTCGAATTTTATCGTATCACTGGTGATTCTGTGCGTGCGGAATTGAGCCTCCGCTCTCGCAAACCATAAGTCGGGCCGCGATTTCCAAAAAGCCGGGAGTCTTAACATGGCGATTCCACTAATTGCCGATGCGGCCGTTTCCACCGTCGGCGGAACGCCTTCGTCAAGCGCGTCATCGAATTTTTCCTCGTTTGCCATTTTGAGCAGACTGTACCAGTATGGCGATGGTCCCGCAAGCAATTCGGGCACAACAATTTTAGCGAAATTTACCTGTTGAAGGCTGCTATCGTATTCTTTTTTCGGGGTCACCAATTTAGCGAGGGCTAGTGTGCGTCGCAGGAGGAATTCAGTCAATTATCGGGCGAACCCCGGAGCGAAAATTTAAATAATAGTTGGGAGCTCAAAACTTCAAACAAACAACATAGATTTTATTCGTATAACAAGCGAGATGACAAAACAATGACATTTTATTTTTAGGTTGGCGGCGCCGAGCCGTTAAGATCTAAAAGAGTGGCGACGTTCAATGGTGTTCGATGACGTATGTTGTCAGCCATGGTCGCTACAAACTCGATAGATTGTACAATTGTACCAGTAAAATGCGCCTAAAGGTATGCTTATCGTTAATCTGACAATTGGTGCCAAGTTCTGACGACTGTTTATTCGTAATTTTCATATTTTATATTTTCTCGCCACTACTATTCAATATTTAGGTGGCCATATTCATAATTGATTGTCGCTACGGTCAATTTTGAAAGCCAATCAGACTATTCTGATTGGCATGTCATGACATTTAAATGGTTAACCTGGATGGCTGCCCTCGGTCGTTTTTTTGCTCCACGAGTTAACTTACCCTAACCTATTGTTAAAAAAAACGCACCTATAGTAGGCAAATGAGCACACTAACGGTTTTTATCCCATCGATTTGGAAAATATCCTCATTTTCATTCCTGTTTTCAGATTTGTTGTCCAAAGTTTGTCTACCATTCATCATCCATATTCATAAGGATTTCTGTTTCAAATACACCGTTGCTCTCCACACAAAATTTAAAGCTTTCTCCACATGTCCAATGTTTTCACCAATCAACGTTTCCATCGAATCTCACCACCCAAAAACTTTTAGTACATCGAGCCACCCCTTAACATCACATGATAGACAGTTTCTTGTGGGGTGGGTGCTGTTTTCATTTTTACAGCCTCCAAGGCTGGAGCCGTTCTTTCATCATTAGTTCGTTCCGAAATCTCCTACTGTCTAAGTCGACTACGACAACGACGAGCAAGTTTGTGAGGATACAAAGACGACGGAAATTTTGAAAATTTTGTAAACGGTTGCGTCTGCTTCGTTTCAAATTTTGCTTTAAATTAAGCAAAACCGGAAGTGTCTATCGTTTCTTTGATCTCTGCATAACGCGAGTGTGACAGCAGGATCATACCTGGTTGAAACAGTTTTGAATGGAATACGAGTACTGATCTAATTAAATTTGAATAAATTAAAATATTTATGTTTGGAATGTGAATGAATATTAATAAATAACATAGTGCGGTGAATTTCAAACTTCGGAGTAGCGATCCGTACAAAAGGAGAGGTCCTTTTGAATGTGTCCCATATGCATGTGTTTTCATTGAATACTTCCATTCCGAATAAATGATCGGAAATTAACTCAGAAATTAGCGAGTGAAGCCACTTTAAATTGTCTGCCCGGAACAAAGTGTTTCAGCGAAACCAGCTAATTGCAACATTCGGTTCCCACAGTTGCAGCGTGTGTACATTCTCGAGCCTATACTAAGTTCTCCCGTGGGGAGCCAGCCGAGCCGAATTCAATAATAGGTTGCATGTGCTTCCACTGCTGCTAATCAATCTGCACGGATGAGAGTGTTATAATCGCGGTCTGATTAGCATTCGAGTGATTTTGAAGGCGCCCTATTGTTCATAAAGATAGCTCACTTTTGTTCAATTGATTTCGTGGGTGTCAGTGTTGATCTTGCGGCTCGCGTATTCAATTCTTTGACGAAAATGGCCGTTGGCAGTGTTACCGTAGTTGTTGCAAGTGTCCTTGCTTTTGGAATCGTTCTAACCAATGGCCTCAAGTGCTATATGTGCGGTCAATATAATGAGGGCGTGGGCTCGATTACACCATGCCTCAACTATTCGGAAAAATACGCCCATCTGTATTTGAAGGAGTGCAGTAAATCTAGCGAGAAATATTGTGTTGTAAGTACATTAGAAATTGATTGTTTGTTCTGGGGACTTTGCAACTTAGTTGTAAGTTGCAAATGGGTGGGTTGCGCTATAGTAGGAGACCGAAAACAGGGTCATATGCTGCTTTGGCGACCTGACAGCAGGAGTCCTCGCTAGACATAACAAGCCAATTAGACTAACAAAAAAAAAATATGTATGTAGATTCACTCGCTACTTGATTTATGTAGGAGGAGATGCGTGAGATGCTATTGTATGCTATTCGCAGATAACTAAATTGGGCTGTGGATTGTTTTTTTTTTTTATCGATACCATTCATACCATCTTCCAGATAATTATATGTACACATTTGTTTGATTAAGTTTTTGAATGGCCAGGAAATACTGAAGGAATGTAGGTTTGTATCGGGAATGGCTAATGAAAAATACATGTAAACCTATAGTGTAATCAATTTAACGTTTTACTCGTATATTTTTTTGGAACCGATGAGACATATGCCATGGAGCTAATGGCTTCATTAATAATTTGTTTGAGGTCAACTCTGACTGTAATTAACGAAAAACCGCCCAAAAATTGGAACCAACCAAACTGAACTCATCATTTCTTGGAAATTTCCCACTCAATCGCAAAAGAAAAAAAATCTATTTTTAGCGGAGAGGATTTGCTATAAATTATGGCTGGAATCTATATGAGCGAATCAACGGTTAATTTACAATTACCGTTCCAAGGAATTCTTGGCCACTTTTTGACATATCAATCGGCTGATAGCATATTTTATATTTATTATAGGGCCGCATTAAACGTATCGTAGTTTGCCTATCAAATATAGGGTAGTCTACTCAATTGCCCTAACCCCTTGTGGGGCATAGCGCGTCAACTATTCCATGTGGCCCAGTTGACGTTTCGTTGGCATAAACTGGTTTCGGAGAATGCAGTTGCCAGCATGCACCTCCTGCACATCCATAGCCACGAACGTCGTCGTGGACGGGATTCGAACCCGAAACGCCGGTAATCAAACATGAGACTGATGCCTCAACACACTGCGCTACCGGTCGCCCCAACAACTGATGCGGGCGTGAAATAAATTTAATTCGTGACATCAGCTGATTGATATGCACGAAAATGGCCAAAAATTTCTTAGAATGGTAATTGCAAATTAACCACGGAATTGCTCATAAAGATTTTAACAATATGTTATAGCAAATTCTCTGCGCTAAAAATATCATAGAAATTTTTGTTTTTGCGATTGAGCGGGAAAATTCCGAGAAATTATGAGTGCAATTTGGCGGGTCCCAATTTTAGGGCTGTTTTTCGTTAATTATAGCCTCCGCGGTAAGAGTTGACAAATTAATATGTTAATAGCGAAGCCATTAGCTAGCGTTTGGCATATATCTCATCGGTTTCAAAGAAATTTCCAAGCAGCAGTGTATTCAGTATCTAAATTGATTACTCCACTACTAAAAAATAAAAATAAATAACTGGCGCAACCGTCGAATTTTGAACCATGGCCTTGATATGAATTAGCATCATCTCATTATCTATACGTAGTAGATCGTGACGGTATGTCTTATGCCGATCACTAAAACACGTTCAACCGAGTTGTTTACCCCATAAATGGATACTCATTCTCGATTGGATTCCTACTGAATGCGGTAGTTTTCGATAAAAGGGGATCTCTACGTGTCGGACTATGAGCCCACTCACTCGAACAGCTGAGTCGGCTCAATACAATATACATGATCATTAGAAATTAAAAAAAATCAACCTTTAAAAATTTCGAAATAAAAATATGTATGCAACTTAAATTAATTGGATTGGTGAGACTTAATTTAAGAGCTCAAAGGGGGGGCACGTGCCCCCTGTGCCCCCCCCCCACCTTCGTTAAATACGCCACTGCCTAAAGGTGACATTGTAATGGTTATGGGAGATTTGAATGCGAAATTGGATGCTGATAACAGTAGACTCATGCATGTGGTGGGGAAACACGGTCTTGATGATCGTAATGACAACAGTGAAAAATTTGTAGAGTTCTGCAAACTTTCACAGTTTCTCCTTCGGTGGTACTATGTTTGAGCATAAGAACTGCCACCAAGCGCCAAGTTACTGCGTCCAATTGTTGCCGGGTATTAAAGGGGTCAATTGAAAAACAAGGGGTAAACACGTTATAAACTTTATTAGGAATATGTTCTTATAAAAACTTGTGGAACACTTATATTAAATTTTGAATAACAATTGGATCGACTTGTTCCTCTTCTCATTGGGTATTAGTCTGTAAATAAAGTTTTAAGAGAGGGATGAGTCCAACACTCAGTGAATACGATTAAAACTAACTACAGGGGAAAGGGGATTTCACGCATTTATACATTCAGACATTCACACACAGCTTCGAGACAAACTCGGACTTTTGGGAGGATCCAAAGGGATACCGAGACAAACTCGTGTACCGGCACCAGACTATGACAAACACAGTCAAGCCTTCTATGACAAACACAGAACCTTTCCTTCCCTCAAGTAAAACAAATTACACTTGTGACAAACACACGAACAACGTTCTAATCCTACTCACCGTTCCGCACTCTGCAATGGTTCTTTGAAGACTAATAAGCATTGCATCATGCACACGGCTCGTCGTAGGATAAATCCTATGACGTATCTACACTCACCAAATCTGTGTTTATTTTACCAGATAACAGCTCGACCATCCTGACTGGTAACTGTCCTCAGTTACTAGCCTCCAATTCCTCTCCATCGATGGATACTTCATCGTCCGGCATATTCCAACTTTTTATATGTTTAGCTGATTCGACATTTTCATGCTCGTTTGCTTCTAGTAGACCCCGGCAAATCCGCGACAACATAGCGATCATTTCCAAGCTTGTATTTGATGATAAATGGACCCTTAAATTTTGGAAGTAGCTTACGGCTCTTACCATCACCAAATGTCGCCTTTTCAACCAATACCAGGTCTCCAATTTCGAACTGACGGGCGGACCTCCGCCTTTTATCGAATCTCTCCTTCTGTTTCTCCTGGCTCGCTCCAATTTTATTGGACACATCCTCCCGCAACTTCGTTACATCTTTAGTCGATGGTCTTCCTTCTTGTACAGCATTGGACAAAATGGCGTCCGAAGGAGCTCTTGGCTTATAACCAAACAACAAATGACATGGTGTTTGCTTCGTAACACTATGTACACTGTTATTTATCGCAAATTGGATTTGGCTTATGTGCTTATCCCAATGCTCTTCCGTTTCTGCAGTAGCAGGTAAAGAACTCAGAATTGTAGAATTAAATCTTTCAACCTGCCCATTTGCTCTGGGTGTGGCCACTGCAACTTGAATATGCTGAACACCCTTTTCAGCACAGTACTTTGCGAAAGCTTTCGATGTAAAGCAGGATCCCTTGTCACTTACTATTCGCGATGGCACACCAAATATAGACACAATCGAGTCTAAGAAATTGAGGACTGGCAAAGTTTTCGTATTTTTAACAGCACGAATAGTGGTGTATTTTGTAAATCCATCCACTGCAACAATCAGATACTGGTTCCCACGCGTACTCCGGATGAACGGCCCTAGGTGGTCTATGTGTAATGTATGAAACGGTGTACTCTCCTTTTTAATTGGGTAGAGAAAACCTTGTGGCTTCCCTTTCATTTTTTTATGATATAAACACGGTATACAACTAGCAATATATCGTGTAACGTATCTTCTCATTTGAGGAAACCAATACGTTTCTTTGATTTTCTCCATGGTTCTATCGACTGAAAAATGACCAAAGTCGTCATGGGCTGCCCTTACCACTTGATTTCGCATTGATCTAGGAATCACCCATTGATTTCCACCTTCGTTGCGTTTGTATACTCGTCCGTTCTCAAGTACATAAGTCTCGTGTACACTCCGTTCATAATCCGAAGCCGGGTCTCTTTGCAAAATCTCATGGATAAGCTTAAGTTTTTCATCACTAAGTTGCCCAGCTAGAACCCAATCATCTTCTTCGATTCGCAACAGAGAAAAATCTTCGTCAATATTTACTGCCTCATTATCGACTGGATTTCTACTGAGAGCATCCACGTGTTGCATTCGAGTACCAGATCTGTGTTCGACTTGAAACGAAAACTCTTGTAACAGCAGCCACCATCTGGCAATACTTGGCATCAAGTCACGTTTACTAGCCGCTGCTTTTACTGCGCTACAATCAGTCACCACTTTAAAATTCAAATCCAATAATTCGAAACTTCTTTAAGGTTTCAACCACAGCCAGAGTTTCAAGCTCGTATGAGTGGTAATTGGATTCAGCAGCAGTTGTTTGCCTACTATAGTACGACACTGGCATTAGTCTATCATTATGCTTTTGCAAAAGTATTCCTGCTATTCCTTGTTGACTAGCGTCAGTGTGGACTTCCGTTTCGGCCGCTGGATTGTAAATGGCTAATAATGGTATTTTAGACAATAAGTACTGTAAATGCTCGAAAGCGTTTTCTTCTTTTTGTGCCCATTTCCACGTAACGTCTTTCTTTGTCAAATTACTTAAAGGTTTGGCCAACTGTGCGTAGTTCTTAATAAATTGACGAAAGAAACCAGTTAGTCCCAGAAATTGACGAACATTATGGACATTCGTCGGCCGAGGAAACAATGTAATACTTTTTGTTTTCTCAGCGCCAGGTCGCATACCATTTTCGTCAATTTCAAACCCCAAATAATTAATTTGTGTTTGAAAAAAGTAACACTTTTTCGGGTTTAATGTAAGATTTTCTGCTTCTAATACGTCGAGTACCTTCCGCAGACGAGTCATACCATCATGGAAATCTTTAGACGGAATCAAGATATCATCCAAGTAGGCTAATGCTATTGTTCCTCGAAGTGGACCAAGAATTTTATTCACCATTCTTTGAAATATACTAGGAGCAGTCGATATTCCAAAAGGCATACGATTAAACTCATATTGCCCATCGCAGGTCACAAATGAAGTTTTCGGTTTAGATTCTTCCGCTACAGGAATTTGGTAATAACCAGAAGCCATGTCTAAGGTAGTGAAGTATTTATAACCATGCAATTGATCAAGTTGGTCATCAATTCTTGGAAGTGGGAAACGTTCTTGTTTGATATTTTGATTCAACTTGCGATAATCGATACAAAGTCGATCTTCGCCGTTTTTCTTTTTAACCAGCAATACTGGTGAAGCGAAAGGAGACGTTGATTCGCGAAGTATGCCAGAATCTAGCAAGTCATCGACAATTGCCTGAACCTTCTTACGGTTTTCTGGTGTCATGCGATATGGTCTGTAGAAAATTTGACGGTCATCTTTTAATTCAATATTTAAAACTGCCGAAGAAGTACATCCAAGCTCGTCTATCCCTATCGCAAAACATCCCCGATATTCCTGCAACAATTTCAAGAGCGTTGACCTCCGATCATCGGATAGATCTTTGCCTATATTGAATATAATCTGACCATTTTCTTCAATTTGGTTTATATTCGGCATTTGCTCAAGATGAAAAATTTGTCCCCTTGCAAGAACTTCATTTGGTTTCAACACAGAGAATAACTATGGAGGAGCAGTCCGCATATACTCAACACTAAACTACTTGAAGCAATTCCAGTCGTAAAAAGTAGAGAGAGAGACACACGCCCTCCACTGCGCAACACCCGCGCAGTCTATATAAAAGCACAGGAAGCACGGAAGATGTCATTCCCTCTCCTACTTTTCCAATCGGAACAATAACATTCCAGTCTGTCTCTCTGCCGCGGAACACCCGCCCGGTCTATATAGAGCAAAAGAGATGTCAAATTTTCATCCCCCTTCCTACTTCCTCACTTTTGCCGAATTGCGTCGTTTCTCTCGCTCTTTTTCACTTCCTCTGATACTCTCTCTTCAAAGGGTTTCAAGTACAACTCCTTGTCGCCAGTATTTATTATCGGAACCAGACATTCTTTGTTTATGTCGCTCCGTGTAACACATCGTGGCAAAAGATACTCATTATAAGTGGGCATTCGAATACTTGTATCTATAAATATGTCCCCGGACTCACTTGCAATACACAATACATTTGCTGTGTATTTTGGTGGTATAATAATTGCATTTTTCGCCCAAATGGAAATTTTGCCTGATGGTGTTTCTACTAAATCAGGTAGTCCATTGTCATAATTATGGACAAAGCGAATGCAATTATCGTCTTTGACGACCAATACACCCTCTTGCTCAGTAATTGTTTGTCCAATTATTACTGGAATTTGTTGAACTCTATTTGGAACGACTAGAAATGGTGCATATACCCGTATTGCATCCAAATGTACCAATACATTTTTTACAACCCCGAGTGCCGTCACCAAATCCTGTTATCACGACATCGTTATTTTCGATATGCATGCTCAAACATAACGCAACGTCCGCTCTTATCGTGCAACAATTTGAGCCCAAATCAATGAATGCTTCCACTTGACAACCATTTAAAAAAACATCTTTAAAATATTTCTTGCTCTTCTTTGCCTCCGATGTCACCGTCGTTAAAACCTCTGCGCGTGATGTTGAAGTACATTTTCCATCATGCCGACGTTTGCATTTCTCGCAATACGTAGGTCTATTCGGGCAACGATTCAACAGATGGCTTCTACTACCGCATCCATAATATTTCCTTCGGTCATCAACACAACGAACTTGTCTATTGTCCTTTGGTTCGCTGGAACTCTCGAATTTTCGCATCTTGGGACGATCTGTTAGTTTAGGGGTGCGATATGGTGCTCTGGTGCTGACATGCTGATCTTGTTTTGCACTTGCTTGGCCTGTGTTGTCGTCGATCGTCTTCAGATAGCAAAGAAGACCCTCGGGAGTATCGTAGTTTCCTACCTTCGCTGCAGCCTGAATTGTCGGACTTAAAATGCCTGCTATAACGCACGACACAGCTTTTTTCCCGAAAAATCTCGCAACTATTTAGAAGTGCCAACTTCTCATAATAATATTTTAGGATTGGCTCCCCACGACACCATAACTTTTTGCACATTAAGTCCAATTGTTTGGCAAAATCACTTTCACTTGGAAAGGCTTCAAGAAGCTTCCGCTTCCATTCTTCCCACGAAAAGTTTATGGATGGCAAACTTGCGTACCAAGTTGCGGCATATTCGCAAAGCCGACTGGTAGCATAGTGAGAAGTTTGCACGTCACTCCACTTGTGAATGGATTTTAATTCCTCCACTTTATTAAGCCATTTCACCATATCTTGAACCCCATCATCCGGTTGGAAAATAGGAATCGCTTCCTTTCCGACTGATGAACCACCACCACTAGTGGAATTGTTCTGCACTAATGCACTTAGCACAGACCAGTGACGTGCACTCGTAGTAAGCAATTCCAAACTGCTTGACTTACCGAAATAAGCAATTCAATAATAAACTTTGCTTACACCAATACACATATCATCATTTCAGTCAATGTTTTTCTTTAAGCTGAAGAATACATATTATCATTCAAATATTCCTTTACACATTCAAATTCTGATCCGCGCCTTCTTTTGGTTAAAAAACATTCGTTCAATTACTTTAGATAATATTCAAACCTCCCACATTTTGCACACCATAGACACCAAACTTAGAATAGGAAAATGTGCCTAGATCTTTAGATGCATGTACCATGTGTGCATCCAAATACTAGAGACATGTTGATTCCAGAAAATGGGAATCTTGGATTTCGGTAGTACATTGGGCAACGATTTTTTTTTGTTTTGTTCGCAAATTTATATGAGACAAGTCAAGCACTGGCGCGACTGCTTTTGTGTGTGGGATAAAGCCCAATGATGCTTGTTAATGAAATGTTGCCAATGCAGGGAATGTTTATGGGAATTTGATTTTTCCAGTAGAGCTTTTGTTTTTGTTATGTAATGGATTTTCCGTTGCAATTTAAAAGAGGAAATCAGTGCAATCGGGTGATTTTGATTAAATTGTGATTTGAAGTTTTTTTGACCGTTTGTAGTGATTTAATTGATTTGATTTGTGATAAAAGTGGTAAGTTTTCTTTTCGCATTATGTCGGAGTATTGCTGCGCGACGGATTTCGTACTAAAAGCGGGATTTTCAACTCTTTCCTTTGCCAAGAAAAGAGAAATTATAGAATCGGATAGACCGAAGCCAGATCTTAGTTTAGAGTTTAAATTAAAAAATATTACGCGAAAATTCCATATCGAAACGTATGAAAAGTACATTTGGTTAACGGGAAGCTGTAAATTAAATAAGTTATTTTGCTGGCCGTGTCTTTTGTTCACGAATGAAAAATCTGTTTGGAATAAAGCTGGATTTAGTGATTTGAATAATTTTACGGGCTCAGCAGCAAAGCATTCAAGTTCCGAAAAACATCTTCAGTCGTTAATTAAATTAGATAATTTTCTCAGCGTATAGAGTTTATGCTTAGTAACCAGGTGGCAATATCTGTTAGTTTGCATAATGAAAAAGTTGAGCGTAATCGTAATATTTTGAAACGTTTAATCGATACTGTAATTTTTTTGGCAAAACAGGAGCTTCCTTTTCGCTGAAATAATGAAGACTCTTCTTCAAATAATCGTGGTAATTTTATCGAAACCGTAAATTTCTTGAGTTTGTACGATCCGATAATTGAGTCCCACATAGATTCTATAAAAGCAAATGCAGCGTTTTCGGGTTTGTCTAATAGAATCCAAAACGATCTTGTTTCCGCTATAGCTAATGTGGTTCGAAATAAAATCAATTTGGAAATAAAGGAGGCTCCATTTGTAGCTGTAATGGTCGACGAAATGCCAGATGTTAGCGGTCGGGAACAATTAACGATGATTTTTAGATATACAATATCAAATGGGATTGAAGAAAGATTTATCGAATTTTTGGATGTAAGCGCTAATCGTACAGCTACAGCCATAAGCTCTCACATTTTAAAACAATTGCAAAATTTTAATATCGATAAGAAATTAATTGCACAATGTTACGATGGCGCAGCAGTAATGAGTTCTCAAATTCGTGGAGTTCAGACTTTAATTCGGGAAAAACATAAATCGGCAATTTTCGTTCCATGTTACGCTCATTCACTAAATCTAGTATTGTCTAAAGCAGTTGAGTTTATTCCGGAAATTAAATTATTTTTCGCGCACATCAATAAAATCGCATCATTTTTTAATACATCCACTAAAAGGTCGGACCTTTTTGCAAATATAGTAAATCGTCGTTTACCATCGGTTTCCAAAACGCGTTGGCATTATCATTCGCGTATTATTAACGTTATATTTGAACATAAGCATGAAATTTGTACAGTTTTTGAGACAATTTCGAATGGTTCTCAACACTGGGATGGCGATTCCTTGACTTTTTCCGATATATACTTACAAAAATTCGCAGAGTCAGATTTTCAATTATATCTGTTAATTTTTTCTGAAATTTTTTCGAAAACTGATATATTATTTAATATTATTCAGAGCAAAGTGGTGAACATTTCATATGCAAGCCAAAAAATTATTGAATTTGAAAATTGGCTTGAAAATGACTTTTCTAAAAAGTTTGATAATTTCTATTCGACAGTTACGGCAGAATATCAGCCACCACGTAAGAAATGTAGAAATGCGATAGATCCTTTACAAAACTTACGGCGGATATTTCGGGAGATTATAGATGTTATTCTCGGGCAAATTCGAGATCGATTCCATTCGTTTAAAGATCTTTCATTTTTAGAGTTGCTTGAACCGAATTATTTTTCTAAATTCAAGTCAAATTTTCCCGATAAAAATTTTGACTCACTTATTGAATATCACGGTCAATTTTTCGACAGAATAAAGTTGAAAAATGAGCTAAAAGTTATTTATTCTTCAGATGAGTTTAAAAACGCGAATCCTAGTAAAATTCTCGATTATTTTCAAAAACGGCCTTATGTCGCAAACGGTTTTAAGCAAGTTCATATTTTAGCAAAATTATTAACGTCAATTCCAGTCACAGTGGCAACTGCGGAAAGGTCATTTTCAACACTAAAGCGCGTTCACACATTTTTGAGAAATCGCCAATCCCAAGAACGACTTTCGGATCTTGCTTTAATTGCGGTTGAAAAGGATCTTCTTATTCAAATGCGAAGAGAAAACGATTTTTTTGATAATGTGATTAAAGTGTTTTTACTTAAAGAACGGCGCATAGATTTGGAATACAAATAAATGGCAATGGCGAAAGAATATTTATTTATTTCAAATACCCCTGAATTTTTCTTAGTCTTAATTAACATAATATTTATTTATCATTTTTTTTATTAGTAATATTTTATTTATTTTTTTTTGTATTCCGAATATATGTGCCAATATTTTATTTATATCTTTCCTGATTTCTTCTTTAAGGCTTAAAGCCGTTTGGTATAAATGTTTTTGTGACTGTCCATATTCTATTATACAGTCCATTTTTGTTTATGCTAAATTGGCTTTAGGGCGCCCAACTGCTTGACTATGAAAAATTTCCACTGCACGTCACTGGCACAGACATTAAATTATTTTCACCCTCAACCACATCGTTATCGCTTATCATCCTTAGACATCTTTGTTTTGGCAAAGGCAAGTCCTCTTCCGTCCAGGACATTTTTTAAAGCTCAAATGTTCAAATGGAACTTCACAGACAGTGTTAAAGAATTCTGATTAGAATCTTGCAACTGAGATTAATTGTCACTGATTTAAGTCACTAGATCTTGATTCAGATCCCACTTCTGAAGTTATTATAGGGGTCAATTGAAAAACAAGGGGTAAACACGTTATAAAGTTTATTAGGAAAATGTTCTTATAAAAACTTGTGGAACACTTATATTAAATTTTGAATAACAATTGGATCGACTTGTTCCTCTTCTCATTGGGTATTAGTCTGTAAATAAAGTTTTAAGAGAGGGATGAGTCCAACACTCAGTGAATACGATTAAAACTAACTACAGGGGAAAGGGGATTTCACGCATTTATACATTCAGACATTCACACACAGCTTTGAGACAAACTCGGACTTTTGGGAGGATCCAAAGGGATACCGAGACAAACTCGTGTACCGGCACCAGACTATGACAAACACAGTCAAGCCTTCTATGACAAACACAGAACCTTTCCTTCCCTCAAGTAAAACAAATTACACTTGTGACAAACACACGAACAACGTTCTAATCCTACTCACCGTTCCGCACTCTGCAATGGTTCTTTGAAGACTAATAAGCATTGCATCATGCACACGGCTCGTCGTAGGATAAATCCTATGACGTATCTACACTCACCAAATCTGTGTTTATTTTACCAGATAACACGGGATTCCAAAAATTGATTCTATGTTTTCGTTTGGGCTAGTTATAAGAGTGGCAAGGGAGGGGGAGAAGGGGAAGGAACCGTTTTTTGGTTTTCGCTTATATCCCCAGAATCGAACCGGGACCCAGTGCGTAGAAGGGCACTGGGCCCCGGTTCGATTCCTACTGAATGCCATAATTTTCGATAAAAATGGGCATTTACGTATCGGACTATGAGCACAGTCAGCTGTTAAATTTATGGGTTAAATAAGCATGTTGCTGATCACACACCTCTGCACAAGACACACCGTCACGATCTAGAAAATGAGATGATGCTAACTCATCGGGTTCAGATTGCGCCAGTTATTTATTAATTTACTTATATCCCCATTAACTGTTTTGTTTCCTGGTAGCTACTGACTCTCTCTTCAAATTGTGGTATCAACGCATTAATTTTAATAAATTGTTTATCTTACAACATAAAAAAGCATATTATATCATATATACTTAATACATCCATACAATATAATAATAATAATATATGCAACAACAACAGTCAACATACAAATTTGTTAAGGAAAAAGCAAATATGTACGACCAAATCAGCAAATCAATCTGATATTCCGTACATATTTCAGTAAGTCAGCTGAAGAGCTGTCAAGCAAACAAATATTTTACTTTGATTTTTCGCTTATAGCTCTCAATGCTCAACTGACCGACATTCCGAAGAATCTTCCATTTTCACAAATTTGCTCCTTGTCAAACGTCATGATTGTCCAAAAATAATCCATGACCTTTTCCAAAGTATACTTCAATGTGCGAGGATTCTTTCTTGTTGGACCATGAAATCGAACGAACACAATGTAGCACCAGGTAGCAAGGGAAATATGCTCCATCTGTTATTTTCGCTGAATACACTTGGACATTGTACACAAGAAAGATACTCGTACATAGATCTGCGGTCTTCCATAGTTACCCTTTTTTCAATGACAGCAGGAGTTCAGGATAATGTGAGTCGAGTACATACATGGACATAAGCTATAGGCTTCCCGTCGTCCTTCATTCATTGCACCCCGGCGTCATCATCTTAGTATATCTCATTGTGAATGAACGAACCGAGAATTTTTGATATTCCATCTGAAACTGAATAGCAGCATTTTACTTGAATTCTTAATCTATACGAGTACTGTATCCCGTCGAAGGGCAATGCAGTCGACTCGACTGCTGGTTTATTAAAATCTTTTCAAGGAAAATCTCTTGTGGAAAATGAGAGCAGTTAAGCACAATGTTTAGAAAGGGTCGAAAAGCGTTGGCTGTTTCAGATTTCAACGTTTTCTCAAACTTCCATGATTTCATTCTCGTCCGCCCAGCTCAACCAGATAGTATTAAGGGATTAGCACCCGAAATGATTTAATATCCGAGAGTGTGTGTAGTGTTTGTGATATGTGACGGAGATTAGCACTAGCTTTTGGAAAACTATAGGTGTTTGAAATTAGTATTTGTGTGCGCTTCAGAATTGTGGGATCTTGGTTGGCCAAATGTGAATTGGCTTCAATCGTTGAAATATCATCCAGGTGAAGGTGTGAGTTGCAAGGTCGCGACTGAGCGACTTGCGTTTGCGACTGTGAATAAACTATCATAGCTGAGCACTATTCCTGTGTATTTTAAATATATGGGATCGTCCAATGCAGGCTGTAGTTGTACGACTGTACTTTCACATAAAATACACACGAATAGTGTTCCGTTAGGATAGTTTTTTTTTCACAGTCGCAAACGCAAGTCACTCAATCGCTGCCTTCGAACTCATGCCGAATTTCATTACCGACAGCAGCAGCATTCCCTGTGTCTTGGCTAAGTGTGTTTTCTTACATCAAGCTCGCACCTAGGAGATTTTCGTAACAAAAAGCTTAGGCTTTGTACGAAAATTTTCTAGGTGCGAGCTAGGTCTAAGAAAACTCACTTAGCCAAGACGCCGGCAAAGAAATTCCGGCATTACACCCTAAACGATTAGACTTGTAGCTCCCATTGGTACACAGGAATTAATTAGGTTATGAAAATTCGTCCTTTGGCATTATCTGTGCGTGATGCCTGTATCAGATCGATCAATTGCAAACCAAAGGTACTCTCCTTACAAAATGCTTCATGTTTTTGTCTATAACTCTTAAACAAATTAACATATCCGTAGAAATATGGTGACCATACGTCCCAATTTGTCCGGGACTGTCTCGTTTTGAGCGGGTCCGTCCCGGTATCCCCATAAAATGCTTCGGGACACTGAATTGTTTCGTTTTCGAGACGAGGCAAAACTTTCTCCAAACGGTGTAATACTCGAAGCAAAGCTATCATCATCCCGATCAAAAACTGCCTGTGAGTACTATCACAGTGCTCCGAGCTTGTCAGTATAAAGATGGCGCGGATAGGAGGTGCATGCTTCCAACTGCACTTCCGAAAAGTAGATATGCTATTGAAACGTCAACAAGGCATAGAAATGCTAAAGATGTTGACGCGCCCATGCCCCTGAAGGGGTCAAGGCAATTAGAGAGAGATCCTTTTCCAGAATGTCGACCTTTTTCAAAACTGATACACCGACTACAAACGATTTGGAAGCTGCTGCTGCTGAGAATGTTTGGGTCGCACAATTAAGAAAACCAAAGTTTTCGATCGAACGACTTGTTTCTAAGGCTAAAATTTCGATGTGCCAGAACTGCTCGTAAACCAGAAGCCCATATCGCAATTGACTGATAAAAGAAAATTTTAAAGACTGCAATTGTATCATGATATCTAGGGACGCGGGAGCCAAAGAAAAACGAAAAAAATTAAAAAAAAAAAAAATTCGGATAAGTGACCAAGACTATGTTTACGCGACGCAACAAGTACGGGTTTTCGGACCTCTGTAGCTGCGGCTCCAGGTGATTGTGGGGGCTCAAATTTAGTATGACCATTCTCTCCGGTCGTCTTACGAAGTGTTGCAAATTTGATGTCGATATGACGAAAAGCAACCGAGATATGACAGTTTGAAAATCGCTATTTTTCAAATTTTTCTTGTTCTCGTTGATCTCGTTGTTCGTTGACAAGGCTACAGCCTCGTAGGGAGCGTATCGAGGTTTGGTTTCTTTTCTCACGGATTGACTGTGTCCCAAGCGTATGCCTTGTCTTTCATTTGCTCTGATCCGTGCAGTAGATAAAAAGATATATCCAAAAATGTGAAAAAAAATATAGAGTTTCTCGCTTTCTCGAAGTCTTTGTAATGATTTCAATGAAAAAAAAAATATTTCAGATATTACCCGTGGTCCGTTCAACACTACTCGAGTGCATTGGTTTCAAAATGCAAGAGAACTAAAATAGCGTCGTATGGTACATAGTTATAATAACCCAAAGGAGGTACGAACAAAATTTGTTGAAATGTGACCACGGGAAGTGTCTGGAGAAGCAATCTTTTAAAAGGCTTAGACGGGTAACTCTGGTTGAAACAAAAGAGAGTATACTGTTCGGGGGGGCAAAACTTCCTCTTCCATAGTCCTCCGCGTGGGCGCCCCCTGGAACGGCAGTGGTCACTGACCATTGCCAACCAACGTCAAGCCGCCAGTGATGGCGGTGCGATGATTTGGTTGAGGTACCCCTGTGGTGTGGGGTGTGAAAAAAAAAATACCACGGCCTTTCCCTTTGAGGGCCTGTCGTTAAAACCGACAATCAAAGGACAGGATATGTATGCCAGCAACTTGCACTATCCGAAATCTTTATATGCTAACGAAACGTCAACTATGCCTCGGATAAGGACTGACTCAACGGTTACGACTTTTAGCTATGGTACAATGACAAAGATTGGATTCTGGAATGTGCGTACTCTCCTGGACAATGGATCAGAAAGTCCCCAGAACGCACGATTTCTTCAATTAGAGAGTGAATTTCTGAGGTACAAATTAAATATCTTAGGAGTTAGTGAGATAAGATGGTGGAACAGCGGAGAATTCATCTCTCCAACGGGCAGCACTGTAATGTTGTACTCCGGTAAAGCTACCGGTAGTCGCCGTGAGTCAGGTGTGGGGCTCTTTTTAACCAGAGCCGCGCGAAACTGTCTCTTATCCTGGGAACCGGTCTCTGACAGGGTCTTGACCGCCAGGTTCCGGACCAAAATGAGAAACATCTCAATAATACAATGTTATGCCCCTACTGAACCCGACAATGTCTTGGCAAAAGACTCCTTCTACGAAGAACTAAACGCCGTTCAGAGCAGAACACCTAAAGGTGACATTGTAATGGTTATGGGTGATTTGAATGCGAAAGTTGGCGCTGATAACTATGGGCTCAGACATGTGGTGGGGAGACACGGTCTTGGTGATCGTAATGACAACGGTGAAAGATTTGTAGAGTTCTGCAACTTTCACAGTCTCTTCATCGGTGGTACTATGTTTGAGCATAAGGACCACCACAAAATCAGTTGGTCCTCTGTTGATCGGCGCAGAACACAAAATCAGATCGACCATTTTGCCATTAGTAAAAGATTCAAGAGTTGCCTCCTGGACGTGCGAAACAAGAAGGGTGCCGATATTGGGATGGGAAGAGACCATTATCTTATGATCGCTAATGTTCGATTGCGTATTGCAGCCGTGCGCCGCCCCAGAGACGAAAGATCCAGGCCCCGCAAATTCAACACCGCTCGACTAAAAAATCCAGCTGTCTTACAACAATATAATGACCATCTTGCGCAAAAAGCGGCTGAGATAACTAGTCACCCAGATAGTGACATAAACGAAAACTGGGATGCCATAAAAAATGCGTACATTGATAGCGCAAATACCATCCTTGGCCCAAACCCGGATTGCCGGAATAAGCCCTGGATGTCCGACGCTTCATGGCAGCGGATTGTTGAAAGAAAGGAGCTGAAAGTTCGTTTGGCTGCAGCATCAGACGACAATCGAAGCAGCATCGAACTCCTTTACCGTCAGAAAGCTCGAGAAGTTCAGCGTAGTGTGCGACGCGATAAAAGAGTTTATGGCAATTCTCTTTTAGCGTCAGCAGAAGAAGCCGCTAGAAGTAACAACTTAAACGCCGTATACGGTGTCATCAAGGAGTTTACAGGTTGTCGTAACTCCTGCCAACATCCGGTGAAAGATAGTGATGGAAGGCTGCTTATCTTGGAAGAAGATCAAATGAGGCGGTGGAAAGAACACTTCGCCGCGGTCTTGAACCGTGTAACCTCTGGTGAAGTTCCCCCTCATATAGATAATTTAGCTAACCATCAAAATGTGCGTATACGGTCCACTGCCCCGACTAAAGAGGAAATAGTCACTGCAATTATTGCACTAAAACGAGGAAAGGCCGCCGGACTTGACGGCATCCCTGCCGAACTTTATCAAGCAGCGCCAAGCGTAACTGCCGATTTGCTGCATCCACTTGTTGATAAAGCGTGGAATACAGAGACCTTTCCCACTGAGTGGAAGGAGGGTTTGATCATCAAACTTCCAAAGAAGGGTAGCCTCACAGACTGTAATAATTGGAGAGGCATTTGTGTGCTTCCTGCCGTTGCCAAGATAATAGCCAAAATCGTCCTGGAAAGACTAAAGACCCACTTAGAAAGCACAATTGATGAAGAGCAGGCTGGCTTTCGATCCGGATTCTCCTGTGTCGATCACATTAACACCTTGCAAATCATCATCGAGCAATGCGCTGAATACGATTCTCCGCTTCACTTGCTTTTCATCGATTTCGAAAAGGCTTTCGATAGTGTGAACCGGGATTCTTGGCGGCCTTGAGCAGGAGAGGCATCCCTGAGAAGCTTGTGGCTATTATTAAGGCAACCTATGACGGCGCGAAATGTCGCGTTCTGCATAAAGGTAAGGTGTCGGGGGACTTTGAGATTCGCAGTGGAGTTCGGCAGGGGTGCATCCTCTCACCGATCCTATTCCTCATAGTGATCGGCGATGTGTTGCATGCAGCCCTATCCGGACTCGACAGAGGAATTCAATGGACTTTGACATCTTATCTACAACATCTTGACTACGCTGACGACATATGCCTACTCTCCCACAAAATCATGGATCTGTCCGCAATGGCGTTAGATCTCGAGAGGGAGGCAAGCAAGGTTGGGCTAAAGATTAATACCAACAAGACCAAGGTTCTTAGCCCGCCGTTGCGAAAAAGAAATCGGACACCTATTGCCATCAATATTAATGGGCAGCCTGTGGAGAAGGTGGACAACTTCGTCTACCTGGGTAGTATTGTTGCCGAAAATGGTGGTACGGAGCAGGACATCGCTCGTCGTATCAACCAGGCTAAACGCGCATACGGCATGCTGTCCAAAATCTGGCAGAGCAGTTATCTCAGCATCAAGACCAAGCTGGGCCTGTTTCGCTCCCTGGTACTATCAGTGCTTTTTTATGGGAGCAGTACATGGAAAGTTTCCGTAGGAGTTACCAGAAAGCTGCAAGTTTTCGTCAACTCATGTCTTCGTCGAATTTTAAGAATTTTCTGGCCCGAAACAATATCAAATGAAGAGCTAAGTCGGCGTACGGGTCAGATGCCAATCGACGAATTGATACGCAGGCGAAAATGGCAGTGGATAGGTCACACATTGCGGAAGAGTGATAACTGCATTGCTTTGCATGCCATGAAATGGAACCCCATTTCCAACCAAGGCCGACCAAGAGGGGGTCCTCGAATCACATGGCGTCGATCTGTGGCAAAGGAGTGTCAGGTACTGGGTAGGTCTTTTGGGGAGTTGCGCCCCATTGCCCAGAACAGAGTACGATGGCGCGCAGGAGTAGTTGACGCGCTATGCCCCGCTAGGGGTTAAGGCAAAGTAGTATACCGTTAGTTCAGTTGATCAAAATCGCCGTCCCAGATTTGAACTCAGGGTGACACAAGGAGCCTACATACCAAATTTGGCTAACATCAGAATACGGGCACTCGGAACGAACAAACGTAAAGCATGCATCGGACTATATGCCCGTCCATTATATTGTACTTTTATATGGGACGGGCCAAAAATTAGGATGAAATACGACTTGATCCTAGTAAAATAAAAAGTTAATTTGGAAAAAGGACAAGTTTAATTATGTATGCAAAAAATTAAGAAAAAGGTAATGGAAAAATTAGTTTTTGGGCAAAACAAAAATTATAGCAAATTAACCGGTTTGTCTGATTTTCACAAAATAAATTTTAGATTTTGGAACAACTGTTAATTATTATTCTATCTGAATAATCAATCGTAGTAGCGCAGTTTTCAGATATTGTGTTTTTAGTAATGTGAGATAGGTAATTTTCAAAGAAAATGTAAATGCCGGTTGCAGCTAAAATATTTTTTTTTTGCTGAGAGGTTTTTTTTTGCTGAAAATTCCATGGGAAATCACGCGGCAGTGTGTTAATTTTACGCTAATTTCCAGCTATCAAGTAGAAATATTGAAACCAATGTATGCATTTAAATCGATATCTGATAAAAAAAAAACCTAGTTGAAACCCTATCAATTGTCCATCACTTACCGGAAGTCTTCTTGAAACACAAAAAAATATCCGAAAAAGCGAACCTAAAGTGAAATGGCGTAGACATGCAAAAAAAACTTCCAGAACTTGTTCATCACGAAGGACTCTTCGCCATATGGAAAATATAGAAGAGCATCTGCCGTGCGCACATATCTACAAGTATCTCTGGATGGGATACGATAAAAGGTGAAAACTTCATTTACATGCACTTAATGCCACTTGGAATGCAATCAGCAATGGATTGGTCTCATCCCAGGAAAATAAAAATCATGCAATTCTCTTTAATAGGATTCAGGAAGGATTTACATGCCATTTCCCAATGTAGGACACACACACCCAGCTCAGATAATCAAGGGAGCAAGTGAAGCTTCTACAGCAGGTACCGTCATTTAAAAAGACCAAGACGACCATTAAAATCAGAGGTAATGTGCTAATGAAATTTTATGGTCGTACGTGAGACGTTGACAAATGAGAAAGGAACAGTCCTTACACACAGTCCGGATCGACATCGTAATCATTGGCTTTAGTCGGAATTCCTTGCATATTTGGAGATTGCAAAAAGCTTCCGACTTACAGACTTATCGGTCTAATTAAAGTCTGAGAGGTTGCATTTGAAATTGTTTCAGGATCGTTTATTCAAGAGTTAAACGCTTTCCAGTGCCATTGATTCCAGTAGTCTGGCGCTTTTAAATGGCTGACGATAAAGGTGTTTGGCAAATTTACTTCTTTGAGTAATTTTAAATGGTTCCATCGTTTGCATTCGGACAAGAAATGTTCATCAAACAGAAATAGAAAAATGCTCAATTATTATCAACTGTCATTCAACTTAAAAAATGTGGTAGCTGACGAGAGAAGGTTTGCATTATGAAAGAACGTTACCAAGGTTCTGTCGCGTTTAATGGTTCAAATTTGCGAGGAAATGGTTTTTAACACTTGCATTCACAATGAGGTCTTGTGAAAATCGGTGTGACCAACAGAAGGAGTGAATAATTTTTTGACTTCATATAGCCCGAACCCGAAGCCTATCTACTTTTCGAAAGTGCAGTTGCTAGCATGTACCTCCTATCCACACCGTCTTTATACTGAGAAGCTCGGAGCACTGTGAGAGTTCTATTATTACCCACAACCAGTTTTTTTATCGCGCCGAGATTTGAACTCCGAGCTCTAGATTAATATCGTAGAGTGGTGATCGAACGACCACGGCCACCGAGCGCGATATGAATGAATGAAGAAGCCCTGCGAGGCGACGTGAAGATCATTCAGCGAGGTGGTGAAGGATCATCTGTCAACGGAGTTGTGGAACGAGCTCTCCACAAATGGCAAACTAGCAGATGGTGTTAAACCACTCGGAGTCCGTACTGCGTTCTGACAGCGGGATCCTGGTACGGTGTTGTCTAGGTGATTAGATGTGAGAACAGATTTTCTTTGATTCTTCTTCCCCGAAGATTCTCTGAAGACCTCAGATTATCAATGTCCTCCTGCTTCTTTGATAATGCAAGCGTATTGTAAGCTGCATTACTGGCAATAAGGGAGGTATGTAGAACCCTGAAGCGTACCACATCATCTACTAAAAGCGTCGCCATCTTCACAGAAAGCCATACCGCGATTAGGTCTTTAGAGTCAGTCTGACAACCTCATCTTGCTGGTCAAGAATTGCGTGTTGTGAGTCCGCAATATTTAACGTATTTGTGAAAGCAGTGTTGCCATTTTGGATCTTCTTTTGTTTTGCAGTTTCGACGTCATATCCGTAATCAGCGACAACGGAAATCCATACTGGTTTTCCCAGGGGGATCTAACGTATTTACAGAAAGCATTGCTGCCATTCTGGGTTCTCCTTTTTGTTTTTCTTTTGCCATTTTGACTTCAGATTTGCAATCAGCGACCCAAAAATATCCCCTATCAATCAAAATCAATCATTAATTTCTTCACCTATTGTATTAAATCAAATACATATCTACCGAGTCCCGGAGATTAATCCCTATGTTACCATTCTGAGTCCCCAAATTAATTTTGTTTTTTTTTTTTTCGTTTAAACTTTAAATTCGAAATCAGTGACCCCCAAAAAACCCCTACTAGTTTTCTTTATCCGTTGAAGGAGGGCCTTCTCGGCCTCCGGTTTGTTCAGTGAGCGTACATTCCAGAATCCGAAAGAATAATCCTTTAGTCGTTTGCGTGTCGTCCAATCCGAGGCTTTTTTTTTCAGGTTTCTTGACGTGGAGTGGTTTTTACAAGGACGAGTTTTCAGCACATCGCTTATGACCTCGGATAATAGCTGCTTCAGATGGTTTAATAAACGTGCTGGAGTTCACACAACTATTTTGCAGGTCCAACTACGCAAGTCATTCCATCCTACTAAACCTGAGACGCTTAGGTGTTCTTCAGCCATTCGGGCTACAGCTACCTGCCTTTTTCCGAACTGTCTTACCACTAAGACTTGGCCGTCAGCGGTTTGACACACTGCCGTTACCAGGGGGCGCCCACGTGAAGGACTATGGAAAAGGTCTTTTGCCCCCCAGTAATGTCATGGCGGATACATTTTCAGAGCTCAAAATACTGTTGCAAAAGTAAAAATAAGTGTTGGACCTTGATGTGTAAAGGAAAACTAGTAAAGTCTATTTGACTGCGTAATTGTGCTACCTTCGATTAGCTGCGCGTCGACCAGATCGGTAAGTAGTTACACTGCGGATTTCTTATCTGGCCCGCTGAACCCAAATTTCTAACGATTTGGTCCTGTCTAGAAAAAATTTGCCGACCCCTGTTTTAGAGGGTGGCACCCACTTTCTACCCTCCTTAACGTCTGGTATTAACAATACTGTTTTTTAATGTATTTAACGATATAAAATTAGATAATCATGTTACTTACTGTATAACGTAATTGGGGTCATTTTATAGGCCATTTTAACTCCGTCTGGCACCAACTTTCCACTCTCCAAGACATCTGGTTATTCTTTTTATTATCTTGGAACATTAGTATCTTTCATACTACAAAGCAGCAGTCTTGTTAAAATGGCGTAATTTTAACGTTTTTTGCACACCTTAACTCTGTGCAACCGCCAAACCCACCCACGGAGGCTTGCCAGACTTCTCATTCTATTATTACTGCTTTAGAAAGAACTGATGGTGAAAGTTCTAGCCATGTTACTTATAATGTAAAAGAACCGTTTCCGATTCCTCAACTCAAAACTCAAGTATCTATAAGTAGACACGGACGTAATCAAAATTTTTAGAGAAAGCCTGCATCAGTTCTCAAAAGTTTCTATTCGCTTCGAGTCTTCTATTGAGAATGTATCATCTACGCGGATTATAAATTTTATATTATTTATCAATAATAAAAGCAGTTTAGATACGGATATCAATCTCAATCAGTATTTTTAAAACACGTCAAAAGATACATTTCTTACTCTTACTTACTTTCATACTATTGTACATACTTCCATTTATGTATTTTCTTTCATTAGCCAAGGACATTTATCACAATTTTATGCTTTAAATCCTTTTCAAAGCCCAAATAAGCGGTTGGTGAAAAAAGATTTCTTTCAATTGTTTTCTTATGGCAGTGTTAAGTTCGCAGTTCTGTTTGTTAAGGATAAATATAAAAACAACCATAGCGGATAGAAAACAAAGAACAAAACAAATCTAATCTGCGAAAGCTTTAGCTTTTGTCGCTGTTGGTTTTGCTCTGTCAGTGACGGTTGTCAGTGCTCCTTTGTTGTGGATTAAATGACAGAGCATTTTGAAATCCCATAGTAAAGATTGATTAAACATGAATAAGACTCTTCTCATCATTAAAACTAGGAATATTGTGAGAATTAAAAAATGTTGGATTATAGATTGGAATCATCAATTAAATTTGTAAAGAACAGTACTAAACTCGGAGATTCGGACGAGTCTGTCCATCTCGAATTATTAAATGTATAATACTCGTATTATGTCCTTTTATATTTTAGTTTTTTTGACAATTCTCAGTTATACTCCCACAATTAAAAAAACAGCTCACCTTGTACAACCTTCTCCGTATGGTTGCCCATTTTGTCTACACATTAAGCTGGTACATTCATCACTACCTACAGAATAAAGGCTAATACTTCTTAGTCTTTTTAGCCCCTTTTGTTCATTCGTTGGGACCTTTTTTATCTCCTGCTAACAATCAGAACGTCCTAGCTCGTCGTCGCCATAAGAAAACAATTGAGAAAAATCGGTCCCTTTTGTCAGTGAAAAGATCTCAAGTTAGTGATTGTGAACGAAATCTTTTCTTCTAGGCGAATTGATGGTATGATGGTTTGAATGAATGACTATTGGATGGGGAATTGTATGAAATTTAATGAAAACTGACTGAGTTTGGAAGAATTAATGTTTTTTTCTTGCAAAAGTGCGGGCTTTTTGCAGACTTCCTGAGAATTGAAAATCGTTCGAGATGTTGTTCGGTCTATTTCAGCATTCCACTCTTTCCCGTTTACTAGGCATTTCTTTTCGAAAATGCCGGCGTACTGTAATTCCGCAAGGATAAGTCTTTCACCACCTTGCACCATGGCAATTATCGAAATTACCATGGCTGCGAATCATAATGAGTGAAACATTCCCATAGAGTTTTTCCAGTATTCTGATGAGTTGAGGCCTGTTGTTAGCAAAAGGAAGAATATTCCGAGGTAGTTTTTATACTGAAGAATAAAGTAAGTTTTTTTTCGGCATATTCCAACCAAATTGCGGAAGCATTTTATTTCATGTGTTCAAATCGTATAAACATCATTCATTATTATCTTAACTTCTTAAATTCGGGCAACAAAGCTTTAAATACATCAACAAACCTTATGCCTATCAAAGAAAAATTTCTCTTCAATTCTGAGAGGTACTAAGTCACTCATACTTTAGAGAATTACACAGAGTATCCCGAAATTACCGCATAAGCGCAACGCCAAACGATTTCTCATGTAATTCCGAACAAAATCTAGCTCAGGATACCAATCACCCGGCTTGGTCGAGATGCTTCCCCGATGTAATTACGGCAGCTCCTGAAGAGTATAATCCAGCGTGTGGACGAAAGCAGGGACAATGGAAGTGTTGGCTTAATGCTGATCTTTTTTTTGGTAGTGGATACCTAAACTAAGTCATTACAATTTAGATACCACTCGACTTGATTCTGAAAAAAAGATTTGTGATCGCCTTTACTAACTCAATCCATTGAAAAATCATGTCCTGAAAGCAGACGGAAAGGGAACAAGAAACCCTTTTGGTGGTCTAGGGAACTATGCTATTATAGCTACTTGTAGGAAAAGCTTTAATAGGGTGAAGAAATCCAGGTTAGTATGAGATTATTCTTTATACAAAGAACATCTCGGAGTATATAACGCAGGCATTTAGACTACGTAAAGTTTTTTTTAAACTAATCCATCCATGATCAGTTTTATTTTGAAACATATTTGAGTTTGGACGGACTCCAGCGAAGAGATTTTTAAGTTTCTGCTCGATACACATTTTCCTGATAATTCACCGGTGCGTTCTCAATATACTAACGATCGGGACAATGTTTTGGCTCAATGTGACTCCAATTCCATCGTTTCAAAGAAGAAGGTCCTTTGGGCAATATGGACTTTCGACTCTTTACATCATACGTCGGGCAGTTGTCCCTTGGATTGAAACAATAGAATAAAGAAGTGCTGCTATTTACTTCCATGGTCCCAGGAAGTGCCTATGGATCGAAACTATTCTCAAGTCTTGTCTGGATTTGGTGCATATTCCTGGAATGTCGCTGATGGTAAATGTACTCTTCATTCCCAACGCGGGGAAAAGTTCACATGCGGGACCAAAGGATTTCAGGTGCATTAGTCTTTCCTACACACTTTTTAAGATTTTGGAGAGACTAATCGACATACATCATAGTACAATTCCGAAACACTTGCTTTCAGAGTGGCGGTATGCCTATACCACGAGAAGGTTTGCTGAATACAAATCTCTTAGTTATAAGGAGAATACCATGGTTACCTTTCTGAACATTAAGGGGGTCTTCAATAAAGTCACGCCTATGGTAATCACCGACGCTCTCATCGGATTAAACGTGGTCAGCTCTCTGGTTGCACTTATCAATTTGTTGTGAGCATCCAGGGTCAAATTACCTCTGCTTACTGACTGGGATAATGAATGCGTCCTTGCTGTTAATTATAGTAAAAGATAGTCCAATCCACAAGGAAACATAACATCCCACAAATAGTAACTCCTACCTTGCAAGGAGTAAGACTGGCGTTTACAGATAGGCAAACTTCCTTGGTCTAATATTTGGTAGGAAACTTAATTGGAAATCGAATATTCCGACGCGTGTACGCGTGGCACTGTACTGCGATAGGAAGGCTATTGGTAAAACATAGGGTTTGCAACCTAATGATGCGTCCGATAATGTTGTACTGAAGCTCATCGCAATCTGCTGTCTAAGGTGCAGAGAGTGGCTTGCGTGGCAATTAGCAGAGCACTTCGGACAAGTTCATCTGCAACGATAGATTTGATGCTTAGTCTGCTTCCGATGGACATACTAGGAGAGCAAATTGCGGTAAATGCAGCCATTAAGATTGGGAAGATCGGTCGGTTGAGTTCCTTGAGTACTGGTCACTCAACGATATTGATTAATTGGCATATCCCAGCTTGAACGGATTACACCTCAGCCACGTACTGGTTAGAGAAGAACCACGAGAGCCTAATCTCACAACGTATTCTATGGGAAGTGGGTGGTCTCCCATTACCAAACTCGTTGAAGATTTATACAGACGGTTCTAAGCCCGCTAGAGGTGAGGGCCTCGTCGTCCACTTCGAACAACTTAATCTCATTCATTGCAGCATTTTCCAGGCAGAGATCTACGCGGTAAAAGAGGTGGAGAAGTGGCTGGGATGTGACGTCACTACCACGAGGAAGATCACTTTTTTCACAGACAACCAGGCTGTAGTTAAATTCCTAGAGTTATGACTATATATATCCAAAACCTAACTGAGGGGTTTTAGATATTAGACCGACCGACCGTTAGACCACCCATTAGACCATTGGAAAGGAAGGTAAGTTGATACAGCTCTACTCTCCTAGTGTGGTAATAGAGGCACTAATGAACCTGCGAGTCGAAGAATTGCTCTATAAACTAATCGGATTGCTGCTTACATCTAGGACTATTCGTTCTACTTTGGGAATGTCGTCTGTGAGTAGAGGAGTTAGTAGAGGCACCGCCAAGACAGGGTATTGTCGCCTCTTCTTTGGAATAGCTGCTTTTGAAACTGAAAGAGATTGGTTAACATGTCACTGCCTATGCAGACGATGTTGCCATTGCTAGTTCTGGTAAGTTTCCGGGAGTCCTAAGTGAGGAGCGAGAAGGTGCATGCTAGGAACTGTTAATTGCCTTGACCCCTCCAGGGGCATGGGCGCGTCAACATCTCTAGCATTTCTCTGCCTCGTTGACGTTTCGATAGCATATCTACTTTTCGAAAGTGCAGTTGCTAGCATGCACCTACTATCCGCGCCGTGTTTGCTTTCTGCTTTCTCCGAAACAAGTTTATGCCAACGAAACGTCAACTGGGCCACATGGAATAGTTGACGCGCTATGCCCCACAAAGGGTAAGGGCAATTGAGTATTGCAGAATGCTCTAAGCAGTCTTACCGAATGGGCATCGTGGCGTAGGGGTAAACGCCGACAAAACGAAACTTGTGCTCTTCACCAGAAAGCGCACAATTCCCCCTGTTGAACCTCCCCTTTTGGATGGTAAGAGAGTGGTCTTTGCCGATAAAGCTAAGTTTCTTGGACTTATCTTCCATTGGAAGCTGTCATGAAAGCCGAACATTCTAGATCGTGCGAACATGGCTACTATTGGACTCTACTCGTGCAGGAAGGCCATAGGTAAGGACTGGGGGCCTTCAGCCGAAGGTGGTGTAATGGTTATTTACAGCAGTGGTACGTCCTATTCTACTATACGCATATGCGTGTGGTGGACGGCACTCAGATTGGCGACCTACTGTAATTAGCTGGGAAAAGTGAAAAGACTTGGTGCGATTGCCACTACGGGAGCTGTGAGAACAACTCCGTCGGCTGGCTTCGACATTTTGCACAACTTGCTTTCGGTGGACATTTTTGGGGAAAATTTGGCGACCAACACGGCCCTTCGCTTCGTGTTAATGGATAGTGGCACGGGCTGAGGAGTGGTCACTCCACTATTCTGAGTGGTTGGGATCTCCCAGCGGAAACTGATTACATACATATCTCCGAAATTTCCTTTTGGCAGCAACCATGTCAGCCTGGTGCACAACACCTCCATTATAGTGTAGTGTAGGATAACGAAACCGCATTAGGTAAACAACAAGTTATGTAATGTGTGTTCCACCCTAAGCTACACTCGATAGATACGCAATACCTCAGGTGACGAGTAAAAATCATGGGAAAAAAATAAAGGAACTTTGTAACTTCGGGCGATTTGTTGGTTGGTACTAGGAGTATATTATACTAGAAGTCCCCCCCCCCCCCTTGTGGGGTGTGAGCTCCCGCGGGGGAACGGGATTAAATGGGACTTTTTTTTGCTTTTTGCTTTTATCTCCGTTACCTATTACCCTAAAAAAAAAAATTTGGGAGACAGTTAAAGAATACAAATACAAATGATTAGGAAAGGTTGTAACCACTTTTTCCGTATCTTAAACAATTTTCGAGATAATCTCACTTGAAAATCATGTTTTGTCAATGCTCCTTTGTTCCCATGAGCAGGGCCGTCGAGAGGGTGGGGGGGGGGGGGGGGCGGAAGGGGCGAAACGCATCGGGCCCGTGTTTTTCTCAGGGGCCCGAAAATTTGCAAAATTGAAAAAAACAAGAATAAAAAGAAGGTATCTACGCACTGAGACCTTTTTTTTTGTTCATTGAGCTACCGATCGCCATATATGGGCCCCTACAAAGGTTGAGTACCGGGCCCGGATTTTCTCTCGACGGCCCTGCCCATGAGGAGTATAAATCATGGTTTTTGGGGTGTATTTCATCAAATAACGTGTAAAATACTAGTCCCACGAGTAAAATGAAAGGGATTGATTTTTTCAGAATTAAATATCCTTCAATTTGATATAGTCAAATGCCCGTAGGTATGACAGTTACTTAGAAACGGGAGAAACAATATTAAAAAAAAAGAAACAATTTCTTCACAAAACAAAAATGCGATCATCGCTTAATAACTCCTAAAGTATATAAACTGCTCAAAGGTAACTTTTAACTTTTATAGAGTATTAAATTTCCTAAAATTTTATTATAAAGCTGCTCCGTACGTGGGCTTGAATCTTGAAAATACTATCCGAAAAGCGAAAAAAATCCGTTCTTTGGACGCATTTTGTCAAACTACTCATCCTACAATGAAACATGTCAGATATGAGCTTGTGGGTAATTAAATTATCTCTAATTTGATATACGTGAGGCGTCCGTAGGATTAGTAGTTTCATAGAAAATGGAAATGTTAAAATTTAGCTTACCGGACAAAAAATGTAAACATCACTCAGTACCTTCTAAAGTATGTATTCCACAGAAAAGCAATTTCGGTAGCTTGAAAAGAGCACTATATTTTCTAAATTTTAGTACAGAAACCAACCCGGCAAGTACAAAATTTTTCCAGAAGCAGCTCCTGAAAAATGGGAAAAATTTTCGAGAAGATTAAAAATTTTAATTTTGATGTTGCATATCGGTCAAAGTATTTGTTTCACAACAAAAGTCATAATTTTCTAGGTAATTTGGTTAGCTTTAATTTGAGATATCTGGGACGTCCGCAGCATTAATAGTTACTGAGAAAAGGACAAAACTAAGTTTCAAAAGAAGTTGGCTTAAGCGTCAATAAATACTGAAATAACCCCGACTAAAAAAATGATGTTGTATGTACGGAGTACGTGACCCTTATGACACGGACTGTACTAAGCTCTACCATATTCTCGAACCATCGATGACAAGTACCAACTGAACGAGCATTAGCAGAGTCTCGAACCTTCTAAACTATTCTGGAATCCGACATCAGCTATATAAAGTCAGGGTCATCAAGAGCGAAGTAGTGGTAATCGAAAGTTTATTCGTGACAGATATCCGCCGGAAGCGAATAGTTAACCGTTAGTCGTCGGTTACGAGTGTATATAGTTAGTTCGTTTATTAAATAAAGTGTGTGTGTTTTTCAATCCAATTGTTTTTTTATTATTCAGCATAAGAATATCTAACGAACCCGGCTTCGGTCGAAACATTACATATGTATCTATGTGGTAATCGAAGGAATGCTTAGAAATTTTGTACAAGTGGTCGTTGTTACTTAAAGAATATCATACTTAAAATGCTGGATGGTGAGAAAAAGCTCTATTAATATTAATTAAAAAAAAATGTTTCAGAACCAAATAAAGAAGACCACATTTCCAATAAAAAAGATCTGATTCATGTTTGTCCTAGGATCAATATTTTCAATTGGATAGCACATACAGTATACAAGTTGCAATTGTTATCATTAGCGAAGAAGTGTTCGATGGCTACGCAGATACTACCAATAGCACTAAACGTGATGAACAGAAACGTCGAAGTGTCGCAAAATCTTCAGTTGATATAGACTAGGGAATACGTGACTGTGACCACTCGGCAAGAGCACTTCCTTCTGCTAATTGAAAAACAAGTTAAAGTTTATTAACATGTTTTCTGATAAAATGAGCAGCGAGGGTATTTACGTAAGAATAGCCGAGGTTGGTTGTGGGGTACGCTGCGGGTGCCGTAAGGCTGGAATGAAATGCACTTCAGTCTGAGGCTATTGTGAGGGAGCACGCACAAATACACTTCCACTAGAATATGACCAGCTTGACTAGGAAGCCACTAACCGTTGCGAGGTATGAGGCAGGGACACCTGACGAATTCATGTCTTCCTGCGGTTGACGAAACCAGAAGCCACTGCGAAGGTAGTTGTGATACCATGCGCCGTGCGTGGTATACACGTCAAAATAGTATTCACTCGTTAGTTTCTTGGTCGCGCCTCTCCCACAATTGTGCCTGATGAGTTGAGGTCTCGCAGGTCTCGCTTTGGTTGACGAAACCAGGAACCACATTTTGAAAATCCTTTGCGGGTGTTATTTTAGACATTGTTCATGTCTGAGAATATGAAGACTATATAAAGAACGGAAATCAGCTAAAATTGTTGGTACCCGTTTACACACTGAGACATATTACACACACCACAAAAATGTTCCCCCGGCTGTCAAATAATTTGTTGTGATTTTCAATTATACCGCAACCCAGGGAGCACCAGCTGATAGGAGAAAGTAGGCAATGAAAAAAATATTGTAAAAAGCTGACACAAATTGCGACTTTCCGTCAGTTAATTTGACAAACGAGAGAAAAAAGAGTGTCGGCTATGAACAAAATGTGTACGAAACACGTATGAAGTGTGTGTGATGATAGCCTCTCTTCAATACATGTTCCATACTCTCAGGTTCATGTAAGCAAACAGGAATGAAATTTGCTATCATATGTTGTACATACAAACAAATTGTGTGAGGTCAATCGACGTCTTCCAAACTATACGCATATTTATACAATAAATAATGCTTCAAGGTGAATATTCTAATTTAAAATGAAATGTTACGACGTAAATTATACATTAATTATATGAATTTTATTGATTATATTCAATGACAATGTCCGTTATCCGTTCAAATTTGCTTTAAATTAATTATCTATTGAAAATTACGATCATCGTCAGGTGTAGACATATTGTCCACCCTATAACTTCTAAAATATTAGTCCTACGATAATATAGAAGAGTAAGATTTTTCTGTACTGTAGAAAATTGCGTCTGCTTTACCTTATTCTCAGAAAGTTTAGCAGAGGTATAAGCGAAAAATTGGAAATTTTTGTTTTGAAAACGTTTCAAGCGTTTCCCCTCTCTCCCTTCATTAGGTTACTTGCCCACTTAGGGCATTTTTATATAATGTACTTCAGGTATCAGTCAATTACCATGCCGAATTTCAGAACTTTGCGATGCATTTTACTTTTAATTTTAAAGTTTTATCTAAAAAGAAAGAAAAATGTTGTTAAGTTTCTATATACTATATTAGTCACCCTGTATCTCTTCCCAACTAGCATTTTTGGTTCCCAATACGTAGCCTCTTCTCCAGTTTTTCCTTTTAAAGTAGCAATTACGGTGACTCGGCTCGTAATACGGATGATGTTGGCACCAATATGTCACTAAAATGGGGAATAGACCTATTAGCGATTGTTTACCCTTTTGCCACAAACCTTGTGTCGTCTCTTGGGACGTCCGAGACTTATACCGCGTATACCTCAAGACGTACCTGGTACTTTATATTTTATACCCTTTTCCAATACAAATGTGAATGTGTAAGTTAGGAAGGCGAATGCAATTCAATAAATGCAACACTAATGAACTGTGTCCTATAAACATGTTAAGTTGTGTTGTTGGCCCTAACATGTATGCTATCCGTATCCCAGCCGTCAGATGAAGAAATTATGAGTATTTAGTTCATATTATCATTAGAAAACTATTATCTCTCATACAAATTTGAATGCCAAGGAAATTTCATTGTGAAAGTTGGCATTGTAGCTCGAAAAATTACAACGCCTTTCAAATATTCTTTAAATTTCGAAGTAGAATATGGAAAAATTAATAAAATGAAATCGTGTTTTTTTTATAGTTTAGGGTTTCCTTGCCTTAAATTGCTGGGTAATAATGCCTATTTGCTTAAACAATAACATAGTCTTCTTAATAGTTCAAAACATAGCAAAAAACATTTTTTAAAAGTTTTTCGATCTTCAATTCTGCAAAAGAATTAAAAAGATGGCGATTGTCTGGATACTTAATGGTAACTTTTGGAACTATCCAATGAAGTAAGTGGTTCTTTATGGTACCGATTGTAGCACCAAATACTAATCTTTTCATTCGTGAATATTAGTACCGTTATAGTAGAATTAATGATAGTAATGTCACAATTTCGCCACCTTAAAAAGTACTTTATAGTTCCTCACTAGGTAGTAACCATATTGTGGTGCCCAACACGAAACATTGACCTGCATCTGTGTAATATATAGTGGCAACATTTTTCTCAAATCCCAGGCTATGGAAAATCACCAATCTGGAACTTTAATAAAATCACAAAATAATGCCACTAAAATGTTCCAACTGCCACTATGCTGGAACGTTCTAAGTTGCAACTCTAGTACCAAAAATGTATCAGCAACTTCATATAGTGGCAGAATCGAAAACATTGGTATTTGCTACTTGGGTTAGTCCTACGGCAAAAGTGATTTAAACCTTTTTTCTAGAAAAATTTGTCTACTTTATTTTGTTCTTATAACATTTATCACTGGGGTGATAATAACAGAGATAGAGATATTTCCAAAAAAGTTTCAAACATCGTTTATTTCTCCCCTCGATCACGAAATATTGGCACTCTTCACCTGGAGTACAAGAAAATGAACCTAACGTAAGTTGTTTTGAGGGTCAGATGAGGGTTAATTGGGCAAAATTTCATAGCTAAGCTATTTTTACCTGTTATTATATCGATGTCTATACTAAAAACTAAAATATTCCCTACACTTCCGGACCCTCTGTCAACGGTGACTTTGGAGCATATACATATTCAGAGCCTAGAACATAGAGCCATGGAATGGGCTTGTCCTCTATGTCTCTGGCTCTAACATTTGGCGAATAAGTCGGCAGCCAGCCTACTCGGTTGTTGTTTGATATTGACATATGTATGTTGACTGTTCTGTCGAATTGTGCATGAATAAAGGTCAATTCTTGTCAGATTATCGACAGTCAGCATACTCAGTTGGCGTTTCGGTATTGACATAATGTTGACCGCACTGTCGAATTGTGCATAAACAAACGTCAATTCTTGTCAATATTTAAATTTCATAATTACTAAACGGTCTACTGAGTTAGCTGACTGTCGACCACATGTCGACTTAGTACCCAGGTTTTGGAGCCACTGTTTCTATGGAGACATACAGGACAAGCTCATTCCATGCCTCTATGTTCTAAGATTCAGAGGACTCTCCACATTAATTGTTCAAAATTTAAAAATTACACGGTATCTTTTCCTATTTTTCATTTGTAGCGCTGACTACGTGTTAAGTCAAGGTTGAAGCAAATTGATTTCATCTCCAGACCATTTTGTTACACTATTCACGAATGTGATTGTATTAACATTAACTTTGTCATGAAGTTTGCATCGCACAGAAGGAAGCAGCTCCGACCATATAAACTATATGTATATTCTTGGTCAGTACGGCGAGATGAGTCGATTAAGCTTTGTCCGTCTATCTATCTATACTATTCATCATATCAGTACTACCCACCCAATGCGAGACACAATGTCTGCGTTCACGATCCGCAACGTTGTACAATAATTACGGTAAGGATTTCCCCTCCACCTAATCGTCAATTCTTCACCCGAACGACTTGTTTTGCAGTTGTCATGTATTAAAACTTCAATTAAATTCAAATCAAATACTAAATACTAACGCGACGGTTTCAGAAAAATGGAAAACACTGCAAAATCGCCACAAATTTGTGTTGCTTCGGTGTAAATAAGCACATAAGACGCCATGTAAAAATCAAATTATGCAGAGAGGATTATTATTAATTCATTAGCACCACACTTACATAAATTTCCGACAAAATTAAAAAGCAAACTTCCATACCGAAAAAGAAAATCCACACCATCTGACAGTCACATGCAATATTTCAACTACGAACTGTCAAACACGCTAATACCCCTTACCAAACAGTTGACAGGGGAAATCGACAAGGAAAAATTTCTGGTTTATTTCCCCAGGTGTCCGGTTGATCAAACGTAAACCGAAACGAAGCGTCCGCGAGCAAAATCATTGGAACTGTTTGCAAACGCAATTACAATGTTGCGGGACGTGAACGCAGCCAATGTACAATGTACGTCGCTTTGATGCAGAAAGGGCATAACTAACATTTTGTAATTAATTTTTCGTGTATTCTGATAGTACGATCAAAATACTTCGTAAAAAGGTCTATTTATTTTAGATCCTTTGTTTTTCGTTATAGCATGCTGCAATATTCAAGGAGAGTGTATTTTGAAGATGATCTATCAGAATAGACAGAAAATTGAAAATCCTTTCTACATTAAGGCGAAGATAAATACATTTCTTATCATTCTTTCTAGGAGGTGCATGTTGGCAACTGCATTCCTCGAAACTAGTTTATGCCAACAAAAGTCAACTGGTCCACATGGAACAGTTGACGCGCTATCCGCCACAAGGGGTTAGGGCAATTGTTGAGTATTCTTTCTATTGAACTTTAAAGCGTTTTGCCAAAGATTGATTAATAATTGGGTTTGTTCTAGAGAGTTTCCATCTGGAGAACTAGATAGAACCCTGACTTTTTATAAGTTGGAAAAGAATCCAATATTGCATTGCAGATACTGACAGTTTTATCAGCAGCTCGATGACAAATTTATATTATGGAAACAATTTATCAAAAGTTTTCTTTTTAACACAATTTCAATGAATATGCAATGCATTTAACTCTCGTTATATCGTTTCCATCATGGTGACATCTTTTGTGAAAATTCTAAATTGTATCTATATATTATCCACCCTTTCCTCACCGCTTTTATCTTTCTACTGACCCTAGTGAACCACAGGACCAACATACCAAGACCGTCAGCGAATATATTTTGGCGATATTTACCATCAGAGTAAATCCACTTAAGTTGCCCAATTTATTGTGTTAACAGCCCAACCATACATGACCAGGAGGATACGGAACGCGAATCTGTTCGCCATCACATCCTGCTTCTTGCTGTACATCAGCCCGCCATGTCATTAACAATATTGCTGGAAGAGTAAATTTTGAAATTTTACCAAGTCATGCCTGGTACAAAAAAAATGAGGATTCCATTTCATGGCTGAATAACGTACAAAATATGCATTTGGCCGTATTACGTTTGAAACGGTGATAAAGAGGAAGCGACGGACGACTGGTGGAAGGACAGTGAAACTACCATACTCGTGGATAGGACTTTTTCTTGTCATAAATGAGTTCAAGGCGGCATGGCATAGCGCTATGCACGGTGAGGGACGTTGTTACATGGAGGTACAATATCCGTGGGAAAATGAAGAGACATGACAGCAATGAGTTGATTGTGAAGAGATGAAAAATTTCACAGGAAAATTCTTTTCAAATTGGAGTGGGTGAAACGATGATAGATGACTTATTATTGTAAAATATGTCACTTAATCGTTATTAATTTAATTTCAAGGAAAGCGCACGAAAAGCAGACAATGTCACATCACTGCCGCTTGGAGTAAATTGAGATGGTTTTCGGGGACGAGTATGACACTATGGTAAGTAAGGAGGCACGTTTTTATGTACCCCACACGTACTATCGTACGAAGAACGCCTGAGCATACTGCAACTATTAAAATCTCTAACAATGGCACGTTGACGTTTCGTTAGCATATATTGTAAATTTTGGATGGTGCAGTTGCTAGCGACACCTCCTTTTGTAAATGTGCCATATTTGCTGTGGATCCCCTGAAATTTAGTCTCGTTTAGGTAAATTTGTTATGTTGTTTAAATTTGTTGGATTATTTTCAAAAATAATAACTACCCAATAAGACATGCACGCATGAGGCCAAAATTTAAAGAAAAAGAAGAAGAAATCCCCAAACGTGTTGGTTTTAGGGACAAGGATTGGCCCCTCGAGGCCCATCTTTTGTATAATTAGATTCGGTTGCGGATTATCTCGGTTTTGTATTCCGCAATAGGGTAGACATGATACTATTTTTTTTCCTGTACCAAGTTCGTTACTTCCGATTGCCCAGCTAGCTATCCAGCGTACGTCGCACCCGTCACCTGCTGAGGAAGTGTTAATACTTAGTCGGTCGGTCTGGACAACCATATGCTTAGCACCCGTCCTGCACTCAAGCTCGATATTCGTTACAAATCGTTCTTATTCACCGGGTTTCTACTCCAGTTTCTTAACTAGAATGAGTTCCAATTTGGCTTTATCAGAGAGTAAAAATACATTCGAATCTCTTTTGTTGGACGGGACGATCCAACCAAACGAAGGTGATTCGATGTTGGTATCCAATGTTTTATCGTAAAGATAGCAAGTTTCCTTTTGACCGCCTGATTGGCACTAACTCCATTCGTCAAATTCGTTAGATTGGACCTTGTTGGATGCCTCTTGGATATCCAAGAGAGCAACCATCGTATATTTGGAGACTTTGTTGCTCGGGGATCACCGGTGCGTTGAAAACCGTATCATCGCGATCTCTGAACACTGTGGTAAACCTGCCGCCGATCATCCTATATCTACAAAATGAGGCAGCTAAATCTATTCTAAGGCTCAGGGAGCAAGGGTACTTCAAACAAAGGCCTTATGTTAATTGCCTTAACCCCTCTAGGGGCATGGGCGCGTTAACATCTCTAGCATATCTATGCTTTGTTGACGTTTCGATAGTATAGTATATCTACTTTTCGGAAGTGCAAGCAAGCTCGGAGCACTGTGAGAGTTCTATTAGTACTCACAGGCAGTTTTGAACGCGCCGAGATTTAAATTGCGAGCTCTAGATTAGTATCGTAGAGCGGTGACTGAACGACCACAACCACCGAGCGCGATAAAGGCCTTATGTCCATTTCAGTATTAGGCTACCACCTAATAATACGGACTCTATGAAACCACAACAGAATATTAGTATAAACTTCTGGGTTAATATACCCGATACCGATAGAGGCCATTTCTCGATAGTTGAGCGTGGACGTGGAAAGACTTAGAACCTCTTTATAGACGGCTCCAAGATGGAAGCTGGAGTTAATATAGCAGTCTATTTAGCAGAATTCCCATGCAATCTATCCTTCAGGCTGCCAGATGAGTGCAGCATATTCCAGGCGGAGGTGCTTGGAATTCAGAAGGCTGCCGAAGCGATTATATCGTCCCGGAAGAAGGGTAAAATCGTCATACATTCGGAAAGTCAGGCTGCGCTAAAGGTAGTCCATTACCATTAAGTCGAAGACAGTGCATTACTGTCTAATAGCCCTCCAAACCCTATTGTTGTAGCGGTCTCCAACGCTACAACAAAAGGGTTCCAGTGGGTTCTGTGTCACAACGGGGCTCTAGGTAACGAAATCGCCGATAGACTAACTAAACAAGGGGCTAGCCTCGACCAAGGGACAGCTGAAGAACTGCCAATGCCAATACAGACATGCAAGAAGAAACTGGACGATAGGATGTATGGGGTGGCCAACGCAAATTGGCACAATATTAACGACTCTAGAATTATAAAAATATTCTGCAAATCCTATGACAAGAAGAAGACTAAAAGCCTCCTGGATATCCAGACGACAGTGTGTACTACTAGTGCGTGTACTAACGGGGTACTGATTGTTAGGAGAACATACATACAGATTAAAGGTGATCACGGGTAGTGGACGCAGGAAGCTACCAAATACAGAGGAAACTATAAGGCTCCTTCTGTGCAACGGTCCATTGCTCGATAGGAGAAGATTACAATGCCTGGGGGCCCACTTTTTGAAAAACTTATAACGAGTTGCTGGTCTCAGCTTCAGCTGCGATCCAACCTAACCTAATCATGGTATATTCTTTTCAGCCAAGAGACTTCTCAATTAATGGATGTAAGGCAGTGACCACTTGCATATTTTCCCTTCCAATAGATAGGTAGATTAGTAAGTCGGGCTACTGACTGAGCGATTGGGCACTGCGATGATAGAGGGGTTTATTGTGCCGTAGCCCATTAATCTGTTAAAAAACCGCCAAACCTTCTAATAATGGACAGTATGTTTTTTTGTAGGAACTAATCACAAATCTGCTCAGCTGATAGAAGTCTGGTCGTGGAGCGATATCTTATAATGTGGGATACCGGGACATTTGCGCAAGATGTTTTTGGTCGTTTCCACGTCCTCCAGACAAAGACCGCTTTCAGTCTCACTGGATAGACCCATCTTGTTTGGGTGATATTTGACCAGGTGATGGCCTGATAAGAACCCCGCTTGAAACATTAGATGAGTTCCACTCATCTGAGTATAGTAACTTTCTATTTGAAGGGCATTATCAGCTACTTCAATTGATGCAGCCCTGGAAGGTTATACCAGCACTAGTGCCATAATTACGCAGACCATTCTCTGATATGATATTTGACTCAGGCCAGTCCCAAGCCACAGTATGGCTCTGGTCGATTAGATTATCTTTTTCTAGCGAGTTCATCAGTAGCCTTGTTCCCCTCGACGGTCTGGCAACTAGCACAAAAAACCTCGGTTTTTGTTGTTGTTAATTGCCTTGACCCCTTCAGTGGCATGGGCGCATCAAAATCTCTTGCATTACTATGCCTTGTTGACGCTTCGATAGCATATTTTTCAGATGATGCGGTTGCCAGCATGCATATTGTATCCGCACCGTCTTTATACCAACAAGCTCGGAGCGCTGTGGGAATTCTAGTAGTATCCACAGCCAGTTTTTATACCCTAGACTTTTAGTATAGGGTATATTGTTTTTGTTACGACGGAAATATGTAACACCTTAAAGCAGGCTCCGGAGGGTGATCAGGGTCACTTCTTGATTCGATTTAGCCATGTCTGTCTCCCTGTCTGTCCGTTCGCACGATAACTTTCGATAAAATGAAGCTAGAGCCTTGCAATTTTTTTTTGTCAATTGTTGTAAGTATGATCTAGTTAGTTGGTATTGAAAATGGGTATGATCAGGCCAAGAGAACGCCTACCTCCCCTACATATGTAAAATACTTAAATGTATCTATAACTCCCGATTAGATAACTATGAAAAGCTCTAGTTTTGGCAGATTGCTCGTGAGGATAATCTTATATTCCCCTGGAAAAATAAAATCGATCAGTTGAAAACTAACGGTAATTTTCACACAAAGAGCCCCGTACTACCTTACTTTTCAGGTTTTTTGTCTATAACTCTTGAACCAATTGACCTAGACACCTGATTTTTGGCATGTAACCCTGAGACGAGAAGCTGCTTGAGTTTTAGTAAGTTGGGCATAATCAGATCAAAGAAACGCCTACCTCCCCTACAAATTTCAAAAAATTAAATATTCATTTAATTACGACAACTTTCGATAGAATGACACTAGCGAGTGGAAAATTTGATGGAATGTTCGTAGTAAGTTAAGGGCGTTGTACACTTCATCGTGAACGTGAAAATGGAAAAATGTTTTCTTGGAAAATATCAATGAAAATAACTGGAAACTATATTTTGAATACATTTCGACAATTTAATATTGATATTTCATATACTTTTTTTAAATTCCCCGTATATTTCATCGTGAAAAGAAAAATTCATCGTGGAATCAATTTCACCACGTTTCACAGAGAAGTGTAGACGCGTGAACGTGAAAGTGAACGACCTAGACGTGAAATTCACCACGATATTTTTCCACGATGCTGTTCACGTTCGAATTGCATTTGCATTCTGAAAAGTGGTTCATCGTGAAAAAAAAAATACTTTTTTGTTTGATTATGAACTAATAAAATCATATAAATCGTTTAATACGAATGTGATCATGTTTTAATTATGAATATATGAATTATAAATTATAAATTTGAACGGTGTGGGGAGTAAAAATGTAGGAGGAATGCGTTAAAGGGAGATTCGAACCGGAAGAATGGAAAGGAGACCGGAAGTGGATATTTACAGAAGAGAAACGAGAAGTGAAAATCAGAAAACCGTAAGAACACGTTCACTAATTTCAAACATGCAACGTAATGATACTAAAATCGAATACGGAAAAGAGCTTTGAGGTCAAGGAAAACAAGAAAACAAGAAGCAGTCGTTATAGCTGCCGAACTTACAAAATGGGATAGAATGATAAAAGTTATTTTATCGTATTCAGATTAGACTAAAGTGACCCACTCACTTGAGTGATTATCTTAAGACATAGTCACGTATGAAAATCTCAATTGGCCACACACTTAGGCCGGCCGCATCTCGGACGTAGGCAGGGCAGCGCAGCACAGCGCGCACATGGCATTGTTGTTGTAACAATTGTCAAAATCTGATTTTACAGCAACAATGCCATGTGCGCGCTGCGCTGCGCTGCCCTGCCTACGTCCCAAATGCGGCCGGCCTAACAGCCTGATCTTATGATGGACTGAAGACCGTCATTTGAAAGCTCTAGTGTGTAGCCAAATTGAGATTTTCGTGATACGTGGCCGTCGTGAGTCAGGCCATGAGATCTGCTATCAGTCCGCTTATGGTTACGTCGGGGTACCGAAATAGCGACTAGAAAAACAATGAAGAGACGAAGAAGTGAAATAGAACATACGCTAATTTTCGGTGTGAAATCGAAATAGTGCATTAAGAGGAAACTAATGCGGGAATTTCATTGCTGACAGCAGCAGCGGCATTGCCTGTGTCTTGGCTAATTAGACCGCACGCATTCGCCTTGAGCGAATTACATTGGGGCAGCGGCAGCAGCATCGGCAGCATTACTTTTTTAGCCAGATTTCAAATGCTGCTTTAGTGGCGGGATCTACATACCTGCTGGGGAAACTTTTGAAATTTCAGAAAGAAAAAACGAAATATTATGCATTAAGGTGTCGAACGAAAGCTTTATTTTGACGTTAAAAGTTATAAAACACTTTCGACATTCCCAACAACTATTTTTTTTTTGCGAAACAATGAAACTCGTAATCTTGCTGCCATAGTTGCTGTCTTCAATGAGGCTTGAAAAGCAGAATAGCCAAGACACAGCCGATGCCGCTGCCGCTGCTGGCAATGAAATCGCAAATGTCTAGCTTTATCCTGAAACTTTCATGCACTATTTTGCTCCACATCGTCTTCCATTGTCTCATCCATTATGTACTTCCTTCCTGTAACCGACATTTTTATTAGTTTTTTTTTAAGACGTTTTACATATTCCGTTGTTCCCGGGGAACTGTAAATACGACTGTGAACAGGAAAAATAATTCTCACCATGCGATAACTGTCAAATCTTTTCACGGCGCTGTTGATCGGGGAAAATTTATATTTTCATGTTCACGTTCACGGTGAAGTGTAAAGAGCGCTTTAGTCTAGTTAGTCGGTATTGAAAATGGACAAGGTCCGACCTAAGGAACCCCTTCCTCCCCTATAAAGGCAGCTTCACATAAGCGATACCTTTTGATAGAATGAAGCCAGCAACTTGAAATTTTGGTCAAATGTTTGAAGTGAGATTTAGTTAGTCGGCTTAAAAGATGAGCCAGATCCAACCCAAGGAACGCCTACATCCCCTACAAATGAAACTTAAAATAAGAGATAACTATCGATAAAATGGAGCTAGTGACCTGGAATTTTGGTCGAATGTTTGTACTAGGATGTAGTTGGTTGTTGTTGAAAATGCACAAGATCCAACAAAGGAAACCTCTACCTCCTCTTCATGTGAGACTTCAAATAAGCGATAACTTTCAATAAAATGAAGCTAGCAATTTGAAAAATTCGACAAATATTTGTAGTGTGGGTTAGTTAATCGATTTTGAGAATGGTCAAGATCCTTCTGAATGATCTTCAACCTCCCCTATACACTCCCAACTAACAATTTTTTTATGTTTTCTTATAGAATTCTTGAAGAGTTTTATAAGCGAGAAAGTGGCGTATGAAATTGGGAGGATAAGACACTCTAAGAACTCTTGAAGGCTTCTTCAAAACTCTAACAAGAGCACTTGTTTTACCTCCAGGTCGATTCGAGAAAATGAAAGTTGAACGATTTTTTGTTTAACCAATATATTTCGGGCATATGCCCATCTTCAGGGTTCTTAGTTCTTTTAAAGTTTTACAAACTTTTTGTTTGTAATCGACCTGGAGGTAAAACAAATTATTTTAAAGTGCTCTTGTTAGAGTTTTGAAGAAGCCTTCAAGAGTTCTTAGAGTGTCTTATCCTCCCAATTTCATACGCCACTTTCTCGCTTATAAAACTCTTCAAGAATTTATAAGAAAACATAAGAAAATTGTTAGTTGGGCTGGGTATATAGGAAAATCAATTTTAATGCATATGGTCGTTGCCAATTGGTACTTTTGGTATCACCACTAAGTCTGTACAAGTTTAGGGTATATACGCTCTCGGACTCTAGGCCGAAGCAAAGCTTGGGACTGGTTAATAACGCGCCGATGATTGAACCTCTGTCTCTCTACAGATGTAGCATCGTAGAGCAGTGATCGAGGCCACACTGCTACCGAGCACTTTGCAAGAAATTGGAGGAATTCGTAACACTCCTTAACCAGTCTCGAAGAGGGGGCCTTTATCAGCTGCTTGAGTAGATGTGAGTGCCGAGAGGTCCCTTTTCCAGGATTACCCTGGGGCAGACCTCACCACCCACGACCTGCTATATGAGTATATTGAAGAATTCATCAGGCCGTAGCTGAAATACTGAATACTGAAATACTGATGCAAGTCTTCTTTTTTTTTTAATTTATCTCAGCACTCATCGAGAGCTTTGATATTTGCTCAATTATCTTGAGAAGATGACTGCTGTGGTAGCTTAATTGATGACTTTGTTGATGACAGATTGGTGAATTGCATGATAACCTTTACCAAGCATTTCATTAGCTTCTGCTTGATGAATTAGCCAATGATCTTCATCATACATTTCTTCAGCTACGATCTACTGAATCATCAATCGCTTTTATCCAGTATTTTATCAACTACGCTTGATAAATTCGTCGATGAAACTTATGTGGCAGGTGGTGAGTGGTCATGTATTGTTTCATAATATATTCGGAAAGTAAATAAATACCAGTTCCAAACAGACCGTTAGGATTGTCTCTATCCGTTGATACGCTGTAATGAACGGTTTGGTGGGCATCCAAACATACCCGCGGAGACGGAGCCTAAGGTAGCATAATTACCTTGAAGGTCAGGTCGTGCCATCTGGCGAAGAAAAAGGCCCTTAACGAGCTAAGCAGCGGCCTATACTTGCTGTAACTTAGTTCGAGGGACGTGGGCGGGCTGCCCCTGTCGTTTACGTATTCACAAAAATTCATAGGCCTGGGGAAAGCAATACAAACGGGGGAAGCAAAAATGGGGAATAATAAAAAAAACTTGGTGGATAAGGATGGAATGATCGGCAGACTGCCCTCACGCTCGCATCGGAGTGCGGGTGCAATGGGACCTTCGGTCTCTGGTGTCGTACCGCCGGCAGATTAGTACTCATCCGATGCTGTCTTCGATCTGCCGGTAGAAGCAGCACTACCAGAATGTGGCTCATTACAACGCAATGTCGAATGCATGCTAGAAGTCCGCTGGAGTGATGCTATCGGGTCCAGCTGTTTTGAAAGGTTGAAAACTGGAGATAGCCCACATAATCTTTCCTTCTGAGAGAACGGATGCGGATTCACATGGTGCAGCGTGTACCTTTCACGTAGGGAAACCGATGGGCCAAGTGTTCGTCAAACTACCTGGGAGATGCATGTCAAGCAGCTGTTTAATGGTATTCTTGCTCGAGGTCATCCATGAACCGTCTTGTTTTAGTAGAAAGCTGGACCTGAATGGGTCGGTCGACAAGATTTTCTGATTTTCTAAAAATAGAATATTTGTACGTGCAGCCTGGCTTGGTAGCCACATGTATGCGCCACATTTAAGTCTAGCGTTACAATATCGTGTGTGCGTGTGTATATTTGTTGTGTGCAATGGTGAAGGATCCCTTTGGTGTCAACATAGCGCGGCCTCGGTGAGTCTGCTCCTTTTAGACAATTAGCCTGGCATTACACTTTGCGTTTTTCTGCAGGAAGAGCAATCCCGCAAAAAAACGCATTGTCGTACAAGAAGAGGACGCTATAATTACACATTGCGTTTTTCTGCGGGAAAAGTTTGTGAAAAACATAAAAGAACTACGATTGGGGTAAACCCCAATCATGCAATACTCTAGATGAATTTGGACCTGGTTTTGAATCTAACTGATATTGTTAATTAAGTGTTAAGTACAAAATTTCAGCCCGATAAATTGTATAGGTAATGAGTAAATTGGCTTAACGTATTTCATGAAATAGTGCAGTTTGTATGGGAGGGGGTAGAAGGAGGGTGAGGATTACAATAAGTTTTATAACATAGGTTACAATTATCATAAAAGTGATATATTAAAAATTTCAAAGCAATATGTTTTATAGTTTCTGAGAAAAACTGATTATTGTAAATTTTCAAAAATGTGTCATTTTGTATGGGAGGGGGTAGAAGGGGTGGAGCGATTTAGCCCGTTCACGAACTTAGCCTTCATTTTTTGTCAAAAATAACGTGTGCAAAATTTGAACTTCATAGCTCAACGCGTTCTCGAGCTAGAGAGGTCACGGACGGACGGACGGACAGACGGACAGACGGACATCCGGTTTTGAGATATTCGAGTGATAATATGAACTTCCGTATCATTCATTTTTTTCTGCGAGCCTTATTTCTTAGCGTTACAAACTTTGTGGCAAACTTATAATACTCTCAGATTTCATCTAGAGTATAAAAATAAATATATCCCAGTGAGGATATTGATGGTTTAATTTTTGTGGCAATATAGGATGTAGGTAGAAGTCGGGAGGCCGATACAATTTCAGCCAGTCCTTAATGGATGCACTGCATGATTTCCGTCACTGGGTGCATGCGTTTCTATTATATCGTTGAACCAAAAAACGGAAGGTGTAACGCGTTTCAAATACCACCGTGTGTTCATCTTCTCACTGCGTTTTTTTGCGGGAGAAGTTTTCCCGTTGTCGTTGGACTTGCTGCTGCAAAACGATTCCTGCAAACTGCAGCGTTGTCTGGCATGGGTTTTTTGCGGGATTGCTCTTCCTGCAGAAAAACGCAAAGTGTAATGCCAGGCTAAAGCGTTCCATTTAAGCGTGACATTACACCTTGCGTTTTTCTGCAGGAAGAGCAATCCCGCAAAAAAACGCATTGTCGTCCAAGAAGACGAACGTGTACATTTAAATGGAACGCATTACACTTATGCGTAACGACAATGCTGCTGTTTGCAGGAATCGTTTTGCAGCAGCAAGTCCAACCACAGCGGGAAGACTTCTCCCGCAAAAAAACGCAATGAGAAGATGAACACACGGCGGTATATGGAACGCATTTCACCTTCCGTTTTTTGGTTCAACGACTAACTAGATACTCATGCACCCAGTACGAAATTCATGCAGTGCATCCATTGAGGACTGGCTGAAATTGTATCGGCCTCCCGACTTTTACCTACTGTATTGCTACAAAAATAATACCATCAATATCCTCACTGGGATATATTTATTTCTTTCACAAGCTCTTCCCGCAGAAAGACGCAATGTGTAATTATAGGGTTCTCTTCTTGAACGACAATTTTTGCGGGATTGCTCTTCCTGCAGAAAAACGCAAAGTGTAATGTCACGCTAAATGTACGCGTTCCTCTTCTTCTACGATAATGCGTTTTTTTGCAGGATTGCTCTTCCTGCAGAAAAACGCAAAGTGTAATGCCAGGCTTAACAACCTTTCCATTTTTTGAACTTAATGCAAATGTATTGAGTTCAGAATAATTACTGTAATAATTGCGACTATAGCCGTCGATAGAATCATAACTGACAAGTAGGCATAACACTACTTTTGCTGCGATCGGATCATTGCTGCTTGGTTCAACTATCAAGTGATCAAATCCACCCTCCTTCCCGTAAAGTTGTACGATTCGTTACTCCTACACGGAAACATGTAGGAACTCATATTCGATTTCTGCAACATTCGTGGAATGAGGGCGAATCATACTGAGGTGCATGCTCATCTGATGCTGCATAATCCAGCAGTTATGGCTTTAAGCGAAACGAAAGTTTCTAGTGATTCCGACATAAGCCAAAATTACGTCCCTGGTTATCGCTTCTTGCTTGTCTTCTCCTCCTCTTTGAGGAATTGTAATCTACATTAGAAATAATATCGCTTATTCAACCATCAGCCCCCAGTTCAATTTACCTAATCCAGAATTCACTTACACTTGGATTAGATTCAATTTTAAAAAACTCATTATATTCTTGTGTTTTCTGTATCGGAGCCCTGGGACTTCTGACTGTGATACGGAACATTACTGCCATATAGATACTTTCTAGCAATATCGATGAGTTGTTAGAGAAATTCCCTTCATCGGAAATCACCTTGGCAGGCGATTTCAATGCACACAATACTGAATGGCTTAAGTACAGCACAAGCCCAGCAGGAAGACTGGTTGAGTTATTTTGTGAATCATACAACATACAACCTACACCAATTAGTAGATTCCGCAACCAGAATACGTGATATAGAAGGTCAAAACGCCAACCAATTGAACTTCTTTATCACCTCACACCCCAATATATGCTGCAGTATGGGGTTAATCTCCTTTGAGATGTTCCGATCACAAATTAATATCGATCCAATTCACTACTTACTCCCTGAATGTTAAAGGCCTATCTTCCACCAAAAGACTATTATGGCATTATAATAAGGGGGATTTCAATCAATACCCAGTGAACTGGATTGGGCTGACTGCTTCTCTACGAAGAACGTCGACTATATAAGCGAATCAATTGTAAACATCATCTGGTACGGAATGTACTGCTTCATCCCGCATAGGTGTAAGAACATCAAAAAACTACCACCCCTTGGTTAACCAGAGATTGCAAACAGGCTATTAGGAGAAAAGAAGCGGCATACCGCGCATACAAACAACACCCCGGCATCGAATTGAGAGAGGTCTACAACTCTGCACGAAACACCTGCAAGTCTGGTTCTTGTTAACCCATTGTGGGGCGTAGGGCATCAACCACGCCTACTTTCCACCTCGTCGATTTGCCTATTGAGGCACCCTCTCTTTTAGCTGATCTTCTCCAGGTGTTACTAGGTCGTCCAACACGGAGCAATGGCTTCTAGTCACTTGTCAAATCTGTGAAGAAGAACTTCAGCTCTTCTTCCGTTCCACCCCTTGTGCATGATGGGAGAATATATGGTGAATCACTAGATAAGGTCAATTTGTTCGCTGAAATCTTCGGTGCAAACAATTGCCTATTGCCCACTACGCAAAATCTACCACTTATACCCTTATGCTACTCACACCAGAGGCCTTTGCACTTCCGTACTAGGGAAGTATTTAAAGTACTCTCAAATCTCGATGTATAAAAATCGCCTGGACCTGATGGCATCTCCCCTTTAGCTCTCAGACATTACGCTTCCTCATAAGCGTGACCCGTTCGAAAACTATTCTATTTATCCTACTCGACAGGGGTATTTCCATCAACATGGAAGCTAGCTCATGTCTAACCACTCCCCAAAAAAGGTGAAGCATGTGATCCCTCTAACTATCGACCAATAGCATTGACTTCGATCCTGTCAAAAGTCTTTCAAACCCTGATTAACAACCGAGTTCGTGAACAACTCCATTTACCTGGGTTGCAACTTGTCAAGGGACGCCAACGAAACTGACGAAATCAAGCGACGGATACAGTTAGCTAATAAGACTTTTTTCTCGGTTCTCCCCATAATGAAATCGAAGCATGTGCACAGAAACACGAAGCTCCGCGTGTACAAAACCATTATACGACCAGTGCTATGCTATGGCTGCAAAGCATGGACCCTAACTCAAGCCTCCGAAAACATGCTAGACACTTTTGAACGTAAGGTTCTACGGCGAATTTTCGGGGCTGTTTGCGATCAAGATGGATGGCGCATCCGGTACAACCATGAGTTGTATGAAATGTACGATGAGCTGCAAGTCTCGAAAATCGTCAAACTACAACGACTTCAATGGGCAGGGCATGTACAAAGAATGGACGATGATCGCATGCTTAAGAGAGTAATGAATGCAGAACGAGTCGACGGAGCGAGACTGCGAGGACGACCGAGATCTCGTTGGGAGAGCTCAGTAGGTGTGGACGCCGCGCAGCTGCTGGGCTCCCAAAATTGGAGGACGCGGTCACGTGACCGAGATAATTGGAGGACAATGATCCAGGCGGCCAAGGCCCGATGTCGGGCTGTCGCGCCACGATGATGATGATGTGATCCCTCTAACTATCGACCAATAGCATTGACTTCGATCCTGTCAAAAGTCTTTCAAACCCTGGTTAACAACCAACTTATGAGCTTAATTTAATGACATATCTCACCGAAAGATGGAATCGATGTATTCATCAATTTGGTGAAGCTAAAATCATTGCCCTCGATACTTCGAAAGCTTTTGACAGAGTTTGGCATCCGGCTCTTTTAGCTAAACTCCTGGCTTTTGGTCTTGACCCAAAACTAGTTGAATGGATTGAAAGTCTCCTCCACGGCCTCGTCCTTGATGGAATTGAATCGAATTGCCATACCACCAACGCAGGGGTCCCTCAAGGCACCATCCTATCACCAACGCTTTTTTTGACATGGATATGTCTTATAGCTGGGGGTCATCCTAAAAATCTGTCCGTAACACGAAATGTCTGCTGTGCTACTCGGGGGTCAGAAGAGGAAACAAGCCCATTGAAAATTTTTCCGAGTTCCATGAATGTAGTGGCCAATTGGTTTACAAAGTATTTCCAACCAGGCTCCCAGAATTTTGACTTGTGCTCTCTGTCCCACGCTCTCAGTCAACGCGACGACGCGACGTCATAATCAAAACTCCTGCATATGTACCATACCATACATTCAAAATCCTCAAAAATATAGATTACGCTCCGTACTCCCTAACTTGACTAGGCCCCTAGAACACGTTGCAAGAAGTCGTCTGCTCTCCTCGCTCGACATGCTCACACGCAATTTATGGTCTCCGAATGTATGCGAAATTTCGCTCAGGCCAGCGGACCTCCTCTTCTCATTCATTCATATCATTCTCATTCTCACCATTTCATTAAACAAAGTGTGCACTCCCGACATGCACATTCATAGACCCAATCTGAGGTCACAATGAATGAAATTCCATTTTTACTCATTATTTAGGTCAAGGACGTTCAAGGACTTTCAATGACCTTCAATTTCCGCCAATTCCCATTCATTCATTTAATAAAATAGCCAGTGGCACAACCAGAAACCAGACATATTAACGGAGTATTGTATGGCTGTGTCATTCAAAATTTTTTATACATTTCTTATAAATGTTCAACAACTGTAATGAATCGCATTACTTCCAATAGTCACCTGGTCGAGTTGTCGACCCCTTCCGTCTCTGGCAGCACCTGAAGAGTATGGTCGCCTTTAGAAGGAAACCACTGAGCTATCCGGGTGCCAGTTTTTCCCTTAACGATTTTTGTATCTACTCCATTTTTATACCCTAGACTTTTAGTATAGGGTACATTGTTTTTGTCACGACGAAAATATGTAACACCTTAAAGGAGGCTCCGGAGGTATTGCAATGATCAGAGTCACCTCCTGATTCGATTTAGTCATGTCTGTCTGTCTGTCCGTTCGCACGATAACTTTCGATAGAATGAAGCTAGAGCCTATGTTTAAAATGATTTTTTTTTGCTCTGTGGTGGTGGTGGTTGCGCCACCAAAAATAGCGCGCGTTGTACTATCTGAATCACTAGGGTCCTAGAAAAAGTAGCAAGTAGTCAGTTCGACTAACATTTGGAAAAGCGCAGACGCAATTTGAGAGAGTGTACATAGTTCCCGCCTCCCGAAGATGAGCGAGAACGGATGAAGTTCATTCGAGCCAAATCGGGTGATCCAGCGACTGTGGTTGTGCATTTGCAATGTCGGCGATTCGAGGTCTGACTGGCCAACAATGTGGGCCCCCACCACACGTGCAATACACATATTGAACAAAAGCTTCATATACGGTGCGATGCATTAGCAGCATAAATGTTGACTTTCAATAGGGCGTGTCTATCTGTCTCATGTGGTTGGGTGTTCAATCTCATTAGAACGGGTGTATCCGGTTCATATGGGGGCGTTAGCTTTCAATGGGGTATGTCTCTCTGTCTGATGAAGGAGGTGTTAAGTTTCATTTGGGGCGGGCTTATCGGGAATCGGTTCTTGGAAGATAGGTTATTGGCTTTTGGTGGGAAATGATACAAAGTATCTACACTGCTTGCAGATACATCGGAACATGGATATGTCTTTGGCTACCGACTGCGTGGAATCTGTTGTGTTGAAGATATCGACGTAAGTTTTATAAAGATACCAGTATAGTTATACTGGATGAAATCATTCGACAAAACACGTCCCACGCTTTCGGTAGGCATAAGACATATCCATGTTCCGATGTATCTGCATGCAGTGTAGATACTTTGTATCATTTTCTGTTCATCAACGATCTTTTAAGTGTGACACCAAACTCAATTCACAGTTTTTCAGATGACAGTCCTACTGGTTCACTCTTGTACACACGAAATTTTGTCAAAGCCAAACTGAGCGACTAGTGACAGCTCTAACAATAACCACTGATAAAAGCAGAAATGAAAACTACACAGATAGAAGCTGAAAAGATTCTGGCAGGATGCTTGTCAGTGAAGATAATAACGACAAAATCTTTTACCTGCCTTTCCTACCAGCCTTCTTCTGTTGGCAAATAAAGAGGTATCTCAAAGCTTATCTTTAGACTATTCCATAATCATCGCAACTCTGTCATACAGAACAAAATCCGTCTTGAACATATTGGAATTCCCGATTTATTGGTAACAAACCATCTAATTAATGCAATTCCGTTAGTAGCTATTTTCATCACGCACTCACTGTTGGATTTAGAAAATAAAAAGTCACCCATCATATGAAACAACCTTACCAATCCATGACAAACTTATGGCATCGATGACCACCGGTAACAATCAAATGGGAATTACCTACATATGTACTTCACTTGTCTTTCATTCTCTCCAAGATTTCCATTTTCATTGAATCCGCGATTTGAACTTAACACGCTTCTGAGAGTAGTTTCAAGCCGGAGTTCACAGTTGCAGGTAAACCCACCACCACCGGGAGGAAGTCAACTGGGAAAATCCAGATGAGTAGAACACCGGTCAGTGTGGTCGTCGCTGATAGTGATATCATTGCCCATGACCATAGAATGTAAACACACAGCGATCCATACAAAATTGGTAGTTGCTATAAAAGTGATGAGCACTTGCCAACTAACTATCAGTTGATTCTTTTCCGTTGGATAATTGGTCAGAAGTGCAATGAAAGTGAGTGAACTATTAATATTTCACGGTGAGAACCTTAGTGACTTCGTGATTTTCGTTACAGGCACAGACGATCCTTCTCATGGCCTGCGTTGCCTTCAGCTCGGCACACTTGCACAAACTTCTCAAGGGTGGACTAGGTCTAAGCATCGGCGGAGGACTCAAAGTTGATGGAAATGTGATACCCTCATTACTAGGAGGAGGCGGCGGATATGATGGTGGAGCGGGATATGGAGGTGGCGGCGGTGGATACGGTGGTGGTGGTGGATTTGGAGGCGGCGGTGGTGGAGGTGGAGGTTTCGGCGGAGGATATGGTGGCGGTGGTGGATATGGTGGCGGTGGTGGATATGGCGCTGGCGGTGGAGGGTCAGGAGGATATGGAAAAGGACCGGGTGATTACCCTATTGTAGGCGGAGGCTGCGCTGGTAGATGCGGAGGAGGCCGAGGTGATTCTGGAAGAGGAAGCGGCGGAGAAGTGGTAAAAGTTATCAAAGTAATAGAAACATCTAATGGACATGAAGGACATAAACATAGTGGTGGCGGATATGGAACTGGTGGTTACGGAAACGGACAAGGTGGCGGAGGAGGATTTGGAGGAAGTGGAGGGTTTGGAGGAGGTGGAGTAATCTCAGGAAATGGTGGATATGGAGGTGGTGCAGGTAGAGGACATGGAGGCGGCGGATATGGCGGTGGCGGACTAGGTGCTGGGCATGGTTCAGGCGGTTGTGGCCCTGCAGGCTGTGGAGGTGGTGAATCGCAACCATCTTTAGGAGGTGGTTCTGGCGGACATTACCCGGCTGGCAACGGTTGCAGCACTGGCAACTGTGGAAATAAACCGGGGCCGGGAGGTTACGGTAGTGGATCGGACGGCTCTATAATATTTCCTTCCAGCGGTGGGTGTAGTACCGGCAATTGCGGCAATAAACCTGGTTCCGGAGGATATGGAAACGGTGGTAGCGGATCCAATATTGGCGGTTTTTCAAGCAGTTCATCTAATAGTCAGGCGGGCAGCAGCAGCTGGTCGTCCAATAGTGTAGGAGAAACTGGTGGTAGTGGTATCGGAGGCGCTCCCTCCGGATCAGGCGGTGGTAAAAATCCATTCCTTCCAGGCGGTGGAAGTTCAGGTGGATGCAGTGGAGGTTGCGGTGGTGGTAATCAAGGAGGCTATGGAAGTGGTGGTTTAAGTGGCCACGGAAGTGGAAGCGGAGCGCATAGTAACGCAGGCGCATCGGCGTGGGCATCAGCATCGGCTAGTAGTAGTGCCAGTGCAGGAACCTGGTAATTATGTTCAGATGACAATAATGTCGAATCTAGCCATTTTTATTGATAAGATTACTAATTACCTTGATAATGTTTTATAATGTTGATAATCTAATCGATGTATATAAATAAAAAAAAATAGTATACAATTAGTTTTTTTTTTCTATCTTTACACTTCCTAGGAGGGGCTTCCTTAAGGACATTTGCTTTCAGAACATACCAAGCGTTACATCCATGTTGATGTTTTCAAAACCCCATTTAACTTATCATCCGTCATGGAGAATTGGTACACCCTCATAATAAGCTTCTAATTAAAATTCTAGAAATATTGTCCTTTGATGATTAAATCTCATGAACGTTGGCTTGCACTTTATAGTCGACATCGGCCTTTTGATCACGCATGCATATCAATGTCTTACATGACTCCTTCATTCACAGTAAATTGCACAATGACGTTGCATTCATCGCCCTTATCATCATATAATCTCAGTAAAGTTAATTACCACTGATCACATACATTTGCTCTTAATAACAATTAGAACGCATTCATCATCCAATATCGTATCTTAATTGAATTAATACTCCACAAATAGATATAAACATCGTATTATTGTGCACAGACGTCCATAACTCGTTTGCACAGTTCAAATTGAATTAGCCCAACTTATTGACAAACTTAATTGTTAAATAATGGCACAAGAGCTGCTGTTTCTCTCACTTACAAGGATACCAATGTCCTGAGTCCTGACCTATATAAATGGGAAATTAATTTCTCCGCCCTATGACCTTATGTTTACGCCATACCAGACCGATCCAAACCAGTCTGGATAACAAACCGAGACACGTACCGAAAGCATTGCCTGAATACTAGGGACTCGTAGCGGCTTAGAATCGACCCCATAATTCTATGTCTGTGTCCTCCATGTCATTTCTTTTTTTTTTCTGTATCCTATACCAACCCAACTCGAACTTAACGTCATCTGGATGAAAGGATTATATACAGCAAAGTAAAAGGATCCATCTACGAACGGAAGAAGGAGAATGTTGTTGGGGGGAGCCGGTCGAAAACGTTGTTAATTTCAGAGATTAGCTGGCAAAGGATTTGTCATTAATTCGCCTGTTCACCATGTCACAACGCAGCACGGCGCGGGTGTAATGGTCGACTAATTGCCTTAATTTGAACCGCCATTAGGATCATTGCGGAGACATTTTTATTTTGCTATTTTTTTTTCTCTTTTTAAGAGGAAATTGTTAAGAACGACTGAGAAAATACTCGTAATTGTAATTACCCTGAACTATGGTGCATTGATAATACGTAATAATGAATTACATGAGATCTGTGTAATAATTGACGCAAACATAAAATAAAGATTGATACATTAAGCAGTTAGCAGAATTGATGGTGAACATTTTTTTAAATTTAATTAAAAATTCTAAATAATTGCGTAACGGATAGTTGTGTTGGCCTGCCGCAAAGGCCATGGTCAGTATAATAAATTAACTGTAGTAACCCCCAGTGGCGTATTTACGAATGGAGGGGGCACAGCTTTTTTACGAATACACAATCATTCAAACATGTGCAGTATACTATTGGCGCTACAAGAAAACGCGTCCATGGCTACGGCGAAATCTGAACCCTCGAAGCTGGCGAAATATCAGACTGACTCCTTTCAAATGTGAAAAATACCATACCACATACCACATACCGAGGGAGCATCAACTGATAGGAGAAAGTAGGCAATGAAACAAATTATTGTAAAAAGCCGACATAATTGCAACTTTCAGTCAGTTATAGTATTTCCCAGTTGAGTTAATCCGTATCCCAAATGAAAAAACTCCTTCCCAAATGAATTAAACTTTTTCCCAATATAATTAAACTATTTCCCGATTGAATTCAAACAGAGTGAAATTATTTGTAGCTTTCGATATAGTATTTCCCAGTTGAGTTAATCCGTATCCCAAATGAAAAAATCCCTATCCCAAATGAAAAAACTTCTTCCCAAATGAATTAAACTTTTTCCCAATATAATTAAACTATTTCCCGATTGAATTAAAACAGAGAGAATTTGTTTGTAGCTTCCGATATATTTATTTAAAACTAACTTACCGATGAAATATCTTGAAGTATCACTGAAAATCTATAAATCAAACATTCGTGGGTTCCAGTGATTTCGGATATTTTGAAATTTGAAAAAAAAAAAAAAAAATCTGCGGGTAGAATTTCTATCATTTAACGTGCGCTTGCTCTGTTTTACTGGATCTACAATCAATCCTAATTCCGTGCAAAATTTATTTTGGATTGCTAATTTTGACATAGATTTCAACGCTCTTTCCTCTGGATATCTCGCTGTCTACTTTCTGAATTCCTATTTGTAAGTACTGCGGAATCAGGAGGTAAAATTTACAAATGGAATCGTCACAGACACCTCTTTACAGAGTCCAAATTCGAATTTGCGTAAAAAAATATTCACTGGAAGGATGCAAAAAAGGTAAAAAGGGGTATTTTTTTGTTCGTGGATAGGCGTGTGGGGTGTCATCATATCATATCGGAAGCTACATATAAATTCACTCTGAATTCAATCGGGAAATAGTTTAATTATATTGGGAAAAAGTTTAATTCATTTCGGAAGGAGTTTTTTCATTTGGGATAGGGATTTTTTCATTTGGGATACGGATTAACTCAACTGGGAAATACTATATAATTATATAAATCTAACTTACCGATGAAATAACTTGCAGGATCACTATAATTCAAAATCCCTAACCAGATTGAACGCAGAAAGCAGCAGAAAAGCAGAAGCAGCGGAAAGCATGCGTTTCCCTTAAGCCACCTAGATTAGACGCAGCGGCAGCAACAGCGGCGAAAGCAGATCTTCCTTTAGTTGTTGTTGCAATCTGCGTCAAAACTGGCAATCCAAAATAAATTTTGCACGGAATTAGGATTGATACTAGATCCAGTAAAACAGAGCGAGGGTACATGAAATGATGAAAATTTTGCACCCAAATTTTTTTCAAACCCCAAAATGTCATCCGAATTCACTGGAATCGACGAATGTTTGTTTTATAGATTTGCAGTAATCCTGCAAGCTATTTCATCGGTAAGTTAGTTTTATATAATTATATCGAAAGCTACAAATAAATTCACTCTGTTTGAATTCAATCGGGAAATAGTTTAATTATATTGGGAAAAAGTTTAATTATATTGGGGAAAAGTTTAATTATATTGGGGAAAAGTTTAATTCATTTGGGAAGGAGTTTTTTCATTTGGGATACGGATTAACTCAACTGGGAAATACTATAACTTGACAAACGAGGGACAGAAGAAGGGAGGCGATGGCAAAAAAATGTGTTCAAAACATGTATGGACTATGTAGGGTGATTGCTCCTCTTCATTAAGTGTTCCATACTCTCAGGGCTGCTATAATATGTAAAAGTGTGTTATATGCAATACTTTTATTATGAACTATAAAAATTTAAAATCAAAAATATTTAGTAAGTTGCAAAAAGGGGCAAAAGAACTTTTCCATAGTCCTCCACGTGGGCGCCCCCTGGTAACGGCAGTGTTACAAACCGCTGACGGCAGAGTCTTAGCGATAAGACATTTGGAAAAAGGCAGATAGGTGTAGCCTGAATGGCTGACCAACACCTAAGCGTCTCAGGTTTAGTAGGATGGAATGACTTGCGTAGTTGGACCTGTGTTGTGTGAACTCCAGCACGTTTATTAAACCATCTGAAGCAGCTATCTTCCGTGGCCATCCCCTGAATGGGGTTAAACGACGTGCTGAAAACTCGTCCTTGCAAAAACCACTCCATGTCAAGAAACCTGGAACAAAAGCTTCGAATTGGACGGATCAACAACGACGACCACGCAAACGACTAAAGGATTATTCTTTCGGATCCTGGAATGTACGCTCCCTGAACAAACCAGGGGCCGAAAAGGCCCTCCTTCAACAGGTCGAAAAGTACAAACTGAGCATTACTGCAGTCCTGGAAACAAATAAGCTTGGCAGCGAGATTAATGACAAGATATCGCACACAATTTTTACAAGTGGCAAACCATCGGGCCGCAAGGAATTTGGAGTAGCATTTATAGTAAACAATCACCTCAAACCGCACATTACTATCTTCAAACCCATAAATGAACGGCTATGTGCGATTCGCATCAAGTCTCGATTCTGCAATCTGTGGCTCATCAATGTGCATGCCCCCAATGAAGTAAAAGAAGACTCAGTAAAAGACGATTTCTACGCCCGCCTTGAGACTCTCTTCGACTCACTTCCAACAAATGATGCCAAATTGCTGCTGGGAGACTTTAACGCGAAAGTCGGAAATGAAAGTTGGCACCGGGGGACCACTCCATAGAGAATATAACGACAACGGCCAGCGACTTATCGACTTCGTGTGCAGCAGGAATCTAGTCGTAAGCTCTACGTGTTTCCCGCATAGACGCATTCACAAGCAGACCTGGAAATCTCCAGATGCACACACCGTCAACCAAATTGATCACGTCCTCATTTGCAGGAGATGGGCGTCTAGTGTAATAGATGTCCGCTCCTATCGAGGAGCAAACTGCGACTCAGATCATCACTTGGTGAAGACGTCCTACAGATGTAGAATTTCCTCAGTGCACCAATCGAGAATAAGCCCTCCCAAAATCTTTGCGGTTGATAATCTTCTGAGTGATGCTACAGCGGCGGCGTATACCACCGCCCTTGAGGAAAGACAATCACCTATGCTACACAACATCAGTAACACAGGCGTCCATGGGTTAAGTGGAGTGGGTGATTGTCAGGTCGTTGACTTAGCTTAGCTATACACTACCACGAAAAATCAGCATTTAAGTTAGGGTGATGAGAATATGTCCAAAGTAGGTTAGCAGGACGGGCAAGAGTAACCTAGAGTATTCTGGGTACTCAACAAACTTATATTGACAACGGAATTTATGTTAATTGTCTTAACCCTTTCGGGGCCTTAAGGTCGTCAACATTTACTATTTGCCCTGACCCGTAGTGGGACATAGCGTGTCAACTATTCCCATGTGACTTAGTTGACGTTTCGCTAGCATAAACTGCTTTCGGACGGTGCATGTTGCTAGCAAGTACCTCCTGCCCATTTAGCCGTATGCTTGCGACAATCGGAAAAGTTTGTGGCTTACTGTTGCGACCTACACCACAGGGGGAAGGTAACACAACAATATCCATGGTCACGATGTGGGCGGGACTCGAATCCATAACTGACCCATGGCATGAGACATCAACGCACTGAGCTACCGGCCGCCCGTCAACAGCTCTAGCATGGCAATATCTTGCTGATGTTTCGATAGCATATAAATTCCGGATGGTGTAGTTGCTAGCACATACCTCCTATCCGTATAGCAGTCTTTTACTGACAAACTTGGAACACTGTGGGAGTTCTAATTCTACCCAGAGAAAGTTTTTCTTATTTTATTAACGCGAAGGGGCAATGAAGCCCGGTATACTGAGGGTGGCAGCCCCTTAAGCCGTGGAGCTCGTAGGTAGACGTAGGCATAGGCGGGTGAAGCCCAAGAAAGAGGAGTTAAATTTAAAACCCACTATTAGTCAAATACGCGAACCACTATGTGTCGCCCAGTTAACTAGGTATGTTCCCGAAATAGCCACAATTTTTTTCCCTAGATGACTTGAAAATACACTCCCTTTTCGGTATTTTGCATCGAATTGAATTTTTTAATCTTAGACTTAGTCGCAAATATCGACGTTTGGTCGACTACATGCTCCGTCTTATCGTACGTTTTGTCGTTCAGATAAGATGGAACACAAAACCGTGGGTTATTTGATAGAATATGTATATTCATTTCTCTCGGTCTACATTGAATATAACAAAATATAACGAGCGTTTGATTGAAAGGTAGGACATTTTAGTGCTCTAGCAGAATCTCCTAGCATTCGACTAAAAAACCGGATAAATCCTTGCTAAATCAGGACGTCTGGTCACCCTATTTAAGCTTATTCTTCCACTGTCCCTGGTTTCGTCCACACGATGGATTCTACTCATCAGGAGCTGTTTTAATCACATCGGGAAAGCAGCTCGACCTGGCCAGGTGGTTGGTATTCCGACCTAAAGTATAATATGCCCCTGGATACAATGGTTATTTTATACAGGGTCAGAATACAAAAATACAGAAAGATTTCATTGGAAAGTCATGCACACCCGTGTCGTACAATCCGTACTGTACGACCTCACACGGGCACTTCCATGTGATTTCCTATGCAATTTCAAGGAAAAAATATTAAGGAACTTTTTTCCCGAATTTTTAGCGCTTTGCTACAGGCATTTAAATTTTTTTTAATTGCATAAGTCACATTACTAAAAACGCGATATCTCGAAAACGATGCTAGCTAGAATATTCAAGTAAATGCTTAACACAGCTAATACTCTCCTCTAATATTTAAAACTTATTCCATAAAAATCAGATATTGTTATAGCTCTTTAAAATCAAAATTTTTGTTTATCTAAAAAAAAGAAACACTTTCTTTTAACACCTTTTTCTTGAATTTTTCCATTCATAACGTACTTGTCCTGTCTCAGAAATAAGTTCCTTATTCTCTTATGATCAAATCCCGTTAACAACATTTTATCCTAATTTCAAAACTTTCAGCAGTGTGAGCCCTTCGAATGTAGAACAACTGAGTTTTTTCGTGCACTGGAACATTTATACTACGTCGATCTTAGCTAGAGCTGTCAAATAAACACCCGATCCCAACTATAATTATGGACTTATATTCATAATTTCTAGAATTTTCGTATGCAAAAAGTTTAAGTTTTGTTTTAGAAATGAATCTTTATTTTCTAATGAGCATAATTTTATAATAAATATTCAAAGCGTCCATCTCCAAAAAAGGAGAAAAGTTCAGAGGATTCGAGGAGAAGCCATCGATCCCATCCAACTTAGATAAGTCTTGGCGTTCTTCTCCTCTTATCTTGAAAAACGTTTCTATTCCACCGTTCCGTCCCAAATTTGATATCGATTTGAATTTTTCTTTAGTGCTCGTGTTTGTTTCTGTAGCGTAATTATATCCATGATTAAATATAAATAAAACTCGAAGACTCCCCAAATTTGACGTCAAATTTTTAAATATGAAGCTAATTAAAAATTCCGAATTCGTTTAAATAAGTTCTATATAGAAATTCATAGCTTCTTCTTTCTTGCCCATTCATACCACTCTGCGACTTCGCGTTGCTCTGCCTGTGGTTTTGGCACTTCGTCCATTCTGGCGATATAATCTCAGCTTCCTTCTGCATACAGCTCGGTCTTGGATCGTGTCATCGCCGAGATTATTGCGTTGTTTAACTAATTTTACTGTTTATACAATTTCCAAGAATAAATAATTGCAACTTGTGCGATATACTACAACAGCTACAGTCGATTCGCTCTACAAACTGCCGTGACTAGTCATTTTTTCATATAAATGAAAATGTGCTGACCCCTAGTGGCAAACACAACTCTCTCTCTCAATTGCCCTAACCCCTTGTGGGGCATAGCGCGTCAACTGTTCCATGTGGCCCAGTTGACGTTTCGACGGCATAAACTGGTTTCGGAGAATGCAGTTGCCAGCATGCACCTCCTGCACATCGCAAACACAACTACTATGTCATATTTAATTATTACTTATTAAAAATGTAGGTTACAATTAAAAAAAAAATCAATTATTTAATTTCAAATAAAAATGTCCGTTCGTTATCATCATCGCGGCGCTACAGCCAGACGGCTTTGGCCGTTTAAATTACGGTGACCATACGTACAGCATTTCGCTGTACATTACAGCATTTTGACCGGCTGTACAGCATGAAGAAATGTACAGCAAAATGTACAGCATTTACGATTTTTTCTCGTTTCTGCTTCTCGACCTTCTCGTCATGAAATCCTTTGCAGCCGCACCTGCTAGAACTACGCTGCGAAAAATCAACGAAGGTGATTAGGAGGAGTAGAGAAGTGAGTGGGACATACCGAGTTTATGTCACAATGTCGTCAATTTCCGTATGAAATTCGCGTTCAATAATTCAATACAATTATTGTTATTACTTTATTAAAATAATAATAATAAGAACTCATTTTTTAGTAAGTTTGACTCGTATTTAGTAGTTAATAAATAAGTTAGTGGTGAATACTATTCTACTTCTATTATGTACTTTTTTAGATTGCAAAATGTCGAACAAGCGGAGAGCAAATAAATTGATTGAAGAGCTACAGAGAGAATTTAGTTACATAAAAAAAGCAAAACAGAAGGAAGTGTAGAATGCCAAGTTTGTCAAAGTATTTTTTCCATCACATCTGGAGGCAGACGCGATATAACGCGGCACAGTGAGTCTGGAAAACATAAAAGAATGTTGAAAAGTGCAGCTACCTCTAGTAAACTTTCTACATATTTCCGAAAAGAAGAATTTGCCGATAAGGAAAAAGAATTAGCGATTTCGGAAGCAGTTTTTTTCCTATCATACCATTATACACAACCAAAGCTTCCGTTCAATGGATTGTACATCAAAATTAATTCAAAAGCTGTTCGAACAAAAATTTGCGTGTGGTCGCACTAAAGCTGAAACTATAATTACAAAAGTTTTAAAAGTTCATTCACTGGAAAAATTAGAGTTAGAGTTACAATGTATAGACTTCCTATCTATATATTCGGATGCCTCAAACCACAAGGACTTAAACCTTTTTCCTTTCTTGATTAGATATTTTGACTTTAGCTCAGGAATTAAGATTAAGTTACTCGAATTTATTTCATTGCCGGGAGAAACCGCGGAGTTGATTTCTAATTCAGTGTTAGATATTTTAACAAAATTTCAAATAACTGAAAAACTAGTTGCATACTGTGCAGATAACGAAAATACAAATTTTGGCGGAGTTGCAAGAAAAGGTAGAAACAACATATTTACCAAACTGCAAAATTCTTTAAACCAAAAATTATTAGGCGTTGGCTGTGCTGTACACATTGTGCATAATGCTATACAAACAGCAGCAGATTTGCTTCCAATTGATATTGATCATGCTGTTATAAAAATATATGGATATTTTCATATATACACAGTTAGAGTTGAATCCTTTAAAGAATTTTGTATGTAAAAATACTAGGGTACAGTAAAACCCGATGGCTAGCCTTAATGCCTGCCGTGGAAAGGATTTTACAGTTATATGTACCGCTAAAATCGTATTTTTTGTCAATAGAAAAGTGCCCGGTGCCATTTTTTTCAGACGAGTCATCAGAACTTTGGTTAAAATTCATAAATAACCAGGCTGGTATATTCAATAATACTATTAAGAACATTGAAGGTGATAAAAATACTATTTTGTGCGTATCTAATGAAATACAATCTTTAAAAAATAAGTATCAAAGTAGAGTTTATGGGGACTTCATTCCACTAGGAATACGTAACAACTTACGACTATTAGTTGATAATGGCAGTGTTGATGAGCAACAAATTAAATTAGAAATAAAAAAGTTTTACATGAATTGCTTTGACTATTTAAATAAATGGACCACTCAGTTCACGGAAGTACAGCAATACGAGTGGGTTGAGCTAAAAGAAGTAGTTGCTTGGACAGCGGTGGAAAATTCTTTCTCAAAATTTATGGGCAATTTTCAAAAAATGGATTTAAATGACAGTGATTTATTTGATGAAGTAAATTTTTTAAAAGTATACGTGAGCCAGGAAAAAATTCTGAAGTGGAATGAAAACATGGTTTCAACTGATTTAAAATGGATCGAAATTTTTCAACATTTTACACAAAACAATATCCCCTTTAAAAATTTATTAAAAATTGTTCAATATGTGCTGTGTTTACCGGGGACCAACGGAGCCACAGAAAGAGTGTTTTCACTTATAAACAATCTTTGGACATCCGAAAAAACTCAATTGAAAGTGGAGACATTAAAAGCTATTTTAAAAGTTCGTATAAAATTCGATTGTATCTGCGAAGAATTTATGAAATACATATATTTCAGAAAATACAGAGTTGTTAAAGAAAATTCATTCTTCCGAAAAGTGTATATAAGTACACACATTGTAACAATTCAAATACATATATTGTGCGTTTATTAATACAAATTTCTTTTGTTTTACTAATTTTACAAAAGGTTTGATCGCTACTACAGTAGGTTAAAAATTACTTTTCTTTGCGGAAATGCACCCGCTTATAACCCGCAATATTTCTAAAAATCGCAAAATCTATTATTGCTTCTGACAGCCGATTGTATTAAAAAAATTTATTCTGTGGATCCAACATTTTGTTAGATCGTTTAATAATACATATATGTAAGACAACATTATCTTAAATACAGCTAAGCTAAATGACGGGTGTTTTTTAGGCGGTGCGAACAGCATTGGTCGCTCAGGAATCTGGTCACTTTAGTTTAAATCATTGTCCTCGGTCAAGTGACCGCGTCCTCCAATTTTTGAAGCCCAGTAGTTGTTCGGCGTCAGCATCTACTGAGTCTTCCCAACGAGCTCTCGGTCTTCCTCGCAGCCTTGCTTCGCTGATGCGTCCTTTCAGTATTTATTTTGGCATGCGGTTATCTTCCATTCATTGTAAAAGTCCTGGATATTGAAGTCGTTGTAGTTTGTTGATTCTCGAAACATCCAGCATATATAGAACAGTTCGTACAATTCATGGTTGTACCAGATGCGTGCATGTTTTTGGAGGCTTGAGTTGGGGTCCAGGTTTCGTCGTAGCCATAGCATACCACATCTTGATGGTATTATGCGGAGTTTTGTATTTCTGTGCACATGCTTCGATTCCATGATTGGAATTACAGAGAAAAAGGTCTTATTTATTAACTGTATCCGTCGCTTGATTTCATCTCTTTCACTGAAGTCCTTCCATAGGCTGCTACCCAGGTATGTGAAGTCGTTTACAAACTCAATGTTGAGATCCTCGATGGTGATGTTCGGTTGTGGTGGCAACGTAGTCTTTGATTGGAGCATTACTTTTGTTTTGTCCTCGTTGATTCGTAGTCCGACTTCGATGACGTATTCTAGTGCCAGATTGAAGATCGTCGGAGCCAATCCGTCGCCCTGCTTTAATTCAGGAAGCGTTTTGAAGGTGTCGGTCATCCTATTTTATACCCTGGCCTGTAAGACGGAGTTGTTCGTCATCACCTTTCTAAGTTGTACTAGTTTTACTGGAATTTCAAATTGCAGCATGACATTATACAGTACACCACGGTCGTCTGCCTGCTTAAAATCGTCAAAAATTTGGTACACGTTGACCTTGTATTCGCAGAACTTTTCCATAACTTGGTTGACCGTAAAGAGCTGATCGATTGTTGACCGACTAAAGCCGCCTTGATATTCGCCAATGATCCGTTCAGCGTACGGCTTTATTATATTTTCTAGAATTTTTGTCAATATTTTGTAGGACGTACAGAGTAGTCATATGCGTCTATAATTGCAATTTGTCCCTCTTCTTGTGAATGGGACAAATGATGTTCCTGCACCAATCTTCTGGAATTACCTTGTCCTCCCATATTCACAGAACTAGTTCGTTGTAGGGCATTTAATGCCCGTTCTTCCGGATTTTAGTACTTCAGCTGGAATCACACCTGCACCCGGCGCTTTGTTTAGTTTAAGTAGCTTTGTTGCGAGATCGACTTTTTTTACTATCGAAGGATATGTGTTGGGACCATGATCGATAATGATGTCACCGATTGAAGCTTCTTAGGTTGGGACCCTAGAGGTAGGATTAACGAGCTCTCCAAAATAGGACGCCCGTCGTTTGCTAATCCTGTCGGTGTCACTGATGATGTTTCCATCCGTGTACTTACAGAGGTTAATTCTGGGTTGATAAACATTTTTAATAGTATTTATTAGTCTGTATGCTTGTCTGATGCTCTTACTAGCTAGATTATCCATCTTCAGAAACTGCTCTCCACAAAATTTTCGTTTCTTACGTCTAATTATTCTATTCGATATACGCCGTAGCTTATCATATTTTTGCCTCTTAGCTTTAGTTGGACATTGAATACATGCCTGTAAGCTTAATTTTTGCATCAAGTGATTTTTCGTATTCTTCGTCGAACCAGCCGTTTCGTGCGTTAGTTTTTCCGCGAGGGCGGCTCTGTATGCCGCGGCATCGCTTGGGAGTGCGTTGAACGCAGAAATTTTGGAAGGGCAGATTCCCGATTGGTGCACCGAAGAAATCTGACACTGATAGGTAGTTTTAACCAAGTGACGGTCAGAATTGCAGTTTGCTCCTCGGCATAAGCGGACATCCATCACACTGGAGGCGCTTCTTTTGCATGTGAGAACGTGGTAAATCTGGTTAACGGTGTATGTATTAGGAGATTTCAAGGTTTGCTTGTGAATACTTCGATATGGGAAGCACGTTGAGTTCACCACAAGATTTTTTCTACATGCAAAGTCGATTAGTCGTTGGCGATTATCATTACATTTCACGTGGAGGTTGTGGCCTTCTGTTGTTCTCCGATGTTCACTCTCTTTTTCGGCTTTCGCACTAAAATCTCCCAGCAGAATTGTGACGTCGCTTATTGGAAGTGATTCGAATAGTTTTCAGACGGGCTTTAATTCTGCCAGAGAGTCTTCCACTTTGGCATAGTGTATGCGAATTCATGTCTTTAATGCCGCTGCCAAGTCATTCAGTTTCCTGAACTACGATGACACTTAGTTTGTACCGCTCGACCTGCTCCAGAAAGGCCTTCACAGCCCTCGGTCTATACAGGGATCGTATATTCCAGGATCGGAAAGAATAGTCAGTTAAACGTTTGCGAGGTCGTCGTTGTTGTCCGAGGTTTTTTTACGAGATTTTTTTGACAAGGAGTAGTTTTTATGAGAATGGGTTGTCACCCCACCGCTCAACCCTGTAATAGTTGCTTCAGGTGGTTGATTCTGTTTCAGAGTTCACACAACTATGTTGCAGGTCAGACCGCGTAATTCATTACACCCTAATGACCTGAAATGCTAGGTGTAACTCAGCCAATCAGGCTACAGCTATCTGCCTGAACCAAAGGTGTTGCTTTGCAAAACTTAGTTGGCTTGGTTAGCCGTTCCAGAGTGCCTCGACGAGGAGGCCTATGGAAGAGGTCTTTTGCCCCTCGGATATATATATCTTTATCATCATCATCATATTCTCTTTTGCATTTGGTAATTCGACGAACAAGGCGTCTAAGATAGCGACAGCGAGGATTTAAACCATTTCTTAAGGAGTTTGGCCGAAGATCAGCTAGAGGGCTAAGTGCGAGTAGCGAGACGGTGACGGCGACACCGACAGCCATAACGAAACGGCTGGAGTTGAGAAATTGGCGACAACAGAGGAGTAATTGTCGACTAAGTTTGTTTAGGAAGAACAGGTAGAGAATTTGAGCCGCCCCGCCAAGGTTAGAGTAGCTATTAAGGTTAGTACTAAGTACCTAGTCATAAGCATATAATTTTCCTAGTTTTGTTTCCGTGATCACGAGTTTAGAGTTTACATTATAAGTGCCGCGAGTTTGTTCGAGTTAACTAGAATATACGTGTTAGCAAGATTATCCAATTGTTTTGCAATTGTACAGAGTGCTCCGGTGGTGCAACTATTCTAGGTGGCTGAACCGCGTATCGCGAATTCACGCTTGTCGTGGTATCTCCGGGTTCTGTTTACATAGGCTGGAAATTTTAAGCGTGTGGCGCCCCACGGCCCGCTCCGCGGTAAGCCGGCACCAGCCAAACACCCGACTAGGTGGAATCAAGTGTAATAAATTGCAGCCTCCCCTACATATTGACTCCTTATTACTATCCATATCTGCCTGTTTTTAGCTATTCTCATCAACGCTGTGCCGGCTATTTTCATTATGTCATATTCCATCCATCGGCCGTTTGGGCGTCTTCTCTCGGTCGTTTTATCCCCCCTTGGGTACCACTGCGTTATTCTTGTTGTCCATCTGTTGTCCGTCATTCTTGCCAAGTGTCCGGCCCATCGCCATTTCAAGGATTTCACTCTATGTATTGCATCTGTTACTTCGGTCCTTTCTCGTGTCCACGACAGTCTCTTGCGATCCCTTCGTGTGATGCCCAACATACATCTTTCCATGGATCTTTGGGCAACCTGGAGTTTTCTTATTATCCCCTTTGTTAATGCACACGTTCCACAACCGCATATCAAGACTGGTAGAATACATTGGTCGAAGGTTCTCTTTTTCAAGTTCATCTTTATTTTAAACTTGAACATAATCGAGTTTTTCCCGAAAGCACTCCACGCCATTTTTATTCGTTGATTGATTTCGGGTAGTAGTGAACCTGATTTGTGTATTAGTTGATCAAGATATTTATATTCTTCGACTATGTCCAGTGCGGTGTTGTTCACTTTTGTATCTCCTAGAGTGTTTACATAATCGTTGAACATGATCTTGGTCTTGCTTAGCTTCATCTTTAAGCCTACTTTTCCGCTAGCCGCATTGAGTTCATTCAGCTGTTCCTGCAATCCCTCTTGGCTTTTAGCTATAACGACTATATCACCGCCGAACCCGAAGTGGTTGAGCCGCTCACCATGGATGTTCAGCCCTTTATTTTCCCAATGTAAGTTTGGGAAGATGCCCTCAAGCGTGACATTGAAGAGCCTTGGTGATATAGTATCTCCCTGTCTTCCCCCTTTTTGTGTGGGAAATTCTAATGTGTCTTCTAGTACTTTGACCTTTGCTCTGGCACTTCGGTAGATGTTAGAGAGTAACTCCACGTACGGTTTGTCTATGCCTTGTGTTATTAATGCATTTATTATTGCATCAGGCCAGGGCTAGGGGTTGTTCATATTCCTTAGATCATGACTAAAGACCGGATTTTTGTGCAGCTAAAAATCCAAAAACGTGCAGTAAAAACTCCGAATCGTGCAAAATCGTGCAATGAAAACTCCAAATCGTGCAAGATTGTGCAATTAAAATTTTAGGTGGCGCATAATAAAATCCAGATTTTTAAAATTAGGTCAGTCTATAATGGCATTGATCCAACGTCCTTCAAAATATGAAAATAATTGTCTTCACCTTAAAGTTTAACGATAAAGTAAACAAAGTAAATTGGAAAACAAAACTTTAGTGCTGTTTGAGTTCTTATAAATTTCAAATTTCTTAGCATGGAATTTTCATCTCAAAACCACAATAGTGCAGCACAAAACATTCACAAAGAGAAAAAGAAATTCCCTTTTTGCTTGGAAATTTTAACTTTTCCATAAGATTTGCCAGCAATTCAAAACTCTAAGTGTCAAAATTTGTGAGCTGGTACTGTGCATGATTTCCAACTCGAAATATGTACATAGTTGTTCACGCGCTTTTTGTTTATGGCACCCCAATCTACTTCGGTGGGTTCGTCGCCTGAAAGGAAATCATGTACAGTAGCAGCTCGCAAATTTGGACACTCAGAGTTTTGAATTGCAGGGAAATCTAATCGGAAAGTTCAAATTTCCAAGCAAAAAAGAATTTTCTTTTCTCTTTGTGAATGTTCTGTGTTTCACTGTTATAGTTTTGAGACAAAAATTCCATGCTAGGAAATTTGAAATTTATTGGAACTCATACAGAATTTACTTATTCGGAAAACTTTTTCCCGAGTATTTTGCTAGGTGAGGAAGCGACTCCACGTGATTTACACATCAATATAGGCCTCCCTTAGTATGTATCTACAACACAATGAGTGGTTGCCTGTAATCAATTTAAGAAGATAATTTGGGGCGTTTTTTTTTGTCAAAAGAGTTTCAATGTCGTTGGTATCCACAGAAATGTTTATATGAGTACCAGTTTACAATGCCTGCGTTCACAATTTGCCTGTAATCAATTTAAGAAGATAATTTGGGGCGTTTTTTTTGTCAAAAGAGTTTCAATGTCGTTGGTATCCACAGGAATGTTTCTATGAGTACCAGTTTACAATGCCTGCGTTCACATTTTGGAGCGCTTCGGTTATTCAGCAATTGAAATGCATGTAAATGGAAAAAATCACCGATTTTTCCGTTTACATGCATTTCAATTGCTGAATAACCGAAGCGCTCCAAAATGTGAACGCAGGCATAATGTGTGCTAATTTGGCACAAATATTCGAAGAGCACCGAGTTATGTCGATTAGTTGCTGATTTACGTGGGGCAGTTACAAAAATATGATAAAAAACAGGTGAATATGCAATTTTGTGCAACTGTGCAATTTTATGCAGTAACACCTAAAACGTGCAATTTTGTGCAGTAACCCCCAAAACGTGCAATTTTGTGCAGTTACGTGCAATTGCACGTGAATCCGGACTTTAATCATGACTCATGACTTCCCGTAATGTGTGGATATGGTCTATTCTATAGTACTGAATCCACATCTGAAACCAGCCTGCTCCGGTGGCTGTTCGGCATCGAGGGCTGTTTGTATTCGGTTGCTAATGAGTTTTGTGAATATTTTGTAGAAGACCGATCGTGGACTTATTGGTTTGTAGTTCCTGATGTCTTCTTTGCTGCCTTTCTTGTGGATCAGTATTATATTAGCACTATTCCATTGATCAGGTATGCACCTGGCGTTAATGCAGTCGGTTCAGATATCTGCCAGTAGTTTCCAGGTTTTTCTCCTGCGTATTTGAGCAGTTCAGCAGTGATACCATCATTTGCTGTTGCTTTACCATTTTATTATCTCAGCACATTTCAGAATGGCTTCGGTTAACTGGTTTGCGTCACGGTTTTGTGCATCTATTTTTTCGTCTATTAGGGTTTGGTAACTTTCCATGCTACATTTAACGTTCTCGGTGTTAAAGCCGGGTTTTATTTGCTTTCTAACCAGTTTGCGTCTTCTGCTTTCAAGTCAAGGGTTATTCTTGCTTTGACCAGGCTCACTTCCAGTCTTAAATCTGTTAAGTACGGAAACGACTTTGACCGTTCTCAGGTGTTTGGTAAGTATTAAGCAGATTTCGTTACATGTTGTCCCGTTAGGTGCTTGCCACGTCCATTTGCTGCTTGCATTCTTCATGATGAAGGAATTTGTTATGTATAGACCGTCGTGGTCGGCAAACTGTGCCAGTCGTTCTCCTCTTTCATTTTTCTGTCCCAGTCCGAATTTTCCTACCAACAATTCTTGGTCTTTCTTTTCCCCTATTATGGCGTTGAAGTCACCTATTAGGTGCTTGAAATGGCTGGTGTTATTGTCACAGGCTTCATTGATGTTGGTGTAGAATTCCTCAATTCCTTCATCAGTGTGGGTAGTTGTAGGTGCGTAGACTTGAATAATCTGTATGGTGTATCTCTGGGATAGTCTAAGGGTCAGGCTGGCTACTCGATCCGAGATACTTGTTACACTAACTATTTTGATCTGCCATTTTTTGTTTATAAGAAATCCTACTCCGCTAGTTCTACCTGATTGCATGCCCTAGTGGTATAAGAGGTTGCTCGAATCAAGTATTACTAGGCTTTCATCCTTCCTTCTGGTTTCGCTCAATCCAATGACACCCCAGTTGATGTTTGCTGCCTCTGCCTCTAGCTCGACCAATCTTGCTTGATTTGATAGCGTCCGGAAGTTGTAGGTCACTATGTTTATGGAAGTTAGGTGTTTCTGGTAGCGGTTTAACCCCCGCGGACTCTTAACACCCTCTGCCTTCGTGGATGGTTCCTGGGAGTTACCTACCCTAGGTCCACTCCGGTCTACGGAGAATGAGGGCTGTTAATTTTTGTGTACTATAATGTTATATATACGTTAATATAAATGACACGAAAAAATCTAGCGGTGTTAATCGATTCCTGGGGTCATGAAACGTGCAGAAAACCAACTCCGAGGTCAAAACTTGTTATCGAGGGAGAGTTGAATAACTGATTTTTTTTTTCTTAAAATGAGTTAAAAAAAACTGTTTTGATTAGGAGGACATGAGGCAACACTGTTGGGTCCATGGTACCCGTTTACCTACACTGTGTCAAATACACAATAAGTCATCTGATGAAACTGAACCAATCGGCAATGTTCGTTTTCTCATTCCGGCATGGATCTTGTTCTCGATTCTCAAGGTATCGGCTATATACATAAACCCATATTGCAAATGACAGTCGAGAGAAAACCAGCTGATAGCAGAAGGTAGGAAATGAAAAACTCATGGATTGTGTGATTTCTTTTCTTCTTACTATATATCGTCTAACTCAAATCGTTCTCCAGCATACCATATATTTACCGCTTCCATCAATCATTCTTGGGTCGGTTATAGTGTAAAATATCAAATGTAAGATAGTTACATTTCAAATTAGAAGGACGAAAATTATTTGTGCTCGATCCTTATTCAGATATTTCTACTTTTCACCTTTGTATTAATGTGAGCTGATTGTTAGATTTAATTTTAGGTGAAAAGGTCTGAAAATTCACTCCTACTAAGTATTTTTTTATCAAACATACATATATCGAAATAGGTATGTAAATACATACTCGTAATATCAAAGCAATGCACGAACAAACTACATATTACCAAGGTAATCCGTTAATAATGGCACTGAAAAGATGACCCCCAATTTGAAATTGCATCAAATTTCCACACTCTATTACTACTAGGTAATAGCAAGAACCGATAAGCATAGTATAATTAGTGTTAATTGGCCAAATTAAGGTAATCAGATGTATCTAATTTATGTGGCACTAAATCAACGCAACGCTAAATGAGCGGCTCAATAGGGCTCAATGCATAAAAAGTTCGCAACATTAAAATACCATAAACCGCCTAAACGACTCCATTAAACTGCAGCTCCACTGGAAAATGTTTATAAACAGCAACAGCAGCACAGATAAAAAGACGTTTGCATAATTAATTTAGCGGCAAATGTGAATTTCCCAGCGATTTTCCGCGACGCAGTGCAGATCGTGAAGTGCAAGCGAAAATATTTTTATGCAAAATAAATAAGCACAAACCAAATGAGAGAGTACACGTAGCGAGACCAGCGAGTTATTATTTAGGAGACTCTTGACAAACAATGTACTCGTAGCGAAACAAATTGCATAATTTTTCAGAAACATTTTATGTATTTTGTCGGAAAAATTTCTCTCTGTTCTCTGCTAAAGTGACGGTGTAAATATGTACATACTACAAAAAAATAAGGTGCCTTTCGGGCACTCAGGGCTTATAAAAAAGGAAATAAATATGACGATTGTATTTAACAATGAAAATTTCGGAGAGAGGACAACTTGCCAAATTAAATTCGTATTTACTTTTATTTTTGTTTCAGAAATAAATATTTATATTTATATTTTCCGGACAATTAAGGAAAAATAAATACGGAATGAGTCCACTTTTTTCAGGTAACTTCAATAGTTGAACGAGTTTAATTTCTTTAATGCTCGTCTCGTTCTGGAAATAATGTCTTTAAAGAGGCCCTTATACGGTCATTCAAGTTCACATTTCAGTTTCGCTCGGAACGTCGTCCGTTGTTTCTATGTCTAATATAAAACTGATAACTACAATATTTCTGTAGGTGACATAGAATCATTTTCTGTTAGAATTTTTGTCCACTGGTTGATTACTGTTGTTAATTTGTCTCCTACTATTATCTTCCCAGCAAAGTACAACAACTTGTTTTGCTGGGAAGTGAATAATAGTAGAAGACAAATCAACAGACATACAAGTGCGTTTACCTTTTCACCGGGGTACATTTTTCTGAAATTAAATTTTGTAATTGGGGGGGGGGGGGGGGGGGGGGGGGGGGGTAAGTCACTACCATTGTGCCTTGACACGTCAGTCTGATGTTTCACCGGCTTCGGGGGTTTTAAGAAAATCCCGCCAGTTCAAGGTTGATTGTGTTGCCTTCCCCATAGTGTTGGGGCGTATGACTGAGCCACAACCTTTCCCGACTTGTCGCAGGTATGCGGCTCAATGAGCAGGAGAGCAGGGTAAAGGCAAAGAGTGTTAACCTCCTGTGGGTCATAAATCGCCAAATACTCCTACCGATTCTGTGCGAACATTGCGCGGGCAAAGCACTTCAATTTGATTTACCATAATTAACCAGCGGCTTTTTTATGCAAATGAGCCGACATACATACATAACATAGAAATTATGGATTTACGCATCGTTGCTACACGTTGAATCACTTGTCAACTTTCTGAACACAATTGGTAAATTTAAGCTGCAATACGTTATTTCATAAAAAAAACATTAAAGTACAAAAGTTATCTCCCCTCCAGAACCTTCTATCTGATTTTTGCAGAAGCTGTGGAGAAGTGATTCGACTTATAAGAGCTATGGAAAACACAATGTTGGAAAACTCCATTGATAGCTCTGGATGGTTTTAACTGTTAGTAAGGATAAGGGAGAATGTGTCCTATTGGTATTACAACGGACCTATTGAGGCCTATGCGTGCTGTGGTCGTCAGCTAATCTACCTAACCTAACCGATTGCTTACAGATTATTTATATCTGGTTTGGTTTCCCAGTTATTTCTATTTGAGTGTGACGTGTTTCAGTTTTGAAAAGGTTACACGAAAAAATGCACAAAAAGAGACCACAGGCATGATTACTTCACCATGATAATGCGCCTGCCCATTCAACCTCGTTAATTTGCGAGTTTTGTGTCAAACATCGGACGACTGTCCTTCCCCAATCTCCCTACTCCCCAGACCTTGCTGCTATTTGAGAACAGACAGATATTGCATCTTAAAAAAAATAATTAAAATCTGTCCTAAAAAGTGCCGTTAAAGCCATTAAAGCCATTAACACGGGAACTAAATGAGATGTAAACAATTTGTAAAGAATCAGTTATGGAAGGTTATGTTATGACAATTGCAGTGTTACCAACCGCCTGTCGCTACGACACCGACGATACGTCGATGAATGGAATTAAAAAAAGTTCAGTTATTTTTTTAAAGAGACCTCGTATACTGGAATATGTATGCACAGGGTGTACTTAGAGCCGTGCGAAGACAATTTGACGCCCGGGGCGAAGATTTAATAAGGCGGCCCCATATACAGGGTGTCCCAAACCCCAACGTCAACCCGGAAACCGGTGATAGGCCAAGTGGTAGCAGTTATCAGAAAAGTATTAAAAAAAGTCTCCGTCAATTATTTTTTGACTTATAGACATTCAAAAAATAATTGGAAAAATTCATACCCTGTGATGATTTTTTAAGTACTGTTAATACAAATTTTCATTTTTTTTTATTTTTTGTTTTATGAAGCAACCCTGACTAACTGTTCTATAAATCACAATCTAAAAGTAAAAAATTATTGTATTGGTTTTAAATAAAATATGACTTTTTTCCAAAATTTTGTACTCAAAATTATCACTTATCCCAACTTCAACTGACTGCACTGTAAAAAATATACCACGCGGTTTTGGCAAGTAACTGTAAAAGATGGCGCATTTTGTCCAGATTCCAAAATGGTACGACACTTCCTATATTATCTCTTAATTGAGATGAAAAGAATATATAATCAAATAATCATTTATTATAATATTTATTATTAAGTAGTTGTTTTTGTAGTCGGTAGGTTACGCTGGACTCGAAATATTCATGAAAAGGGGTATTTTAGGTCTTATTTCGTTCAGTGTAAATTGACTTGACATTTCAGTATTCATTATTTGAAATTTTGTTGCGCATACATTTAACCACTTTTTAAATTCATTTGTGTTAAATTTATTGTGTGCCACCTTTTAAATTCAATTTTGTTAAATTTAAATAGGTAAAATACCGAAATTCAACAAATTAGTGAATTTTGAGTTCTACTTAAATTATATTCGGTGCTCGAATGTATGTAAAAAGGAAAGCCAAAAAACGTGTGTCTGTTTACGGGAGTACCACGCCCAAAACACTCACTGGATCCACTTACAATTTTCATCCACATAATCTTCAGAACACTCCATGCGATATAGGCAGGGTTTGGTTGTGGCGATGGTAGTTGTGTGGTGGTTGAAAATCGGAAAATTTTGAATCTTCTGTCCGGCTCTAACTAACTGCTTCTCATGGAGACTTTTGATTCCCTGAACATTAGCTATTATGTATGATAAAAATAATCGAGGTTAGTTTCAAGTTGTGAGCAAAGTATTCCATATAATTAAACAAAATCAACATTTTATTGACGGGAAATGAAAACTTTCTGCTTCCCGAACTATAAACTGCCCGAATACTACGACACCTGCGCCGCCTGCATTTTAAAATGCAGAACTACTTAATAGAGTATAATTCCTGCACTAACCTTCAGAGCTACTCAGATCAAGTTGTTAATGTAACTGTATGGTGTTAACCTGCGCTACTCCGCATAGCTATTGAAAAACGCGCCTATTATACCTATATATACGAAAATTCCAGAAAAAGTTATAAAAGGGCAAGATTTTAAGCACTAAAAAAATTGAATTTTACAGAGGAACAATCAACAAACTATTTCTCTGATTTTTGAGGGATGAATTTTGAAAATAAGGGTAAGACACTAATTAAGCTTAGGCGTTTATTTGAAAGTTCTAGCTTGCGTAATTTTCCAGCTGTTGCGTTTTTAGTAATGTAGAATCGGCGTTGTACACGACGTTCTAACACACAAAAGTCTGTTTCCCCACATTCAAAGAGCTAAACTGCCAGAAAATAAATAATAGGATGAAGTGATGTTAAAACGAATTGAACATAATAAAAAAGACAATTAATTTTTGAAACAGGTCAAGTACATTACCTATGCAAAAATTAAAAAAAAATGGTGGTTGAAAACAAAAAAATCTGGGCAGAGCAAACATTTTTATACCCTACACGGATGTGATAGGGTATATTAACTTTGTCATGAAGTTTGCAACGCAAAGAAGGAAGCATCTCCGACCATATAAACTATATATGTACATATATTCTTGGAGACGGTCTGATTAAGCTTTGTCCGTCTTTCTGTCTGTTTCTATGCAAAGTAGTCCCTCAGTTTTAAAGCTATCGAGCTGAAATTTCGTACAAAGCCTTCTTTCTATTGCACGCTGTAAATATGTCGGAAACAATGGAATCGGACCACTACGTCATATAGCTGCCATAGGAACGACCGATCCAAAAATTCGTTTCTGTGAGAAAAACTGTTTTATTTCTAAAGATATCGTTTTTAAATTTCACAATAATCAATAGCATTTTTAGCCAAATCACATTCTAGAACTTGGTTGAAATCGGACTACTCTATCATATAGCTGTCATAGGAACGACCGTTCCAAAAGCAAGTTTTTGTTAGAAAAACTTTTTTATTTCTGAATAATTCAATTCATTTTCAATAAAATTGACTGCTAAGCCACGTTCCTAAATTTTATTGAAATAGGCTTACTATTTCATATACCTCTCATAGGAAGAGTGAAATCGAAACATATTTTACTACTGATTTCAAAGTGGCAAATGTACCATAAGATACAATGAAAGTATGATAGGGCATCATACCTTCGGCAAGCTAGCCGAAGGCTAGCTTGTTATTTTATAAATTTATTACAATTACACCGCTTGTCTGATTTCCACCAAACAAATTTTGTATTTTAGAGCTGTGATTAAAGTTTTATATTAGCGTTCTAGCTAGCGTAGTTTTCCAGATATTGTGTTATTAGTATTGTGAGGTAGGCAATTTTCATAAAAAAAAGTGTAAATGCTTCAGGTAAAGAGTTAAGACTTCCAGAATATTGTTTGCTAGAAATTACATGCGAAGTCACGTGGAGGTGCATTTATGCGCCAATTTTGGCACCCTGCATATGAACCCTAAACTCCAGATGCGACGAAAATTTTTTTATAAAGCGTGGTACGCAGTACGCTTTTCATTTCACGGTGAATGAAAAGCGCCGTGAAATCCATTCAAAAATTTCACGGTTGACCGGTGAAAAACTTAGCGTGCATTTTGCACGAGATTTCACGGCACTTTTCATTCCACGGTGATCTGTATATCAGGCTTTAGAGTGCGCATCTATGATCAGTAGAGTATATGCAATATTTTCCATTGCAAGAATACATGTAGTCCGTATGGCAACGGTTAGCACGTTGGCCTTCCATGCACTGGGTTCTGGTTCGAATCTTAGTGAAGGAAGTAGTTTTAAAAAAAAAGGGTTTTACATGTCGAATTATGAACCCGCTCAGCTGTTAATTGAGTACCTGTTTGAAACAGCCGGTTGAGAGTGTTGCTGATCACACATCACAGTCCTCTATATAGAGACAAAACACACTTGTAATGATCTAGTAAATGATATGATGCTAACTCATTTCGGGGCCTTGGTTCAAAATCGGGACTGCTGCGTCACTTATAATTTTTTAAGAAGCCTTAAAATGTTTGAATAAGTTTCCGTATCATTTTGAACACAATTTTTTTAGTAGTGTGAAGTCGTGCAAAACTCTGTAAAAATTTTCTTAAAAAAATTGTGTTCAGAAATTTGAACAAAATTGTTGTACACATGTACTCACATATTCCTTGAAACACATATGTACTGACACACACACTCATAAAACGTGCGTCATTTGTACTTAAAAATGAAACGCCCGCAATCCGAGGGTTTTGTAGCAAGCGCTTATTTTGGTATATAAATATCGGCTCCTTGCTCTTCTTGATACCACTCAGATGGATAAAAAACATAATTAAAATGTCTTACTCGCTTACTTTTACATGCCAATTCATATTACGTGATTGTGACGAAACTTAGAACATATTATTGCCTAAGGTGTTGGTTATCGTTGGCCATCAGTACTTTTGACCTCGAACGTGTTTAAGGCATGCAGGGGTGTGATAACTGTAACTATAGAAATAAACTATTATTGACCTATTCTGAGAAGATATATAGTACAGATTCCATTATTTCCCATTTTTTCGGAACCCATCTTCCTGTAAGTTTTTATAATTCTAAGTATAACGGTCTCGAACTGCAAGGGGAAAGGGACAAATTACGAACTAATATTTTCTCCTCCCCAATGTTCCCCTTTCTACAAATTTCAAGAAAATGCGAAAAAATAGAATGTACTCAACATTACCTTTCTCACGACACCTCACTTGCCTATACCAGTCGATAAAAAAAATTGACCTTAATTTCGCCTCTATGTGGACACCACCCTAAAGCTAAAGTTGTAATACTCAGCGCCCCCAACCAATCTTTACCCTTTCAAAAATGATTAATTAAATAACTGCAGTTCGCACTACGAAAAACAACATTAAAGTAGTACTCACACCTATGAGGCCGGTAGGTGTATTTTTTGTGTGGATAGTGTCAAAATGCATTACTTTAAATTAATGTACTATTATTAAATATTATGTGATTATAATGAAACTTCGAGACATTATTGCCTATAGTGATGGTTATTATTGGTCATCAAAATTTTTGACCTGTGATGCGTTTAAGGTGTGCAGGGGTGTGCTAGCTGCAACTATAGAAATGTACTATTATTAACCTTTTTTGATGAGATATCAAAATACTACGATTTTTGGTTTTCTATGCTAGTGAAATGCCGCTTTCCTGCAAATTTTCATATTTCTAAGTGTAACGGTATCGAAATGCAAGGGGGGGGGGGGGACAAACTCAGATCACATATTTTCCCCTCTTCCTCTTTTCCCCTTTTTTCAAATTTGATGAAAATACAAAAAATGGAATGTACTCGCTGTTACCTTTCTCATTATACCCCATTTGCCTATACCAGATGAAAAAAAAATTTGACCTTCATTTCCCCTCTATGGGGACCTCCCCTTAAAGTCAGCCTATTACAACGAATCGCTTTCTCCGGCGAATTATAATAATTCTACATATTCCCACAAAATTTCATATATGGAGCTGCAGCGGTTCATGAGATATTTCATGGACAGACGGACAGACAGACGGACAGACGGAGCGACGGACGCATGACAGGAAGAAGAGGTATGAGATACATGAGGATTTCCAAAAGTGTTTTATGACGACGTGTTGGATGTCACTGTTGCGGTCATTGTATCAATTTGTACAAATGCCTTTTTTGAAATGCGCTATTGAAATTCCCAAATAGCAGACTCGTTTTCAGCGCCCATCGATTTTTCATTGGAAATTCAAATGACCATTTTACAACGGTACTTTGAACTGACAAAGCCTGAAAGATTGTGTTGCCTTTTGGGCGGCATATAAATTTTAAGGACTAAGATTCGAAAATTTGCAAATGTTACGTATTAAAGGGAAAAAAAAACATGGTCTGAAGAAGAAGCAAATTTATTTCAACCTTGAATTAACTGGACTACCTGTCTGCTACGAATGAAAATAGCGAAAAACTTGGCTCAGTTGATGGGGAGAGTCCTTTGAATATTTGCTCAAAAGTTCTCGTTGATAGGGGGTCCAGAAGTGTAGGGAAAGGCGGCTAAAAAAAAAAAAAAAATTTCAGTTATTGCGTGTAGACATTGATATAATAATAGAAAACAAGCTTGCTAAAGGTACGATACCCTTCACGCGAAGCGTATCATACCTCCGTTGTGTTTTGTGGTACATTTCCCTTTTTGAAATTAGTAGTAAAACTTGTTCCGATTTCACTGTTCCTATAAGAGGTATATGAAATAGTGGGGCGATTTCAACCAAATTTAGGAACGTGGCTTAGCAGGCAACACGATTGAACAATAATGCAATTTCGTAAAAATATCTTCAGAAATAAAAAAAAGTTTTTCTGACAAAAGCTTGCTTTTGGGGCGGTCGTTCCTATGACAGCTATATGATAGAGTGGTCCTATTTCAACCAAATTCGGATATATAATTTCACTAAAACTACTATTGATTACTGTGAATTTTTAAAATAATATCTTTAGAAATAAAAAAGTTTTTCTCACAAAGACGAATTTTTGGACCGGTCGTTCCTATGGCAGCTATATGACGTAGTGGTTCGATTTCAACCAAATTTAGAAACTTGATTTAGCTAAAGATACTATTGATTAGTGTGAAGTCTGAAAAAGATATCCTTAGAAATAAAAAAGTTTTTCTCACAAAGACGAATTTTTGGACCGGTCGTTCCTATGGCAGCTATATGACGTAGTAGTCCGATTTCAACCAAACTCGTGAATATAATTTAGCTATAAATACTATTGACTTTTGTGAAATTTGAAAAAGATATCTTTAGAAATAAAAAAGTTTTTCTCACAAAGACGCATTTTTGGACCGGTCGTTCCTATGGCAGCTATATGACGTAGTAGTCCGATTCTGTTGGTTCCGATATATATACTGCGTGTAATAAAAAGAAGAGTTTGTGCAAATTTCAGCTCGATAGCTTTAAAACTGAGGGACTAGTTTGCATAGAAACAGACAGACAGACGAACAGACGGACAGACGCACAAAGCTTAATCGACTCGTCTCATCATACTGACCAAGAATATATGTAGTTTATATGGTCGGAGATGCTTCCTTCTGTGCGTTGCAAACTTCATGACAAAGTTAATATACCCTATCACATCCGTGAAGGGTATAAAAAATCGTGTAGTTTTAAAATTTTGCAAAATTAATAAAAGTAGTCTTCTGAATAAATGCTCCAAAATTTCCTTTGATAGGGGCCGGAAGAGTAAGGGAGAGGGAGTCAATGATCTGTTTTTCAGTTTTCCTGGATTTATGGTCTAAGAAATATAATATACGAGTACTATTTGTAATGAACACCATTTTTATACCCTTCATGGATGTGATAGGGTATATTAACTTTGTCATGAAGTTTGCAACGCACAGAAGAAAGCATCTTCGACCATATAAACTATATATATTGTTGGTCAGTATGATGAGACGAGTCGATTAAGCTTTGTCAGTTTTAAAGCTATCGAGCTGAAATTTTGTACGAAGCCTTCTTTCTATTGTAGGCTGTAAATATGTCGGAACCAACGGAATGGGACTACTACGTCATATAGCTGCCATAGGAACGACCGGTCAAAAAATTCGCCTTTGTGAGAAAAACTTTTTTATTTTCCAAGATATCTTCTTCAAATTTCATACTAATCAATAGTATCTTTAGTCAAATTACATTTCCGAATTTTGTTGAAATTGGACTACTTTATCATATCGCTGTCATAGGAACGACCGTTCCAGAAGCAAGTTTTTTGTTAGAAAAACTTTTTTATTTCTGAAGATATCTTTACCAAATTTCATATTATTATTATATTGGCTGCCAAATCACGTGCCTAAATTTGATTGAAATCGGCCTACTATTTCATATACCTCTCATAGGGACAGTGAAATCGGAACAAGTTTTACTACTAATTTCAAAGTGGCAAATGCACCGTAAATCATAACGAAGGTATGATACCCTTCACGCGAAGCCGAAGGCAAGCTTGTTTTATTTTTTTATTTTTTTTTCATTCGTAGCGTGGCTTATCTGTTGAGTTAAAGTTGAAGTAAATGAGTTTCTTCTTCAGACCATGCCTTTTTTCAAAGGTTCGTTGTGAAATCATTTGAATTTCCGATGAAAAATAGATTTTGCAATTTCTTTATAGTTTGAGCTGTTGTATCTTTGAAGAAAAATGTTGTTTATTATGAAACTTTATGTAGTATCAGAGAGTGAGGTCAAAGATTAAATGACTGGGAGAGTGACAAATTTGGATTTTGTTCGGCAATTCCAGCTTTTTGACATAATTTCCAAAAAAAAAATGCTGTAACTCTGTAACGGTTGAATTGGATATTGTTTATTTTAACCTTCACCGCTTCCATTGTCTTGACCGTGACATATTTCATTTTTGGGGTCATGCTAATCAAGAATATATATAGTTGTTGTGCGCGCATTTACCTTTTAAATGTTATTTTATATATATGTATATTTTTTTTAAATTGCATATTTTACACATTAAATCCGCATTTGGCCCCTTCATACTTTTATATTGAGAATTAAGTATTTTCCTTAACTTGTGGCTTCCTGTATAGCAAAAAATGCCAAGCTGAGTTGCCACCGTGCTGCCACCGTGCTGCCACCGTTGCGCCTAGAGCAAGCAAACCGAGCGTTCATGCTTGTGCGATCTGTGGGTTGTGATCCTTTAAGCGTGGAGCGAGCGGAGCCCACACGACAGACTGTTAATCCACAATAGTCAAAGAATAGATAAAATTTTCAACATAAAAAAAAAAGAAAATATGAAGAAGGTAAATGTGCGCCCAATATGTAAAATATGCAATTTTCAACTTAAAAAAATACGAAGTAGGCAAAAGCGCACCCAACATGTAAATATATTCTTAATCAGAATGACCCCAATAAAAACATATGTCAAGGTCAAGACAATAGGAGCGGTGAAGATTAGTGTTTGCTCACACGTCTCGTAATCGGCTCGTCTGCGATTCGAACTCCACTTCCCAAGCAAATCGATTCGCTTACGTGCCGACCAATGGACGACCCGTGTGAGCATCTCCATACATTTGCTTGGGAATTAGAGTTCAAATCGCAGACGCACCGATTACGAGTCGACTACGAGACGACCCATGTGAGCAAACACTTAAAGTAAATAATTACTAAGAAATTTTTATTTCCACATGTCAAATAAACATTCGCATGTTTTTCTTCAGAAAAACAAAAATCCTTTGATCAAACCGGATAATTATAAATCCGGATGACTGGAGTTCCACTCTACATTTTATGCAAATGTTTCCGATTTTTAGTGTACTCCGGTCCTTATTTCACAGTGTGCATAACATACGAGTAGACGATAGTACCCATATTATTTATTCATCTCTCAAAGTTTCAATAGCTTTCAAATCAAATCTGATTGTTGGCGCAATTGAACAAAATCACCTCAGTTTGAACAAATGCTTAGTAGAGTATACATAATTAGAAGAATAATGCAAATTATCCTAATATTACGCGTTTATTTGTGGAAATTATTAAAATATAATTCCGAAGAGTTTCATACATGAGCGATACAGGCTTCTGTCACGCTGGAAACGAATGGATACAGGATGCCGTGTTTTTTTCTTAAGATATGAGCATTATAAGCACTTTAATCATCATCATCATCGACATCATCAGAGTCACCATCGCGCCAACACGCTATTAACATCCTTGTCACTACCGTCGCATAGCCGTATTCGGTGAGGCAGATATCATTGAAACCGTCGAAAAAGATACAAAGTATCTACACTGCATGCAGATACATCGGAACATGGATATGTCTATGACTACCGACTGCGTGGAACCTGTTGTGTTGAAGATATCGACGTAAGTTTTATAAAGATCCCAGTATAGTTATACTGGATGAAATCATTCGAAAAAACACGTCCCACGCTTTCGGTAGGCATAAGAGATATCCATGTACTCCTGGTGGCAGTGTAGATACTCGTCATAAATTCTGCTTTGCTTTGTCCTGTCCGCTTGGGCTCCTTTCTCTCGCGGGATCGTTTCGTTTTCGTTTGCATCGCGTGTGTGCAATATTCACCTCCTCTCGTGCACCCTGTTCCATCGACATGTTCCATCTACCCGTTCGGTACAGTTTGCAGACTGCAGCCTATCGACATTTCTCTGAGTACGTTTCTGCTAATCGCAATCACGCTTCCCACCATCTTTTCCCAATCGGACGTGTATTGTGTTTGTGTATCTATTGCAAAATCGCTCCCACACTATCCGCCTCATCCCGCCCCTTTAATCAACAGTCCGGGTCCGGCACACACAATCCGTTTCTCAAGTAACGCGTGCGACTCTATGCGATTGTGTCCGGCAAACAGAAAGGGAAACTAACAAAAGTAAACAAAACATTCCAACACACACATAAAGAGAATGCACAAGAAAATTTTTGGAATTTTTGCAGAAGGGGGGGGGGGGGGGGGCATTTGATCTTCTGCAGACCTCTGAATGTACATCATGTCACGATGAGCTGCCCGGAACTATAACCTCCTGCGACGAATATTTCTCTATTTCGGGGCTTGGGAGATTTTAACTCGCGCAGTACGAATCCGCCATTTTGTTTTATGATATGTTTATTGCCTGTGTGGTGGGGGCTCACATTGTGGGCCAGTCAGACCTCAAATCGCCGCCATTGCAAATGCACAACCATTTGGATAGAATGAACTTCATCCGCGACGGCTCTCGCTCTCTATCTTCGGGGGGCGGGAACTATGTAATGTATACACTCTCAAATTGCGTCTGCGCATGTCCAAATGTTAGTCGAACTGACTACTTGCTACTTTTTCTGGGACCCTATTCATTCAGATATGTAGTACAACGCGCGCTATTTTATTTGTTTGGATTCCAGCCATTTTGAACATTTTGGAATTTTTGCGGAAGGGGGGCATTTGATCTTCTGCAGACCTCTGAATGTACATCATAACATATAACATCCTGCGACGAATATTTCTTTATCTCGGGACTTGAGAGATTCTAACTCGCCTAGTATAAATCCGCCATTTTGTTCTATATGTTTATTGCACGTGTGGTGGGGGCCCACATTGTGGACCAGTCAGACCTCAAATCGCCGCCATTGCAAATGCACAAACGCAGTCGCTGGATCACCCGATTTGGCTCGAATGAACTTTATCCGCTCTCGCTCATCTTCGGGGGGCGGGAACTATGTACACTCTCTCAAATTGCGTTGGCGCATGTCCAAATGTTAGTCGAACTGACTACTTGCTACCTTTTCTGGGACCCTAGTGATTCAGATAGTACAACACGGGCTATTTTATTAAATGATGAATAGGAATTGGCGGAAATTGAAGGTCATTGAAAGTCCGCCCGTTCACCCGTACACTATGTTATTGCTTGCCGTCCATAACGTCAACCTTTATCGCTATCAAATCAACATCCCAACATGTACACACTGGATCCCCGCAAGCGCACCGCCCGCGCGGATCTACAAGCAACAGCCATGCACAATGACCACTTCACTCAAACGACATGCACAACCAGAAAAGAAAAATTTTCAATGGGCTTGTTCCCTCTTCTGACCCCCGAGTAGAAAAACAGACATTTCGTGTGACGGACAGATTTTTAGGGTGACCCCCAGCTACAAGACATATCCATGTCAAAAGGGAAGAAATGAGGTCATTCGTTTTATGCACTTCTTATTTCAATACTACATAATACTCGTATTTGCCTAGCCTACATGATACTCATTTGTATCCTCATTCCCAAGTGTATTGATGCGAAGAGTAGATGCATCAATGCATATATACTCCTTTACATATAGGATAGGGCATTAATATGCTTGTGCTTCAAAGCAAAATCCTGAATAGTGGTGATATCATATAATGGCATCCTCACAGTGCCGCAAAAAATAACGTTTGAGTTGTTCAATAGTACTAAAGGTCCCCCAAACCAGCGTGGTACTCAGCGGTAATGGTATACCGCGTGCACATTCAAACCATAGTGGTAATTTTGACAAAATATACATAAATGTCAGAAATAGCATAGTTAGCGTGACCAGCTTTTTCCGAGCTAATTCTGGTACACAATAATAAATCGAAACAGCCATATTTAGCATGAAAAATCAGTAAAAAAACAGAAGGGTTTTTTGAAATTTTTATGCCGGAATTTCATTGCCGGCAGCAGCAAAAGCAGCTGCGACATCGCCTGTGTCTTGGCTAATTAGAATGCAAGCATTCGCCTTGAGCGAATGACATTGGAGCAGCGGCAGCGGTAGCAGCATCGACAGCGCTGCTTTTCTAGCCAAATTTCTAAAATGCTGCTTTAGTGGCGGGATCTATCGACATGCTGGGGAATTTTTTGAAATGTCAGAAAAAAAAACGAGGTTTTATGCGTTAAGGTGTCGAACGAAAGCTTCGTTTTGTTTAAAAAAAAAATATAAAACATTTTCGACATTCACAACAACTCATTTTTTTATTCAGAACAATGAGTAAAATCGTAATTAACGTATTGGCGGAAACCGATATGGCATTTCGTGCTGCCATAGTTGCTGCTTTCAATGAGGCTTGAAAAGCAGAATAGCCAAGACAGAGCCGATGCCGCTGCTGCTGCCGGGAATGAAATTCCCGCATTAAGTATATTCCTAATTCACCGGACGACGCATCGTGGTTCGCGCTTTTGCTAATAGTGGGTTTACCGCTGTGGGATATAGAGCGAGCGCAGCAAGCGTAATAGGGCTGTATACTGAGGGTTGCAACTCCTTATGCCCACGTAAGGGGAGTGAGAAATACTGTTAAATTTAAACCCACTATTGGCCAAAGACGCAAACCACTATGCTTCACCCGGTCCGGTCAATATTCCCATTTTTTGTGATACTTGGTTTCATTCTGCGATTCTGCACATCAACTTAGTATCCGTCTGTACGTTAGATCTGCAACGCACCGATCATTTTTGCTACTCGAAACACGGTCGTTTAAGGTTCAAGCCCCTCAACAAATATTTTTTATTATCGAATTCAATCTATTTAATTTCTCCAAGCTTAAGGCCGGCCGCATCTTGGACGTAGGCAGGGCAGCGACGATGGCGCGCAGGAGTAGTTGACGCGCTATGCCCCGCTAGGGGTTAAGGCAAAGTAGTATTCTGTAAGCGACATTTAAGCCAAAGCATTATTCCTCTAGAGATATATAAGAAGCAATTAAAAGAGTTTGTAATTAGCTGGGTACAAGACAACTGTGAGAATTCTGTTAGTACCACCAATGAAGGCATATTTCCCATGCAAAATCAGGAAAAAAAACATAGGCTTTATTGTTTTCCTAAGACGACATATTTTTTATATCCTTCACGAATATGATAGAGTATATTAAGTTTGTCATGCAACGCACAGAAGAAAGCATCTTCGGCCATATAAACTATCTGATCTTAATTGCCTTGACCCCTTTAGGGGCATGGGCGAGTCAACATCTCTAGCGTTTCTATGCCTTGTTGACGTTTCGATAGCATATCTACTTTTCGGAAGTGAAGTTGCTAGCATGCACCTCCTATCCGCGCCGCCTTTATACTGACAAGCTCGGAGCACTGTGAGAGTTTTATTAGTACCCTCAGGCAGTTTTCGGTCGGGCCGAGATTTGTAATTCGAGCTCTAGATTAGTATCGTAGAGCGGAGACCTAACGACCACGGTCACCAAGCGCGACAATTAAACTATACATACCATGTATATTCTTCGTCAGTATGACGAGATGAGTCGATTAAACCTTGTCCGTCTGTCTGTCTGGTTGTATGCAGACTAGTCCCTTAGTTTGGAAGCTATCGAGCTCAAATTTTGTACAAAGCTTTCCTTCTATTGCATGCTCTAATTATGTTGCAACCAACGGAATCGGGTTACTACGTTATATAGCTGCCATAGGTCCAAAAGTCTGTTTTTGTTAGAAAACACTTTTTTGTTTCTAAAGATATCTTTGCCAAATTTAATGTTCATTCAATGGTATCTATTGCCAAACTATGTTCCCGAATTTCGTTGAAATATATTATATATCAAACACATCTGTCGCCAAACCATATACCCCAATCTAATTGTAATTAGGATTAGCTCACTATTTGTTATACATCTCTCCTCCAGGAACAGTGGAACCGGAACAAGCTTTACTTTAATTTCATAGCGGCAAATGTAGAATGAGTCGAAATTATCGCACAAGGTATTTTTTTTATATGGGAAGTTATTGTTATAGTAAATAATGAACGTATGATACCATACATTCATTTCGAAAATCGTCAAACTACAACGACTTCAATGGGCACGGCATATACAACGAGTGGGCGATGACCGCACGCGGCAATCGAAAGCCAGCTGGTTTAAGTGCATTTCGTACACAGGAAAGTTGTCGTTTAAGCGAAGTTTCAAATCAAAGGTCTTGGCGTCTTCTTTCCTTAAAAGCAATCATGCCTCTCCAAAGCTTGCGGAAAGTGGGTGACAGGAGATGTAATTGGGGCAACCGCGCGCGGACTCATTTTTACAATCTGACCCACTCCTGGCAAGCTTTAGCGAGGCAGGATTGGTTATTTGGAAAGAGGATAAAAAGACCTTTGATTTGACACTTAACTGAACACAAAACTAGATATCGACTGCAAACATAATGTTTGCGTGCTCTTGCCACACACTTTCGGCAAGCTTCCGACAGGCAGGATTGATGTTTCGGAAACAGGACGTCAAGAGCTGTGATTTGACTCTTCGCTTAGCAGAAAACGCGTTGGGTGTAGTTCGTCGATTACAAACATCACCTTTATGCTCTCCTTGTGGCAGTTAGGAGGAGGCAGGATCGCATATTCGGATGCCAGCCAGCCAGCTCTCTGCACTTTAATGTATTTTTTATTACAACCCGAACTGAGGGTTGTACGATTCATTATTTAATTTTTGTGTAATTCGTTAAAAGGTATTTATTGGGGGGCAAAGACCTTTTCCATAGTCCTCCGCGTGGGCGCCCCCTGGTAACGGCAGTGTATCAAATCGCTGACGGCCAATGTCTTAGCGATAAGACAGTTTGGAAAAGGCAGATAGCTGTAGCCTGAATGGCTGACGAACACCTAAGCGTCTCTGGTTTAGTAGGATGGATTGACTTGCGTAGTTGGACCTGCTACATAGTTGTGCGAACTCCAGCACGTTTATTAAACCATCTGAAGCAGCTATCTCCGAGGCCATCCCCTGAATGGGGTTAAGCGACGTGCTGACAACTCGTCCTTGTAAAAACCACTCCATGTCAAGAAACCTGGAACAAAAGCCTCGGATTGGACGGATCAACAACGACGACCACCCAAGCGACTAAAGGATTATTCTTTCGGATCCTGGAATGTACGCTCCCTGAACAAACCGGGGGCCGAGAAGGCCCTCCTTCAACAGGTCGAAAAGTACAAACTGAGCATTACTGCAGTCCAGGAAACAAATTGGCTTTGCAGCGAGATTAATGACAAGAAATCGCACACAATTTTTACAAGTGGCAAACCATCGGGCCGCAAGAAGTTTGGAGTAGCATTTATAGTGAACAATCACCTCAAGCCGCATATTACTGACTTCAAACCCATAAATGAACGGCTGTGCGCGATTCGCATCAAGACTCGATTCTTCAATCTCTGGCTCATCAATGTGCATGCCCCCACTGAAGTTAAAGAAGACGCAGTAAAAGACGAGTTCTACGCCCGCCTTGAAACTCTCTTCGACTCACTTCCAACAAACGACGTCAAATTGCTGCTGGGAGACTTTAACGCGAAAGTCGGGAATGAAAGCTGGCATCGGGGGACCACTGGAGGCCACAGCCTCCATGAAGAATGTAACGATAACGGCCAGCGACTTATAGACTTCGCCTGCAGCAGGAATCTAGTCGTAAGCTCTACGTGTTTCCCGCATCGACGCATTCACAAGCAGACCTGGAAGTCTCCAGACGCACATACCGTCAACCAAATTGACCACGTCCTCATTTGCAGGAGATGGGCGTCTAGTGTCATGGATGTCCGCTCCTGTCGAGGAGCAAACTGCGACTCAGATCATCACTTGGTGAAGACGACCTACAGATGTAGAATTTCCTCAGTGCACCAGTCAAGAATCAGCCCTCCCAAAATCTTTGCGGTTGATAAGCTCTTGAGTGATGCTACAGCGGTGGCGTATACTACCGCCCTTGAGGAAAAACTATCACCTATGCTACACAACATCATTAACACAGGCGTCCATGGGTTCTGGGAAGAACTCAAGGGTACCATCAAGGATGTCGCAGAGAAGGTCGTGGGATATAAAGCCCGGCGAGCGCGAAATGACTGGTTCGACGAAGAATGCAAAAATTCACTTGACGCGAAAAACGAGGCCTACAGACAATGGATTCAACGAGGAACCAGAGCCAGAAGAGAAAAATATGACGAGCTACGGCGAATATCGAATAGAATAATTAGACGTAAGAAACGTAAATACCTTGACGAGCAGTTGCTGAACATAAACGAAAACTTAGCTAATAGGAACACCAGACAAGCGTACAAACTAGTAAATACAATTAAGAACGGCTACCAACCCAGGACTAGCCTTTGTAAGGACAAGGATGGAAACATCATCAGCGACACCGATGGTATTAACAAACGATGGGCCTCTTATTTTGAAGAGCGTCTAAACCAACCATCTAACATCCCCACACAGGAAGCTCTCGACGATATTGTTGATCTAGGCCCACCCATTCAACCCCCGACAGTAGAGGAAGTTGATCTCGCGTTGCGGTCACTAAAACGAAATAAAGCGCCGGGCGCTGACGAGATTCCAGCTGAACTGCTAAGATTCGGTGGAACGAGTCTAGTTGATGCCATACATCAATTACTCCTGCGAGTATGGGAGAACGAGGAGATCCCAGACGATTGGCGCAGAAGCATCATCTGTCCAATTCATAAAAAGGGAGATAAACTGCGGTGTGAGAATTACAGGGGCATCTCACTAGTTTGTACGTCCTATAAAATTTTGACGAAAATTCTGGAAAATAGAATAAAACCGTACGCCGAACGAGTCATTGGCGAATATCAAAGCGGTTTCAGACCTGGTCGCTCCACAACCGATCAGCTCTTCTCAGTCAAACTGATACTCCAGAGGTGCTGGGAATACAACGTAAACGTATACCAAATCTTTGTCGACTTCAAGCAGGCATACGACAGTATCGATCGTGGAGTACTGTACAACATCATGCTGCAATTTGGTATACCAGCAAAATTAGTGCGACTGACAAAGATGACGATGACCAACTCCGTCTCACAAGTCAGTATCCAGAATAGACTTACTGATCTATTTGAAACACGCACTGGTTTGAAACAGGGCGATGGACTGGCTCCGACGCTCTTCAACCTAGCACTGGAATACGTTATTCGGGCCATGAATTTGGACAACAGCAAGACGCTACTCATCAAGTCGACACAATTAGCAGCGTACGCCGACGACATCAACATCATGTCCCGAAGATTGGCTGACGCAGAAGAACTTCTGCATACGCTTGATACCGCTGCAAAGGAAGTTGGATTACGTATTAACGAGGGTAAAACTAAAATAATGAGGCAATCGGTGACAAGGACACCTGCACAACCAAGCATCAATGTGGGGGACCTCAACATCGAGTTCGTGAACAACTTCATTTACCTGGGTTGCAACCTGTCAAGGGACGCCAACGAAACTGACGAAATCAAGCGACGGATACAGTTAGCTAATAAGACTTTTTTCTCGGTTCTCCCCATAATGAAATCGAAACATGTGCACAGGAACACGAAGCTCCGCGTGTACAAAACCATTATACGACCAGTGCTATGCTATGGCTGCGAAGCATGGACCCTAGCTCAAGCCACCGAAAACATGCTAGACACTTTCGAAAGTAAGGTTCTACGGCGAATTTTCGGGGCTGTTTGCGATCGAGATGGATGTACGATGAGTTGCAAGTCTCGAAAATCGTCAAACTACAACGACTTCAATGGGCAGGGCATGTACAAAGAATGGACGATGATCGCATGCCTAAGAGAGTAATGAATGCAGAACGAGTCGACGGAGCGAGACTGCGAGGACGACCGAGATCTCGTTGGGAGAGCTCAGTAGGTGTGGACGCCGCGCAGCTGCTGGGCTCCCAAAATTGGAGGACGCGGTCACGTGACCGAGATAATTGGAGGACAATGATCCAGGCGGCCAAGGCCCGACGTCGGGCTGTCGCGCCACGATGATGATGATGATGATATTTCCGGCACGATCTGCGCTGAGGGGTTTCCATCCTTGATTGTACATATCAACTCTATAAACTAATTACAAACCCAAAATATAATGCGATCGCGGTGCTAAAAAATTCAAAGATATCTCGGGAGAAAATGTACTCACTCAAAGTTTCTCCGTCCAAATGTCGGGGACGCACACTGCAATCCAATCTATCGACGGCATTTTCAAAGTCAACATCGATGACGAACTCAATTTCCACTTATCCGATTTAATTTCACGCACTGTATTGCATTGCAAAAGTCTGACATAAACACCCTTGCGGCCGCCAATACGTAAAAACGTTTCCGTTGTTGCTATTTGACACTGACAACACAAATAAATGTAAATAAAATTTAACTCCGTTAAATTCGGGTTTCACGCACAAACGTCGCGGCAGTCGGGTAGATTGAAGGCAAGTTGAATATTGGACTGCGGTGGATTCCGGAGCTCTCAATTTGAATTCATTACGAATTTTGGATTGGACGCGGGACAAACTGGATTCTGGACGCTAGTGTGTAGCGATCTTAAGTATTTGACTCCTTAGACGAAAATGCGAGCCACAGACGTACGTACTAGTCCGCCGGATTGGTCGGGCATCAACCACTGTTACGCGAACCGAATTCATACAATTTACACCCGAGCAAACTAGTCATACAAGTCATTCGCTACCGCCACTCGCTCCACATAAGTGTATAGAGACAGCACGGCGACTTCCTTTTCTGACCCAATATTGTAGTTGTTGTTTGGGCCAACCCATTGGGCTCGTTGTTCAAAGCAACGACCCCGATGCCAACTCATAGCCAACAACAACTACAATGTAGAGTTCGACCAGTATTTGGATAGATGAATTATTGTGATGAACGATTACGGTGTGTGTCAAAATACAACATAGAGTGCTTGTTGACGAATTTTTCAATGCGGAATTTATTATACCTTTCACGAATGTGATAGAGTATATTATTGTAATTAATATGTCGTACAACTGTCATAGGAACGACCGGTCCAAAAGTAAGTTTTTATTAGAAAAACTTTTTTTATTATCAGAGATATCATTACGACATTTCACATTTATTGACCGTATTTACCGCCAAATCATATTGCTAAATTTAGGTAAGATCGGCCCACTATTTTATATACCTCATAGGAACAGTGGAATCGGAAGAAGTTTTACTGCTAATTTCAATGATCAATTTCAATTTCAATGTATCCATTGATTGCAACACAGACTGTTGAGGTATGATTCCCTTCACGCGAAGCTAGCCGAAGGTGAGCTTGTTTTTACATATACATATGAATGTATGTAAATGTTATGGAAATCTTGTTGTTACTGAGATTGGGTACATCTTCACCGTCCTCGCGATCAAACTTGCACAGGTGCAAGTACAATTACAACCTGCAGGAAAATGGGAAGTATGCAATTATCATCCCGATTCATATACCACCTTATACCTTAGACACACACAGCAACCGAATGATCATTCGGTGAATGATGAATTGCTGGCAATGACGAATTAGACACACACACTTTAATGTGAACGTCGTTCCAACTGTCACTAAAAAATCGACTTAGCACTGATTTTTCGAATAAATATTGTTTATTTCGTTTAGCAACGAACATTTTGCTTAGCAACGAGTGGATATTATTTCTATTGCATATCAACGGGTGCATATTTTTAATACTCAATGATAATTTGTCGGATAGGTGGCACTGCATACACAAAGAAGGAATTATGTTTACTATGCCAATTGTAATTCACGGATTATCATTCGGACGATGATCGAATGATCATTCGCAAGACACACATGAAATCGAATTATCATTCGATTGGGAATGATAATTCGTGTGCGTCGTCTGTCTAAGGTATAAGACAGACGACGCACACGAATGATCATTCCCATTCGAATGATAATTCGATTTCATGTGTGTCTTGCGAATGATCATTCGAACACCGTACGAATGAGTGCGTTCAGAAGGTGGCAAAAGAGCAGAAACCGCTCGTGAGTAGCTCCGCAACTGCTCGCGAGCAGCTCCGGAGCTGCTCGGTTTGGAGTCTGCACCTGCTGAACGCTACTTCACCAGCTGACAAATCGACCAGCTGAAAGCTGACGATGACAATTTTAGACGTCAAGTGCCGAAAAGTGGAAAATACATGAATCCCACGCTGTCCATGATGAAAATCCCAAAAAAACGAGAAAACAAAACAGAAACGGCGAAAACACCAAGAAAACACAACCTAAACACAACAAACCCAATTTGACAACTGTCAAAAGTCGAAACTCGCAACATGAGCGAGAGGTTGAAAAGAAGAAGAAGAACCTGAGCACTGATCAGTGAGCAGAAATATTTCTTGCTCGGTGAAATTTGATCATGCTCACCCGAGCAGAAGTTGCTCGGTCACTTCTGAACCCGCTCGTTCTGAACATGTTCGCTGAGCGGAAGTTGCTCAGTTCCTTCTGAACGCACACAATGATAATTCGCGAATTACATTTGGCATAGTAAACGTAATTCCTTCTTTGTGTATACAGTGCCACCTATCCGATAAATTGTCATCGAGTAGCACCCGTTGATATGCAATAGAAATAATATTCACTCGTTGCTAAGCAAAATGTTCGTTGCTAAACGAAATAAACAATATTTATTCGAAAAATCAGCGCTAAGTCGATTTTGTAGTGACAGTTGGAACGACATTCACATTAAAGTGTGTGTGTCTAATTCGTCATTGCCAGCAATTCATCATTCACCGAATGATCATTCGGCTGCTGTGTCTGTCTAAGGACTAACACTCATCTTGCCCATATTCGATTTCATTGCCGAGAATATCCTTTTTCCTCATCATAGGATTCAAAATGCCATTAACAGTAGTCTAGTCCATTTCACACTTTTCATACATTCCCTTCATGTACGAGTACATAAAAAAATCCTTCATTGTGCTACAACCAGCGCATTTATCATCAAATTCTTCATTTCGCAGCCACACAAATCGAAAACGGCGGCAAAATATACATTTTCGAAAAAAAAAGATACTTTTTCTACACCTGTACTCAATTATCCTCTCGGCAATTTCAAAGCTACACATCACAGACACAGAATCGCAATAATTATCGCGCCAATACACTATATTGTTCAGCCAATATCGCAATCGCAAATGCCGTGTTCAATCATCATCCCGCTAAAATGGGTCCAAACGATCATCATAAAACTGCAGTCGCTTGATCGCTAATCGCGAACAATGTGCAACGATCGTGTGTCTAGCAAAACGCAGCTTTACCAATTTTTCCGCGTCCTCCATTGGACAAAAAGATACAAGATAGCTTAGGTTAGGTTAGGTTAGGTGGCGGCCTTACAGCCCCGCATAGACCGCTTGGGTCCATAGCGATGCCATGAATTGACAACGGGGCAAAGGAACTACGTATTTGGATTAGTTTATATCGTTGGGTCATTGTTGAGTTCGAAGGTTTTCGTCACGTTTGCGAATTCCAAAAGACTCTTTATACTGAGATCCGCGACCGCCTTCAAGTTTCGGAAGAAGTAAGCACCAAGACATTTTCGTCTTGTTCTTGCGAGTGCTGGGCATTCACAAAAGAGGTGTTCCAAAGTTTCTTTAATGTTAGGCAGCCGACAGATTCTGCAGCCACTGGAAGTGATCAATCTTAGCTTATAGGCTTCCCTATCAGGCAATGGCCAGTAACTAATCTGACTAGCATCGCAGACTTACCTCTGGATAGTCCTAGTAGTATGCTCGTTTTCCTTGGGTTGTAAGAATTCTGAAACAATTTGTACATTCCATGTTCACAAAACCCTATTTCTGTTATTCAAACCCTTTTCCATTATTTCAGTGAAAACTTAATAGCATGTTGCGAAACACAAATTACACAACCTACAAGATATTCATTCCTATTCACATAGCATCACAAAGAACATCCATTAAATTTAGCATCTTCCATAAAAAGGCAGCACATAATCCAATTAAGATGTCCATCATACTTTCATAATTACGATATACATACGTATACAGTATACGAGTAGACATACCAATGACGAGCATCCTTTTTACAGTTATCATAAAACTCTCACGTTCCCTTATCGTCTGCCATCTTGTCAGGAGGGGATCCTTTCGTTGAGCACAGACAAACTGGCAGTGGTATTCATAGCAAATACCTGGCAATGATAATTCCGGTGGGTGGCAAGAAGTTGTTTCGATTCGACTGGAAAAGGAGGAAAAACTACTGACAACTACAAGTACGCGCACCATTTTTCCTAAAGGATTATTAATAAGATATACGGCAGCTGCAGAGGCCACTGTCGCATTTCTTCAATCCTTTTGATATGCAAACATAAAAAGAAATTAAAATCAGCAAAAATTTGTTTCGTTAATTATACCGTTTGTACGTTTTTATTTGCACTGCTTCTACGATATTCTATAGATCAGGGGTATAGTGAGAATGCTGGGTCTTAGAATCCGCAACGGATGCAATTCCAAGCAAATGAATTCCAGTTGAAAAAATGAAATGAGCAAATTCAATAGAATTAGTTTTGAAAGTAGATGGTCATCGTGGACTAGTTTTGATTCGAAAAGTGCAAAACGTAAAATGACTACCCTCGAAGTACAAGCATTTTGACCAGCTTCTATCTTTACTAGTTATACCCTTCACGAATGTGACAGAGTATATTAATTTTGTCATGAAGTTTCTACAGAATGAACCATCTCCGACCATATAAAGTACATATATAATATTCTTGGTTAGTACGACGAGATGAGTTGATTAAGCTTTGTCTGTCTTTTTGTCTGTCTGTTGGTCCGTCTGGTTCTATGCACACTAGTCATAGAAACTAGTTTTTGTTAGAAAAACTTTTTTATTTCCAAAGATATCTGAACAAAATTTCATTTTAGCCAATCTAAATATTAATCATATTCTCTGCCAAACCGCATTCCGAAACTCCATCATCATCATCGTGGCGCGACAGCCCGACGTCGGGACTTGGCCGCCTGGATCATTGTTCTCCAATTATCTCGGTCACGTGACCGCGTCCTCCAATCCAATCCCAAACAGCCCCGAAAATTCGCCGCAGAACCTTAAGTTCAAATGCGCTTCGCAGCCATAGCATAGCACTGGTCGTATAATGGTTTGGTACACACGGAGCTTCGTGTTTCTGTGCACACGCTTCGATTTCATTATGGGGAGAACCGAGAAAAAAAGTCTTATTAGCTAACTGTATCCGTCGCTTGATTTCGTCAGTTTCGTTGACGTCTCCTGACAAGTTGCAACCCGGGTATATGAAGACGTTCACGAGCTCGATGTTGAGGTCCCCAAACAATGATGCTTAGGTGTCCTTGTCGTTGATTGCATTATTATTTTAGTTTTACCCTCGTTGCTACGTAGTCCAACTTCTTTTGCAGCGGTATCTAGCGTATGCAGAAGTTCTTCTGCGTCGCTTCGGGACATGATGTTGATATCGTCGGCGTGCGCTGCTAATTGTGTTGACTTGATGACTAGCGTCTTGCTGTTGTCCATATTCATAGCTCGAGTAGCGTATTCCAGTGCTACGTTGAAGAACGTCGGTGCCAGTCCATCGCCCTAAGTTAGACCAGTGTGTGTTTCAAATAGATCAGTAAGTCTATTCTGGATCCTGACTTGTGAGACGGAGTTGGTCATCGTCATCTTTGTTAGTCGCACTAATTTTGCCGGTATACCAAATAGCAGCATGATGTTGTACAGTACTCCACCATCGTTACTGTCGTATGCCTGCTTGAAGTTGACAAAGATTTGGTATACGTCTACGTTGTATTCCCAGCACTTCTGGAGTATCTGTTTGACCGTTAAGAGCTGACCGGTTGTGGAGTGACCAGGTCTGAAACAGCTTTGATATTCGCCAATGATTCGTTCTGCGTACGGTTATATTCTATTTTCCAGAATTTTTGTCAAAATTTTATAGGACGTACAAACTAGCGATATGCCCCTGTAATTCTCAAACCGCAGTTTATCTCCTTTTTTGTGAGTTGGACAGATGATGCTTCTACGCCAATCGTCTGGGATCTCCTCGTCCTCCCATACTCTCAGGAGGAATTTAGTGTATGGCATTAACTAGACCCGTTCCACCAAATTTTAGCAGTTCAGCTGGAATCTCGTCAGCGCCCGGCGCTTTATTTCGTTTTAGTGACCGCAACGCGAGATCAACTTCCTCTACTGTCGGGGGTTGTATGGGTGAACCTAGATCAACAATATCGTCCAGAGCATCTTGTGTGGGGATGTTAGAAGCTCTTCAAAATAAGAGGTCCATCGATTGTTAATGCCAAAGATGTCGCTGATGATGTTTCCATCCTTGTCCTTACAGAGGCTAGTCCTGGGCTTATAGCCGTTCTTAATTGTATTTACTAGTTTATTCGCTTATCTGGTGTTCCTATTAGCTAAGTTTTCGTTAAGATTCAGCAACAAGTATTTACGTTTCGTACGTCTAATTATTCTATTCGATATTCGCCGTAGCTCGTCATATTTTTCTCTTCTAGCTCTGGTTCCTCGTTGAATCCATTGTCTATGGGCCTCATTTTTCGCGTCAAATGAATTTTTGCATTCTCCGTCGAACCAGCCATTTCGCGCTCGCCGGACTTTATATCCTACGACCTTCTCTGCGACATCTTTGATGGTACCCTTGAGTTCTTTCCAGAACCCATGGACGCCTGTGTTGCTGATGTTGTGTAGCATAGGTGATAGTCTTTCCTCAAGGGCGCTAGTATATGCCACCACCGTAGCATCGCTCAGAAACTCAACCGCAAAGATCTTGGGAGTGCTGATTCTCGATTGTAGGTCGTCTTCACCAAGTGATGATCTGAGTCGCAATTTGCTCCTCGATAGCAGCGGACATCCATCATACTAGACGCCCATCTCCTGCAAATGAGGACGTGATCAATTTGGTTGACGGTGTGTGCGTCTGAAGGTTTCCAGGTTTGCTTGTGAATGCGTCGATGCGGGAAACACGTAGAGCTTACGACTAGATTCCTACTGCAGGTGAAGTCGATAAGTCGCTGGCCGTTGTCGTTATATTCTTCATGGAGACTGTGACCTCCAGTGGTCCCCCGGCGCCAACTTTCATTTCCGACTTTCGCGTTTAAGTCTCCCAGCAACATTTTGACGTCGTTTGTTGGAAGTGAGTCGAAGAGAGTCTCAAGGCGGGCGTAGAACTCGTCATTTACTGCGTCTTCTTTAACTTCAGTGGAGGCGTGCACATTTATGAGCGAGAGATTGAAGAATCGAGGCTTAATGCGAATCGCACACAGCCGTTCATTTATGGGTTTGAAGTCAGTAATGTGCGGCTTGAGGTGCTTGTTCACTATAAATGCTACTCCAAACTCCTTGTGGCCCGATGGTTTGCCACTTCTAAAAACTGTGTGGGGTTTCTGTTTATTGATCTCGCTGCCAAGCCAATTTGTTTCCTGGACTGCAGTAATAATCAGTTTGTATTTTTAGACCTTTTGAAGGTGGGCTTTCGCGGCCGGTTTGTTCAGGGAGCGTACATTCCAGGATCCGAAAGAATAATCCTTTAGTCGTTCGATTGGTCGTCGTTGTTGATCCATCCAATCCGAGGCTTTTGTTCCAGGTTTCTTAACGTGGAGTGGACGAGTTGTTAGCACATCGGTTAACCTTATTCAGGGGATGGCCTCGGAAGATAGCTGCTTCAGATGGTTTAATAAACGTGCTGGAGAACACAAAACTATGCTGCAGGCTCAACTACGCAAGTCATTCCTTCCTACTAAACCAGAGACGCTTAGGTGTTGGTCAGCCATTCAGACTACAGCTATCTGCCTGTTTGTGTTTTTCGCCCCTGTTTAGCGTTCATCCGATCTAAAACGCTAAAAGGTACCTTATCTGCTTTTTAAATGTTGGAAAGAAAGATAAGCTTCATAAGTCCGCCACCAGGCCTTCGCTTAATTGTTAATCCAAAACAACAACAACAACATAAGGGGAGATGAAACCACCATTTACTGTACACAAAGTTCTAGATTCCATGCGCAGGTAATTATTCGAGGTCTGCTGTCAAATGAAATGTTTTAACTGCAATGCCCGTCGATAGATAAGAGAGAGATGCCGAATCATTCCCCTCTTACTACACCCTTAAGCAAAATTGCTGCATTTCTCTCGGACAATTTCATTAATTATCTTCTGAGGCAATCGGTTATAAAGTTTACAACACAATTTCAAGATGCGTTGCATAGTTTGTGGCTTGGCGATTTAACGTTCGTATGAGAAAATGGAGATATTTATCGGGCAGTTTATCGCCTGAATAAAATCATGTCCCTGTTAGCTGTCGGGCAATTTAACGAGACATTGAGAAAACGGGCCATGGTCTTTTGTTTAAAATGGATCTGGTTTTTGTGCGTATCTTGTCCGTATGCTTTGCGTTATGTACGTCATGTTGCATTTGGAAAAGTTTGTTCTTTTAAGCGAGAGAATTCTTTGCTGATATTCCTAATCGGTCCAATAGAGTAGACATTGTTCATATAAAGACTTTTCCTTTTTGGAATACCGTCAACCGTGTTTCAGCTTATGGAGCTATGAGCTATATCCTCATAGTTTTCGAAATCGGTTTAGGCAGGTCGCCTATTTTGACGGACATGGGACCTTGTAAATCGAGATGGGTATGTAGACATTTAAAAGCTAGACTGGATATTTAATTTCTGGAATAAAAATATGTTAAAAGTCATATTAGGTTCACTTGGTCTGAAACTAGAAATATAATCAAATGACCTGCCAGATCAAGCGATTTGGCAGCATGTGTGAACCTAATGTAACGATGAAAATTTTTGCTAAGAGAAACTTCGCTCCTTGGGTTCGCTACAATATACACGGACGGTTCAAAGACTTAGGCCGTCCGCACACGGGTCGTCTCGTACTCGTCTCGTAATAGGCTCGTCTGCGATTTGAACTCCACTTCCAAAGCAAATGTATGGAGATCCGCACACGGGTCGTACATTGATCGGCACGTAATCGAATCGGTGTACTCGTCTGTGCGTCTCGAACCATGCGAACTGCTTGGAACGAGAAAAGTCGTCGACGTCGGACACCAGAAAAAAAATATATGGATGCATTTGTTCAATTGAAAAATATGTTCAAAGAAATTGTGGTATAGTCGTATATGGGCGTCGGGTGATTCAAGGCGAAAGTAGTGCTAGTGGAAGCATTTTAACCCTTTGGCAAGGTGAAAATGACCTTTTTGGGCATGAAGCGGGATATGGGCGATATGGGTGTCGCGTGATTCGGGGTGAAAGGAGGAGTGCGCAAGAGCGCTGGTGAACGTATTTTAACCCTTGATGAGGCGAAAAGAAGACTTTTGTACATGAAGCGGAACATGGGGAATGTTTTTCGCGTGATTCGAGGTGAAAGGAGAAGTGCACAGGAGTGCTGGTTAAAACATTTTAACCCTTTGGAGTGGTGAAATGGACATTTTTGTACATGAAGCAGGATATGGGCGATATGGGTGTCGCGTGATTCGAGGTGGAAGGAGAATTGCACAAGAGTGCTAGTGAAAGCATTTTAACCCCTTGGAGAGGTTGGAGAGAAAAGGACTTTTTTGGGCATTAAGCGGAAAATGGGCGATAAGGGTATTGCGTGATTCAGGGTGAAAGGAGTGGTGCACAGGAGCGTCGGAGAAAGCATTTTAACACTTTGGAATGACGAAATGGACCTTTTTGTAAAATACATGAAGCGGAACATGGGCAATATGGTTATCGCCTGAGTTGATGCGAAAAGAGGAATGCAGACGAGTGCGGGTTAAAGCATTTTAGACCTTCGGCGTGTCGAAATGGACATTTATGTGCATGAAGTGGGATATGGGCGATATGGGTATCGCAATATTTGGGGTGAAAAGAGAAGTGCACAGGAGTGCTGGTGAAAGCATGTTAACCCTTTGGTGTGGCGAAATTGACCTTTCTGTACATGAAGCGGGATATGGGCGATATGGGGGTCGCGTGATTCGACGTGAAAGGAGGAGTTCACCGGAGTGCTGGTGAAAGTATTTTAACTCTTTGGTGAGGCGAAAATTACCTTTTTGGACATGAAGCGGTACAAATTCGTGATGCAGATACGCTTTGTGATGATGATGACATAATGCGGTGTTTACTCAATTTCGGCAAGATTACTATGTCCGTGGCGCCAAGTGGTTTTTGCGATTTTAATTTGGCACTTTTTTGACGTAACTACCTCAACGGGGAGTGTGTGGAGAAAATGTGGAACGGAGGTGGAGTTGAAAACGAATTGAATTAAACGCTTTGGTGTTGACACAAGCATACTTTTGGACATGGAATGAAATCTAGGAAATACGGGTGCCTATGAATTGGGATGATGAGGCCAGTACTCTGTAGTGTTGTTCAAGGCGTTTTTTACCCTATGGTGTTGAGATGAACACATTCATGTACATAAGGAGAAATCTAAGAAATACTGGTGTCGTCTGAATAGGGGTGATGAAGCTAATGCAATGGAATGTTGTTGATGGTCTTCTTAGCACTTTCGTTTTGATACCAGATATCAAAGCGATATTGAGGTTATATCAAAGTAATATAAAATAAAAGCAATATCACAGCGATATTAAAGCAATCTCGAAGCGAAAAACGAGAAAACGTTGAACCTAAATTGGGGAAAACAATTACCAATTTTCCCGGTTAATTTCCGCCAATCATTTTTTATTCGAATCTAAATTTCTGAATTAAACAACGTTTGTGTAACTCAGAAATTCAGATATCCAGTGTATGAAATTCTGAACGCAGCCAATATCTTCTTTTCAGCACAGATATATACATGATCCAAAATTTTTCCCAACAAGGGGAAAGTTTTCTTGTCATTTTCTTTTTTTTTTTAAATTTTCCTTGAAAACACTTTGACGTTGTCACGCAAAAACTTAGGCAGTGCCGTGTACGAGATATTCGCGTGCACTATTTCGTTTTCAAAACGAAAGTGTGCATATGCATTATTTCGTATGGACAGTTTCGGCATGCACTATATTTCGGTGCCCCGTGTGATTTAATGCTTAGATTAGCGGTCGTTCAGCGATTTGTTCGTTGTAACCTGAACACATCTGACGATATATGGTCGGCAACCCTTTGAAACGTTTAAGCGATATCAACCCTCAATATATGTATATAGACCGACTTCTAACGCTCGCTCAAACAGCGGGATCAAAAAGGCTAGCCCTTCCCTCCTTGCCACTCTCCACAACATTCAGACCTTGCTACTATCAGCACCTCCACAAACCTCCACAACGCCCCAACTTGAAAATCAACTTTATGGATTTGTATTAATCTTTGTAACAGGAAATCGTCGTAGTCGTCAGAAACCAGAAAATACTATATTGTCGCATTTGATCAGTTGATAATAGTGTTCAGCATTAGTCAGGCGTATTCGTAATGCCAAAGGACTAAAATGCTTTCACCGACACTTCTGTGCACGCCTCCTATCACCACGAACCACGCGGCACCCATAACGTTAAATGCTTTAACCAGCACTCGTCTGCATCCCTCCTTTCATATCGACTCAGGCAACAACCATATTGCCAATGCCAAGTCCCGCTTCATGTACAAAAAGGTCCATTTCGCATCGCCAAAGAGTTAAAATACTTTCACCGACACTCCCGTGCACTCTTCCTTTTACCTCGAGTCACGCGACACTCAATTTCGCCCATATCCCGCTTCATAACCAAAAGGCTTCTTTGCACCTCAACAAAGGGTCAAAATGCTTTTACTAGCACTTCTCCTTTCACCTCAAATCACGCGACACCCATACCCCGCTTCATGTACAAAAAAGTCCACTTCGCCACGTTAAAGGGTTAAAATGCTTTAACTAGCACTCATCTGCATTCCTCGTTTGACAGCGACTCATGCGAAAACCATATTGCCCGTGTTCCGCTAAATGTACAAAAAGGTCTATTTCACCATGTCGAGGGGGTTAAAATGCTTTCACCGACACCCGTGTGCACTCCTCCTTTCATCTCGAAACAGGCGGCACCAATTTTGCCCATGTACCGCTCCTTGTACAGGAAGGTTCATTTCGCCACGCCAAAGGGTTAAGATGCTTTCACCGACACTTCTATGCACTCCTCCTTTCACCTAAAATTATGCGACATTCATATCGCCCATATCCCGCTTCATTTGCAAAAAGGTCCGTTTCGCATCGCCAAAGGGTTAAAATGCTTTCACCAGCCCTTTTTTGCACTTCTTCTTTCACCTCGAATCACGCGACAGCCATATTGCCCATATTTGGCTTTATGTACAAAAGGGCCCTTTTCGCCTCCCCAAAGGGTTAAAAAAATTTAACCACCACTCGATTGCATTCCTCTTTTCACATCTACTCATGTGACAACCATATTGTCCGTGTTTCGGCTCATGTACTAAAAGGTCTATTCGCCATGCCAAAGGGTTAAAATGATTTCACCGACACTCCTGTGCACTCCTCCTTTCACCTCTACCCAAGCTACGTATTGCCCAAATACCCCAACTCCCATTTCTAACATCGGATCGCGTCGCAGACGCGCCGAATTGCAATCGACCCGTGTGCGGTGCAGGGCGTCGCTCGTCGTGTGGGAATTCAGACGAGCAGAGTTCGAATCGCAGACGTGACGAAAATCAGACGACCCGTGTGCGATGGCATTCCAAATCGCTCGGTATAAATCTGGCTTATCGATTCTCTGATCATTGTAAAAATTTTCGAGTAGAAGTCTCGGCGATAAACGGAGCCTTAACATGGTTAACAAGGTTGGGCGAAAATACGGACATAATTGTCCTTACCAACAGCCAAGCGGCTATAAAAGCTTTGGGGTCTGCTTTGATTGCATCAAAGACTGTCATGTAATGCCGATCAACACTCAGGGAGCTGAGCAAATTTTTCAACATTACTATATGCTGTATCCCAGGCCACAGTTGTTTCATCGGGAACTGCATGGTTTATGAATTGACGCTCCAAGGAATTACGGGCGTGGCTCCTCAGAAACTTCGCTGTATCGGTGTGCCCATTGCATCATGCAAAGATAAACTGAAATCGGCTGCGTTTGACAGAGTCAACATCAGGTGGATTAATGGAAATACCTGTCATTTAACAGGGCAGATATGGCTCAGGTATGATATCGGCCGCTCATACAACTGTTGTCCCTGGGAAGACAATATTTTAGAACTGTCGTGGTACAGGTCATTTTCCGGTCGCTAAGTAGGAGTAGAAGGTTACTTTTAGGTGCCTACGTTTTTTACAAATTGAGCGATATATCAAGCGTTGACATAGAAACCAATGCCAAACTGGGTTGCCGCCATTGCACCCAGAGCGAGCGAAGCGCACGTTTATGTTTGTGCGATACTGAGGGTTGTGATGGTATAAAGAGATTATGAATAAGCTTCTCTTATTATTGTATTTGCAAAATGATCCATCAAATTAAACTACGGAAATGTTCAATTTCCCCATAGTAAATCTGCGATTTAGCGATGGTCGCTTGCATACATTTAAAAAATAGGTTAAAATTCTATGAGAGAAGGCGACCATGGTAAATAAGATAGCTTAAATAATTAATTAATTATCTTAATTAGAGTTTTAATACGTCCTAGGGATGTAATAACAAGGAAGTGAGCGTTTCATAAAAATACAAGGAAACCAAGATGTCATTTACACGTCTATTTATACACCGCATGTCACACCCTTAATTATACCCTAGACTTTCTAAAGTATATTGTTTTGGTCAGACGAAAATATGTAACATCGTTAAGGAGCCTCCGTAGGTACGGTAATGTATTATATAAATATAAATGATCAGGGTCACTTCCTGATTGGATTTAGCCATGTCTGTCTGTCTGTTTGTTCGTCTGTCTGCCTGTTCGTACGATAACTTTCGATAGAATGAAATATTTGTAGTAGAATCTAGTTCGTCGGTGTTGAAAATAGGTAAGATCAAATCCAAGGAACTCCTATCTCCCTCACAAATGAAAGTTCAAATGAGCGATAACTTTTGACGGAATGAAGCTTATGACTTGCAATTTCGGTCAAATGTTTGTAGTAGGATCTTGTTGGTTGATATTGAAAATACGCCAAATCCGACCATAGAAACCTCTACTTCCCCTACAAATCAAACTTCAAATAAGTGATAACTTTCGATACAATGATGCTAGGTATGTACATGAAATATTCGACGAATTCTTTTAATGCATATGATCGTTACCAATTTTTACTTTTGGTATCACCAGTAGGTCTGTATAAGTCCAGGGTATATACGCTTCGGACTCCGGACCAAAGCAAAGGTTAAATCATAAATAATTTGTCACAAGATGCAATTAGGTTAAATAGTCAATTAATTAATGTGTCACAAAATGCAATGGTGTTAAGTGGTCGTCCTGCCCTAACTCCATAAATTTGTACCAAATCGTTGAATCGTTCACTTCTGCCCCGATTCGAAGCTGGTGGAAAGCAACAATTTGAAAATTCCCGGGGTCAGGTTCAAACTGTTCAAACTCATCAAACTACCTTGGCGTCATTTGAAAGCCATGGGAACTAATAAACACACATCAATGCTCCCTCCTTCTAAATTTCCCCTTTCTGCTTCAATTTTTTTATTTGATTTTCCACATCGCCTTAATGCCAAATAAATAAACCTTAACATTACAAATATCCGAAGTCAGTTAATACTCCAGATAAAAGTAAAAGGACAAACTTTTTTCCACTCCAAGGATAACAACATTTCAACTTATTGTATTAAAAAATATGGTTCAATCCTTATTTTTCACGTTTCCCGAAAGCTCAGTAAACTTTGACCAAGAAAAAAAATTATCAGTCCATCTATTTATCTGTCGTCCTTTCTGTACAAGGTCTTATGGGATAGCGGAAAAATGGGAAAGTTTCCGTGTAGATTTTCAATAAGTATATTCGCTTGTACGAATTGAGTTGTGTATTTGAACTTTACGGTCGATTTACAGGCCGTTTTTTTGTCATCAGCGTAGTAGGTGTTTTATGCCTTTTATGTGACTTTGGAGAAAAAAATATAACTTATTGTTTTCTTTCGAGTTTTCGACTTAAATCCTAGTACTAACCTTTTCGTGCAAAAATGTTCTATTTACGAGTATGTTTTCCGCGAAAAAATTACAGTGGAAACTTTCACACAGCACATATCCGCGGTGTTCTACACGACACTTGAACTTCCCCTTCTCACTAAAAAGAAATAATCACTGTGATGCCCGGTTTTCATGCGGAATAAAATGCAAAGAATTTTTTGTACGCGTGGATATAGTTCACAACGGTGTGGCGAATTTTCCCTATGTTTACGGTTTCGTGTGAATTATGTTAGTACTGAGGTAGCGAAAATTTTTGGTGCGAGCGAAAGTTTTGGCAGTTTTTGTTTGAGATTTCGCACGAAAAACTGTTGTTAGTACCTAGTTTAAGGAAACAAATTATAATACTTCACATAAAATAGATTTCGCTGAATTCCAAAGTGACGACTAGACGAAACTCCAACAATATTTGAGCTCAACACTCAAATTTTGGATGGGAATTTTGTGACGGGAACTCCTCCCAAACTATCATACTGAACCGATTTTAATGATTTTTACACCATTAGAGAGGTATTCTTTCAGAGGTGTGCACAAACTATATTTTATTACAATCGGAGAAATAGTTTAGTTGTTATAGCCGAAAAATGTTGGTATACATAAGAATCAGCATTATTATCTATGCGGGTCTATTGTATCTTTCTATGCGCGTCTATTTGTAGATAGAAGGCGCGTTTTTTTCGTACAGAGCAGAGCAGAGCAGGTTAAGCGACGAAAAAAACCATCCAGAGAAATTTAACGGAGTAAGTTTTTGTCTTTGCTAAGGGAGTGTGTATTGGTTTAGTTAGAATTCAAATGTCAACTCAAATTTCAAGAGAAAACTTAAATCCTTAGTACATATACAATCGGACAAATTTCCTTTAGGCAGCAAAATTATTTTGAATGTTTACTATTCCATATAATTACACAAAACGAACATTTTATCGAGAGGAAATGAGCTTTACGTGCTTCCCAAACTGTAAACTGTTCTAAAATTTCGACGACTGCGCTGCCTGCATTTCAAATGTGGAACTATTTAACAGAGTAGAAATCCTGCACTAACGTTCTATCGAGAGCAACTCAGTTCAAATTGTTAGTGTAATTGTGTGGTCTTAACCTGCTCTGCTCTATATGGATCTTGAAAAAAAAACGCGCCTAGTTTGTATCTTTCCGATTGGATCGCGTTCGCGTGTTTAAAGATTTTGCTTCTGACTCCTTCCACCTCATTAATGATGATGGAGAAAGATAGTCTATCGGGAATCCTACTATTTACATATCTCAGCGACTCCGAAAACTATAGTCTTAACACCAACACCAGTGATTTTTTTTTGACTTCACTCCTTACCCTAGATGCAATGCGTGTCTCACCACCCCTGCATATTTTTTGCCAGATTTCCATGAAGCTCCTGTCAGTTATTATTAATATATTATTATTCCGAAAAATATTTGGATTTGGCTGCGAGATATCCAGTTCAATTATACAGCTTATGTCGATCATACAGTTTATTTCCTGTCACTGAAATATTTGATTTTGTGTAATTATATCGAATAGCAAACAAACAAAATGATTCTGCCCAAATATCATAGAATTTGTTAGATTGTATTTGCGCTGCGGACATATTAAAATTTAAAGTTTCTTTAAGTTGAAGTTTGAAGTCTAAATAAACCAAGACACTCTAACGGACGGTTTGGTGGGCATTCGAAGATGCCCGTGGGGACGGAGCCTAGGTAGCATAGTGACCGTGAAGGTCGGGCCGTGCCATCTAGCGAAGAAAAAGGCCCCTCAACAAGCTAAGCAGCGGCTTATGCTTGCTGTAGCTCAGTTCGGGAGATGTGGGCGGGGCTTTTGCCGCTCGTTGCCCCTGTCCTTTACGTATTAACAAAAGTTCATAGTTCTGTCTGTCCGTTCGCACGATAACTTTTCATAAAATGAAGCTAGAGCCTTGAAATTTTGGTCAGATGATGGAAGTATAATCTAGTTTATTGGTATTGAAAATGGGCATGATCAGGCCAAGAGAACGCCTACCTCTCCTATGCAAAATAATTAAATGTATTTATAACTCCCGATTAAAATCAGTGCTGCCAAAACTAAGTACTTGAGCTTGGATCCAGGAAGACAGAGTAAAATTTGTGTTTCGGGGCAGACGGTGGAAAAAGTGGACAAATTTTTGCTACCTCGGAAGCGTAGTTACAGCAGATGGTGGAGCGGATGCTGATGTACAGTCTCGCATCAATAAGGCTCGAGCAGCTTTTTTCAATTTAAATTGGAATTTTTTGTGACACTTGGTTTCATTCTGCACACCAACTTAGTATGCGTCTGTAGCTTAGCTCGGTAACGCACCGGGCATTTTTTTGCTACTCGAAACACGGTCTCTGCGGTTCGCGCCCCGCAACGGGACCAACTATTTTTTATTCTCAAATTCCCTCTGAATTAATTTCTCCGAGCTTAGTGGTTTCGTATGGATAGTAGCACTCATCAGGTCTTGCATCTTTGCAGCTATCCATGTGCAAGACGACCACGAAAGTGTGAGAATTCACACCATCTAGACCTCCACGGTCGAGTTTTCAAGTAAAAATCACGCCTTCACGGCTTATACAAACAGAATTCTCACACTTTCGTGGTCGTCTTGCACATGGATAGCTGCAAAGATGCATGACCTGATGAGTGCTACTATCCATACGAAACCACTAAGCTCGGAGAAATTAATTCAGAGGGAATTTGAGAATAAAAAATAGTTGGTCCCGTTGCGGGGCGCGAACCGCAGAGACCGTGTTTCGAGTAGCAAAAAAATGCCCGGTGCGTTACCGAGCTAAGCTACAGACGCATACTAAGTTGGTGTGCAGAATGAAACCAAGTGTCACAAAAAATTCCAATTTAAATTGAAAATGATTCGCACTTGTACATTTGCAAGAACATTAATACATAAAGTAAAATTGCCAGGGAACAAATATCTCCACTTCTCACCCTCTCTCCACCCCTCTAGTGAGTTAATATAAGTGCTTCACACCATCTAGACCTCCACGGTCGAGTTTTCAAGTAAAAATCACGCCTTCACGGCTTATACAAACAGAATTCTCACACTTTCGTGGTCGTCTTGCACATGGATAGCTGCAAAGATGCAAGACCTGATGAGTGCTACTATCCATACGAAACCACTAAGCTCGGAGAAATTAATTCAGAGGGAATTTGAGAATAAAAAATAGTTGGTCCCGTTGCGGGGCGCGAACCGCAGAGACCGTGTTTCGAGTAGCAAAAAAATGCCCGGTGCGTTACCGAGCTAAGCTACAGACGCATACTAAGTTGGTGTGCAGAATGAAACCAAGTGTCACAAAAAATTCCAATTTAAATTGAAAATGATTCGCACTTGTACATTTGCAAGAACATTAATACATAAAGCTTTTTTCAGTTTAACTCCTTTCTGGCAAAACAACAACATCTCCAGACGTACCAAACTCAGGATCTTCGGAACCAATATTAAATCTGTGCTTCTTTATGGCTGTTCAACTTGGAAGGTGACCAGGGCGATAACAACTAGATCGCAAACTTTCGTGAACCAGTGTCTACGGCGCATCCTACACATACGCTGGCCGGAGGTCATTTCTAACGACGACCTCTTGTTCATTACTGGCCAGGACAGGATAGGCACCTCTATAAAAAGGCGAAAGTGGCAATGGTTAGGTTACACACTCCGAAAGGGGCCGGAAAACATGGCTAAACAGGCCAGGTTTGGTATACCCAAACTGAATGAACGAATCAATATCCAACAAATTACCCAGCTTTTTTATTGCATATTATGTACATACATATGTACATATACACATGTATGATACTATTGAATAGTAGGCTGACAATTAACGTGACACACTCAAACACTCAAGAGCATATTCTTTAACTTGTAAACAGTAAAATACGTAATGATCAATTTTTGGTTAAATCCAGGACAATAATCGTTCTCTTTTCTCTCGACGGCCCTCGAGCGAAATTCAATATTTGCCTAAAAAGTGCCAGCTGCACAAAGGCTATTCAATTGCTCTTTTCATCTCTGCTATATGTATCGAAAATCGACTGTGATGGAGGGAGGCATATAATAATCGAATAATAAGCGAAACGAATTGAAACAGCAATCATAGTGCTGAAAACAACCATCAGCAAGAGGGTCAAAACTGATAGGCCCATTAACATTGCCAGCTTGCTAAGTGAATTTGTTGAAGGAGGCGAACCTAAAAGCCTGCTTGGAAGTAGCAAATATGCATCACCATGCCGTCGTCTATTCAATTCACATTATTGTGCTGAAATGGCAAAAAGGCAAAGGAAGAACCCGATATATACTCGTAAAAGAATAGGGAGAAGCACTTCATATTGATGGACTGACCCCCTAATACTCTACTGTTGAACTCGATACATTTAAGAGCCCTTCCAACGTGGAGGCAACATTAACAGCGAAAAGAAGAATTCCCATAAAAGTGCCAAAGTGCCTCCTAGGACAACAAAATTTACAGAAAAGGAAGCGGCTATAAATTGCTGGATGGTAGCATATGTTGCGGTCTACATCGGTTTGTAGGATACGCGCTAACCGCCATGCTCCGGCAGAAAACATGAACGTAAAGCATTGATGTGTCATTCACTGCAGAATCAATAAATTAATTACAATAAATAATTGAATTAGAATTGATATCAGGATATATGGTGTCCACGGGGACATATCTAGATATATGTACATGGACATGTAGTGGATACAGAGTTGGAAATGTGCGACATATTGACGTAGTGAACGCCACAAAACTACAACGAAATGAATGTTGTAAGGTGAATTGTGGCCATTGCGGTCAGATGATGGAGTATCGAAGATAACAATTTACCGACCACATCAAATATATCATGTGCCTGGATGGAATAATACATATTCAACCTGTCCCCAAGCATACAAAAGAGTTCAGGACAATGGACCAACATTTGAACAGCATCTACAAGGGCATATAAAACGTATGTTCAACAATAAGGGTGGCGGGTCAGAATTCAACTACGGGCTCGACTATGGGTGTGCTTTTGTATATGGAAACAAATAGGAGGCAATTTTTGTATGAACAGTGGTTAAGGGTAATAACATTTACAGATTAGGCGAAGCATTGAAGAGTGTTGAATAACATTTTTAAATGAAGAGTATTGTTTGTTTATAGTTATTATCCCTGATTATGATATCCTATCTAAATACAAATGATCGATATGCAAAAAGCTGTCACTGGGTGGTGCTCCATTGCATCCTAGTAAGCTACATATGTGTTCTAGCTCATTCGTGTCACCGGCCTCCAGTCATTACCAAGAAGGTTCTGTTGTCCTGACGCGCACCTACATGAGTACCAAAACGTCACCGGGTGGTGCTTAGAATCACTGATGCACTCTGAATCACTCTTTCTCCCTAAGCAAATTCTATCACCAGATTCTTTTAAGGAGCAGGATCCTTATAAAGTTTCCCCTAGCACCAAAGCACATTGAGGACTTTGATGCCGTATTCCACAGCTTGCGTAACATATTCGACATTTTTCGCTCGTCTTCCGCGGTATAAGCAACAAAATTTGGTGTATTTATATTTCACGTGGCGATGCATTCGCATCGTAGCTTTATCCTTCTTCTTCTTCCTTGCCATTTCATACCACTCTGCGGCTTCGCGTTGCTCTGCCCGTGGTGTTGGCACTTCGCCCGTTCTGGCGGTATAATCTCAGCTTCCTTCTGCAGGAAGCTCGGTCTTGGATCGTTTCATCGCCGAGATTTATGCGTTGTTGTTGCTTCTTCATTTGATCGATCCACGTGTGTTTCCGTCTGCCTCGGGGTTTGGGTCCAGCAAATGGAACGTTCATTGATATTGCCTTCATAACTGGGTTCTCAGGTGGACGCCTTAGAACATGGCAATACCAACCCATACGACGATCTTCGAGCTTTTCAGTGATCGATTGCTCGACCAACAAGCTGCCTCGGATGTAGGTACTTTTGATGCGATGCTTTTTGGTCACACCGGCTGACATCCGTAGCATTTTCATTTCGATCGCAGTCAGTTTACTCTCGTATGTCTTATACATAGTCCTGCATTCAGACCCATACATGAGTGCGGGACGTACGACCGTTTTGTACAACGTGCCTTTAAGCTTTCGTGGCATCTTCTTGTCGCAGAAGACTCCAGAGTTTTCTTGCCACTTCATCCAACCGACACTGGTGCGATGTTTGATGTCGTCATCGCAGTTAGCTTCCTTGTTGATCATCGAACCCAGGTATTTGAACCTTTTACAGGACTTCAACTGCTCTCCTTTAATGTAGATATCTGGTATCGGTCTCTCTGGATCTGAGAAAGGACAGCAAAGGTACTCAGTCTTTGCTATGCTGATCCTCAGTCCATGATCCTCCAGTATCTTACACCACTTGGTCAGTGCAGCCTGCAAAGCAGCGATCTTTGCTACCCAGAACAACGTCATCGGCGAAAAGAAGGGATATTTCCAGGCCATCACAGATGAGTGTTAATAAATAGAACATGATGATGTTGAAGAGCAAGGGACTCAATACACTGTCTTGGTGAACTCCGACTTTAACCTGAAATTCTTCAGACTCACCAGCTGTGCATCTAACTTTAGTAGTTGCCCCATCATACATGTCTTGTATCATCTTTACATATGCCTCAGGAACCTTAAGTGCTCTTAGGGCCACCCATATTTGATCACGAGGAACTCTGTCGAAGGCTTTTTCCAAATCGATGAACACAAAGTGCAAGTCCGTCCGTGCATCACGGTGCTTTTCCATCGTAACACGCATGCACTGGATAGCATCGACTGTGGACCGACCCTCCACAAAGCCGCATTGATTGTCATCCAGCCGTACAATCTCTTTCAGTCGATTGCAGACAACTCGCTCGTAAGTCTTCAATGTGTGAGATGTTAACTTGATTGCCCTATAGTTGTTGAGATTGCGTGAGTCACCCTTGTTCTTATAAAACGGGAGAAGAAAGCTCTTCCTGAAAGTGTCTGGCATCGGTTGCCCCCTTTTAATTTTGTTGAAAAGAATAGTGAGCCATCTAAGCCCGACATGATTCATCTTCAACCAAAATTCCAAGGGTATTTTGTCCGGTCCGGCTGCCTTTCCACGTTTCATCTGCATCATTGCCTTCATCGCCTCCTCCACTGAAAAATCAGCGATATCAGTGGTGTTTGGCTCCGCAGTTTGAAAAGCTTCTCGCGGAAATTCTTTGTTCAAAAGTTCTTCGAAGTACTCACGCATTCTGCTACAGATTGCTGAGTCTTCAACCAGTAGCACTCCTTGTGAGTCTTCAACGTACTTTGGCGCCTGAATCTCTCGAGCGTTTCTTCTCCTTTGGGCTGCGACCTTATATATCCTGGCATTGTCTTCAGGTTTCTCTTGCAATGACGGTCTCTTATCCGCAGCCTGATCTTCTAGTTCTTGGTAGAACTTCTCTGCTGCAATCGCCTTTGCTTAAGCCACCTTTCGCTTTACTTCCTTTCTGCATCTATCGTATTTCTCCCGAAGTTGAACCTTCTCGGCTTCACTGCTTGTCCTGCATGTTGTCCAAGCCTTGAATGCGTTCGATTTGGCCAGCACTGCTTCTTTTGTTTCGGTATTCCACCACCATGTCTCCTTGTTCGTGTGGAGTGGGCCTTTCGAAACTCCCAGTGTCTTTTCAGCCTCACCTACTAACATCTCCTCCAAAGCATTCCACATTTGTGTTGGACTTTGCTCGTCGCAATTGGCGTTGTGTTGAAGCCAATCCTCCATTTTAGCAATGAATGGAGTTACAACAGATTCAAAGCTTTCGTTGTTGAGATTATGCCACTTGATTTTCTCGACTGGCTTGGGGATTACTTGCGGTCTTGTTCCTCCTTTCAAAATAAATTCTGTCAGAAGCAACCGGTGCTGGGTGACCGCAGATTCACCCAAGATCACTTTGCAGTCTTTCACCCAACGTCTCATGAAATTTAGACACAGATGATAGTCTATCTGCGTCGCATGAGCTCCACTGTTGTATGTGATCAGGTGCCTTTGGTTCTTAATGAACCATGTGTTGAGGATGATCAGACCGTGTGATCTACACATAGTCAGGATAGCCTCACCTTCGTCATTTCTGGCTGTAGATTGGCTACCCTTCCCACTATGACAGTCCTCGTAATCGTAGTTCGATTCCCCCACATGGCCATTTAAATCCCCTCCGCAAAAAACCAGCTCGGTATCTGGTATACTTTGGAGTAGTGTGTCAACGTCGCTCCAAAATGCCTCCTTTTCCCTTTGTTGTAAGCCCACTTGGGGGGCGTAGGCACTTATGATATTCCACACTCTTCCGCAGATAACCAATTTGATACTCATCAAGCGGTCGCTTATCTTCGAGATACTCACGATGCTGCTAAGTAAAGCCGATGTCAGAATAACACGAACCCCGTTTCTATCATTCGAGTTTCCATAATAGTACAATTTGTACTTTTTGGAATTCGTCAAAAAACGAGCTCGGTCGACTTGGTCGTTTCGCCACTTGGTCTCCTGCACGCAAATAATGTCTATCCTTCTCCGTTTCATGATGTCCTCGAGTTCTTCGCTCTTTCCCGTCATGGATCCGACATTCCAGCTTGCAACCCTCAGCTTATCTATAGTGTACATGGACTGCCTCATAGCGCCCGCCCCCGGAACCCGTCGGGCTCTGACTCGAACAATGTTCGCACTGGCACGAACGATGTTCGCCCTGGGATCACTCAACTGTGCATCAGAAGTAGTGCCCAGCGGGGTAGTGCTTCTAGCGAATTCTACCATAAGGCCTTACGTCCATTCTTTTACACCTATCTGGAGAAAGGTGGAGTTGGGTGGCACTAGTGTGTGGAAAATAAATTTATATGGACTTTCCTTTTACATCCGGCGGTGGTCTCCAGACCCGGCAACCCACTCACACACACTGACCTGTGGGAGGTCTTAAAGATGTCGAATAGTGCCGCAGGCTCATCTAGAGGTGTTATTATTGCCTGCACGTGATCGGTCCTTTTAGTCGCCTCTTACGATATCAAGGTAGGACTCACCTAGGGGTGTATATTCTAAACCCGTCACCCCACGGGGTGCATCGTAGCTTCATCCACCGCCATCTTAATATACAGGCCGGCTTATCAAGTGACCAAATTGGTCAATGACGTCATTTTAAGCAGGTGAGTTGCATTTTGTATGCTAGTTGTGTTGTTTTCAACCATTGCCTTGTAATGGACAATGGCAAGTACCCGAAGGTGTTCATGGAGACGGAGCTTATATGATCGTAAAGGTCTGGTAGTAAAAGCTGTCGAAATGGAAGCACTTCAGCGAGCTAGGCAGCGACATGAGCTTTCTGTAGCTCAGATTCTGAGAATTGGACGGGGTCTTTGCCGTTCGCTGCCCCTTGTCTCCATCCATATTGAAGGGATCTCGCGCCTAGGTCGGGACGAAATTAGAAAAAAAAAAGAGGGGAGTGTTTGCAGGGCGTCAACCAGTTCAGTTGCCCTTAAAAGCTCCAAGGTCCAGATGTTGAGGACTCACGTCCTTCTTAATCTATTAGAATTATACAAAACCAACTCGACCTTGAGGCCCCCGACAGCAGAGAAAAATGGGGGACTCCCTTAGTGGAACAAGAGATGAGATTAATCACTACCTCATCTCATCGACCAACCTGACAGAGGACAGAGGAATCCCTCGAAGGGAAATGCAGATGTTGATATAATAATAATTGTATTCCGGGGGATATTATTGCTAGCATTTCTTTAAGGCTTAGTTCACTCATGACTTCCTCCGTTATCGTGTGCTTACCTGTGATCCTCAGCCTCGTGCTAGCCAGTGTTGGACATTCGCACACAATGTGTTCTGCCGTCTCAGAATTCTTCAGACATAGCCTGCAAACGTCATCTTCCTCGATTTTCTTCTCGGTCAGATGAGCCTTAAAATTAATAAGGATTTTCTTCCCCCGCACCTTACCGTCCTGCAGGTGGTCCACCGCATCCCAGCATACCAAGCAAACGAGTTATCAGCGAGTCACTTTTTCAAGTAAAACCTTCGCAAGTGGATTCACTACTCTGTCGTTCCAAATTTACATTCGCGACGAGTCTTATTTTTCAGATCACTGGCGAGTCATTTGTGAAAGTTTTTAGCGAAGGTTCTTCTCGCATATCTTCGCTATGAGCGAGGATTTAGCGAAGAATGTTGACTTGAAAAAAAAAAAAACAGAAAACAATATTATAACAAAAACCTTTGCTTACATTCACTTTAGTGACTCTTTAGCGAGTCGCATACCCTCGCTAAAATAAAAACCCTATGTTGGTTCGCTTTTCTTCACTTTAAGTTAATTACAAAGGTTCGTTATAATGCACACATACTCTCCTAGACTAAGAGCACAGACTAGTTCTGCGCCCGCAATCCGAGGGCTTTATAGTGTCCCATGTCAATAGGAGATGAACTGTCCTACTCTTGGAGATGCTTAACCATTCATGTAAAGACGACATTGCAAATTACAAGCTTGCATAAAAATCAATTGTTTGAATAATTATATAAAGTAGAGTCAGCGACCAGCCTATCTTCCCACTCCCGCCCCTTCTCACTCCTCTCCCACCAATATTTTCCCTTTCAGAAATGGTTAACTTTAATTCGCTCTACGAAAAACAATATTCAAGTATGTTGTACCCGTATTTCTACATAGTATGTAGTACATGAGGCCGGTTATGTGCATTTTTTGCATAGATGATATGAAAATGTCCAATTTTAAATGAGTGTACTATTATTAAGTATTACGTGATTGATACGAAACTTAAAGATATTGTTGCCTATGGTGTTGATTATTAATGGCCATCAATATTTTTTGACCTATGATGTGTTTGAGGGATGCAGAAGTATGCTAACTGCATCTACAGAAATATACAATTATTAACCTATTTTGGGAAGATATCGAAATTCCATTATTTTCAGTTTTCTATGCTAGTCGAAGGCCGCTTTCCTGCAAAAAAACGAAAAACTTTTTTACCTTCATTTCCTCCCCTTAAAATTATATTATTATTATAATAATTCTACACATTCCCACAAAATTTTATGTACGTAGCTTCAGCCGCTCGTGAGATATTCTGTCGGAAGACGGACAGACCAACACACGGATAGACAGACATTTGACCGATTGTCTAAAAAGATATGGGTTATTAGGTGTGGGCAAGGAAAATTCGCACTGAAGAACTGTAAACTTTGCGTGTGAACGGGCGTCGGAATAGGCAGTATTCGAGTACGCAAAACCAGACTTGCTAAAAATCGACGTGCTCATGGTTAAAACAAAACCGATTTAAAAACCAACTCATTAAAGAACCGATTCACCAAAAAACCGACTCATTAACAACCGAGTGCTCGAGTACTCAAAAGTCACTCGTTAAAAACCGTCTCATTAATGAACCGATTCATTAAAAACCGACGGGCTCTAAGAAAGAACGAGTTAAAAACCGACTCATTTGAAAGCGACCTGTGTTTAAAAAGACCGTTACATCAAGAACTCGTGAGAAAATCTTCGAGTATTTTTGATACAGTACAGAGTACAGTACGGCATCATTTCAAGAAAAAATTTTAGCATTATTTTCTGTTCCTTATTAAATCCCCTATGAATGTCTCCTCAAAGTTTCAAAACTTTATATTGTACTATATCTTTCCCCCATTTGCTGTTTATGTCTATCTTGCTTCGGGTATGAGAATAGAATACACCTCTAGCACCTGTACTATTTAAAATACATGATGAGTCTCAACCGAAACGTAATAACAATGTTTTTTTAACAGGTCCACTAATAATCATATCATCATATGCTTTATCAGTCCTAATCATCAGCTCCGACATTTCTATATCCTAGACTTTCTAAGTACTAGGTATATTGTTTTTGTCACGACGAAAATATGTAACACCCTAAAGGAGGGTCCGGAGGTATGGCAATGTATATTTACATAAATGATTAGGGTCACCTTCTGATTCGATTTAGCCATGTCTGTCTGTCTGTCGGTCTATCTGTCTGTTCGCACGACAACTTCCGATAGAATGAAGCTAGAGCCTTGAAGTTTTGGCTAAATGTTGGTTAGTATTGGATATGGACATGATCAGATCAAGAGAACGCCTATCTCCCCTACATATGTAAAATAATTAAATGTACATATCTATGGCTTGACAGGGTAATTTTATACTCTTCTGGAAAAATAAAATCGATCAGATGGAAACTAACTGTATTTTTCGTACAAAGAGCCCCGTACTACCCTACTTTTCAGGTTTTTTTCTATAACTCTTGAACCAATTGACGTAGACACCTGGTCTTTGGCATGTAGGCAGCTTCAGTTTTAGTAAGATGGGCATAATTAGACCAAAGGAACCAGTGACGTGCACTCGTAGTAAGCAATTCCAAACTGCTTGACTTACCGAAATAAGCAATTCAATAATAAACTTTGCTTACACCAATACACATATCATCATTTCAGTCAATGTTTTTCTTTAAGCTGAAGAATACATATTATCATTCAAATATTCCTTTACACATTCAAATTCTGATCCGCGCCTTCTTTTGGTTAAAAAACATTCGTTCAATTACTTTAGATAATATTCAAACCTCCCACATTTTGCACACCATAGACACCAAACTTAGAATAGGAAAATGTGCCTAGATCTTTAGATGCATGTACCATGTGTGCATCCAAATACTAGAGACATGTTGATTCCAGAAAATGGGAATCTTGGATTTCGATAGTACATTGGGCAACGATTTTTTTTTGTTTTGTTCGCAAATTTATATGAGACAAGTCAAGCACTGGCGCGACTGCTTTTGTGTGTGGGATAAAGCCCAATGATGCTTGTTAATGAAATGTTGCCAATGCTGGGAATGTTTATGGGAATTTGATTTTTCCAGTAGAGCTTTTGTTTTTGTTATGTAATGGATTTTCCGTTGCAATTTAAAAGAGGAAATCAGTGCAATCTGGTGATTTTGATTAAATTGTGATTTGAAGTTTTTTTGACCGTTTGTAGTGATTTAATTGATTTGATTTGTGATAAAAGTGGTAAGTTTTCTTTTCGCATTATGTCGGAGTATTGCTGCGCGACGGATTTCGTACTAAAAGCGGGATTTTCAACTCTTTCCTTTGCCAAGAAAAGAGAAATTATAGAATCGGATAGACCGAAGCCAGATCTTAGTTTAGAGTTTAAATTAAAAAATATTACGCGAAAATTCCATATCGAAACGTATGAAAAGTACATTTGGTTAACGGGAAGCTGTAAATTAAATAAGTTATTTTGCTGGCCGTGTCTTTTGTTCACGAATGAAAAATCTGTTTGGAATAAAGCTGGATTTAGTGATTTGAATAATTTTACGGGCTCAGCAGCAAAGCATTCAAGTTCCGAAAAACATCTTCAGTCGTTAATTAAATTAGATAATTTTGGTTCTCAGCGTATAGAGTTTATGCTTAGTAGCCAGGTGGCAATATCTGTTAGTTTGCATAATGAAAAAGTTGAGCGTAATCGTAATATTTTGAAACGTTTAATCGATACTGTAATTTTTTTGGCAAAACAGGAGCTTCCTTTTCGCGTAAATAATGAAGACTCTTCTTCAAATAATCGTGGTAATTTTATCGAAACCGTAAATTTCTTGAGTTTGTACGATCCGATAATTGAGTCCCACATAGATTCTATAAAAGCAAATGCAGCGTTTTCGGGTTTGTCTAATAGAATCCAAAACGATTTTGTTTCCGCTATAGCTAATGTGGTTCGAAATAAAATCAATTTGGAAATAAAGGAGGCTCCATTTGTAGCTGTAATGGTCGACGAAACGCCAGATGTTAGCGGTCGGGAACAATTAACGATGATTTTTAGATATACAATATCAAATGAGATTGAAGAAAGATTTATCGGATTTTTGGATGTAAGCGCTAATCGTACAGCTACAGCAATAAGCTCTCACATTTTAAAACAATTGCAAAATTTTAATATCGATAAGAAATTAATTGCACAATGTTACGATGGCGCAGCAGTAATGAGTTCTCAAATTCGTGGAGTTCAGACTTTAATTCGGGAAAAACATAAATCGGCAATTTTCGTTCCATGTTACGCTCATTCACTAAATCTAGTATTGTCTAAAGCAGTTCAGTTTATTCCGGAAATTAAATTATTTTTCGCGCACATCAATAAAATCGCATCATTTTTTAATACATCCACTAAAAGGTCGGACCTTTTTGCAAATATAGTAAATCGTCGTTTACCATCGGTTTCCAAAACGCGTTGGCATTATCATTCGCGTATTATTAACGTTATATTTGAACATAAGCATGAAATTTGTACAGTTTTTGAGACAATTTCGAATGGTTCTCAACACTGGGATGGCGATTCCTTGACTTTTTCCGATATATACTTACAAAAATTCGCAGAGTCAGATTTTCAATTATATCTGTTAATTTTTTCTGAAATTTTTTCGAAAACTGATATATTATTTAATATTATTCAGAGCAAAGTGGTAAACATTTCATATGCAAGCCAAAAAATTATTGAATTTGAAAATTGGCTTGAAAATGACTTTTCTAAAAAGTTTGATAATTTCTATTCGACAGTTACAGCAGAATATCAGCCACCACGTAAGAAATGTAGAAATGCGATAGATCCTTTACAAAATTTACGGCGGATATTTCGGGAGATTATAGATGTTATTCTCGGGCAAATTCGAGATCGATTCCATTCGTTTAAAGATCTTTCATTTTTAGAGTTGCTTGAACCGAATTATTTTTCTAAATTCAAGTCAAATTTTCCCGATAAAAATTTTGACTCACTTATTGAATATCACGGTCAATTTTTCGACAGAATAAAGTTGAAAAATGAGCTAAAAGTTATTTATTCTTCAGATGAGTTTAAAAACGCGAATCCTAGTAAAATTCTCGATTATTTTCAAAAACGGCCTTATGTCGCAAACGGTTTTAAGCAAGTTCATATTTTAGCAAAATTATTAACGTCAATTCCAGTCACAGTGGCAACTGCGGAAAGGTCATCTTCAACACTAAAGCGCGTTCACACATTTTTGAGAAATCGCCAATCCCAAGAACGACTTTCGGATCTTGCTTTAATTGCGGTTAAAGAACGGCGCATAGATTTGGAATACAAATAAATGGCAATGGCGAAAGAATATTTATTTATTTCAAATACCCCAGAATTTTTCTTAGTCTTAATTAACATAATATTTATTTATCATTTTTTTTATTAGTAATATTTTATTTATTTATTTTTTTTTGTATTCCGAATATATGTGCCAATATTTTATTTATATCTTTCCTGATTTCTTCTTTAAGGCTTAAAGCCGCTTGGTATAAATGTTTTTGTGACTGTCCATATTCTATTATACAGTCCATTTTTGTTTATGCTAAATTGGCTTTAGGGCGCCCAACTGCTTGACTATGAAAAATTTCCACTGCACGTCACTGAAAGGAACGCCTACAAGTTACAAAAAATGAAATATTTCTTTTAATACGATAACTTTCGATAGAATGACACTAGAGAGTTGAAAATTTGGTAGAATGTTAGTAATAAAATCTAGTTAGTTGATGTCGAAAATAGGCAAGATTCGACAAAAGCAGCCCCTACCGCCCCTACAAATGATACTTCGAATAGTCGATAACTTTCGATATAATAAATCTAGCAAGTTGAATTTTGGGTCAAATGTTTGTAAAAGAATCCAGTTGACAGGTTTTCATAATGGTCATGATCCGGTCAAAAGGACTCCTACCTCCCCTACAAATCATATCTCAAATATACAATAACTTCCCATAGAATGGAGCTAGCGACTTGAAATTTCGGTCAAATATTTGTAGTGTGGGACTCCAGACCGAAGCGAAGCTTTTTTCCTCATTTCAATTCAATCTTTCAATGGGTATGTTGTTCACATTTATTAAACTTTGTCTCTTGACAACCAAATGTGTAGACATACCACATACCACATTACAAATCACACTCAAATCAAAAGCTAACACCTTTCTTAAATTATTCAATTCCAACGGATTTTAATTTTAAACCGAGTTAAAACCCGACTCATTAGGTTCTTAACTCGGTTTTCTTAACCATGAGACGCGGTCGTTTTTTTAGTACTCGAGTACTCATTTTGTAATGAGTTGGTTTTTAGCGAATCGCCCTTCAAAGGGGTCGGTTTTTAACTCTTTTTTTAAGCATGAGCTGGTCGTTTTAATGATCCGCTTGACCCTAGGAAAACCGGTTTTCATAAAAACTTAAAACGGGTCTTAAAATCCAACCGAACAGGTTTACTATGCCCCAATAGGGGTTAGGGCAAATGAGTATGAGAGGGGTCGCTTTTGTGATCGCGAATTAGGTGGAAGTTCCGCGTCGTGTGGCCATAATATCCTTTTTTATTTGGGAATCGTACAACGAGTAATCGAATTTCGTCGCGTTCTACGGCTCAAACGTGGACCTCTTTGTAATCCAGGTACAATTTTCGTGTTTTCTATCGTTTTCGATGGTGTTTTTTTGGGAAATGTACTGCATTTTGTTTGAATCTAGCTAAAATTTGTGCGCCTGTATTCCAAAACGGTTGTTACAAGTGACACGTATGCTGAGTCAACGAGGCAAATCAATTTCATACTCGAGCTTCCGTCGGGAGGTTGTCTGGTCCAGTCACCATCACCAAACCATAAAGTAACAACTACTAGAAATGGAACTTCATACGATTTAAGCAAAATCACAGTACCTTATGACGCAAATAATCAAATGAAAGTTGCCTTTAGAGGGATAGGGACGACAACACTTTAAAAAGCTCTTCAAATGCCAACTACCTAGTACGTTTCATTGTATTTTTCGTACTATTTTTCATAGAACGTGTGGAAAAAAATTCCCCCTATTTCCTCCGTTCTATGATATTTGATGGTTCGATGGAAGTTTGGTCGTGATTGTGCGACCTTTAGGCGCCGTTGGAGGACCTCAACCATCGCCTACTTTAATTCTACCCGGAATTGAGCACGCAAATCACATGGGGCTCCGCCACTGGCGCAGGAACCCCGGGTAAGATTGTGTTTGTGTGTCGTGACAGTTGGAGTGTATGTGTATGACTACGTCAATCTGTGCTACTCGTACGCATGCGGTCACTAACGGTTGATTTTGATTGTGGCGACCGTTCATTTGTAATTTCACGTTGATATGAGATGCTTTGGCACGCATTCGTTCAAGTTTTAATTAAGAGGCGTGGCCCATAACATCTTGGGTCTTAATGAAGCCGACCTCCATCAGGGATTTCGAGCAACCTGGAAGGGAAAAGGATCTGTCCTGATTGGACGGTTTTTCCCGTTTTATTTATTGGTAGTTAAATAAGTTTCCGCCCTTTCCTGAAAGGTGTCGCTAGAGCATTATGATCGTGTTTGACAGACAAGTCGTACATGTATTTTGAAAGTGTATTAGTAAGCACTGAAACGCAGTTACTGACATTCATTCTCAGTTAAACAAACATTTTATATCTGGTGTCAAAAATGTCAACTTTCTATCCGACAATACAGCATTTGCGAGAAGTTCAGCTGCACTACTTCCTAATGGACAAAAGCGCTGCTGAGACACAAAAGTAAATGTTTATGGTGACAATGCCCCATCGAGTACTTCGACAAAAGAATGGTTTCGGCGATTAAAAAATGGTGATTTTGATGTTAGTGACAAAGCACGCGAGGGAGCCCCTAAAAATCGCCCCCCCCCCCATATTTCAGGCACAGATATCGTTTTGCAAGAAAAACGATCCTCACTGGACATCTTCGTTCAAACAATCAAACACATATTTAGCTATGACAAATAGGAAAGGAAGAAAGGACATATATATGAAGATTGTACCACTGAATTCTGTGCTTTAAGGTGCGTTTTGCTAGGCATCACTTTGTGTCGATCGCAGGCGACGATCAAAAAGATACATAAAATAGTGTTCCGTGCTATATGGCTTGATCGCTAACCGCGAATAATGTACGACGATCGTGTGCCTAATAGTAATGCACCTTAAACAATGCTTGACAGCCGTCAATCTCCCGGACCCCGGATCATGAGGACCCGTGTGGTATTAGTTGAAAAACGGTTCGTTCCGGTACGAAGAACCGGCTGCCGCAGGAACGTATTAAAACTCGTCGTTCAATTTGCTTATGATTCCTCAAGATACTGTCAAATGGATCTGTTGTGCTAACTATATTATAATGATATTAAGGGCTGGGATTATAGTGTGCGTAACGAACACGACTTCTGCTGTCAAATAAAGTTGAACCAATGTATTTCAGATGGCGATAAGTATACTCTGCGCGAACAATAACTGGCGCACGAAGACGAGTTCAACTTTGTCGGAATCAAAATGCCACGAAGTGTCAATTCACATATGCTTGTGTTTCACCTCGGAATTATACTGTGCGCGAATTACGTCCACAAGTCACAGTCAACGAAAATCAGCTGTTCAGCTTGTTATAGTCCAATCTCTTGTTCGCATTTTTTTGACACATTTGAGCTATGAAAAACTGGCTTCCTAACAAACTTGAAACACTTTTTTGAATCAAGAATAGAAACATGCACTTCCATGCGCATAACAGTAACTTACAACAAAACAAATGATCACCCACAGTTTTAAAACACATGCATATTGTGAATTGACACTTCGCGGCTCGTTGATTGCGACAAAGTTGAACTCGTCTTAGCTTTTGCGACGTGAGCGACGTGTTGTTCGCGCACAGTATACTTATCGCCAAATACATTGGTTCAACTTTATTTGACAACAGAAGCCGCGTTGTTCGCGCATACTATAATTCAGCCATTAAAACTGTGGGCGACTATTTATTTTGTTCTAAGTTACTTTTATGCCCTTGGAAGTGCATGTTTCTACTTTTAATTTAAAAAAAAATGTTGCAACTTTGTTAGAAGGTCAATTTTTCACAGTTCAAATGTGTCAAACGAACGCGGACAGAAGATTTAACTATAACAGGCTGAACAGTTGATTTTCGTTGGCTGCGTCTTGAGGACGTTTTTCATGCGCAATATAACTACCATAAGCGGTAAGACATGAACTGTAAAAATATCTGAGTTTGAATTTAATTAAAATTTTATTCATTATTTTGTGTTATCAAACAAAAAAGCATTATGGTTCCAATTACTAATGTTTGAAAAATTGGCTTCATTCTTAAAAACAAACAACAAACGCCATTTCCATACAACGCTGATGATTTGCACAGTCGGAACCGAACAACTCGAGACTTGACGAAGAAATTGCTTCTAAATTGGTTCACCTCAATCGTGAGACCATTTTGATTGACTGTATGAGACTATCCATTCGTATCGATATCAAATATTTACCCGTTTTAAGACGTCGACTTACTTAGCTAGGGCTATTGGGCCGTTCTGTCCGTGAACCCACTATCAGTAAATTTTTTTTACAGTGTAAGACATACGTTAATTGTTATTTAAAGGATAGGTCAGTTTATTGTGAGGATACCATCGCAAAAAAATCACCCAACAAGGCAATCCGGCCGTCAGTTTGAAAAAATGTTGTGCCCCCCCAATATTTTCTAACAGTCGGCGCCTCTGGGTGCAGAAACTAGGAAATTGGTTGCCACGTCAACTGAAGGAGAGAGACATGGAGAGGCGTTTGGTTACATGTGATATACCGCTTGAGCGGTACCGAAAAAAAGAGTTTCCTGCATCGAATTGTTACTACGACAATCCTAAACGACGTAAGTCATGGAGTATGCCAGGTGAACCTGGTCCATCGGTGCCAAAACGAAATATACACAGTTCGAAGATTTTGTTGTGCATTTGGTGGGATCATAAAGAAGTCGTGTATCATGAACTCCTAAAACCGTCCGAAACCATCACTGGGGATCGTTATCGACTGCAGCTTATACGTTTGAATCGAGCTTTAAAAGAAAAACGGCCAGAATGGAATGATAGACATGAAAAATTAATTCTGCTCCACGATAACGCCAGGCCTTATGCCGGTCAAAAACTACTAACCAAATTGGGAAATTTTAACCCACCCGCCCTACTCTCCACACATTGCCCTTCGGATTTTTACTTGTTTCGGTCCATGCAGACAGCCCTTTCTGGAGAAAGGTTCTCTTCTTTCGAAAACATCGAAAATTGACAAGAAAATTGGATCGGGTAAAAAGATCAAGAATTTTTTTTATAGAGAAGTCCAATTATTGCCTGAAAGATGGAGTAAAGTTATCGCCTCAAATGGAGCATGCTCTGAATGAAATCATTTTGTAAGTAATTGTTTAAATAAATATCAAATATTGAAAAAAAGGGCGGAAACTTATTCAACTACCCAATATTTTTTCTTTCGACCTTAGTGCCTTGCTTTGTAGGTTGGGTTTTGCAGCTCTTGGCCCCTTACGGGGCATTGTTTTCGTTTTATTGGCAGTTTAATGTTTAGATACCACCGTATCGTCTCTGTTCTGGCATTTTGTCGTAGTTTATGTTCAATACTCTTTTTCTGTCGTTGCAAATGGGCTGACGTGCGAAATTTCTTTTGTGAATGGGAGAGGCCAAATCCTGCGTTTGGCCGCGCCACTACTCCCGACAGCTGATCTGGTAGTGCCTGTCGACGGAGAGTACGTGGAGAGGGTTTGATTTTCGGTACCTAGGGTGACCTTCGGTCTTCACGGTCACTTTCCAGCTCTCGTCCTCCGGCAACTCCATTGCACCCTACCCTTAGATTTAGTCGACATTCGTGCTGTTACTTTTATGTGAAAGCGAATTTATTAAGTGTGTTTTGCTCCCAAAAGGAAATTAGTGCTTCTTCCTCTTTACTGCTCCCCTGAATTTAGGGATTTCCCATGTTTTTGGACAGGACACGTTCCGACAGAACAAAAAAAACAGTTTGCTTCAACAGAAGAGATGAAAAAAATTGTTTTCCCGCAAAAAAAAACTTCATTGGCGTTCTAGGGTCATGACATGACACATCAAGCCGGGCTTATTATAAAATAAAGAATATCAAATATGGATCATCCTGATGTCCGGTGCATACAATGTTGAAGCTGCCGGGAGGTATCTACTTCGTTTTCAGCATTGGCTGGCCGGGTCATACGTAGTCTTTTCCGCAAAGATTGACTTTGCTTTCCAATTGTCACCTTCCTCTTCTTCTCCGATAAAGCGGTTCCAAAAATGTGGTGAATATAAATTAAGGTATCCGCGTGCAAAAAGTCGTTAGTCGTGAAAGGCATTTGTTTGAAAGCGCCGCTGCTCAAACTCCATTTAGACGCATTAAGTGTTTTTTTTTATATCGACTCTAACAGAACTCTATGGCTTGATTCCGAGTTAAGCCGTGCAATATAAACGTGGTGGATTAGAAAAAGTTAAGATACGAGTACTTACATTTTCAAACTCTGATACGATTATAAATAAAAAAAATCAATTTTAGTTTACTATTCTTTTTCTTTAAATTCCGGTAACGAATTTTCCCGGCTTGTCCACCTTTTCACATTTCTCGAAACTCCGAACGTAAAAAGTGACCCTCACAAATTCCATATTTCATTGATACGAGTATTTGAAAAATATTAAATAAAACTTCTGAAGACTTTAAGCTGTTTCAAGTTTCTTGTCCGTGTCTTATATAGCTACAATATTTTCTTTCACCGGAATGTTTGCTCGACCATTAGACGAAAACAAGATGTCGAGGAAAATTGAATGATGAAAAAATTTTATACGAGTTCAAAACAGGCAGATCCCCAATTGAAATAGGCTTACTACTTTCAAAATTGTTAAAACTTTTAACTAAATGAAATTTTCCGACTTGTATATTCCCTTCATCCGCCTGAAGTTCTTAAGAAAAATTATTAGTCGGATTAAGGATTTGTGGAAGGTTTCGTTTTGAATTTACTTCTTTTCCTTCGGACGGTAACGGTACAGGAAAGTGAAGTGAAAAAAGAAATTGATATGATATAGGCATAAAGGCTAGGTCGAGAGAGGGAACTGATAAAAAAAGTTGATTTAGCATTGAGCCGTGGACCTTAATTTCATGACCGAAAATAACTCATACCTAAGTGTCGCATCGCAGAAATTGTTCGTCCCAATTGAAAATGAAAGCCTGGAACAGATAGCCAGTCCTTTTATACAATAAGTGACAAGGGAATCTCATTAATCAGTCCTTGTAATGCTGGGATTTAGGAATATCGTTTTTCAACCTATCTGGGAGGAGTTGTCGCGGAGTGCGATAATTTTTCAAATTAGGTAACAGTTGGACAATTTTTCAGGTTTAAGTGCGGAAGGATTTGAGAAATTAATTATCATTCGATGAGATGGAATTGGTAGATATGCTACCGCTTCGAGGAATTCAATCTTGTTCTGGTATCGTGGGCACAATAAATACAAATAAAAATGAACGGCTAAAGTACTTAGGCCTCGGTGAACCGTGAAATATGTAATCCAGGGTACGAGTGAGTGAACAGAAAACCGTCGATATAAACCCCGGGGATGTTAAAAGAGAAGTGAAATTGGTCTGATACCCGTATCATTCACAAGGATCAGTGTCCTTTTGAAATAGAAATTATGCTATTGGAGGCAATTTGGTAGACGTCCCGTTCTTGATATTCCTTTTTTTCGGTCAATTTGCGATACGGTTCGATTAAGTTGAGTATATTTCCTGGGAACCTTTCCATTTAGGACTCGCCCATAACGTCTAAGGATAGGCATTTGTACATTATGCTAGTAGTGCTTTTCCTGAGATCAAGAATTATTGGGGTAGTTTAGGGAATTGAGTGTGGGTAGCGGTGTAGTAAGCATATAATTGAAATTGTGATAATCGACTTTAACAAGGGGTCATACTCGTTTAGGCGGAAGGGCTAAAAAGTTTTCGGAAGATTTGTTCCGATCATTTTCGTGGTAATTTAAATAAAGTACGAAAGTGTGAATTTTCGTTTACATAGTGTCGTATAAGTGGGGTCTTGACACGGAATTTTATTTGGTATGATTTGAAGTTTGTTAACTTTCATGTAGGATAAAATGTATTTCAGGTTATTTATGGTATAAAATTGAATTTGATTTGTTGTAGGTAATTTTAATATGATTTTAGATTTACTGTTGGGGTTATAGGGCGTTTAATTATCAGACGGAAGGAAAGGGCAGATGTATATAATATCTCACAAAAACAACTCTGTTGTAAAAAAAACCCCGCCAAGAAAAACTCCTCAGCCGTAAAAAGGATTGATATGAACACAATACCGCCAAAGTACTCATAGCCTGGCGCCTCGCTCTAGGGTATGCATATTAAACGCTGATTGCATTAGTTAATTTCTTTCAAAGCTGATTGGCGGGGAGCTTCGTAGCCTAAAGACTCACCGCCGAACGGATTTATTGATAAAATGACAGTGATAATGGCAACGATGTCACTCTGACAAAATTATGAATAAGTAGTTGCGTGCGGATCATGCTGTAAGCTCTTATGCCAAGTATTATTGGCTTCTCGCCCGGATCTCGTTATAAAGCCCCCGCCTTACAAAAGACTAAAAATGCACTTCAGGCCAGAAGTGAATAATAGACTATTTTCTACTGCGTTTTTATTCAGATTGTTCAACTTATTTTGTTTAATGGAAGATCCCCGCCAAACCGCGTTGAAAGAAATTAACTAATGCAATCAGCGTTCAATATGCATACCCTAGAGCGAGGCGCGAAGCTACGAGTACTTTGGCGGTACTGTGTTCATATCAATCCTTTTTACGGCTGAGGAGTTTTTCTTGGCGGGGATTTTTTTTACAACAGAGTTGTTTTTGTGAGATATCACATCTTTTTGCAAAGTAGTAGTGGTAATACAGATGGCGCAACGGTAAACACGTTCGCCTTCTATACATTGGGCTCCGGTTTGATTCCTACTGAATGCGGTAGTCTTCGATAAAAAAGGGGATTTACGTGCCGGACTATGAGTCCACTCAGGTTACTCATCTGGAGTAAATAGTTTTCTTGCCAAGAATATCATTTTTCTAGTCCAAAGGACTCAAAGTGCCTTTAACAGTAGTTTACTGCATTCGCCTCATCACCCCCCCATAATATAATACTCATCTTGCCTAGATATCGCTTCCTTGCCAAGAACATATTTTTTCCTGCCCAAAGGACTCAAAATACCTTTAACAGTCTACTGCATTCGCCTCATCACCTCCAGTCATGTGATACCCATCTTGCCTAGACATCGCTTCCCATCTTCCACACATTGGAAAAAATCATCTTACATCATAATTCATATCGCTTCACTGCCAAAAGTATTATTTTTTCGAATATCCTTATCGGCACCGAAGGTATCGAAATGCCATCCATAGTACTCCTAAGCATTCGCCTCTTCACCACAATTCATATGACACCCATATTGCCCATTTTTCACTTGACTTCCAAGAATGTCCTTTTCGCTCCGAAGGACTCGAAATTCCATCTGCACTACTCCTGGATATTCGAGTATCCACCCCGATTCATATGACACCCATATTGACCGTATTTCGCTTCACTGCCAAAAATATCCTTTTTCGAATGTCCTTGTTGCCACCGAAAAACTTGAAATGCCATCCATAAAACTTCTAGGCATTCGCCTCTTCACCGCAATTCATATGACACCCATATTGCCCATTTTTCACTTGACTTCCAAGAATGTCCTTTTCGCTCCGAAGGACTCAAAATGCCATCTGCACTACTCCTGGATATTCGGGTGTCCACCCCGATTCATATGACACCCATATTTACCGTATTTCGCTTCACTGCCAAAAGTATCCTTTTCGAATATCCTTGTCGCCACTGAAGGATCCGGAATGCCATCTACAGTACTCCTGGACATTCGCCTCTTCACCCCGGTTCGCATGACACCCATATTGCCCACTTGACTTTCGTGAATGTCCTTTTCACCACCGAATGACTCGAAATGACATCTATGTATGCTACTCCTGGACACTCGCCTCTTCATCCCGGTTCATATGAGACCCCCACATTTCGCTTCACTGCTAAAAATATCCTTTTTCGAATGTCCTTGCTGCCACCGAAGGACTCTACATCTACAGTACATTCGTCTCTTTCCATCCATTCTCCTCACGTACATATAAAAATCCTTGATTGCATAGACAACCTGCCCAACATACTACATAGTACTATTTTCATACAAAACCCCGACATTGAATAATGAATGAATTGCTCTCGAGTCGCAGTCGCAAATCGCCCATTCAAGCCGCTGTCTAGCAAAACACAGCTTAAGATGCATCCATAAACATTCAGTTTCAATTTTTTCATGACACACTTTTCATTCATGCACTTGCCACAAACCACGCCGCAACCATGAACTCGTATGGTTCTCCTCACCCGACGAGCGCACGGGCTTTTGCATCCGTCGTCGTCACGTACTCACATAATCAAGTGTTTGCGTCTCTCCACGTCGGCATGCGATCTCTGCGAGTGATTTGCTGTGTCGCATTCAAATTATCAAAAAGACTTAAGCGAGAAACTCTACTATAAAATTTCACATTTTTGGATGTATCTTTTGATCTACTGCACGGATCAGAGCAAATGATAGCCTATGCACACCCTTGGGACACAGTCAATTCGTGAGAAAAGAAAGCAGACCTCGATACGCTCCCTACGAGGCTGTAGACCGGTCAAAGAACAACGAGAACAAGAAAAATTTGAAAAATAGCCATTTTCAAATTATCATATCTCGGGTGTTTTTCCTTGTATCGGAATCAAATTTGCAGCACTTCGTAAGATGACCACACAGTTAAAAATCTCGGTATTTTTTTAAACCTGGTCTTGGACTACCACCATTTTTAATAATTTTAATTCTATAATCTAAACCCTTTCAAAGTTTACTTCTATTTTAAACCAAATTTGTAATAAATTCTAATACAATTCAAAGTTTACTTCTATTTTAAACCAATTTGTAATAAATTCTAATACAATTCAAACCTTTTTGTGTTCTTTTTGTTCTCGCATTAGTTTCTAATCTAAGTTTAATTAAAAGGTAAACCCCACAAAGTATATTTTTTGAGTCTCAAGTCTCACTATAACTACTCGCAGTCAGCTCAAAATATTATGCTGCGTGGCCGAGTGGTCTAGGTCGCAACTCTACAACACGGAGTTCACAGGTTCGATGCTGCGCCATGGCGAAAAAGTTAAAGATTAGCTGGCTAACCTGCGATGGGCTTAATAAAGGATTTGGAAGTTTAGAAAATTGAAAAAAAAAAATAATGGAGAAAAAACTTAGAGGAGTTAAAAAAACGCAGTAAAATTCATATTTTTTCATAGATTATAATATCTGTAGATTAAATTTTAAACCAACAATTTGATTAAAAAAATAATGCCAGAAAAGTTTAATATTTAAACCAGTGAAGTTTACGGAAGCAATTGTAATACTTTCATTTTATTAAAATCTAATACAATTTTGGTGTCGTCATATATGTAACCCCAATTAGCATTGATAATAGACCAGGATTTTTAACTGTGCAGGGACAATGACGAAACCAAATTTGAGCTCGAACAAGCATCCGGGGCCGGAGCTACAGAGGTCCGAAAACCCGTACTTGTTGTGTCGCGTAAACATAGTCTTGGTCGCTTTTCCATTTTTTTTTCGATTTTTTTGTTTTTCTTTGGTGGGGCGGGACGCTCCCGCGTCCCTAGATATAATCTATGATTACCCTGGATAACAACACTAACACTTAACACTTATGAGCCATTCTTGGTTTATGAAATAATTTTATCACAATAACAGGAGTTAATATAATTATTGTGTTCCTTCCTGAATTTAATAAACAGAACAAGATCTGAATTGTGAATTAGCTCAGCTTAGTTGCTTTAATCCAAAAGAAAGGTAATTCTAAAGTAAATAGTGTGAGAAATTTCCATGTGGCGACTTATTAGGTTTATAAGGCGTCGTGTATAAGCTCCGGTTTAACAAACGGTTTGAGCAGGGGCACAGAAAGGGAAACAGCGACAGCCGCCGCGGTTTTAAAAAGTACATTGTATTTAAGTACAGTCTGTTGTAGATTGCCGACGGCAATCATATCGCACCTCCAGAACTAGAATGACGCAAGTAGAAATTTGTAAATTCGACAGAACTCGCAATTGAAAGTTTTTTTCTTCCGACTTATTACAATTTTAACAAGAATTTTTTTTTATTTTAACAGTATTTAGTGGTATTAATACTATTTAATGGCGAATATCGAATAGAATAATTAGACGTAAGTAAAGTAAATACATTGACGAGCGATTGCTGAATATTAACGAAAACTTGGCTAATAGGAACAACAGACAAGCGTACAAACTAGTAAATTCAATTAGGAACGGCTATCAGCCCAGGACTAGCCTCTGTAAGGACAAGGATGGAAACATCATCAACGACACCGAAGCCATTAACAAACGATGGGCTTCTTATTTTGAAGAGCTTTCGAACCTACCATCTAACATCCCCACACAAGAAGCTCTCGACGGTATTGCTGATCTAGGCCCACCCATACAACCCCCGACAGCAGAGAAAGTCGATCTCGCGTTGCGATCACTAAAACGAAATAAACCGCCAGGTGCTGACGACCTTCCAGCTGAACTACTAAAATTCGGTGGAACGGGTAATGCCATACATCAATTACTCCTGTGAGTATGGGAGGACAAGGTGACCTAAGACGATTGGCGTAGAAGCATCATTTGTCAAATTCACAAAAAGGGAGATAAACTGCGGTGTGAGAATCGCATGGACATATCACTAGTGTGTACATCCTATAAAATATTGACGAATATTCTGGAAAATAGAATAAAGCCGTATGCAGAACGAATCAATGACGAATATTAAGGCGGTTTCAGACCTGGTCGCTCCACAACCGATTAGCTGTTTATGGTCAAACTGATACTTCGGAAGTGCTGGGAATACAACGTAGACGTATACCACAGGTCAGGATCTATTTTAAGCACGCACTGGTCCGAAGCAGGGTGATGGACTGACGCCGACGATCTTCAACCTAGCACTGGAATACGCTATTCGGGCTATGGATATGGACAATAGCGGGACGCTACTCATCAAGTCGACACAATTAGCAGCGTACGCCGACGATATCAACATCATGTCCCGAAAATTTGACGACGCAGGAGAACTTTTGCATACGCTTGACACCGCTGGAAAAGACTTCGTATCAACGAGGGTAAAACTCGAATATTGATGCAATCGAGGATAAGGACGCTTGCAAAATTGAGTGTCAATGTGGGGGACCTCAATATCGAGTTCGTTAATGACTTCATACACCTGGGTTGCAACTTGTCAAAGGACGAAACTGATGAAATCAAGCGACGGATACCGCTAGACTTTTTTCTCGGTTCTCCCCATAATGAAATCGAGGCATGTGCACAGAAACACGAAGCTCCGCGTGTACAAAACCATCATACGACCAGTGCTATGCTATATGTATATGTAGCTGCGAAACATGGACGCTAACTCAAGCCTCCGGAAAAATGTCAGACACATTCGAACGCAAGGTTCTACGGCGAATTTTCGGGGCTGTTTGCGATCGAGATGAATGGCGCATCCGGTACAACTATGAGTTGTATGAACTGTACGATGAGCTGAAAGTTTCGAAAATCGTCAAACTACAACGATTTCAATGGGCCAGAACAAATGGTAGATGATCGCATGCCAAAGGGAGTAATGAACGGACAACGAGTCGACGGTTCGAGACTGCGAGGACGACTGAGAGCTCGATATATGTGGACGCCGAGCAACTACTGGGCTTCCAGGATTGGAGGACGCGGTCACGTGACCGAGATAATTGGAGGACAACAATCCAGGCGGCCAAGGCCCGACATCGGGCTGTCGCGCCACGACGATGATGATATAGAATTCATCATCCCTAAATGATGCTTAGTTTATTGTTGCATTAAATGTAAGAACACAGATTTATATTTTTGTAACATTAGGACTATATCTGACGGTTAAGTGATAAATATGTTTTTATTTAAAAAATTTCGGAACAAAAATGACGCAATTGAACACTAACGTTGTAATTATACTGAACTTCAACAAAAAAGATTGTGCGTAATGGAGTAACAGGCACTTGCGTCGTTAATCACTACGTTTATATCGCGGGACTATGTTTCAGTCTTAACTAATCCCAGCTCACCACGGTTATACATATTGGATTAGTTGATTGGACTAACTCTTAGCTCCACTTGCGATACGGTACTGGACTAAAAAATTTGGAATAGGTATGCATTTCCTTTGTTGACGGTTGTTTTTATCGGTGTTTATATTTTTTTGGAGTTGGCGGCCTAAAAGCGCTTTTCACAAGAAGCCACTGGCTCCCTACATTCCTGAAATTCTCTTTAAACTCTTTAAATCCAAGTGATAATCCAAGATCTGCCATTTGCCGTATTTAGTACCGGTTGGTATAAACACTCCACGAATTAAAACTATTTTGGTTCCATGGTACAAACATGGCCGTTGCTGCGATAAACAATTGTCTCACGTAGATGCCGCGGAGAGTTACTTAGTCCTAAGGTTGGTATTCATGTGAATGAAATGGTAAATGGAATGACGTAGCTGCATTTTGACAGAATTACAAATTTCCTAATTTTCTATTTAAAGTGCACCCATTTTTGATACTTGTGGCATATTTAACTCAAAAATGATTTCTTTACACTTATCCATGTAGCACATTATAACTATGGTTAGACTATAACAATAACGATGAATTAGATTTTAGTTATTTTCCAACTACAATATAACCATTTATTGTTATACCACTAAACCAAATTGATAGGTTTGTAGTGATAATTACGTATTGTTACAATTACAACAACTTTGTTACTCTCTAACACTATTGTTAAATTATAGCAATATTTATACCTTATAAGGTATAGGGTATATGCTTTTTGTCACAACGAAAATATTTAACACCTTAAAAGAGACTCAATAGGTATATTAAAATAGATATAAATGAATTATACTCGTATATATATGGAAATGATCAGGGTCACCTCCTGAACCGATTTAGCCATGTCTGTCTGTCAGTCCATCTGTCTGTCTGCAACTTCGCACGATTACTTTCGATAGAATCGAGCTAGTGGCTTGAAATTTTGGTCAAATGGTTGAAGTTATATTCTAGTTGGTTGGTATTAAAAAAGGACATGGTCGGACTAATGGAACGCCTACCTCCCCTACATATATAAAATAAATAAAAGTTTTTATAAATCCTGATTGAATAAATGTGAAAAGCTCTAACTTTGGTGGATAAATGTTGAGGTTTATATTGCTCAATTGCCCTAACCCCTTGTGGGGCATAGCGCGTCAACTGTTCCATGTGGCCCAGTTGACGTTTCGTTGGCATAAATTGGTTTCAGAGAATGCAGTTGCCAGCATGCACCTCCTGCATATTCATGGCCACGAACGTCGTCGTGGACGGGATTCGAACCCGAAACGCCGGTAGTGAAACATGAGGGTTTATATTATACTCTCTTGATAAAATAAGATAGATCCGTTGGAAACCAAGGGTACTTTTCGTACAAAGACCCCTACTTTGCATGTTTTTTGTCTATAATTCTTGAGAGCTTATTTGGGGCATGTATACTTCAGATGAGAGGTTGATATAGTTTTAGTAAAACGGGCCTGATCCGAATAAGGGAACGCCCACCTCCCCTTCAAATGTTAAGAAATGAAATATACCTATACCCACGGTATTTATTATTATTATATTCTGGGGGATAGCCGAAGCAGACCACTAACGTTTGGGTCCCTTTTCGCCCCCTCCTGGTCAACAGTGGCTTCCAGATGTCGACTGATAGTTGTTTCTTCATCACTGAGTCCCGTGTTATTGCTAGCATTTGTTTAAGGCTGAGTTCACTCATGGCTTCCACACTTATCGTGTGGTTGCCTGTGATCCTCAACCTCGTGCTAGCCAGTGCTGGACATTCGCACATAATGTGTGCTGCCGTCTCGGCCTCCTCCAGGCATAGCCTGCAAACGTCATCTTCCCCGATTTTAATCTTGGCCAGATGAACCTTAAAATTACCATGCCCTGTGACCAAGGCAGTTATCCAGTTTAGGGTACTCCGTTTATAACTGAGTACCTTTCTCGCTTCCCTGCCTAAAGGGCTGGTCCTTGCATTCCGAGCCTGTTTGCAAGTGACGAGCTCCTGCCACCTTTGTTGATGCATGGAGTCCATCCACTCCCCAACCTTCGCTCCAATCATGCCGTTCCCCAGAGCAACTCTGGGTTCTGGGCCAATGAAAGTTGCCGCAGATCCCTGTTTTGCTAGGGCATCCGCCGCTTCATTTCCTGTTGTACCTATGTGTCCTTTTACCCACATCAGCGTAACCTCATTTTCTGAGGCACACGTGTTGAGCTTCCGGACACACTCTAGTACCAGTTTAGAGTTTATGTTCGTCTGCTGCATGCGTCTGATCACCGATTGGTTGTCCAGTGCAATAAGGATTTTCTTCCCCCGCACCTGACCTTCAAGCAGGTGGTCCAACGCATGCAACAAGCCAAGCATCTCTGCCTGGTATACGGACACATACTCTCCTAGACTAAGCGCACATGCTAGGTTTAGCTCTTCAGAGTAAACCCCCGCCCCCGCTTTACTGTCCATTAAAGAGCCATTAGTAAAAATGCTGATGTCATTGTACATACACTAATTGCGTATGTTTCCATCTGCAATGTGAGTCTTGTGTAGTCTTTCAACTACCCTACGTCTACTCATGCCTTCTACCGGCATTAGAGTCTCTCTGACCTCCTCATGAATAATGTCTAGGATGCTCTTATGACCGCTGCTAGTTCCAAAGCGATGCCACATGGCATCCCTTTCCATGCGTATTGCCGAAAGCGCCGTTTTCTTTATAAATAAGTCCAACGGCGGTAGTCCCAGCAATGCCTCAATTACTCGCGTTGGTGTGGTGCGCATTGCACCACATATGCTTACGCAAGCTATCCTTTGTACCCCATTCAGCTTCTGCTTTGTGGTATTATGCATGGCTTTTGGCCACCATATCACTGATGCGTAGGCTAGAATGGATCTTACCATCATTGTGTAAATCCAGTGTGTCGCTTTAGGTGAAATTCCCCACCTACGAGCACACACTCTCTTACATTGATGCAAAATCCTTTTCGCTTTTTGGATCTTTTCATCAACGTGAACATTCCAAGTTAGTTTCGCATCTAAGGTAACTCCTAGATGCTTCACTTCCTTGGACACCTTAATTTCCGAACCAAAGAGCCGTAAGGGAGTTATCTCTATGTTTTTCCTCTTACGAGTAAAAATCATAGTATTTGATTTACTAGCGTTTATGGTAAGCTCTTGCTCAATACACCATTCTTCGGTTACTTTGAGAGCTTGTCCCATGCAACCTAGAATTGTGTCCATGAACTTTCCACTGACCGTAAGTGCCAAGTCATCGGCGTATCCTACAGTGTGTACGCCCATCGAGTCCAGCTTCCAGAGAAGACTGTCCACGGTGATGTTCCACAGTAGAGGCGAAAGAACACCTCCTTGTGGGCATCCTCGGACTACCTTACCCCGTATTCTGTCACATCCACTGCTAAGATTTACCGCCCTCTGCTTAAGCATAGAGTCGATCCACTTAATTATAATATAATCAACCCCCCGCTCAGTCAGGGCGTTCCTTAGTTTGGTAAAGGAGATTTTATCAAAAGCACCCTCTATATCCATAAAAGTAGACATAGCGATCCCGCCATTGTTAATCTCTCTCTCTGCAACTCTAACAAGTTCGTGTAGAGCGTTTCCGTCTGCTCTATAAGCATGTTGGCACCTACTCAGAAGACTATACATTAGCGTGGTGTTCTCCAGGTAGTCCACCAACACTTTTTCCATTGTTTTCAACAGGAATGATGTAAGGCTAACCGGCCTGAAGGACTTTGCCTCTGTATAGTCTTTCTTTCCCGGTTAGGCAGGAAGACTACCTTAGCCTCCCTCCATGCCTTCGGGATATAGCCTGCTGAAAGACAGGCGACGAATATATTCCGGATCCTATCTAGTAGAGCGCCCATGCCCCACTGTAATAGTTTTGGGAATATTTCGTCCATTCCAGCCATTTTAAATGGTACAAAAGAGTTTATAGCACTTTTGACTCCATTTGGAGTTATTATCCTCCCAGCTTCGTGTTGACTTACCCCACCAGTTCCATTGTTAGTTTGGGCCCATGGTTGGTTTGACTTGAAACTTCCAGGAAAATGTACCTCCATCAGCGCCTGCAACGTTTCTTCCACTGTTTCTGTCATGGAACCATCAACTTTGCGTATCAGCCCCATTTTCGAAGCAGTGTCTTTCGATATCATCTTCTGTAATGTGCATACTTCCGACGTATCCTTCATGCTTGAGCAGAATTCCCTCCACGTATTTCGTTTCCGAAGACGTAAGGTTCTTTTCAGCTCCCTCTTTTTATCCTTGTATAGTTCCCAAGAGTGAGAGTCTCTCTCCCTCATGTAACGGTTAAAGGCTTTCCTTGTCTCTTTTTTCATAGACTCCAGTTCCCTACTCCACCATGGTGTTGGGTCCTTTTCGTCCACTACTGTGGAGGGACAAGCGTGTTCGAAAGCGCGATTAATAGCGAAGTTCAGTTGTTCCACTGTTCACTCTATCTCGACTGTATTCCGAGGTATTCTGTCTTGAATATCCTCGACTTGTTCCAATAAATATGTCTCGTACTTATTTTAACACGATCAGTATTTTTTGGCTCTTATATACGTTTGCGTTCGCTACTCCGTTTTCTGCCTTACAGAATTTCAAACTGGATAGCCCTGTGATCAGACATGGTTAGCCTGTCCACCACTCTCCAATTCTGAACTCTGTCAAGGATATTAACAGAGCTTAGGGTAATGTCGATCACCTCAGCCCTTCGTGCATCCACGAAGGTGGGAGCGACCCCCTTGTTTGCTACCAGCAGATTGTACCTTTCCACAAATTCTAGCAGCTGCTGTAATCTGGGATTGTCATCTGTACTGCCCCACACAGTGTTGTGCGCATTGGCATCACAGCTTATGATCAGGGCCATATCTCTTCCTTTACAATATTTTACCAGATTTTCTACTTCCTCAGATGGAGGTGGTTCTGGTGCATCATAAGGGAAATATGCTGATGCAATTAGGAATAATCCTGCACCACTGCCGATCATTACTACCGTAAGATCAGGCGAGCAGAGATGCATCATTTGTACTGCACGTATTCCATGACGCACCAGAATGCATGTCCTTATTTTACCGTCCACCTGTGCATGGTACAGATTTGCGGTTTGTTGTGACAAACCCCAAAATTTTGTTTTGCAAAATCCAGGGTTCCAGTATCAAAGCTATGTTCAGTTTCTCTTCATCAAAGCATCTCGTTATCATCGCTGATGCCGCTTTACTGTGATGAATATTCAGTTGGCACACAGTTAGTCTTTTTTTGTGCAGGCCCGCCACCATCCCTGATAGACTCCTCCCTGCGGAATCATCTACCCCCGCTCTATCTTGGACATTCAGTTCACCGGACATTCCTCTTGAATTTCACAATGGCTTGATCAAGACCGCAGTTGAGTCTCCCCCCTGCGTTCTCAATAGCCTTCGCGTCCTCCTTTGGACACCCTACCATGAGCATCTTGCCCCCCTTTTCTACATTGCCAAATTTTCCCTCGTAAGTAACTCTCCAAGGTAACTTTTAATAGAACAAAGCTAGCAAGTTGAAAATTTTGTCGAACGTTGGTAGTAGGATCTTGTTAGTTGGTATTGAAAATGGGCAAGATGCGGCTAAAGGAAATTTTCTCCTTTAAATGATACTTCAAATATTTGATGGGTTTCTCTAGAACAAAGCCAGCAACTCGAAATTTTGGCCAAATATCTGCACTTTAGTTAGTAGGCATTCAAAATTATCGGACCAAAGAAACGCCTACCTCCCCTACAAATGTTATCTCAAGTGTACGATAACTTTTCATAGAATGGAACTTGTGACTTGAACATTTAGTCAAATATTTGTAATGTGGGTTAGTTAGTTGATTTTGAGATCCGACCAAATGAACGGCTACCTCCCTTATATGATCATTGCAAATTTGTAGTAAACTGTAAACTGGTCCCAAAGTACAGAGTTCTAGAAATTCATTCGGTGGAAGAGGATTTGAAACCACCTTAGCCGCAAATTAATGCTGAGAGACGGTACAGACGTAGAATAGAACAGGCGGCAGAATTCCGCCAAGAAAATCAACTGGTTTTCTTCTATATTGGTTTATTTCTACTTCATTATCATATTTTGAGTGTTGCATACGCTAAGGTTAAATAATAATAAAGTGTTCCGAATAGCTAATTGACAGTTTAACCGGAAATTGAGAAAACAAGCCTTAAGGCCGTTTTACAATGTCTAGTTAAAGTATTATATGTCCTGTAGATAAACGCCAAACGGCACTCTTCGTCCAGTTAAGAATTTATTGGACGATAATTCCAAACAGCTGATACGGGCTGCTGAGATTTTGATATCTTGAACTGTTTACGTTTGCACATCCAAATGAGACAAATAAACTGGTCACAAAGAACAGCGTTCTGGAAATTCATTCGGAGGAAGAAACCAGCTCAGCCTCAAGATAATGCTGGCTGAGAGATGGCACAGATGTAGAATAGAATAGAATAGGCGGCAGAATTTCGCCAAGAAAATCAGCTGATTTTCTACTGCATTAGCTGAGCTTTTGACTGCATTACCATATTTAGTGCGTTGACTACGCTAAGGTTAAATTTAGTGTCCCGGATAGCTAACTGGCAGTTTAATCAGACATTGAGAAAACGGGGCGTACACTACTTCTTTGCCTTAACCCCTAGTGGGGTATATTTCATCAACTACTCCTGCGCGCCATTGTATTCGGTTCTGGGCAATCGGACGCATCTGCCCGCACGACTTACCTGGAAACCCACACTCTTTCGCCACAAATCAGTGCCATGACTTTCTAGAACAACCCCTTGGTCGGCCTTCATTGAGATGTTCGTTAGAATATATAAGTTTTCGGATGATGCAAGTTGCTGACATACACATCCTGTCTTTTGTAGTCGCCTTCTGCGACATGCTGGGAAGGCCCACAGGGGGATTTTTTTTTACCTCAACCAAATTATCGGTATAAATGGTGGCTTCACTTGGTTAGCAGTGGTGAACGACCAGTCCTGTTCCAGGGTGCGCCTACGAGGAGGACTGTAGACTTGATTTTACAATATTTTTAAGGAAATCAAAATAATTTCAAACTCAATATTCAAAACACGACAGTCCTGCATTTTAACCTATTTTCTGCGAGTCCGTCAAGCAACAGATCTGTTAGCCCTTTACCTGTTGAATCTGTCATGTTCTTGAACCCTACGAACGACCCTATCCTTTCTACAAGACGCAAAAAGTTTCCATTGTTTTTTTTTTGGTGAACAGCTTGTCAGACGAGTCTCAAAAAGTTATGTTATGTTGGCCCAAATACATTATTATCGACATCAGACATTCGGGAATACTTTCCCAAAGACGTATTTCTTCACTCATTAGTTTTTGGCTATTCGAATTGGCACCTGGGTGTAAATAAAGATTCAGCTCACATTCTGCCCATTCGCAGGTTGCTTTTAAGGCCTGATTGTATGCAGTTGGCTAGTTGGATATTGTAATGATCAACTTGTGATCAATTATTCTCATTCGCAGTCAGTTCGGGACACAAAACGTTTAAGCTTTTTCTCAGATCATGTAAATTCCATATAGACTTCCCCTTGTGAGCATTTCTGGAAACAAGCGGGCTAGTGCGTGCAAACAAACGCTTTCAAATTTCATTGGTCTTCATGAAGAGTCGATGAACAATGTTTATAATGGATATGTTCAACGACGCTCTCTGAATATCTTTTTCCCCCATGAGCGACACCATCTTGTGGGTAGTAAATGCAAGCAGGAATTTGTGAAATATTCGACTCGTGAGAAAATAATATACTACGCTATGTTCCTCATCTATAAAAAAAATTAAATTAATTAAAATTTTATGCGGTGAGTGATCAAAGGGGAAAGAATGGATTGCCGTTGAATGAAATTGACTTCAATTGAAATCAAGTACGTCTGCCCCTGACCTCGTGATTATACTTAAAAACAAATACCTATACGTCCGTTAGTCCGCTGCGTTTAGCCGTCAGCATGTAATTTGACCTTTACGTGTCCCGATGATTTTTCGCGCTCTACTAAGCGTACATGAATCCACTTCCACTTCCAGTTTCGAAAACCGAAGTTCTGTACATAAGATCTGAGGAATTTAAGAAGGAACGAGGCAATCCTCTTGTCTACCTATTAGGGAGTATTGGTATTTTTTTCTCTTTCAGGATTTACAGGAATCGCACTTTCAGCAGATAGTGTTTTAGATTAAAACGGTGCTTTTATCTTTTCACCAGGTATTAAAATTTTATTAAGACAGTATATCTGTTAGCCGTGTCCGGTTGACGCGCCAGTATTTGCCCCAATAAACGAGTGGAGCTTGGCCAAGAGGTTAAAAGTGTGTGTGTCGGTTGTACCCGTCACGTACAGCGCGCTACACTTCTAGCTGGCCACCCCCTTCAGCGCATGCCCACGGTGAGGCAGCGCTCTCTTGGAGGACTCGGACGTGTGGTCGACGTCTCCAGAATATGTTTCCGGGACTCGCGCGAGGAATTACTCTTTGATAGTATTGCTCTTTCAGGATTTTTGGAATAAACGCTTTATGCTTTACCGGGATCAGCTATCCAGGTTTGGAAGCCTTACATTTTTAGTAATATTTTCCTTCTACCATATTAACAATAATAACAACAATAAAAATAAAAAAATCAGTCTTTTCCAAAACTTTAAACGGGGTCCAATTTAAATGGATTTGAAGGACGCTTCTGACCCCGGCGGGGAGTCAGAGGGCTCCAGGCCTGGTACATCGATTGCGGAATCGCAGTCAACGATGTTTGAGTGGAGGACTGTTGCAAGACGAGACTCTCAGAACATGACAAGGGGTCATAGTCGCGCTGGAGCAGAAGGAACACGTATGGTGGGTACCAGTCATAGTACACCCAAATGCTCCGAAGCTCCGGCGGCGGCCGCTATTGAGAAAGGACACACGAGGTTTACCAGCCATAGTAAGCCAACGTCGTCTGAAACCCTCTCGTCGAAAGGTTCGTCAGTCATTCGTCGTAGGAAAAGACCCAAGTCCGAGAGCGCCATAATGAAGGGCAGGTACCAGAGGGCGCTTTTCATTCTGCGCAAGATCGCGAAGAATGAAGAAGAGGGTACTATTCATAAGCGCGACGCGGAAGATAGGTCCCGATATCAGGCGGTTGTCGACGAACACAACCAGCACCTCAAGGAGAGGGAACGGCAACCACAACAAGGGGCGTCTAAACGAAATCGGTCTCAGGATGAGACCGACCACGTCGCCAAGCGTAATAAAACAACCGCAGCAACAACCATGTCTTCTCCCAAGCTACGTGGAACGACAGCAAGACCCTTCAACGAGGTGGTGAAGGATCATCTGTCAGTGGCTCTATGGAACGAACTTGCCACGGACGGCAAGCTCGCGATTGCGACCTGGTGCAGAGTGGAATCTATGCTGTCTAAGATGGTGCTAGACCACCCAGATGATAAGAAATCCGAACTGCGTTTTGACAGTGACATTGTCATTCGGGGTTTCCGGGTGATCAGATGCGAGAACAAGTCTTCTCTGGATTTTCTCAGAATATGTGTCAACAGGATGAGTGACAGTGTGGGGGGCTTGAGAATCAGGCTGATTCCAGCGGGAGAGATTCCGGAGAGACCGAGGGCTCGTATCTGGTTGCCCAAGGTGAGTGTCGACAACGCAAAGTTGATGCATTGTCTGCGCTTGCAGAACCCAGCCATCCCAATACACAACTGGGAGATCCTCAAGGCAGAGGAACCCAATTCCAACAGCATCACCCTCCTTCTTCTAATAAACGAGGAGAGCCTGAAGCCACTTGAAGCTGCTGGCTACAGACTCCACTTCGGTATTAGGAATGCCAAGGTAAAGGTGTTCCGATCCTCGACGGAAGCGGCTGATCCAGTACAGGACGCAGAGGACCTACTTGGGGACCTAAGCTTGGAGGAGGAGGAGGAAGACGACACGCTAAGGACAGCGTGTGTAACTGAAGCAAGCGATGTTGAAGGTTGTGCAGATTAATCTGAACCGCGCCAAGTGCGCCCCGGATAATCTGTGCGTTCTTCTAAGAGAGAAGAGCATCGACATCGGGCTTGTCCAGGAGCCGTATACCAAGGACCTAAAGGTCATGGGCCTTGACAACTGCAACTACAACCTCTTTTACTACAGCACTGGTCAGGATAGGCCCAGAAGCTGTATATTAGTTAAGAAGCACATACAAGCGTTTATGTGTCCCGGTATGAGTACGGAGGACCTCACGGTGATAAAAGTGGAGACATCGCACAGGAAAGCGCTGTGTAATAGGGGAAACACGCCCACCTTCACCTTTCCTAGCACGGATACGTTTCAAGGGTGGGAGGAGGTCCTTGACATTACGCTTATGATGGATAATAATGAAAACATCAGAGTGGAGGACTGGAAGGTCTCTAACCTAAAGTCATTCTCGGATCATAGTTGGATACTGTTTACGGTCGCTCTCAAGGTGGAGGAGGCGAAACCGTACAGGAATCCCAAGAGAATCGACTGGAACAAGTTTAGACGGGTTATAACCTCCAAACTTTCAAGGACGACCAGCCTCAGCATTGAGTCCATACAAGAGCTGGAGTCTAGGATCGAGACTTTTGAAAAAGCTATGGACTTGGGATACAAGGTCTCGTGTCCCACGAAATACAGCAAAAAAAACTCTTCCCCCGTGGTGGAACGAGGACTTGTTCATACTACGTAAGTTAACTAGGGATATCTTTAACATTTGTTATAAACATAAGTTCTGGCAGGCATACAAGGACTGCTTGAAATTATACAAGAAAGCTATTAGAACTGCAAAAACGGAGTCTTGGAGAGACTACTGCAAGTCAGTTGAGAGCATTGTCCGTCATTCATCAAGAGAAGGGACGGAGCTTGGACCGAATCGGCGGCTGAAACTCTTCAACTACTTATGACAACACTCTTCCCAGGCAGCGAGGACCGCTGCGTCACTGACAGGTCAGTTTGAGCAGTCCTTTTATCTGGAGGAAATAGCATTGGTAATAACAGAAGAGAGAACGACTTGGGCCATCAACAGTTTTTCGCCGTACAAGCCTCCGGGGCTTGATGGCATTTTGTCGGTCATGCTTCAGCAGTTACAAGACATAGTAACTCCATGGCTAGTGGCCATGTTCATGTTCATTCCGAAGGCGGGCAGATGTGGTCATGTGTCTCCAAAAGACTTCAGGCCTATAAGCCTCACTTCCTTCTTAATGAAGGCACTGGAACGAATCTTGGACAGCCATATTCGACAGCTGTTGTTAAAATCGCCAATTTCAAAAGGCCAGCATGCGTACCTCAAGGGTAAGTCGACGGAGACGGCTCTCCATGAGGTGGTACGCACGATTGAGCATGACTTGTACTACAAACAATACACTCTAGCCGCTTTCCTGGACATTGAGGGCGCGTTTAATAACATCCGAACTGATATCATTCAGGAGTCCCTCACCGAGCTTGGGGTGGAGACTTGTTTTAGCAGCTGGATAGTAGCGATGCTAAACAGCAGAACGATTCAATCGGAGCTGGGGGGATGTCAAGCCACCAAATACGTACGCAGGGGTACCCCTCAGGGTGGGGTGATGTCTCCCCTGCTTTGGATCATAGCGATGGACGGACTCCTAAGAAAGCTAGAAGCATCAGGAGTCAAGGTAATTGCATACGCAGATGATGTGGTAATTCTGGTTTCGGGTAAGTTCCCAACAGTCATGAGCGAAATCATGAGCGGAGCTTTGGACATAGTAAACACTTGGACTGCAGAGTGTGGCCTTAGTGTGAACCCGAGGAAAACCGAGTTAGTCCTCTTCACCACAAAGACCAGAATACCGGAGTTTCAACTCCCACAACTTAATGGCCACTCTTTAAAACTGTCACCCAACGCTAAGTGTCTCGGAGTCATTCTCGATTCGAAACTTAGTTGAAAGATGAACATTGAGCATCGTACAAAGAAAGCCTATATAGCCCTCTATGCCTGCAGGAGAACTTGCGGCAGAAGCTGGGGTCTTCAGCCAAAGATGGTTTTATGGCTGTACACGGCTGTAGTGCGACCTATACTCGCTTACGGAGCATTGGTATGGTGGCCAGCTCTTCGTAGGAAGTATAATATTGACATATTGAGCAAAGTGCAAAGAACCGCTTGCATCACAGTCACGGGAGCTATGCGTTCATGTCCAGCGGATGCACTTAATATCATCCTAGGTCTACTCCCTTTAGACCTACAAATAAAATTTAACGCGGCGTGCAGCGCTGTCAGACTAAGGGAGTCTGGATGTTGGACGTCCAAGCCATATGGGTATAGCAATATACTAGAGTCTCTACCTGTCGGGGTTCGAGACATGTTAATAATAAATAACTGGCGCAACAGTCCAATTTGAACCACGGCCTCGAGATGAGTTAGCATCATCTCATTTTCTAGATCGTGACGGTTTTTGTGCAGAGGTATGTGATCAGCAACACGCTCAACCGAGTTATTTACCCCATAATGGGTACTCATTTAACAGCTGAGTGGGCTCATAGTCCGACACGTAAATCCCCGGAATCGAACCGGGGCCCAGTGCGTTGAAGGCGAACGTGCTAACCGTTGCGCCATCGAGACATGTTGCCAACAGACTATATCGTCACCGAAGTGGACTTTAAAAAGCACCTCGTAACAAGGTTTCCAACGAGAGCGGAATGGAGTGAGGGAGAGGTGACCGGAGGATACGACTGCAAAATATTCACTGATGGCTCTAAAATATATTGTGGAGTCGGTGCGGGGGTCTTTTCTGAGGATCTCTGTGCATCAATGTCTTTTCGCCTCCCAGACTATGCAAGCGTATTTCAAGCTGAAGTGCTGGCAATAAGGGAAGCGTGTAGGATGTTGAGGCACAGCACAGGAACCACTAGGAGTGTCGCCATCTTCTCAGACAGCCAGGCCGCGATTAAGGCTCTGGAATCAATAACAATTTCATCGAAAATAGTAAAACAATGCCGCAGTGAACTGGCTGGACTGGCGGACCTCTTTAGAGTTACTCTTCTATGGGTTCCAGGACATAGGAACATAGAGGGGAACGAGAGGGCCGATCAACTGGCGAGACAGGGCTCTGCACTACACGAGTCCTACGCGGTGACTGTGCACCCGCCGTTTAGTGCCGTTAAAAATGAGATTTATACACATTTCATGACACAGGCTAGTGGAAGATGGGGCGCACTGACAACGTGTAGCACGTCTAAGAAATTATGGCCATCATATGATGCACGTAAATCTAATGCCCTTCTAAAGAGAGCCCGTTCGGATGTCGCAAAAGTTACAGCGATTACGACGGGGCACTGGCCGGTGGGAGTGCACGCGGCCAGATTGGGTATACCTTACAACATGTTCTGCCGCAGCTGCAGGAATGAGGAGGAGGAGGAAACTCTGATCCATTTCTTGTGCAAATGCCCGGCTCTTGCGAAAATCAGACATCAAGAATTGGGCAGCGCTTTCTTCCAAGATATATCCGACATCTCCTCGAAGAGTATCGGGGAGATAATACGTTTTGTTAACTCCACAGGATGGATCTGAGGACGAATACCGCAGAGCGTTCTTGATATCAACGGTTTATTCCTCTTATGAGGCATGTGGCATCAAAACGTCGTACCTAACGCTAATTGTGTTTTCTTTCCCTGCTGGAATGGAACAGCCACTCTAACCAACCAACCATATCTGTTAGCCTGGGCTTGTTTTTCTACTTAACGTTTTCTACTGGTAAAGCCAAATTTTTCTTATAGGCACCTGACGTTCCCATGGCAAGGGGAATCTTGTCTTTTTAGGGATTTGTAGTAAAAAAAAACCCTTATGAAATCGGTCAAATATCTGTCTGTCCGTCTGTTCATAGAATATCTCACGAACGGCTGAAGCTACATACATTTGCATACAAATTTTGTAAGAATGTGTAGAATTACTATAATTCGCCGGAGAAAGCGATGCGTCGTAATAGGTCAACTTGAAGGGGATGGGGGGAAATGAAAGTCGAAATTTTTTTTTTTCGTTTGGTATAGGCAAGTGGGATTTCGTAAGAAAGGTACCGCCGAATACATTCCATTTTTGGAATTTTCTTCAAATTTGAAGAGAGGAGAAAAGAGGGAGAGGGGAAAATATGTGATCCGAGTTTATCCCCCCCCCCTTGCATTTCGAGACCGTTATACTTAGAAATATGAAAATTCACAGAAAAGCAGCATTTTACTAGCGTAGAAAACTAAAAATAATAGAATTTTGAAATCTCATAAGAAAAGGTTAATAATAGTACATTTCTATAGTTTCAGTTAGCACACCCCTAAAGCACACCCGACGTCAAAAATATTGATGGCCAATGATAACCAACGAAATAGGCAATAATATCTCTAAGTTCCATTACAATCACATAATATTTAATAATAGTACATTCATTTAAATTTTGACACCATCCATACAAAAAGTGCACATAACCGGCCTCTGCTACATACTAGCACTACGAGTACTGTATACTTGAATATTGTTTGTTATTTTTCTTAAAGTGAATTGGAGTTAACCATTTCTGAAAGGATAAAGATTGGTGGGATAGGAGTGGGAGGGGAGAGAAGTGGAGAGGGGGAGGTAGACTGGTTGCTGCTTTAAGAGTAGGTCCCCATAGAGGGGAAATGAACGTCAACATTTCTTTTCATTTGGTATAGGCAAGTGGGGTTTCATGAGAAAGGTACTATCGAGTACATTCGATTTTTGGCGTTTTCATCAAATTTGAAAAAAAAACGGGAAAAGAATTAGAGGGGAAAATATGAGATCATAATTTGTCCAACACCCTTACCATTTCGAGACCGTTACACTTAGAAATATGAAAACATACATAGGTGACTTTAAACTAGCACAGAAAACAGAAAAATTAAGGCATTTTGATCTCTTCTCAAAATAGGTTAATAATAGTATATTTCTACAGTTATAGTTAGCATACCCCTGCATTTCTCAATCTCATCCGAGGTCGAAAATATTGAAGGCCAACGATAATCAACACCATGGGCAATAATATCTCCAAGTTTCGTAATAATCACGTAATATTTATTAGTAGTACATTCATTAAATTTGGTCATTTTGATAACATCCATTCAAAAAATGCACATAACAGGTCTCTTGTACTACATACAGTACTTCGAGTACAACCTACTTGCATATTGTTTTTCGTAGAGCGAATTGGAGTTAACTATTTTCAAAAAGGTAAAGATTGGTGGGAGGGAGGAAGGTAACAGGTAACATATACATGTTACTGTATTATATGTATTGCATTGAATGAAAATTCGGGCCCCTGACCCGCCAAAATCAAACGACCCCATAGATCCATAGGCACTGTGCTTAGAAGTAGTTCCGCAGGAGTGAAGTGAGAGGAGAAGCGTTCTCTTAGGCGACTCTCCAGTCCCAGCAGCATGACTTTCTTATTAAAAAACAATACATAAACTAGACTGTCGCAAATTCTGTCATCCACACGCATAACAACCACAAACAGTTTATGAGGTCTTAAATAGATTCAAAACAAGATACCCAACAATTTCCACCCGAGTCCATAATATTGTACAAAGCCTTTATATCACATCAGTGAATGCCTCCTCGGTTACAATAACAATCTGTTAATTACACCATCGAGCCTCGTAAGTATCCCAAGACGGAGCAGAATAATACCTTTATATACCCATCACTGAATTTCGGAACAATCTGGAGGTAATAACATCCGATTATAGTGCCGCTCTTTTTCAGATCAGGGATGAATTGAAATGAATTGCCCGCAACAAAAGTTCTACGAAATCCTGGTGCCACCATAAACACATTTTCACTCCATATCCTTTTATGACCATGATGTTGTTCGATCACCCCAACCCCAAACTAAAGAACGTATTAATGAAGTGAAGTATAAAGATAAGTCACCCTGACAATTTACCATTTGATTGTCTTATTTGCTGACGACCATCCTACATTGTTGACAGCAATCAGGACAATGTGGTGGCAAGCTGCTAAGCTTGGAAGGCTTAAAAGTAAACACCGATGCTTCTCAATTTCAGATTTTATTATGACGTTGGGTAATTACATGGTTTTATTGCCTTCTTATAAATGATGTGCTTGTGTCGTCATATACATATATTACATAGTTATAAGAGATCCGAAAATATTATTGCAAGATCCCAACACAAGTTTACTGCCCCCATCGGGTTTACGTTTGAATGTTTTCTAGACTGAAAGATTTCTACTTAATAATACTGAAACTGAAAAGGTAGTATCCGTAGTACAGGAAGAGAATGGTTTCAAAAAAGAAGAAATGTATTCATTCATAAAGTTTTGGTAATAAGTTCCTTTTGGAACTAGAAATAAAAGTTCTGGAAGTCGGCAACTTATGCAGAGCGAGAACATTGGTTTTAGGGGTGTGAATATGTTGAAAACGATTAAAACTATCAGAAAAAAAAAAACACAAAATTGTGAGACAAAGTACAAGATTATTAAACAAGCTTGCCGAAGGTATGAAGCTTCGCGTGAAGGGTATCATACCTTCGTTGTGACTTATTGTGCATTTGCTACTTTGAAATTAGTAGTAAAATTTGTTCCAATTGTACTGTTCCTATGAGAGGTATATGAAATAGCGAGCCAATTTCAACCAAATTTAGGGACATAATTTGGCAGTCAATATGATGGAATAATATGAAATTTGGTAAAGATATCTTCAGAAATAAAAAAGTTTTCCTAACAAAAACCTGCTTTTGGAACGGTTTTCTATGACAACTATGTGATAGAGTAGTCCGATTTCAACCAAATTCGAAAATATGATTTGACTTCAGATTCTATTGATTAGTGTGAATTTGAAAAAGAAAGCTTAAGAAAAAAAAAAAAATTTTCTCACAAAGACTAATTTTTGGACCGGTCGTTCCTATGGCAGCTATATGACGTAGCAGTGGCGGTTTTAAAACAATTCCAGGCTAAAAAGAACGAATTCGAAAACTAGCAATCATCTGCGAAATTTTCGCATTTAAAACATTACTTATATTAATGTATCAAATGCGAAAATTAACTCAAAATGTCTTCCAATACTCAGATACATCAGTAAGAAGCTTATCGCACTATATGTTTCCATACAAAAGTTAAAATTTCTAGGAAATTCAGGAAAAGGAGTTCGGATTCGTGTGTTTCAGCCTGGAATTCATTAAATGCCAACATCAAATTTTGACACCTCAAATAAAGTATCATATTTATTCAATTTATTATATACCACCCACCACACACCCCCAACACAAACAGCAAGTCGGCTTCTTCAAAAAATTGCAAGAGAAACGGAAACTTAACATCTACTTGCTCTTCATATCGCCTTCAAAAGCATACAAAATGCTAAGAAGCTGCGATTCTGGCCGCTTCTTCTCAAGATATACGAGCGCATCACAGCGGCACGACAAGTATAGAAGATTCTACTCAATGTCGTCGCGTCGTGCTGCGTCGCCATGCGCGATCTTCAATAGGCACTATAGAAGCTGTGATTTCTGTCGCTTCCATTGTTTCCAGCCGGACGAAAATGTGTATCTTCGCTTTGTTCTCACGAATAGAAGTAAGAGTATGGGAAAAATACGTATGAAAATAATGTATGAAGAATGTAATTAATGAATAAGTAATATGTATGAATTAATTAAATTTATTTAAGGAAATCTATATATGTATATATAGTATAATGTCGGTTTGGCTACGTGAATCTGAATAAATTATTTGGTGAAAATAACAAGGGAAGCACTGTTTCCTTTGCTTCCAATGAGGAACCGCCCCTGTGACGTAGTGGTCCGATTCCGTTGGTTCCGACATACAATATTTACAGCGTGCAATAGAAAGAAGGCTTTGTACAAAAGCTCGATAGGTTTAAAACTGAGGTACTAGTTTGCATAGAACCAGACGGACAGACTGACAGACGAACAGACGGACAGCCGGACAAAGCTTAATCAACTCGTCTCATCATACTGACAAAGAATATACTAGTATATAGTTTATATGGTCGGAAATGCTTCCTTCTGTGCGTTGCAAACTTCATGACAAAGTTAATATACTCTATCACATCCGTCAAGGGTATAAAAACCAAACCACAGCGAAGCTTCGGAGTCCGAAGCTTCGTACCAGTTTCCAATGACCATTTGCAATAAGAGTGAGCTTGCTATATTCCCAGTTTGAACTGTGAGTGGATCCAATGAGAAGTTACATCGTTCTTCCATTTGGATGTTATATACAATATATTTGAACTAAAATTTAAGTTGGCGCACATTCAGTAGGATCTTGACCATTCCCAAAATTAACTAACTAACCTACACTACAAATATTTTTCGAATTTTACAAGTCGCTAGCTTCATTGTACTGAAAGTTATTGCTTATTTGAGGTCTCACTTGAAGGGGAAGTAGAGGTTTCTTTTGGGGAAGATCCCCGCATTTTGAATAACAACCAACTAGATTCTAGTACAAATACCTATATTTAGCAAAAATTTCAGGTCACTAGCTTCATTTTACCGAAGCTATCGCTTATTTGAGGTTTCAATTGTAGGGGATGTAGGGGTTCGTCGGGTCAGATCTAGTCCATTTTTGATACCAACTATGTATGTACCTATACAATAGATTCTACTTCAAATATTTGACCGAAATTCCGTTTGTAATGGAGGTAAGGGCTCCTTGGGTCGGATCTTTCCCATTTTCAGTACCAACCAACTAAAATATTGTAGATCAAACTGCAAACACTTCACCAAAATTTGAAGTTTCTAGCTTCAATCAAGCGAAGTTCTCGTGCAAACGGACAGACATGGTCCACTCTAATCAGGAGGTGTCCCTGATCATTTTTTGCTGATTGTAACGGTAGTTCTTTGCCAGGCCGAGAACTTTTCACCTTACCCTCGTATCTATTGGAATTATCTCGAAAACTATGTAAGATACCGAACAAATGCTACTTACATTTGTCACGCATTTTTATGATCTTCATTTTTTCACAGAAAGTTTTTCGTCCCGTGCCAATATATCTTCAAAAAAGTCAATTTCAATTGTTTTTTTTTTCGCGATTCTGCCGAAAGATCACTGCGTATTTTCCAAAATGTTCGGTATAATTTTTTCTGTGCATCACATATAAAATAGGAAAAGGTTGGCAATTTGAGAATTATTTTCAGGTCGATTTAAGTCCGTTTGTTCCAAGATTTGGTTTTTATAGTTTTCTAGGTGACTATTGACCATATAGGCGTTCCACTTATCTCAAATGATAAAGCTCAATCAACCACCTAGAAACTCATTTCTGTTTACTTTTCTCGTGCGATGAGTACTTTTCCTCATATTTGATAATACATATATGAAAATTTTTCACTTTTCGGGGAAAATCTTTAAATTTTTGAACAGCTATTTCTTTAAAAATCTTAAAGGTACAAAGAAACTTTTTAAATTAAATTTGAGCGAATTGATGTATGTAAATACTTTTAACCCTCGTCCAGCGGCACATTTTTGCAACGTTAACAGGCGGCAAAAATACAGGTTTACCTTAGTGTATTTCGTATGATTTCTTGGGTCCAGTTCAGCCAGATGGATGCAGCAACTGCACCTCGTAGAAGTCACTATGTCAAACCTATCGTTGGTAATTGCAATATTTATGGGGGACTGAAGCGGCAACGACGAAAGACTAGAAAGTTTTGTGTTTTTTGCGTGACACATATGCGACGAATATTCCTAACCAAAAACAACTTTTATAAATTGCAAAGATAATGAATAACAAATTATATAATATATTTTATATTATTATAAAATTCATGTTTTTACAATAAATACAGATTATTATTAAGAAATGAGACCGGAAAATAGAGGGCTACGCCCGCAATCCGAGGGTTTTGTAGTGTCCCATGCCAATAGGAGATGAACTGTCCTACTCTTGGAGATGCTTAACCATTCATGTTAAGACGGTATTGCAAATTGCAAGCTTGCGTAAAAAATATTGAAAATAAATTGTTTGAATAATTATAGAAAGTAGAGTCAGCGACCAGCATACCTCCCTCCTCTCCCAGCAATCTTTAACCTTTTGAAAATAGTTAACTCCAATTCGCTCTACGGAAAACAATATGCAAGTATGTTGTACTCGTAGTACTAGTGTGTAGTACAAGAGACTTGTTATGTGAATTTTTTTGTATTTATGATATCAAAATTAAATAAATAATAAATTAAATATTACGTGATTATTACGAAACTTGGAGACATTATTGCACATGGTGTTGATTATCGTTGGCCATCAATATTTTCAGCCTCGGATGAGTTTAAGAAATGCAGCGGTATGCTAACTGTAACTGTAGAAATATACTATTATTAACCTATTTTGAGAAGATATCAAAATTCCATAATTTGTTTGTTTTCTGTGCTAGTTGAAAGCCACCTTCCTATATGATTTCAAATTTCTAAGTGTAACGGTCTCGAAATGGTAAGGCGGGTGGGACAAATTATGATCTCATATTTTCCCCTCTACTTCTTTTCTCCTTTCTTCAAATTTAATGAAGACTCAAAAAATGGAATGTACGTACTACTATACTCCACTATTATACTCCACTTGCCTATACCAGATGAAAAAAATCGACGGGGAGTACCGAAGGCACTGCCCAAGTATTTGCGTGATAACGTCATTGAATCGATTCAATTTAAATTAAACAATTTTTTTTATTTTGTATTATTTTTGATTAGGGTAATTCCAATTTTAACTCGCTAGAGTGTACAAGCGATTCAGTATTGGCCGATGTAATGAAAAATACGATACGAATCGTAATATTTCAACAGTAATACGTATGTCTGGTTAATGTTGTATCCAGACAAGTATTTCCCAATGTTGTTGAGGTGTCGGAGACGCAGTCTAGATTAAAATTCCGCTTCATAGATGGTATAAAATCGGAATTGCTCTTGATGACAATGTTGCGTTCGACACCTTAATGCTTAAAATCTCTTTTTTTCTTTCTGACATTTCAAAAGTTTCTCCAGCATGCCGATAGATCCTACCACTAAAGCAGCATTTTATAAATTTGCCTAAAAAAACCAGCACTGGCTACTGCCGCTGCTGCTGCTCCAATGTTAGGCCCGAACCAAATTGAACGTAGAAAGCAGCAGCAAGGCAGCGAACAATAACAATAACATGCAGATCTGCTGATCTGATTTCATGCTGTCAGAGCGACAGCGGCGAAATCAGATCTGCATGTTGTTGTTATTGTTCGCTGCCGCTGCTGCTGCTTTCTGCGTTCAATCTGGTTCGGGCCTAATTCGGCAAATGCGTGCATTATAATTAGCCTAGACACAGGCGATGCCGCTGCTGCTACTGATGCCGGCATTGAAATTCCGGCATGAGTTATAGATCCTGCGCCTGCGCCGTCATCCCAACGAAAATCAGCGGCTGTTAATTAACACGATTGCAGTGCTTCCTGTCAATGATGCGGTGGTAATAGCAACATTTATTGGATGGGGGCTTGGCTAAAACTTATAACGACCGGCGCGGCGAGCGGTACAATGGCCTCGTTTATGCCGCGGAACTATCTTCAAGAATTAAGTAATTCGAGCTAACTCACGACGACATAAACATGTCGTATTAGCTAGTTTTGGTACTCATTTTAGCTCGACTTGCGAGGCAGAACTGGACTGAAAAATTGGGACTAGATGGTGTTGTTGTCTTCGCTAATGGTGTTGTTGGTGAAAATTATATTTTATATGTTATATAAATACCTCATCCTTTCCTGAAACTCTGCATTTGTTTCATCCTTTGATTGTAGCTGAATAAACGCGTTTTTATTAAGAGGTTACTGCCTCTTGACATTTTCTAAACCAAAGTCACCGAAGTCACAAACCAACAACTGACATCTTTCATATTTAGTACGTCTCCGTATGGTCGGTATAAACACACCACAAACAAGGACTAGCACTAAAACGATTTAGTTAAATCGCCTTTTAGTTCCACGGTATAAATGAGGCCAATCTTTGACAATATTTATTGGATGGGATTTAGGATAAAGCTTATTTAGAATATACAATAAGCTTTCAAATGAAAATTTATCACATGGGCGCTGAGATCACCAAACAGATTTTAAAGCATTTCTACTTCCGTCCCGAGCTTTGTCAACATACTCCTCAAAGACGATATCACGTCAAAAAAAAATATTGATCTTCATATCCTACCTCCCCCCTCCCACTCCTATCCCAACAATCTTTACCCTTTCAGAAATGGTTAACTCCAATTCACTTTATGAAAAACAACAAACAATATTCAAGTATGCAGTACTCATAGTACGTATCAGAAGCCGGTTATGAGAATTTTTTGTATGGATGGCGTAAAAATGTCAAAATTTTAATTAATGTAAATACTATTATTAAATATTATGTGATTATAATAAAACTTAAAAATATTAATGCCTATGATGTTGGTTATCATTGGCCGTCAATGTTTTTGACCTCGGGTGCGCTTAAGGGGTGCAGGGGTGTACTAACTGGAACTATAGAAATGTACTATTACTAACCTTTCCTGATGAGATTTCAAAATTCTATTAATCTAGGTTTTCTACGCTAGTAAAATGCCGCTTTTCTGTAAATTTTCATATTTCGAAGTATAGCGGTCTCGAAATGCAAGAGGGGGGACTCGGATCACATATTTTCCCTCTCCCTCTTTTCCCGTTTCTTCAAATTTCAAAAATGGATTGTACCCGACGGTACCTTTCTTATGATACCCCACTTGCCTGTGCCAAACGAAAAACGTTCGTGAGATATTCCATGGACAGACGGACAGACAGATATTTTACCGATTTCATAAGGGTTTTGTTTTTACTACAAAACCCTAAAAACCATCCTTCTTTTTCTTTGGTATTTTTTTCATACAAAATGTATGAAGGTACACCTGTAACTATGCCGCCAGATAAGTGTGCAAAAAGAATTCGACCCCCTATTTCGGAAAGGAGTGGAGATATTTATTTCAAATTTCACCTATATAATCTTGACTAAAAATGTAGAGATGTCAGCAAAAAAAAGTTATCGCAATTTAAAAACGCAAAAGGTACAGCTGTACCCGTGCCGCTGGACGAGGGTTAAAAAAGTATGAGTAATTTTTCTTCAAGACTTATACTTTAATTACTTATCAGTCTGCGTCTCGGCGGGATTTGACTTCTGATATCCGTCGTGCTGAGTATGTTATTGCTGTTTTGGCCTAGGGAATTCGTTCAGTGCTCCAGTGGCCGAGTACGAACTTGCAACCCACTTCCAACTCTGATGCACATCTTGAATGCTTTTTTGGTTATTAGATGTTCGTTCACTCACTTAACGTGCCCAACCTACTGCTGTTTTCGTAGCTTAACGAATTTGAAGACCTCTGATTCGTCATTTATTTCGTGCAGCTCACTTTTGTACCATTTTATTCATTGGTCACTATTGCATAGGACTCCTCTTGCGGAGGTACATATCATCTTCTCCGTTGACTGGGTGAGAGTTCATGTTTCGCTTCCATGGCATGACATGGGCCTGATTATTGTTATGTACATTTGGAGCTTTCCTTTTTTGCAATAAGGTATATCGAGTAACAGTTCCGATTTGCGATCTGGATTCGACGCTTGATCTCGACAATTTAGGCAAGTAAAATTAAGCCAATTTGGGGGCTTTTTACAAAAAATTAGGGAAAGATCTGGAAATAATTTTATTCCCTTCTATAGATACTAAATACATAGAAACTGAGTTTGCACGGTCGCAGAAGCTGAGCTTAACTTTTGGTGGGCGAAGACTTGAGCCCTTCCAACTCATAAACGTTGTCTCGGATAGAAAAACCTTGTATGAGTAACTTAAACAGCGTTGATTTCTGCGCTGCTCAAAGTTGAAATTCGGTTCAGTGGCGTAGTCAAAAAAAAATAGTCGAAAAACGACAATTTTCGAGGCTTCGCAGGAAAATTACTCTTAATCACTTTTCAAGCTCACAGATCTTTGAAACTGATGCTCCAAATGGAAAAGCTTGTTGGTAAAAGTTGAAGATAATTTGATTGCAAGCCTAACGTGATTAATAGAAAACTCAATTTTTTAAGCATTAAGCATTTTTAAGTTAAGGTCACCTTCTGCGACCGTGCAAACTCAGTGTCCCATGTATCCAGTATCTATAGAACGGACTAAAATTATTTCCAGATCTTTACCCAATTTTTAGTATTAATATTGAATTTTACTGACCTACTAGGTCAAGTTAGTTATTTACTTCTTCGATGACTTGATCGCCTAGTCGAATTTCCGCGATGTTCTGTCTCTGTATGTGGGGTTGCGTCAGCACTTTGGTCTTTGGCCTTGTTGATTTGGAGACCAACTTGCTGCCCATTTGCTTCGCTGTCCAAGATGAGGTTGACAAGAAAAAAACCGTGTTCGTTGCTCCTGAGCAAAAGTCGTTTTTCATAAAAAACTACTGACCGATCTATGATTTAGGTTTCGTATTGGATCACATCTGGATTAGAGTTGAAAGTGAATTGATTGAACGCCAACTTGTTTCTCGGCAATTCATTCTATTTATTTGAATGCTGAGTCCGCAATTCATACCCACGCGAATTTTCAGTATTTTGGATCTTTGTCCGATTGTAACGAAAACGGATAATGATGTCGTCTATGTACCTCGCTATTTGGTTCGTACAACGTTCGGGATAAAAAAAAATCGCTGGACTCGAAATCTCGTAAAATGGGATTTCGGTGAAAACTCCTTGAAATCCATCGGATTTCGCATATATTTTATTGCCAAACGAAATCTTGATAGTTAGCAAGGACACCATGAAATGCTTCTGAAATCGCAACTGAAATCCTGATGTGATACGGCAATGCTCCACATGCCAATATAAAATTGCGAATTTCCCAATGCCAATACAATTAATTTCCAATACCAATGACAGTTGACAATTAAAAATGTAAAATAAAACGTAAAGTCATATCGGATCATGTCAGTCGTTGGCCTAAAAGCCCAATATAATTTATTAACTGCCAAATGAAATCCTTAGCAGCTGAGAATATAAAGGTTACATAAAGAGCGGAAATAAGCCAAGTTTTTTGGTACCTGTTTACACACTGAGACATATTATACACACCACAAATATATTCCCCTGGCTGCAAAATAATTTGTAGTGATTTTTAATAATACCGCAACCGAGGGAGCACCAGCTGATAGGAGAAAGTAGGCAATGAAAAAAAAATATTGTAAAATATTGACACAAATTGCAATTTTCTGTCAGTTAATTTGACAAACGAGGGAAAGAAGAATGTAGGCTATGAAAAAAAATGTGGACGAAACACGTATGGATTGTGTGTAATGATAGCCTCTCTTCAATACATGTTCCAAACTCTCAGCTTAGTAGTATCAGCATAAACACTTTCGGGATTTCGGAGTCAGCTAATCGAAATCCCACGAGCAGTTTTTTGACATTTTGACTGGGGTAAAAATTGTTGGTGGCGAAGGGTTTTGGCAAGAATAGGAATGGTACCAAGTGAATACCATGATTAAACGTAAATACGATAGGGCCAGTCTATATATAAATGAAACCGGAATATAGAGGGCTACGCCCGCAATCCGAGGGTTTTGTAGTGTCCCATGACAATAGGAGATGAACTGTCCTACTTTTGGAGATGCTTAACCATTCATGTTAAGACAATATTGCAAATTGTAAGTTTGCATAAAAAATATTTAAAATAAATTGTTTGAATAATTATAGAGAATAGAGTCAGCGACGAGCATACCCCCCTCCCCCCTTCCCCCTCCTCCACCTCTCCTACCAATCATTACCCTTTTGAAAATGGTTAACTTCAATTCGCTCTACGGGAAACAATATGCAATTATGTTGTACTCGTAGTACTAGTATGTAATACAAGAGACCTGTTATGTGCATTTTTTGTATGGATGATATCAAAATGACCAAATCTAAATGAATGTACTGATATTAAATATTACGTGATTATTACGAAATTTGGAGATATTATTGCACATGGTGTTGGTTATCGTCGGCCATCAATATTTTCGACCTCAGATGAGTTTGAGAAATGCAGGGGTGTGCTAACTGTAACTATAAATATATACTATTATTAACCTATTTTGAGAAGATATCAAAATTCCATAATTTTTTTGTTTTCTGTGCTGGTTGAAAGCCTTCTTCCTGTATGTTTTCATATTTCTAAGTGTAACGGTCTCGAAATGGTAAGGGGGTGGGACAAATTACAATATGATCCCATATTTTCCCCTCTGCCTCTTTTCCCCTTTCTTCGAATTTGATGAAGTCGCCAAAAATGGAATGTACTCTGTAGTACCTTTCTCATGATACCCCACTTGCCTATATCAGATGAAAAAAATGTTGACCTTAATTTCACCTCTATGGGAAGCTCCCTTAACGCAGCAACCCACCTACCTCCCCCCTTAAACTTCTCTCCCCTACCACTCCTATACCACCAATCTCCACCCTTTCAGAAGTGGTTAACTCCAATTCACTTTACGAAAAACAATAAACAATATTCAAGTGTGCAGTACTAGTATGTAACCGGTTATGTGCATTTTTTGTATGAATGGCATCAAAATCTCAAAATTTAAATGAATGTACTATTATTAAATATTATGTGATTGTTATGAAACTTGGAGGTACTATTGCCTATGATGTTGGTTATCATTAACCATCAATACTTTTGACCTCGGGTGTGCGTTAGGGGTGCAGGGGTGTGCTAACTGCAACTATGGAAATGTACTATTATTAACCTTTTCTGATAAAATTTCAAAATTTTAGAAATCTAGGTTTTCTACGCTAGTAAAATGGCGCTTTTCTGCAAATTTTCATATTTCTAAGTATAACGGTCTCGAAATGCAAGGGGGGGGGGGACAAACTCGGATGACATATTTTCCCCTCTCCCTCTTTTCCCGTTTCTTCAAATTTAAAAAAAATTCCAGAAATGGAATGTACTCAACAGTACCTTTCTTATGACACCCCACTTGCTTGTACCAAACGAAAAAAAAATTTCGACCTTCATTTCCCCTCTATGGGGACCTCCCCTTAAAGTTGACCTATTACGACGATTCGCTTTCTCCGGCGAATTATAGTAATTCTACACATTCCTACAAATTTCATTTTATGTATGTAGCTTCAGCCGTTCGTGAGATATTCCATGGACAGACGGACAGACGGACAGACGGACAGACGGACAGACAGGCATTTGACCGATTTCATAAGGGTTTTGTATTTACTACAAAACCCTAAAAAGATCACCACTTTTCGCAGTTCCCGGGTTGACAAGATACAGAGACCATTGCGTTAATTTAGACTTGAGTTGCCTCCTTTCTCCTGGTACCTTTAGTTCACAACTTTAGGATATGTAAAAAAAAACATTACAAAATCCAAGTCCACTTTTTATAACTCTCTTGGCCAGATTTGGATTGACACCATTACCTTTTCAGTATTGTTGGATCGAAATATTTTTACAGAGGAGTCATTCAAACATTAACCCAATGGGGACAGTAAATATGCAGTGGGATCTTGAGCAATATCATGAGTCTCCGCACACAAACAACAGCATCTTGAAGAAAACCTTAAAGATTGGAGGAGAGTGTGTAGTTTAGGGAGCAACTTCATTATAACAAACATTACTTCCGGCTACGTCGATGGTTGTAGCTGCTGATGAGGTTTTTGTTTGCCAGAAATTTCGTCCTGAATATAAAGATGTTTTGAATGATTAATTAATACTCTTGGTCTGGTGCTCTTATCGTTTACGCACAATGGAGTGGTATCATCAGAAATGGAATGAAGTAATGCAATTTAAAAAATTAAATAATTTTTCCATTCAAATATTTCAAGGGGGACAAAATACAAAATGTTATTTCTTATGTCGTTTTTTAAGAGATTACCTTTGGAGTGGATGGTGATTTCAAGAGCTGCGTGATAAGTAGAATATCGCAATTATCTAATTAGAAAAACATGTGCTCGTTTAAAAAATTGTTTCTGGGAAACAAATTCGCAGGATGGTTGGCTGAGGCGTTTTCGTTATAAATCAATAAATCTTCAATGTACATAAAAAAAGAGGGTCAGAAATACAACACCCGCCGGACGTCACCACAACTGGGAGAAAACCTTCCATCCGAGGCTTATATTTTGGTGGTAGCTGGGCATTGGGTGATTTACAAAATCGAGTGGCTGAAGAAGACTTGTTATGATTCTTTAAAAAGTAGCAAAATTTGTATTTTTCATTACACTTACTATATTTCGTACATCGGGTTTGAAGTAGATGCTGATAATACTAATTTGCTCTAATCCCTAGTGGGACATAGCGTGTCAACTATTCCATGTGGCTTAGCTGACGTTTCGTTGACATAAACCAGTTTCGGACGATGTACGTTGCAAGCATGCACCTCCCGCTCCCATTTAGCCGCCGCAACAAGTTGGGAGATGTTGTGGCTTATTATTACGCCACGCAGCACAGGGGAAAGATAACACAAATATCCATGGCCACGAACGCTGTGGACGGGACTTCAACCCGTAACGACCATAGCTAGACATGAGACTGACGCCTCTACGCACTGAGCTACCGGTCGCCCCACCGATGCCGATACTAGGAATGACGTGTTCAATGAAGATAAGGACATTGGCGTGGCTTTTTAGGGAAATTTTTAGGCTGTATGAATAAAACTGAAATACTGAACAGTATTTACTCACTTAGCTCGAATTTGACCATTTTTGAGTTAATTCTTACATTGGTGTGATAAAGCTTTTGCGAAATGGCACTTCTGAGTTTTTAGTTCTCGAACATGAGATTTGGTTTGAATAAAGAGAGCATTACTGAGTGTTGACTTGGAAAATGTTGAGTTGAGGCAACCGGTAGCACAGTGTGTTGAGGCAGTTTTCATGTTTGATTACCGGCGTTTCGGCCTCGAATCCCGTTCACGACGACGTTCGTGGCCATTGATGTGCAGGAGGTGCATACTGGCAACTGCATTCTCCGAAACCAGTTTATGCCGTCGAAACGTCAACTGGTCTACATGGAACAGTTGACGCGCTATGCCCCACAAGGGGTTAGGGCAATCTAGAGAGAGAGAGAGAGACTTGATAAATGTTGAGTCTGGTCCATAGCATAGTAGTAGTAGTAGTAGTATGGTATGGAGTTTTATTTTTGTCACCGTTGATGTGAAAAACAAAAATGAACTAAAATCTTCAAGGGGTACAAAAATAAGTAAAGGGGGGAATGCGTATAAGGTTAGGTTAGGTTAGGTTAAGGGGCTGCCATGATACAGCAGAGCACACTAAGACCTCTCATGGGTCCATTGTGATACCACCAATAACAATTCACCTCGCTAAAAAACAACATAAGTCCCGAACCAGCCTGTGCTGGCAATGTAGCGATTGAGCTGTAACAAGCTCATATCCTTGAAGTCCTCCAAGTCACAGTAAAACCAGGAGTCCAGGAATTTCTTCCTCCTGATGGCCAGTGCCGGACAGCGACATAAAAGGTGCAAAACACTCTCTCCCTCATCTACATCCTCACAACTCCTGCAGTAGTCATGATTAGGAAGACGGAGCCTCCGTGCGAGCGCGCCGATGGGGCAGTGCCCTGTGATAGTCCCCACCATCCTACTAATGTGGTTTCTATTCAATGACAGCAAAGAAGCAGAGCGGTTAGAATCGAATTTCTGCCAAATCATTCTCGTCGTTTGGCAAGTACTGCTGCTGAGCCATCTGGTATTGGCCCTATTTACTGCAGCGGACTTAATTACCATTTTGCATGATGCAATTGGCATTCTAATGTCAATGCGGTCCCCATCGACGACACCAGTTGTCCTCTCATGAGCAAGATCGGCCGCCCTACAATTGCCCGCAATGCCACTGTGACTCGGTATCCAGCAGAGGGTAATTTTGAAGAAGTAACCTATCTTCCGAGAGGCACTTCTAAATAGTTTTCGATGTAGTGAGAACAGAGTCAGGCGAGCGAATCGCAGCCTGACTGTACGTATAGATAGTAATGTCTCTTGTATTCACGACATGATTCCTTAACTAGGTCAGAGATCGCCGAAACCTCAGCTTGCAGGACACTACAAAAGTCGGAAAGACGGTAGGATAAGTTGATCCCCAGTCCTTCCGAGTAAATACCAATCCCAACTCCGTTATCGGTCCTAGAGCCATCCGTGTAGATAACCAAGGAGTTGGAGGTAAAGGGTACATTGTCAGCCCATAGGCTTCTCGACGGAATCAGGGTGGTGTAATTCCTACCAAAAACGTGTTTTGGAGGATCACATGTCTCCAGAGGGAGATCTAGTTTGCCCAGAATAGCTGAGTGGCCAGTACTTGACGCACGCCATTGGCCTGTTTCGCGAAGACGCAAGGCCTTGTTCCCCGCCAGTTGTTCGCCAAATATGTCAAGCGGGACCAAATTTAGCAACGTGTCGAAGTTGGCTGACGGAGTTGTTCTGAGTTTTCTGGTCATAAAAATTTTGGTGTAGTGACGGCGGCTCGACACAGAGCCTTGGTTAAGAATCCCGTTAAATTGTTGAGTCAGTTTTAAAGTGTTCTATGTTTTGTATCCCTTCGAGTGTTGTGTGAGTTTTTATTTTTTGACTTTAGAGAAGATGAAAAAAATTATGGAGTATAAAATCGTTTTGACACCAAGCAGCGGAAAAGAACAAAAACAAGAATAACAAAAATCATTACGACCGGTATTTTGAACTTACGACAGTAACACAGCATTTTTTATATTATCCACTAATCAATTAATCCCTCTCTCTCTCTTTCTCTCGTTGTTTCGTGTACAACAAATTTTCATATCCATATTAAATTTGAAATCAAAAACGGATACTTTGTCTAATCACTTTTTAGGGTTTTGTAGTAAAACAAAACCCTTATGAAATCGGTCAAATGTCTGTCTGTCCGTCTGTCCGTCTGTCCGTCTGTCCGTCTGTCCATGGAATATCTCAGGAACGGCTGAAGCTACATACATGAAATTTTGTAGGAATGTGTAGAATTACTATAATTCGCCGGAGAAAGCGAATCGTCGTAATAGGTCAACTTTAAGGGGAGGTCCCCATAGAGGGGAAATGAAGGTCGAAATTTTTTTTTCGTTTGGTACAGGCAAGTGGGGTATCATAAGAAAGGTACCGTCGAGTACATTCCATTTTTGAAATTTTTTTCAAATTTGAAGAAACGGGAAAAGAGGGAGAGGGGAAAATATGTCATCCGAGTTTGTCCCCCCCCCCTTGCATTTCGAGACCGTTATACTTAGAAATATGAAAATTTACAGAAAAGCGCCATTTTACTAGTGTAGAAAACCTAGATTTCTAGAATTTTGAAATTTCATCAGAAAAGGTTAATAATAGTACATTTCTATAGTTTCAGTTAGCACAACCCTGCACCCCTTACGCGTAGCCGAGGTCAAAAATATTGATGGCCAATGATAACCAACATCATAGGCAATAATATTTCTAAGTTTCATTATAATCACATAATATTTAATAATAGTACATTCATTTAAATTTCGGCATTTTAACACTATCCACACAAAAAATACACCTACCGGCCTCATAGGTGTGAGTACTACCATAACTTTCATGTTGTTTTTCGTAGTGCGAATTGCAGTTATTTAATTAATCATTTTTTAAAGGGTAAAGATTGGTTGGGGGCGCTGTGCCTTAATTGGCCAACTTTACCGGGTGGAAGGAAGGGGGGGGGGGGTCCACATAGAGGCGAAATTAAGGTCAAATTTTTTTATCGAAATGAGGTGTCGTGAGAAAGGTAATGTTGAGTACATTCCATTTTTTTCGCATTTTCTCGAAATTTACAGAAAGGGGAACAGTGGGGGAGGAGAAAATATTAGTTCGTAATTTGACCCCCCCTTGCCTGCATTTTGAGACCGTTATACTTAGAATTATGAAAACTTACAGGAAGTGGGTTTCGAAAAACATATAAAATGGAAAATAGTGGAATTTGTATATCTTCTCAGAATAGGTCAATAATAGTTTATCTGTATAGTTACAGTTAGCACACCCTTGCACGCCTTAAACACGTTCGAGGTCAAAAGTACTGATGGCCAACGATAACCAACACCTTAAGCAATAATATGTTCTAAGTTTCGTTACAATCACGTAATATGAATTAGTATGTAAAATGCAAGTGGGTAAGACATTTTAATTACGTTTTTTCTATCCATCTGAGTGATATCAAGAAGAGCAAGGAGCCGATATTTATATTAGAGATGGGTATCGACCAACAAGTAATCGATTAATGAAATCGATTACAATTTTTTACGAATTAATCGATACACCGATTATTTGTGACTTGAAAAATCGATTAATCGATTAATAGACAATTTCAAAAATGGTTGGGAAAAAATGAAAAACTGAGTACAATGAAAACAACGAACTCCAAGTAAAAAATAGTCCTTATTTATACACATGAAAACAGAAGAAAGATCATGAAACAGAGAAATAATAATTACACCTACTGGAAGCAGTTGCCTGAAACGTTCCCAGAAATAATAGTAATTATTGAGTTGTGAGAAGTATTGAGCTTATTTATTAATACCAATACTTATCATGAACGTTCTTAAGGAATATAAGTGTATTGGCCATGTCGGCGGTCAGCCGGCTTCTCTGTTCCCTCAGAATTTGACCAGCTTCAGAGAAAAGCCTTTCTGAAGGAACTGAGGTCGCTACCGCTGGCACATATGTTAAGGCGACTTTAGAAACTGCTGGGAACGTTTCAGCCATCTGTTTTCAGAATAAGACCGGATTTTGTTGAATCCTCTCCTGTGGTGTCCTCAGATACAAACTGAATTCCTCATTGATGCCACCTGAAGCGTCCTGGGGTGCCGCACGACTTTTGGACCATATCTTCTGAATACTTTTGTTGTGCTTCTTAAACCACAAGATAGCGAGCATGCTATGGGCATGCATTAAAGGATCATTAGGAATACAAAACAACACGACTCAGCATCAGGATATGGGCTGAGTCGAGTCTTTTATAACCTATGACTTTACTTATGTGACTGATAATGATAACGAGATTTTTGAGGGTGTTCTTCTTCTATTTTTCTATTTTTCTCTGAAACGACCACCACCATTAATAAGAAAAAAAAATTGTGGTAGATAGGTAAAAGTAGAATGAGAAAAGTAGTAGATAAATACTATACACGACTGTTGTAAGTGATTTTTCGCAATGAAAGAAAAATATATCGCTCTTGAAATCTGAAGTCTCAGCGAAGAAAAAAGTTTAATAATCGTTATAAAATAATCGATTAATCGATTAAATCGACCCTAATGTAATCGAGTAAATAAAAATCGATTATTCGACAAAATAATCGATTATTTCGATTAATCAGTACCCATCCCTAATTTATATACCAAAATAAGCGCTTGCTACAAAACCCTCGGATTGCGGGCGTAGCCCTCTATATTCCGGTTTCATTTATTATTGTTCCCTGACGCGTTTCGCTCTTTCGAGCATCTTCAGAGGGATAAATTTTCATATCTTCTGACATTAAGGCGGCTATTACACATTTTAAAAGTTGTTTTACAAATATCTTACAAATAACCGCCTAAGTAAAGGTTTGCGACATGTACGTTGCTTGATTCAAGTACTTTTGTGATAAGCTCGGGCACGTTCCCTCTTAAGCCGAACATACACCATCCGGAATTCCTGTCCGGAAAAACTGATCAGGCCCGGCCTTGAGGAATTCCGGATCGTGTACGGCCGTTTCAGATTGGATTGGTCTTTCAGGCGGCCGCGGAAGTAAAATAGTTCCCACCAGGCCTCCACCACACACGTTCCGGAATTTTTTTTTCGGAAAAACTGATCAGGCCTGGCCTTGAGAAATTCCGGATAGTGAATGGCATGTGCACAATTGAAAATCGATCTTATCGTCAGAGATTCGAAGTATCATTCTATCTACTGAATTGAATTTTACTTTCCATGGCCAAGTTTCAGATACATTGGACTATTGAAATAAACTCCAATGAAAATTCATTTTTGTCACGCGGCCGGACAGTTCGTTTTGAGGCCGCTGGACAGGCCTTTCAGGCGGCCGGATGCATAACTGAAAATCGATCTCATCGCCATAGAATCAAAGTATCTATCTATTGGATTGAATTGTACGGTATTTTACTTTCCATGGCCAAGTTTCAGATACATTCGCAACGATCGTCACACGGGATATCGGAAATGAAAATATTGAATAGTGTGGGGCTTAAGCATGCGCCTTGTGGTACTCCCGCTGGAATATCTTTAGGTCTAGATAAGCTTTTGTTGACCCTCACACAGAAGGATCTTTCGGATAAAAAGGATTGAATGGTTTTTATAAGGTACAAGGGGAAGGTAAACTTTATTAATTTATATATCAGACCATCGTGCCAAGTCGTGTCGAAGGCCTTTTCGATGTCGAGGATTACCATTCCAACAGAACTTTTTTCAGAGAAAGAGTCTTTAATGTACTGCGTTACTCTGTGCAGTTGATGAACTGTTGATAATCCTTGTTTGAAACCGAACTGCACGTAAGGAATAACTTGATTGGTGTTCAAGGAGGTTTTGTATTCGGCTGAGTATGATTTTTTCAAAAACTTTACTTAAGGTTGGCAGTAGACTAATAGAGCGGTAATTGTCAGGAGAATCTGGGTCTTTCCCTGATTTAAGGATCAGTATGGCTACCGCTTTCTTCCAAGAAGAAGGAAAGTATCCCAGTTTAAGACACGAGTTGAAAATGAAATTAATATAGACAATAGCCTTTTTTGGAAGTTTTTTGAGGACAATGTTTGGAAGTTTGTCTATTCCAGGTGTCTTGCGGCTTTTCAACATTTTAATAATATGAATAAGTTCCTTGGGTTTACACATGCTGCTTGGGGGAAGAACAAATTCGGAAGGCAGTTGTTTAACAGTGTTATTGATTAAATCCCCGTGAATCTGATTGCCCATTTGCCGAGTCAGAAGGTGTGTCGAATGAAAAGTTTCAGCGAGGAAATTTGCTTTTTCACAATCTTGATGTACAAGTTCGCCGTCTTTGTTATTCAGAGGTGCTGAATAACGACTTTTCTTAAGTGTTAAGGCTTTTTTTAATTTCCACATACTTTGGGTCCCTTTGCTGAAATTCGCTAGTGTTCTGTTCCACATTTGATTTCGGTGGATGTATATATTTCGTTCTATGTCTTTAGAGAGACGGTTTACATGGGATTTAATGTTCCAGTCACGAGTTCGTTGCCATTGTCTTCTCAAGGTATTCCTCCGTCGGATCAGCTCTCTAGTTTCTAAGTTTATTTCGGGTGTAAAAACTTTCGGCGTTGGGACTTCCACTGGTGTTGATTGGGCTATTGCAGCCGATATGTTATTGTGTAGTGAATTTAGCATTGCATCGACCTGGATTTGATTGTTGATCAATGTAAGATCAAGTAGGTTTAGTGAAGACCGTTCGTTAAGAATTTGACGGAACTGGGCCCAATTGGTGTCTTTAAAACTAAAGAATTCGCAATGGATGACTTGTTCCGTGGGGAATTCACAGTTCAGTGTAGCGAATACTGGAAGGTGAGTTGAAGACAGAGCGAGTAAAACTGAAGGATCTGACAAATTAATATTTTCATTTGTAATTATAAGGTCGAGGTAAGATCCTCTACCTTGTGGGAAGTAAAAAGATGGTTCATTTGGAGCATGGACTGTGATATTGCGCCTGGAAGATAAATCGTAGAGAATTCTACCCGCTTTGTTGGCTTTTGCACATTTCCAAAATCGGTGTCTCGCATTAAGATCGCCACAAATTATGTACTTTTAGCGTGTGCTAGTAAGTGTCTTAAGATCATCCTCAAAAAATTTAAGTTTATCGAAATTTAGATTTGTGCCCGGAAAATACGCAGCTACGATCGCGAGGTTTTCGTTAGACAACGTAACAGAAATTGTTTCAATAATTTTTGTGTTGATTATTTTTACCGTCGAGTGTTTGATATTTTTTCTAATACATATGGCAACACCACCTCCTCTAGCGCCTTCCCTATCATTTCTGTATATACAATAATTCGAAATATTCAACTTATCATTTGGTTTGAGCCATGTTTCGGTTATAATAAATACATCTACTTCTAACCTATTTATGAAATCAGAAGTTTCAACTATTTTATTTTTTATACTTTGAGCGTTCCAAACTAATACTTTAAACATTTTAACCCGTACAAAAACTTAACAGCAAGTTTGACAATTGTATCGTATTGGTCTTTCTTTGTTTTGTAGTTCGCTAGGTTGACAATGAGTTCGGACGATATTTGTAAAAGCTCGTCGGCAGTAAATAATTCCTGGTTGGAGCTTTGGAATGGGTTGTTGGTAAACATTGTGTTTTGCCTTCTTGTGACTTCACTGAAAGTAGCTCTTGTTGTGTACTGAGCTTTCTGTACAGGTTTTGATGGAGTGGGGAGTCTTGAGAAATTTGACTCTGCATTCTGAGATAGACTGAATGCATTATTTGCAGTCATTTCTTTTTTGCTTGCATGTTGTTGAACTTTCGCTTTAATTTGTAAGTAGTTTGCTCTACTCTTACAGTTTTTGTCATTCGCGAAATGGTTTAGTCCACAGTTTGCGCATTTGATTTTATCGCTTTGGTCCTCCTGCAGCGTACACTCCGTGTGCATATGATCGCCACTGCATATTAGACATTTAAGTGGGAGATGGCAGTGTGAAGATCCATGCCCGAACATCTGACAGTTGCGACATTGTGTGGGGCCTGAGCTGCGCCGAGTATGGTAGTCCCAACGAACTAGAGTGTGCATGATGCTCTTTGTAGATCGAAGTTCGTTCAACTTGACTCCCGGTGGGAAGTACAGTAGATAACGTACATACGTCGTCATTGTATTGCTCTGAGGTGAATTTTTTGATGTCGTCGCATTTGGTGTTCATTGACTCGTTTAGGTAGTTTTTACGTTCTTGACACGGCATGTCGTGTAATCCGGATAAAATAATTTTAGTCGGACGTAGATCCGATCGGCGATGTGTGAAAAAGCTGATTTTTTCCGAGACAAGATGCTTGCAGATTTTGTCATATTCTTCCCCCGATGTAAGAAACAATCTCCGGCCAATTGACATCATTTTTATTTCGAAATTGGTTATACCAAGTTCACTCATCATTGTGACGATCGACTCCCTTGGTAATATGGGAAAAGTAATTAGTGGAACATTTACCTTGATTGTTGTGAATGGAGGATCAATATTGGATACATCGCACGTATTGCCGCAGAGCCATCTAACATTAGCCCTATCTACGGCAGCGGTCTTAATCACCAATTTACACAGGGTAAATGGCACCCTTATGTCATTGGGAAGAATTTGTTTTGGATTCGATGTTAGATTTTAACGATTCAAGTTGACATTTTCACTTTACTAAACAAAAATATTGGAAAGTGATATGAAATCCGGTGGTTCAAAGACCGGTTAGTCTATTTGCATAGAAATTAATACCGATGCAGTTAACTACCTGGAGAAATCAGTGGAGCAGTGAACCTTATCTTTATCGTATTCTTTATATACTTTACGGCTATTATAACCTTCCTGTTCTTTATGTTTTTTATAAGACATCCCAGCACATACTAAAGTTTAGGTATATCATGGTGCGCTTTTTTCTGTACCTACATAAATGGCCAAGGCCCGACGTCGGGCTGTCGCGCCACGATGATGATGACATAAATGGAAACCGTGCAACTAAATTGTGTAAGAAAAAAAATGGCATTGCCTTTGACAAAAATGTCCAAAACGTTTTAAAATTCATTTGGAAAAGACCGATCACTACTAAACTTCCGAAAAACCCTAAGTACATTAAATTTGAAAAAGTTTTCAATTTGCTCTCCGCTCGGGTCCTATTTAAGTATGCCTTCCAAATATCTTGACTTCTCTACCAAGTTAAATTAGAAAGTATGAACAGCGAAAAGTTACCAGAACGTGTTGAAATGTCTCTGTGTTGTTGTTATGTGCTTTTAACATTCCTCAGCTTCCTTTCCATCTTGTTGATTTTCAACTTTTGAAATCTTTTTCGTTATCAAAAGTTTGCAGTTGAGGAAGTCGTTTGGATTCCCTGAAAATGGATTTACATGTATGCTCATGGCGATGTTGTTAAAATATATAAAAATGTAATAATACATGAACTTCTCTTCCTTTCTAAGTTGACGAAAGAATGCATTTTCTGCACATTCCTTTACATTTTGCGGACCATTCAGCTTGTGATTGCAATATGAAATGTGCATTTGCAGTCGTCCTACCCTCTTTAGCATCCCTTCCTCAAACGTGGTGGATTCGCATATGTAAGTTTTGTTTTTTTCATGACAATTGCATGATGCACTATCGTTTTTGTACTTGACAGTCTTTTGTTCCATTTGCATTTTATGGCCTCCATTTTGAAATGAAGTTTTCTAAGCATTCCCTCACCACATTCATTTAATCAGTTTTTGTTCCAGAATTCTGTCATTCAAATCTGGTTCATTCAGCTAGGCGAGCGATCAGTGAGGAAGTTTTACTGCCGTACTTTTTTTTTAATCGCTCGCTTTTTTTCTACAGATTTGTCGCTTTACTTCAGCACAAAATGCTGTTTGTCATTACATTACAATCAAGTCTCGAGCAAAAATCCATTTCACACAGAATTTCACCTGCCATTTTTCTTTGTTGTAGGTGAGTGCAGTATTTTCCATGGGTTCATTTAAAAATTCCGTTTGATAGGATACGAATAGAATGGTTGCTGGAGGTGGGTATAATTATACACGGAGAAGGATACATTCTACGGAAGAATGTGGGACAATGGAATGCCAATGTTATGTCAGCACTCGTCCATTTATGAATATATAGTACGTTACGACAAATCAGTGGGTTTTTTCAATTTAATCGTCTACAATTACAGTAAGTAGGATGATGATGTTTGGTATGTACAGCTTAGTCTTGGAAAATTCGAGGAAATACTTGAAAATGATGTGTACAAATGACAGCGAATACAACAGAGATCCGATCCAAATATGCGCTTGCCAAGCATTTTGACAGCCTAATAATCACGCAGTAAATTGGATGAGAAAGTGCTTCTGTTGCCTAAATCAATAGAAATATATTCAGATCACTCCAAGGCCGATTAAAGGTCTAAATAGACATTCGCATGACAATTGTATCATGAGACTGATTTCGTTCTCGAGAATCATCTAAATAGCAATGAGAATTAATTCTCATGAAAATTTTCCGAGAAAACTGAGTGAGTATAAGATGGCCGCGGAGTAGTGCGTCGGTTTGGGGGGCAGAAGACCTTTTCCATAGTCCTCCTCGTGGGCGCCCCCTGATAACGGCAGTGTTTCAAACCGCTGACTGCCAAGTCTTAGCGATAAGACATTTGGAAAAAGACAGATAACTGTAGCCTGAATGGCTGACCAACACCTAACCGTCTCAGGTTTAGTATGATGGAATGACTTGCGTAGTTGGACCTGCAACATAGTTGTGTGAACTCCGGCACGTGTATTAAACCATCTGAAGCAGCTATCTTCCGAGGCCATCACCTGAATGGGGTTAAGCGAACTGCTGACAACTCGTCCTTGCAAAAACCACTCCATGTCAAGAAACCTAGAACAAAAGCCTCGAATTGGACGGATCAACAACGACGACCACGCAAACGACTAAACGATTATTCTTTCGGATCCTGGAATCTACGCTCTCTGAACAAACCAGGGGCCGAGAAGGCCCTCCTTCAACAGGTCGAAAAGTACAAACTGAGCATTACTGCAGTCCTGGGAACAAATTGGCTTTGCAGCGAGATTAATGACAAGAAATCGCACACAATTTTTACAAGTGACAAACCATCGGGCCGCAAGGAGTTTGGAGTAGCATTTATAGTGAACAATCACCTCAAGCCGCACATTACTGACTTCAAACCCATAAATAAATGGCTATGTGCGATTCGCATCAAGACTCGATTCTTCAATCTCTGGCTCATCAATGTGCATGCCCCCACTGAAGTTAAAGAAGACGCAGTAAAAGACGAGTTATACACTCGCCTTGAGACTCTCTTCGACGGACTTCCATTCCAACAAACGACGTCAAATTGCTGCTGGGAGACTTTAACGCGAAAGTCGGAAATGAAAGTTGGCACCGGAGGACCACTGGAGGCCACAGTCTCCACGGAGAATGTAACGACAACGGCCAGCGACTTATCGACTTCGCCTGCAGCAGGAAGCTAGTTGTAAGCTCTACGTGTTTCCCGCATCGACGCATTCACAAGCAGACCAGGAAATCTCCAGACGCACACACCGTCAACCAAATGGATAACGTCCTCATTTGCGGGAGATGGGCGTCTAGTGTGGTGGATGTCCGCTTCTATCGAGGAGCAAACTGCGACTCAGATCATTACCTGGAGAAGACGACCTACAGATGTAGAATTTTAATTGAACTTTGTGCTAATCGAGAATCAGCCCTCCCAAAATCTTTGCGATTGATAAGCTCCTGAGCGATGCTACGGCGGTGGCGTCTGCTGCCGCCCTTGAGGAAAGACTATCGCCTATGCTACACAACATCAGCAACACAGGCGTCCATGGGTTCTGGGAAGAACTCAAGGGTACCATCAAAGATGACGCAGATAAGGTCGTGGGATATAAAGCCCGGCGGGCGCGAAATGACTGGTTCGATGAAGAATGCAAAAATTCACTTGACGCGAAAAACGAGGCCTACAGACAATGGATTCAAATTGTTCCTTCCAACAAAAAATTGCATCTTTTCATTCAATGGTCTATCGCTTGATAAACCTCCCGCTTTCCCTTGAAAATTATCGGAAGGACGCTCGCAAGAAAAATAATATGTCTACACTTTTCAACCAAAACCAAGAAATTAGAACCAAAAACTTCGTAAGAGTACCCTTTTCTTATGTTCCTTCGGTCACAAATCATCTACAAAATGCGTTCGAAAAGGAAAATATGAAGATTGTTTACACCAACAGCAACAAATGGAAAAATATTCTTGGCTCAACGAAGGACAAACCAACATTAGCTGAACAAAGCGGAATATATGAAATTAGCTGTAAGGATTGCGATCCCAAATTTATTGGCCAAACAAGGCGAAACGTAGAGACACGCTTCAAAGAACACAAAACCTGCATAAAAAACATGCAAATAAATCGCTATTCAGTCGCAGCTCATATACACTCAACATGTGATATCGTTACGCCACCACACAGAATCGGTTCTTTCGAGGAAAGTGTACGTTTAGTGAAAGCCGTACATAACGAGCGATGAAGCTCTTTATATAAAAAAAAAACCAAAAATACAATGAATAGCGACAATGGCAACATAATTTCACCTTTGTTTTCTTTTGTACGATAGTTTATATAATGTTTCCACCTGTAATAAAATATGTTTATATGTTTATTAACGTCCATCTATTTATATATGTACTTGTTCTCACTGATACACAAAAAACGGAATTTGTTCTCAATACTTTTGTAAATGTTTACAGTCATTTTTGCATTATTGTTAAATTATTTAGTTTGCGTGTTTGCTGAAGATGAGCAGCAAGTCTGCTCGAAATGCATTCTTACAAAATAAATTAAATTGTAATAATTTTGTTATTTTTTATTTTATTTTGCTGACTTTTGTAGTCAATAAAGGACTTTAAACTTAAAAGTGTTGTTCAACGTTTTAGACTACAAACAAGTGGTTCAACTGTTTAATTAAAAAACAGATCCCAGTGACATTAATGGATTCAATGAGGAACCAGAGCCAGAAGAGAAAAATATGACGAGCTACGGCGAATATCGAATAGAATAATTAGACGTAAGAAACGTAAATACTTTGACGAGCAGTTGCTGAACATAAACGAAAACTTAGCTGATAGGAACACCAGACAAGCGTACAAACTAGTAAACACAATTAAGAACGGCTACCAACCCAGGACTAGCCTTTTTAAGGACAAGGATTGAAACATCATCAGTGACACCAATGGCATTAACAACCGATGGGCCTCTTATTTTGAAGAGCTTCGAAACCGACCATCTAACATCCTCACACAAGAAGCTCTCGACGATATTGTTGATCTAGGCCCACCCATTCAACCCCCGACAGTAGAGGAAGTTGATCTCGCGTTGCGGTCACTAAAACGAAATAAAGCGCCGGGCGCGGACGAGATTCCAGCTGAACTGCTAAAATTCGTTGGAACGTGTCTAGTTGATGCCATACATCAATTACTCCTGCGAGTATGGGAGGACGAGGTGATCCCAGACGATTGGCGCAGAAGCAACATCTGTCCACTTCACAAAAAGGGAGATAAACTGCGGTGTGAGAATTACAGGGGCATTTCACTAGTTTGTACGTCCTATAAAATTTTGACGAAAATTCTGAAAAATAGAATAAAACCGTACGCAGAACGAATCATTGGCGAATATCAAAGCGGTTTCAGACCTGGTCGCTCCACAACCGATCAGCTCTTTACGGTAAAACTGATACTCCAGAAGTGCTGGGAATACAACGTAAAGGTATACCAAATCTTTGCCGACTTCAAGCAGGCATACGACAGTATCGATCGTGGAGTACTGTGCAACATCATGTTGCAATTTGATATACCGGCCAAATTAGTGCGACTGACAAAGATGACGATGACCAACTCCGTCTCACAAGTCAGGATCCAGAATGGACTTACTGATCTATTTGAAACACGCACTAGTCTGAAACAGGGCGATGGACTGGCACCGACGCTCTTCAACCTAGCACTGGAATACGATATTCGTGATATGAATATGGACAACAGCAAGACGCTACTCATCAAATCAACACAATTAGCAGCGTACGCCGACGACATCAACATCATGTCCCGAAGATTTTTTCTCGTTTCTCCCCATAATGAAATCGAAGCATGTGCACAGAAACTCGAAGTTCCGCGTGTACCAAACCATTATACGGCCAGTGCTATGCTATGGCTGCCAAGCATGAACCCTAACTCAAGCCTCCGAAAACATGCTAGACACATTTGAACGTAAGGTTCTACGGCGAATTTTCGGGGCTGTTTGCGATCGAGATGGATGGCGCATCCGGTACAACCATGAGTTGTATGAAATGTACGATGAGCTGGAAGTTTCGAAAATCGTCAAACTATAACGACTTCAATGGGCAGGGCATGTACAAAGAATGGACGATGATCGCATGCCAAAGAGAGTAATAAATGCAGAACGAGTCGACAGAGCGAGACTGCCTAGATGACCGAGATCTCGTTGGGAAAGCTCAGTAGGTGTGGACGCCGCGTAACTACTGGGCTTCCAAAATTGGAGGACGCGGTCACGTGACCCAGATAATTGGAGGACAACGATCCAGGCGGGCAAGGCCCGACGTCGGGCTGTCGCGCCACGATGATGATGAGTGCGTCGGTTTGCTAATCGATGGGTCACAAGTTCTATTCCCGTCTCGAACATATTTAAACAGTTGTTTTTCTCGTCGGGCGCCAGTTGACTCAGCTGTGAATGAGTACATTGATTTGATTAAAAGTGTGTGGTTTTGACCATGCCGTTTCCCAGTTACCATTTTCCCGTTTAAAAACGGTCGCGGAAATGAGTACCCCAGGCTCCGATTCGGAACGGAAAGGGGAATATACTTATTTTATAAGACTGGGTACTTTCTCTCTTTCAATTACCCTTACCTCTTGTGGGGTATAGCGCGTCAACTGTTCCATGTGGCCCAGTTGACGTTTGGGTGGCATAAACTGGTTTCGGAGAATGCAGTTGCCAGCATGCACCCTCCGCTCACGCATTTAACTGCCTACTTGCGACAACCTGGGAGATGCTATGGGTTATTATTACGCCCCGCACCATAGGGGGAAGACAATGCAAACATTCATGGTCATGGAACGTCGTCGTGAACGTCGTGATTCGAACTCGAAATGCCGGTAGTCAGACATGAGACTGATGCCTCTACGCACTGAGCTACAAGTCGCCCTAACAAAATGTCCAATAAAACTAGAACTCCCACTTTAATCGTGCGAACGGACAGACGGACACATGGACCGACAAACAGAAAGACGGACAGACAAACGAACAGACAGACAGGCATGGCTAAATGGAGGTGACTACTACTAATTTCCATATTGTATATGTATAGCACTATACCTATACCTTGGGGTGGCCGGTAGCTAAGTGCGTTGAGGCATCAGTCTGGTGTCTGATGGTACCGATGAATTAAGACAGTGGCGTAACTACTTTGAAATATATTGTTTCGAAGGAAAAAAGGGGCTTCCTAAGAAAATATGATATTTTTAAGGAAAATTTTAGATTTATTTTGATCCTACGATAATATACAATGGACTTCCATAAGTTGACTACTCAAGGGTAGACAAGTTTTGGTGAACACTATGGTCAACTTAACCCCTTCAGACCCGATTTATTTATAGCGATGGGAAAACTTTTTTTGTTTGAACAATATTGTTTTTTAGTGCATAATATACACGTATATGTTTTTGTTTTGTTAAAATGTTGATTTGTTTAGAAATGATGGCATGTGCATAATTATGCCCAATTCTACTGAAGCGTTGCTGAAATTAATAGAAACAACAATTGCAATAATTAACAAAGGTAAAGGTATGATACCCTTCACGCCTAGCGAGTTTTTGAACCGGTCGTTCCTACGGCAGGTATATGACGTAGTTGGTTGGTTGGTTCCGACATATTTACAGCGTGCAATAGAAAGAAGGCTTTGTACGAAATTTCAGCTCTATAGCTTTAAAACTAAGGGACTAGTTTGCATAGAAACCGACAGACAGGCGGACAGATGGACAAAGCTTAATCGACTCGTCTCATCATACTGACCAAGAATATATAGAGTTTATTTGGTCGGAGATGCTTCCTTCTGTGCGTTGTAAACTTCACGACAAAGTTAATATACCCTATCACATCCGTGAAGGGTATACAAATTTACCTTTATTCGGCGGTAAATAAGTACAAACTAACTTGGAAGTATCAAATTCTCGTTTTTTAATAAATTATTTTTCAATGGTGTGAACGTTTACAAAGCAATTTCTTTCTTTTTTTATAACTAGATGTACCTTGCATTTGCTACAGTAGAAATCTAAATGTGGAAGATGACCTATTCCATCATATTGCATATCTCCTGATGGCCGAACTTCCTCTTTACACCTTGCGGTTTTTGTTCGGTTTAAAAATTGGCATATGATTTCTTTAGTTAAGCTTTGGGACCCAGTGTGCATAATTATGCACATTGGAATTGTGGGGTGGATTATACAAACATGCAAAACCACAATACACCAGCAAGCCACTATTATCACTTCTCAAACACATTTTATTCTTTTTGACATGGATATGTCTTATTGCTGGGGGTCATTCTAAAAATCTGTCCCTAACACAAAATGTCTGCTGTGCTACTCGGGGGTCAGAAGAGGAAACAAGCCCATTGAAAATTTTTCCGAGTTCTATGAATGTAGTGGCCGATTGGTTTACAGAGTATTTCCAACCAGGCTCTCAGAATTTTGACTTGTGTTTTCTGTCCCATGCTCTCAGTCAACGCGACGTCATAATCAAAACTCCTGCATACATACCATGCCCATACATTCAAAATCCTCAAAAATATAGAGTACGCTCCGTACTCCCTAACTTGACTAGGCCCCCAGAACACGTTGCAAGAAGTCGTCTGCTCTCCCCGCTCGACATGCTCACACGCAATTTATGGTATCCGAATGTATGCGAAATTTCGCTCAGGCCAGCGGACCTCCTCTCATTCATTCATATCATTCTCATTCTCACCATTTCATTAAACAAATTGTGCACTCCCGACATGCACATGCAACGACCCAATCTGAAGTCACAATGAATGAAATTCCATTTTTACTCATTATTTAGGTCAAGGACGTCCAGGGACTTTCAATGATCTTCAATTTCCGCGAATTCCCTCCCATTCATTCATTTAATAAAATAGCGCGCGTTGTACTATCTGAATCACTAAGGTCCCAGAAAAAAGTAGCAAGTAGTCAGTTCGACTAGCTTTTGGACATACGCAGACGCAATTTGCGAGAGTGTACATAGTTCCCGCCCCCCGAAGATGAGCGAGAGCGGATGTAGTTCATTCGAGCCAAATCGGGTGATCCAGCGACTGTGGTTGTGCATTTGCAATGGCGGCGATTTAAGATCTGACTGGCCCACAATGTGGGCCCCCACCACACGTGCAATAAACATATAGAACAAAAGCTCCACATACGGTACGACGCATTAGCAGCATAAATGTTGACTTTCAATAGGGCGTGTCTATCTGTCTCATGTGGTTGGGTGTTCAATCTCATTAGAACGAGTGTATCCGGTTCATATGGGGGCGTTAGCTTTCAATGGGGTATGTCTCTCTGTCTCATGAAGGGGGTGTTAAGTTTCATTTGGGGCGGGTTTATCGGGAATCGATTCTTAGAAAACAGGTTATTGGCTTTTGGTGGGAAATGATACAAAGTATCTACACTGCATGCAGATACATTGGAACATGGATATGTCTTTGACTACCGACTGCGTGGAACCTGTTGCGTTGAAGATATCGATGTAAGTTTTATAAAGATCCCAGTAAGTTATACTGGATGAAATCATTCGACAAAACATGTCCCACGCTTTCGGTAGGCATAAGACAAAGACATATCCATGTTCCGATGTATCTGCATGCAGTATATATACTTTGTATCATTTTAACTATTACAATATATATAAGAATAATTTGCCAATTACTAGTTGAATTTTCTAACGGTTTCAATTGCACTTACTTCTAATCTGCTGCTTGACGCCATTCTGCTACACCATAAATGAGCGAAATTCTAAAGTAATTGCATATAATTTTCAGATAACGGTATTCTCTTTGCATGTTCATAATTCGACACAATGTTGTGTGCAATATGCAATGCAAAGACATATATGGAGGCCTAAATTCGGTGTGCATAATTATGACCACGAGGTTTGAGAGAGTTAGGAAGGTTTGTTGAAAGTTGAGATTTGAAGGTAAATGTCAATACCGATTAACATCAGACAACACTCGCAGTTTAAATACTTACTTACTTAAATATTGTAGTATGTGCACGTATCGCATCCTCCACAACAGACTGTTCAATAAATTTTACCCCTAAACGCTTTCAACGTCGAGTTCTGCACATACCGTGTTGTTGAAACGAAAGATTGTTTTTGAATAATCAATAAATACTGCTGTTTTAGAGCATTTTTAGAAATTGATCAGATACCAGACACTATCTATTTATCCACAATAGTCCATTGTATAACACATTTCATCAGATGTTTTCATCTTTATAAAATAATTTGATCCCATTTTGAGCTAGCGGCTGCAAACCCGAAGGTGTTTGTAGAAAGAAAGTTTAACTAGATAGTCGAAAGTCCTTTAAAATGATCGCGGCTTCCAATTTTGAAAGCCGAATAGTTGTTATGCGTGTGCACCAACTGAGCCTTCGCAACGACCTCTGAATCTTCTTCTCACCCTTGTTCCGTTGATAATAATAAATAATAATATGTTAAAGTAAAAACAAATGGATTCATTAATTTTTATCTTGCCATGAATATATGTATTAAAAACCAAAAAATCTTGCCAGCTTTTGCATTTGAAAATGTCGTTACCAAATTTCGGATATCAACCTTTTGGGCTAGGCTTTTTTATACCCTAGACTTTTAGTATAGGGTATATTGTTTTTGTCACGACGGAAATATGTAACACCTTAAAGGAGGCTCCGGAGGTATAGCAATGTATATATAAATGATCAGGGTCACCTCCTGATTCGATTTAGCCATGTCTGTCTGTCTGTCTGTCTGTCTGTCCGTTCGCACGATAACTTTCGATAGAATGAAGCTAGAGCCTTGAAATTTTGGTCAGATGTTGGAAGTATGATCTAGTTGGTTGGTATTGAAAATGGGCATGATCAAGTCAAGAGAACACCTACCTCCCCTACATATGTAAAATACTTAAATGTATACATAACTCCCCATTAAATAAACATGAAAAGCTCTAGCTTTGGTAGATTGCTCGTGAGGGTGATCTTATACTCTCTTGGAAAAATAAAATCGATCAGTTGAAAACTAACGGCAATTTTCTTACAAAGAGCCCCGTACTACCCTACTTTTCAGGTTTTTTGTCCATAACTCTTGAACGAATCGAATCTGAAGTGAGAAGTTGCTTAAGTTTTAGTAAGTTGGGCATAATCAGATCAAAGGAACGCCTACCTCCCCTACAAAATTTAAAAAATTAAATATTACTTTAATTACGATTACTTTCGATAGAATGACAATAGCGAGTTGAAAATTTGGCAGAACGTTGGTAGTAACATCGTGTTAGTTGGTATTGAAAATGGGCAAGATCTGACCTAAGGAACCCCTACCTCCCCTACAAATGAAACTTCAAATAAGCGATAACTTTTGAGAGAATGAAGCCAACGACTTGAAATTTTGGTCAAATGTTTGAAGTGAGATTGAGTTAGTTGGCATTAAGGACGGGTTAGATCAGACCTAAGGAACCCCTACCTCCCCTAGAAATAAAATTTTAAATAAGCGATAACTTACGACAAAATAAAGCAAGCGACTTGAAATTTTGGTCAAATATTTGTAGTGGTATCCAGTTGGCTAACACTGAAAATACGTAAAATCTGACCAATGAAACCCCTGCTTCCCCTACAAATGAAACTTCAAATAAGCGATAACTTTCGATAGAGTAAAGCTAGACACCTGACATCCTTTTTTTAATGTTTGTAGGGTGATCTAATTGGTTGGTGGCTATGATGGGCAAGATCCGATCCAAGGAACTTCTACCACCTCTGCAAGTGAGGCTTCAAATAAGCAATAACTTTCGATAGAATGAAGCTAGCCACTTGAAAAATTCGACAAATATTTGCAGAATGGGTTAGTTAATTGATTTTTAGAATGGCCAAGAACCTCATGAATGTATGTCAACCTCCCCTATAAACTGGCCATATAGGAAACTCACTTTTAATGCATATGGTCGTTGCCAATTGGTACTTTTGGTATCACCACTAGGTCTGTACAAGTCTAGGGTATATACGCTTCGGATAGGTTTTAGATTGAAATTATAGCTAGTTAGCTCAACATTTCTTGCCTTGACTTACTACGATAGATAATTTTTAATTATAATATTTTCAATTTTGAGAATTATCTCTCTGCTTTTGCAACGGTAACTGCAATTGTTAGAATTAGCGTGTTGTGCCAATTTCAGAATGACACAAAAAGAACGATGTTCATCGGCACTTTAGGCTCTTCCCATGCAAACACATTTTCATTTTACTACTCAATCTCTAATCCCTTGTGGGGCATAGCGCGTCAACTTTTCAATGTGGCCCAGTTGACGTTTCGTTGACATATACTGGTTTCGAGAATGCAGTTGGCAGCATGCGCCTCTTGCACATCCATGGCCACGAACGTCGTCGTGGACGGGATTCGAACCCGAAACGCACAACACAATTACAATTTCAAGTAGTTTATGATTTGCTTTGAAAAATATTGTCTAACTAATTGTTTAGGTGCACATCCATGAGTAAATGTGCATTTGACATGGTTTGAGTTGCTTTTAGGGACATTATAACTTATCTTATCTATCTATCATTTTCTTAGTTGCTATTTTCCCAAATGCCTTCAAAAGTATTATAGTAGCAGTAGTAGTAAAACTTTCGCCTCAACACCCTCAGACATATAATACTCACCTTCTCCAAATATCGATCGATTGCCAAGATTGTCGTCAGTCCTGACCAAAGGAGTCAAAATGCTTTCAACAATACTACCGTGCATTGTTCTCATCATCCCGAATCAGAAGATACCCATATTTGCCAGGTTCGGTTTCCTGGTTCATTTCTTTATCAAGAAAGTCTAGCAGAAAAACCAAAATATCACCATGCGGTACTTATAATAACCCTAGCAAGCTGCGTACTAAATTTTGTTGACATCGGACCACGGGAATTGCCTGTAGGAGCGATCTGTGAAAAGACTTAGGCGAGTAACTCTTTGAACACAATATCGTATACCGTTAGTCCAGTCGATAACCAAATCCCTGTTCAGGATCACTCAATGAATTATATAACAAATTTGGTTAAGATCAGAACAAAGGAAGTGCCCAGACAAACGAACTAACGTACTAACAAGTTGGGTTTCACATGATAAACGAACATGAACATGATCGTCCATAATATTTATATTCTTCGGGATGTTATAGGGTATATTAACTTTACCATGAAGTTTGCAACGCACAGAAGGAAGCATCTCCGACCATATAAACTATATTCGATGCTGAAGGTAGCCAATCTCCTATGTCAAAAATGGCATTTTTGGAGTTAGTTTACAATAAGAGGCCTTAAAAGTTATAAAACACAACATTGACATAGAGGGTTTGAATGTTGCTGCTTCTAACGGGTTTTACCTTCGGCAAGCTAGCCGAAGGACGGGCCAGGAGTATTTGACAAATAATAAGAAAACCGATTCTAGAATCGTGCACAATATTCGAATCAAAGCAATAATGCGCTATTTTAACTAAGGGATATTTTGTACGCTTTGGAGGCCCCCTAAGCTCGGTGGCCCGCGTTCTATGCAACACGCGGAGCACCGATAATTACGCCACTGAGTTACGGGTTCGAGACCTGTCCACGTCGTGGCGATGGATGTATGTGTTGTTATCCTCCTGTGGTGTGGGGCGTAACAATAATCCTCAATCTTTCCGAACTTGTTGCAGGTATGCGCCTAAATGGGCAGAATTTACATGCTAGCTTTGCTTTTACTCTTGCATGTATGCGCGTTTTTATTTGGGAATGTGTATATGAACAGAGATTTCTCACATTCGCCATCTTCAACCTTGACTCAGCTTTGTGCTTGTCGTCAAACTTTTACTCTGGTCGCGTCCATAGATTGGATAATGGAGGTAGGCGGTGATTCCTCAGAAACCACGAAACACTAGCGACCATTAATCTATTGTGCTTTGCCCTATAATCTGAGGAACCAATCTAGTCTCACACTTGCAGAGTAAGCGCTTTAGAGTTTCATCGTTAACTTCGCAAAAGCGACGGCTGGCATCTGGTATACTTGGTTTTTAGGTAGCCTCGAAGGTGAGAGATGATCTTTTAGTGGTTCACAGATAATTCTGATCTTTCCTACTCACCTACTGATCGTTCCTACTCAGGTTAAGCATATCGAGGGTGTAGTTACGCTAGTATCCCGCGGTGTATAGTTTGGCCTGCCTTAGACTTGGGACAGATTTTCACAGCGCGGCAGGAGACAGCCCTGTTTCCAATCACGAGTACGTATCCTAATCTCGGAAAAGATAAGTCCTCAGAAAGGTTCTGGGCCGTGGAAAAATGTTAATGAGGACTATTTAGCTAGCTCGTCTGCATGTTCATTGCCCTCGATGTAAGAGTGGTCGGGAACCCAGTGCAGTGTAATTTTTGTAACGAGTACCCTATTAGTTATTGTCGACTGTGTTGGAGTGTCTCGCTCAGCTGCAAGTGCATCGGCCAAAAATATTCGTCCAGCACACTTGAAACTATTTGACTCTATTCGTACCCAGTGGACAATAACTACCACCTAAATATGTACAGTGACGATGACTACCACCTAAAGAGTACGTAGCGACATCTGCTTGGAATACACGTTAGAACACGAAGATGGACTCCAATTGGAGTCCGTTTCCACGTTCCAGCTTGGAATGTGACAAATTGGATTCGAACTATATGCCGACATCTGTAAAATGTTCATATCTTGAAAGTTATAACGCGGAAGACGAAGTCGGTCCACACCGCCTCGCTCGCAAAAAGGAAACTGGGCGATACAGAGGTAGGTCAAATGAATTCGGGGAGAACGCACCCCTGTTTTTGGCCCATTTCAGGGAAAAGCCCATAGGTTCGACCGGCAGAAATGCCGTCCACTAAAGAGCGAGTCTCACGACGATCAAAAGATAACCTCCAAGGTGGATTTGCGTGTCTCTTGACCGGAAAAGAAAAAAACAAGGGGGTGTCGAAGTGCAACGGACGAGTGGCGGTATTTCTTTGGCGGGAGTCATAAGCGGCCTGAAAACCGGAGGGCGAGCCCCCTCACGAGGTGAGTCAGCTTAAATTGAGCAGAGTGTGCGAAACCACTTCACTCCCTGTGCAGGCCAACCTCGAAATTTCGGTAATAACAACCAAGGAGCGGATCGACAGATACACCGCCCGCTACAGAAAAGAAGGCACGACGAGCAGCCGCCGCCCACAGATCTAGATTGGACAATATTCGACCCGGCAGCCACGTCAGTAGCGCCAAGTCGACTCGCCCTGCGGAGTCGCAACCGAGAAGGACGCACTACACCTGCAACCCTATCCCCCAGAAAACATAAGACCGAAAACCTTCCGTGCAAGAGCCCAATGCGAAGCTTAGCCCAGGGTCGGGGCGGGAGTGCGGAGCCTCATCGCCATTTGTGTTGTTGAAGGGACGAGAATCGGCTCTTCGTTGGCCAGTTTTCTTTGGGGCGACCGGTAGCGCAGTGTGTTGAGGCATCAGTCTCATGTTTGACTACCGGGGTTTCGGGTTCGAGTCCCGTCGACGACTGGGCCACATGGAACAGTTGACGCGCTATGCCCCACAAGGGGTTAGGGCAATTGAGTAAGTAATCCGGTTAGGGACTTTCCCGTTTAGTAATGGCATGTGGGCCGGGGCGCGGAATATTTCTTTTCGTAACGATGTAGAGGCAACTATGGCCGAATAAAACCCCGCTTACACTATCGATAGCCGTGCTAGCTGTCAACAACACTTAGGTGTCACGGACGATAATCCCTCAATCTTCCTACTCTCCTGAGCCCAGCTCAGACTCACCTTGCGTTACAATTTATTGATGTTCTGTTTTCCGCAGCTACATAATAATGGTATCAATAGAAAGACAATTTCGCCGCAATATTTTATTAAGTATCCTGTGCAGTTCAAGTCCAGTCAAAATTGTGTTAAAAGAAGCAGAATCTCCTTCAGTATTTTCGGCCTTTTAGATGACTGAATGAAAAGACCAAGTATCGGTCATTATTCAACGTCGTACTTTACATGTTTTCCATTTTGTATACTTCGACAACAATGCATCAGTCAGGATAATAAATTTCCAGCAATACTCGTGTATCGAACATGGAATAGATGTAGTACCATAATACCTATATAGTACAATATGTATAAAGGACTATATATTTTGACGGTTATTCATCAGTCACAGAACCAACATGAAATGTACATATTTGTACTCATCTTTCGCACTATATAGGTACAGCTAAAAGAAGTCACCACCAGCACCGAGGTGATGTACTGGCATACGGAGTGTGTAATTAATTAAGTACTGAAAATCAGGAAAAAATTCGAAAGAATAATATAAATTCGAATGCATGTATCGCAATGAGGAAGCCGAAAGTGTATGTTGACTGAGAAATTGGTGAGTGATTGCGAATTAAAATACATGTAATAATGGGCAGCCTAAAGAGAAAACAACATTTTTCGAAAATAGTTGGTTCGTATGTAGCGATTGAATTAATAGAGGCGAATTCATTGTATTCCTGTAACTACGAATTAATGATAAAAATCAACAGTTTGTTTTAATTTACCAAAGCTTTATTTTTCAACAAAAACAAAAAAAGTTCACGGGAATAATTACGCAAATATCAATCTGTCTAATCTGTTATTCTATGTTAATTTCCATCCATAAATTCAAAACAAATCTCACTGAACTCACCCATCTGCGGTCATTATTGAGTTACATAATGCAAATATTAATTATATTGTTATTGAAATTCAATATGCAAAGAGCGATCAAGTAGAGGCGTCAAGTTCACAATGAACAAAGTTGACCGTGTGCTTGGAAGCCATACATATGAGTATTTGTGCATGTATAAAAAAAATGTCCGATATGCATCATCGTCAATTTCATATCATTTCAACACAACAAAAGAAAGAAAACGCAAACTTTTAAAAGAATTTGCATAAGGTATTGAAGCAATTATTGTTATTACTGGAATAACCAACCGTCGCGTTGCCGCTTCGATGTCGTTTGACTGCGAAGACTTTATGGTGAACATTCTAAGCACGTTTTGATTACACACTATTCAATTCATGTACATACTTTATTGAACATAGAGATAGGTTGAGCCATGGATAGATTGGCTTAAATTAATGTATGGTTTCCAGCACAGGCGTGTAAGTAACCGCAAAATTCAAAACAAATCGCTGTACATTTTAATGTGGCTTCGATAACCGGAACAAAATGTATTTAATCAGACATGACAATTCCAAAAGTCTAATGGTGGACATTGACGGACGGTCCAAAGTCAAATTTTCTCTGGTCGAAGCCAAAATTTCCCTGTCAAATCCATACATCGACCGGGGAAATTTTGGCTTCGACTAGATACAATTTGAATTTGGACCTTCCGTGAATGATCAGAATTATCTACAATGCACGGGATAAATAAAATATATAACTGGCGCAACAGTCCAACCAAGTCCTCGAGAGGAGTTAGCAGTTAGTTGTGCAGAGAACTTATTTAACAGCTGAGTGGGCTCATAGTCCGACACGTAAATTCCTTTTTTGGTCGAAGACTACTGCATTTAGTAGGAATCGAAACGAACCTGTGTATAGACGGCGAGCATGTTAACCGTTGCGCCATGCGGACTACGATGCACTGGATAGATGCTCATATTTCGGATGCTGCGTCTTGCATACATATTTTGTCCATTTGAGTCGCATTCTACAGGAAAGCCTGTGGCTAATTCTTAGGCCTTACACCACAGGGGAATATTTACCAACTTTGACTTTTAGTTGGGACGGTAAGCGATTTGACTTGCAAAATATGATAGAAAAATGCCGTTTGGTATAATTGTTGGTGGGCCCCATACATTATTTAATTTTAAGAGATAGTGCCATTTTGGACCCCGCGGCAGAGCGGCTGTGCGGACGAAAAACTGAAAAATTTGAGTCTTTTTTTCATACTCTCCTCATAAGTTGTAAATGGTGCCTCGGATCGAAAAACTTAATAAGATTTAAATTAAAGACCGTCAAATTCTACATCCAATGCATTGCTCAACGTTGAAAGTAGGTTTAGTAGTATAGTCAAATGTGCTTTTCAAATCGGTAACTTTTTAGTGTTGTTGTGAGCGAAAATGCAGAAATGGTATTTTAGCGATTTGAGCCTTAATAGCTCTATCTCGATAAATATAACAGCTAAAAGTTTTGGCTTAGCCTCAATTTGTAGATATTTTAACCGGTTCGAGGCAAAAGTTATGAGGAGAATATTAAAAAAAGGGTTCAAATTTTCCGGTTTTTCGCCCGCACAACCGCTCTGCCGTGAGGTCCAATGTGGCTCCATCACTCAAAATGAAACTATGGGCCCCACTAAAATTCGTACTAAATGGCATCTCTCTATCATATTTTGCAAGGTGGCGTTCATTTATGTCGCTTACCGTCCCAACTAAAAGTCTAAGGTGTAAGCACATTCAGTTAAGTTTTAAAAAAATATTTGAATTAATTTGGCTCCATACGTTCATGTAGTGCGCCTCCTATTGTTTACCTTTTCAAAGAAAAAAAAAAGAAACGATGGATTGTGAAATAAACCTCCTTCTGGTTCTGACAGTCGACAAGAGAACACGTGTTTTATTTCTTTTGTTCCAGAAGTCTCTTTTTTCAAAAACTAGCCAACCGAAACAATTTAGGCTCCCTGCAGATCAGGTGTGGAGTACGACAAGGTAAATACTTTAAAGAGGAGAATGTCAAGCCGTCTAACTCGGGCGGAAATCGTCGAGGCGCTCGCGAGTCGCGAGGGCCAATGTAGAAACACTAGCGAGCGCGAGCATACCGCAATTGCGACGGATTTACGATGAGTGCCCCCAAGCCTCCGGGAGGGGCACTACGGAAACTTTGACCGAAGTCACCGACAGTTCGGAGAACGAGGATACCGACAAAACTGCCGACAAAGCCGCCGATAACCCCGCCAGAAAAACTGCTGCTGAAAACACTGCCAGAACCACCACCGAAACTGCTGATGAGACCACTGCCGCTATGCTGGCGCCGGGAGAAGCAGAGGAAGAGGGCATTGATCGTCAACTGCGGCTGCTGAGGAAGAGACGTGAAATGCTAGAGCTCTAACGTCAGGTGTCGGAGCTAGAAACTCAGCCCCGAGAGTTAGGTTATGTCACGCCGGCCCGACGAAACGTGGATCTCCGGGACGTAGAACAGGCCATTACGAAATACTCGGGGGATGACACGTACGACGTACTGGATTTTCTGCGGGATTTTGAAGAAACTATGAGGACGATAGAGGCTGACCAAATCACCAAACTGATGAGTTTGCGGCGCTCATTAGAAGGGACTGCAAAATTTGTCCTGCAAAACGCCCGACCGGTAAGCTACCAAGACCTCAAGGAAGAGCTCGTCACCGAGTTTGGGCGACGTTTTACTCGACAGGAAGTCTATCGGCAACTGCGGGAACGGTTCTGGGAGAAGAAGAACGAATCTCTACGCCGCTATGTGCTAGAAATGCAGAACATAGCCCGCCGAGCAGATATTGCGGAAATGGAGCTAATAGATTTCATCATCGAAGGCCTCCGCGATACGTCAGCAGATCTCGCTATATTAAATTCCGCGCAGACGATTCAACAATTGAAAGTGCTACTGGAGTCCAGACGACAAATAAAGTAATGACAACGCTTGATTCAGACGACGATGAGGATGACCAGCAGACAGCTGTAAATTCTATAAATATGGTAAGTATTGCAACCATAATCAGTCAGATCGAGTGTTCAGAGTTCATTAATTGCGTTTCCCTTTTCGATACGGGTAGTCCGCAGTATGCAGACCGGAGTCGTCAACTAAATACCATGGCGTCGGAAACGCGGAAATATTCACTCACGGTAGGAATAAATACAGAATACGTTTTCTAAACAAGCTTTATGACGTCGTCGCTTATGTTGTCCCAGACGATACCATGACGATGCCGCTGCTGCTGGGACGTGATGCGTTATCCATTATGAATATCAAACTTTGTCAATTTAAAAATTAAAACCTGAATTCTGAGTTAAATATGCATCTTCATATGCCCGATCTGACTGAAATTCCGAGTATAACCTATAGGTGTGGCTGTTCGATGCCGTTAAAACATAAAAAAGACGAATGTAAATTTCACGAGCTGAGGCAGTTGGGTAATGGGAGTAAGGACCTTCGGAGAGATAATCGCGAAAAAAAATCACCTGTTAGGTGGAATGGCCTGAAGGGAGGGCGTGAGAATTGTCCGGTCGAAAACCGAAAAGTAGATAACAGAAGGACCCCATCTGCGAACATAAACCCGGAGCTGGGAGGGTTAGAGTTCGAGTCGCTGTTAAAAGCAGTAGATGAGGTATACACAAATCCGAGGGATGTAATAATAACCCCTCATGAATAGTATTTGGACATAAGGCTGAAAAATGATACGCCTCTCTACACAGCAGCTCGTCGTCTATCTTATTCCGCGCGAGGAGAGGTTCGTAAGATAATAGATGACTTGTTAAGAAGAGGAGTCATACGAACTAGCCCATATGCGTCAGCCGTTGTGTCGGTGAAAAGGAAGGATGGCAGTTTACGCATGTATGTTGACTACCGGGCTATCAATAAACTGACTGTTAGGGATAATTATCCATTACCTATTATTGAGGAATATATTGAATACCTAGGAGCCAAGAAGTTTTTCACGACATTGGACTTGAGGGATGGGTTTTTAGGGTTTTGTATAAAAACAAAACACTTATGAAATCGGTCATGCGTCCGCCTGTCTGTCCGTCTGTCCATGAAATATCCCACGAACCGCTGAAGCTACATACATGAAATTTGGTGGAAATATGTAGAAATACTATAATTCTCTGGAGAAAGCGATCCGTCGTAATAGATCAACTTTAAGGGGGGGTCGCCATAGAGGGGAAATGAAGGTCGAAATTTTTTTTCGTTTGGTATAGGCAAGTGGGGTATCGTAAGAAAGGTACCGTTGAGTACATTCCATTTGTGGAATTTTTTTCAAATTTGAAGAAAGGAGAAAAGAGGGAGAGGGGAAAATATGTGGTACGAGTTTGTCCCCCCCCCCCCTTGCATTTCGAGACCGTTATAGCTAGACATATGAAAATTTACAGAAAAGCGGCATTTCACTAGCATAGAAAAGTAAAAATAATAAAATTTTTAAATCTCATCCAAAAAGGTTAATAATAGTACATTTCTATAGTTGCAGTTAGCACACCCTTGCACCCCTCAAGCACACCCTAGGTCAAAAATATTAATGGTTAATGATAACCAATATCATAGGCAATAATATCTCTAAGTTTCATTACAATGACATGCTATTTAATAATAGTACATTGATTTAAAATTATGCATTTTGACACTATCCATACAAAAAATACACCTACCGGCCTCACGCATAGATATGCGTGTACTACTTGCATGTTGTTTTTCGTAGTGCGAATTGCAGTTATTTAATGAACCAACTTTGGAAGGGTGAAGATTGGTGATTGGTGATTGGTGATCCTAACAATAACTATTCACACAGTTAATTTTGTAGGGTTTTGTGTCTTAAATCTTACAAAATCGGTCAAATACCTGTCTGTCCGTCTGTTCATAGAATATCTTACGAACGGCTGAAGCTGCACACATAATTCGGCGAGAATGTGTAGAAATGCTATAATTTGCTGGAGATAGCGTTGTGTTGTAATTGGCCAACTTTAAGAGGGGGGGGGAGGGGGGGTCCACATAGAGGCGAAATTAAGGTAAATTTTTTTTTATCCACTGGTATAGCGAAGTGGGGTGTCGTGAGAAAGGTAATGTTGAGTACATTCAATTCTTGGCATTTTCTTGAGATTTGTAGAAAGGGGAACAGTGGAGGAGGAAAAAATTATTGACCGTAATTTGTCCCAGCCGCCCTGAATTTCGAAGCCGTTACACAAGTTTGCAATTTGCAATGTCGTCTTAATATGAATGGTTAAGCATTTCGAAGAGTGGGACAGTTTATCTCGTATACATACATATCTATCTACAGCTTTTCGTATTAAAACTATTACTTTGAGAGGTGACAGATGCAGTCTTTTTGTGAATTGGCATGTAAGATACTATATCATGGGTAAAACATTTAATTATGGTGTTTTTATTCAGCTGAGGGGTACCAAGAAGAGCAGGGAGCCAATATTTAGATACCAAAATAAGCGCGTGCTACAAAACCCTCGAATTGCGGGCGTAGCCCTCTATATTCCGGTTTCATTTCATGTACACATGGCTCCTGACACTATTAATTACATTTATTTCATTGTGCCCGATGGCCAATATGAGTAGTAGGTTTGGGTTGAAAAATACACCATCAGCGTTCCAACGATACGTAATGGAGATATTCGAGGATTTCATAGCCTCTCGGAAGATAGTCATATACATGGATGATATAATAACCGCGACTGCTGATTTCGAGACGCATGTTAAGATAGTAACCGCGGTATTAGAACGAGCTGTGGAAAAGGGATTAGAGTTAAAACTGGGAAAGTGTAAATTCGGATTTAAGGAAATAGATTATTTAGGGTATTCTGTCAGTGCCGCAGGCATCCGTCCAAACGATGAGCACATAGAAGCAATAAAAAAATATCTAATTCCAAGAACCGCTAAAGAGATGAAGTCGTGTCTCGGATTATTTGCGTATTTCCGAAACTTTGTGCCCTCTTATACTCACATAGCCCGACCGCTGCACAAGTTAACAAAGGAAGGCACACCTTTCGAACTGACGGATGAACGAATAGCGGCGTTTCACGAATTGAGAAACAGACTGGTGTCAGCACCAGTTCTAGCGATATACTGCCCAGATAAAGAGACCGAGTTACATTGTGATGCCAGCTCTGGAGGCTATGGGGCCGTGATGCTACATCGCCAGGATGAGGGCAAATTATATCCAGTCATGTACTTTTCCAAGGCAACGAAAGCCGCCGAGTCGTCGATATCATAGCTTTGAGCTCGACACGCTGGCCATTGTAAATGCTCTTGGGCGCTTCGAAATCTATCTGAAGGGTATCCAATTCAAAATAGTGACCAATTGCAATGCGTTACGATTAAGGCCCGGCCACACAGCCGTCGGTCTGTCGCGACGGGCAGCGACACAGCGGTCGTCGCGACGGTCTGCGATATGGGGATGTCACATAGGACGCGAAATTTTTGTATGTGCGGTCTGCAAGTTGTCAATTTTCTCGAATATGAGTTCGGACGAAGAACAACTTCTTCTGCTATTCGCGTTGCGAAAAACCAAAAACAAAAGGAAAAGACAAAGTTGGATGCACGAAATAAATAAGAAAAGAGTTGAATTAGGGGAATACCACCGTTTATGCCTCGAACTCGAGTCGCACGAAGATCGGTTTTATAAGTATTTTCGTATGTCGAATTAATGTAATGTAATTTTCGTCTCCTAAATCATATAAAAAAGTAAATTTACGCACACTTTCAATAAAGATGTCTGTATCTGACATTTTTAAATACGAGTAGACCGAGACGGTCGCGCGGTCAATCTGTAATTTTGTACAAGCAGACCGCTTGTCGTAGCGACAAATTCCGACCGAAAGCGGCAGACCGCGTTCTGTGTGACAGGGACGATGCAACATTGTACTTTACAACTAGACCGCCAGACCGATTCGGTCAGATATCGCTGCCCGTCGCGACAGGCCGACGGCTGTGTGGCCGGGCCTTTAAGCTTAGATCGGAAACAACTGAGTGCTCGAATTGCGCGTTGGACGATCGAACTCGAAAACTTCGACTATAAGGTAGAGCACAGGAGGGGGCCTCGATGGGTTACGTGGATGCATTAAGTCGATGCCATAGGACATTCGATGAGGAACCGGGGGAGGGGAACTGCGAAAGAGAACTGGCAACCCGAACGGTAGCGTTTGTGGAGGGCACAGACGTGGATTTTCAGATACAAGTAGCCCAAAATCGCGACAAAACATAAGATCCGTCAGAGAAAGGCTGGAATAAGGACCGATGGCAAAATTCGAACTGAAGGACGGCCTAATATTCCGGAAAAAAGTTGAAGAAGAGAATAGATTTCAGCTATATGTCCAAAACGAAATGGAGGACGGGATCATACGGCAGATCCATGAACACTATGGGCACGCGGGCATCGAGAAAACTTTAGAGAGGGTGAGATGGTATTACTGGTTTCCGAAGATGGCCCGAAAAGTTGACGTATTCGTGAGGAACTGCGTCAAATGTATTCTGTACGCAGTGCCAGTACGGTCTAATGAGAGCAATCTCCATAACATACCCAAGAAATCGGTTCCATTCGACACAGTGCATCTGAACCACTTTGGTCCACTGCCGGTATTAGAATCGAAGAGGAAACACATATTAGTAGTAGTGGACGCGTTCACGAAGTTCGTCCGACTGTACCCGGTGAATTCTACAAATACTCGAGAAGTGCAGGCTTGCTTAGACAAGTATTTCAGCTACTACAGTCGCCCTCGTCGGATCATCACCGACTGCGGAAGCTGTTTCACGTCTCTAGAGTTTGCTGCATACCTCCTTAAGAACAACGTAGATCACGTAAAGGTGGCTGTGGCGGCCCGCCAGGCAAATGGCCAAGTAGAAAGAGTAAATCGGGTATTGAAGAGTATGTAAGGGAAAGTGAGTGAGCCCGTGCAACACGCCGACTGGGCATTCACGTTGTCACATGTGGAGTTCGGAATGAACAACACAAGGCACAGCACGACGAGAGCGACTCCGAGCAAACTATTATTTGGGGTAAATCAACGAGGTGGGGAAGTCAATGGGCTAGCGGTGTATCTAGATGACAAATGTGATACTGGGATAGATAGGAATTTAGAAACTCTTAGGAAAACAACAGCTGACAACATCCAGAAGTCACAAGAATCTAACATGAAGTATTTCATGGGTCGCAGTGCGCCAGCCAAGAGGTACGCGGAGGGAGATTTTGTCGTAATCCGGAATGTAGATAATATGGGGACTGAAAAAAGCTGCTTCCTCGGTACAGAGGGCCTTATGTTGTCCACAAAGTTCTGCCTAAGGATAGATACGTCGTCAGAGACATAGAAAACTGCCACATTACCTAGCTGCCTTACGACGGGGTCATCGAAGCGGCGCGTATGAGGAAATGGTTAAGTCAGGATAAAAGACCGGACGAAGCACTTGAAGGTTATACAGAAGCAACATGTGAGTAGGTCTCCTCAGATCAGATCGAGGACGATCTGGTAAGTCAGACTGGCCGAAGCTATAAGCATATTCAGTTAAATTTAAAAAAAATATTTGAACTAGTTTGGCGCCATACGTTCATGTAGTGCGCCTCCTATTGTTTGCCTTTTCAAAGTAAAAAAAAGTTTGAGAAACGATGGATTGTGAAATAAACCTCCTTCTGGTTCTGACAGCCAACAAGGGAACACGTGCTTTATTTCTTTTGTTCCAGAAGTCTCTTTTTTTTAAAAGTAGCCAACCGAAACAATTTAGGCTCCCTACAAAGGTATTTGAAATCCTGGATAATTAGTATCTTTCACAATACAATGTGGCAAACTTGATAAAATGACGTAAATTTAAATTTTTTTTTGAAAATTTCAACCCTATACGGGCGCCGAACCTATCCTCAGATCTTGCCAGACTTCTCATTTTCGTATCCCTGCATTACAAAGAAATAATCGTGAAAGTTCTAACCTTGGTACTTATACCGTAACCGAATGGGCCGCAAGCTCCCCAACTTTTGACAACCAAACCACAAAGCTGGTCAGATTTCGTTAGTGGAAACAACTATCCTTTCGCTCTACTTCCCAAACAGTGTGGTACTATATCTGAAATCTAATAAGTGAACGCCTAATTAACCCTCTTCACTTTGGCGAACCGGATCCCTCTGATTGAATTTTATTTCACAATACTCGTACTATACAGTCGACATGGACCGGCAAAGTCTATAGACGTTCACTTGAACACAAACTTTTCCACTGTCAGCATTCTAATTATCGTCTTTCCGGCAGTCACGTCGAAATAGACCTTTATTAGTCTGTGACCAAATTCTTGACTTATAGTAAATTACATCAGTATATATACTATGTCAGAGATACTTCCTCCAAATACAAATATGTATAGCAAAGGAATTTCGAGTGCAGAAAACCAATAAGAAGAATTAGGATTTATTTTTCCATCCTTGAAGCATTGTGGCACAAGCCAGAGAGTAAATTATTATAGAATGTAGAAAAGCGGATAAAGCAATTATTTTTCAATTTGCCGTCGAGATTACGTTACATTTGCTCACGTCCAATAAGTTCACACATTCAGAAAGTCCGTGCTCTTTGTGGTATGTTTTGGGCTCATTAGAGGATTCGCTTTGACCTGAATCTCTGCGGGGTAGTTTGAAAAGGAAAAGCTGAGAAAGTTTCGTTCATAGGTCGACCGGTACGAATGATTATTATTGGAAAGGATAGAAGACTAGTGGGAGAAAAATTCATTAAATTGATGCACGCACCTATTATTCATTACAAATATTACTCGTGACGTGAATAAACAGAACTAGAAAATAAAATGATTTCCTCACAACGAAATAAAATTTTCTCCTCTCTTACTGAATCACTGATGTGACCCTAACCCCACTACTATCATTAAATGCCTAACAGCACGAACTAATGACAACCACTTTGCCCAGATATTCATGTGTGTAACTTTATGTAAAAGACTGAAGCAGATAGAGGCAACTTCATAAACTCCCTTTGGCCGTTAGTGACTTGTACACGACAAACAGAGTAATAAGTTATATTTGCAAATGTAGGTACATGGATAACATTACCCCGGGGAATGCAACAATCACATCCTGGTACTCATCTTGTGTGTGCATGCCATGCAAACATACGAGTACATATATGTCTACGAGTATTATAACAGCCTCATAAAAGTACCCAAGGCTAGCATTCTTGCCTGCAATGTAGAAAGTTCCAATGATGCCACTGTACAAAGGCAACAGTTTCGCAAATATTCTTGCAACTTTCAGAAGGTTCCTTGATAATATGTTGCCACTATTACACGAAAGAACTTTCTTCGGTTAGTGAAAAGTTTTAGTGTATATCCTTTTTAGATGGGTGTGAAAATTTCTTCCAGGTTAGGGCAAATGTAAAACTACATGTTTGGGATGTCCTTGCTGAAATTGGGAATATGGCCGAACATTTAAATAATATTTTTATAAGTATGAATATAAAAACTTATATATTGCACGAGTACACGTATATTTTAAAATTCTGTTCACGTATCCTGAATTGTTTAAAAGTGAACCACGTAATGCATTTCATCTTCTATTTCCATTTCAATGAATTTATTAATAATTTGATTAACACGCGTCTTTTTTTTTATTCTTCAGAAATATGTGAGCGAGCTCTCAACTGTTCGCGATTGCGCTACAGAATGCTCTGAGAAAGGTAAGTGATTTGTTGCTGTTCTCGAGTTGGATTTGTGCCCTTAGTGGTTTGAACTAGGCCTCGGACATATTTCAAATTGTCGCTTGCGCCGTCGAAATTTACTTTAGAAAAGTTCAAGAATGGCCGAGGTGGACAGCTTTGCAGTACTTTTGTTTTTTATGCACCTTTATGTTTTTTGGGATACTGAACACGAATCCGGGGTTCGCCAGTAAAAATTTGGCTGGCAAACTTTTTTACTGACAAAAATAACGGTTTTCAAGCTTTAGAAAAGACAGCTGTTTTAACATTAATATACGAGGTTAATGTGAAAAGTTCTTCTTTCTTCTTCTACAGTCCTCCGCGCCCTAGAGGAGGACTGTAGAAGAAGACCCTAGAACAGCAGTGGTCGTTAACCAAGTTAAGCCGCCAATGGCGGATTTGGTTGAGGTAAACACTCTCCGTGTGGTGTGGGGCGTAAGAACAATACGACAGCCTTTCCCTTTACCGGACTGTTGCAGAAACCGACAAACAAGGGACAGAATCGTGACGACAATGGTGAAAGGTTTGTATAGTTCTGCAACTTTCACAGTCTCTTCATCGTGGTACTATCATATGTTTGAGCATATGGGCAACCAACCAGTTGATCCTCTGTTGATCGTCGCAGAAAACAAAATCAAATGGACCACTTTGTCATTAGTAAAAAATTTAAGAGTTGCCTTCTGGACGTGCGAAACAAAAAGGGCGCCGATATTGGGGTAGGAATATATTGTGACGAAAGATCGAGACGCAGCAAATTTAACACCGCTCGACTAAAAGACTCAGCTGCCTTTCAACAATATAACGACCGCTTTGTGAAAAAAGCAGTAACTAGTCACACAGATAGTGACATAAATGAAAACTGGGATGCCATAAAAATGCATACATTGACAGCGCAGATACCATCCGGAAACCCGGAATGCCAGAATAAGCCCTGGATGTCCGACGTTTCATGACAGCGGATTGTTAAAGAAAATAGCTGAAGGTTCGCTTGGCTGCAGCATCAGACGGCAATCAAAACAGCATCGAACTCCTTTACCATCAGAACGCTCGAGACGTTCAGCGTAGTGTGCGACGCGATAAAATAGTTTATACAAATTCTCTTCTAGTTTCAGCAGAAGAAGCCGCAAGAAGTAACAACTTAAACGCTGTATACAGTGTCTTCAAGGGGTTTACAAATGGTCGTAACTCGTGCCAACATCCGGTGAAGGATACTAATGTGGAAAGCTGTTTGTCTCAGAGGAAGATCATTTCGCCGCGGTCTTGAGCCGTGTAACTTTTAGTGAAGTTCGCCTTCATATAGATCTTTAGTCGGGGCACACCCGACTAAAGAGGAAATAGTCGCTGCAATTATTGCACTAAAACGAGGAAAGGTCCCCGGATTCGACGGTATTCCTGCTGAAATTCATCAAGTAGCGTCAAACGTAACCGCCGATTTGCTACACCCACTTGTTTGTAAAGCGTGGAATACAGTGACCTTTCCCACTGCGTATACTCATTTGCTCTAATCCCTAGTGGGCATAGCGCGTCTACTATTCCATGTGACTTGATGACTGATGTTTCGTTGGAATAAACCAGTTTCGGACGATGCATGTTGCCAGCATGCATCCTTCCTCCCATTTAGCCACCTGCCTTCCTTCCCACTGTGGTGCGGGACGTAAATAAAAGTTACACATTTTTATATGAAGCTTGCTGCCACTAGTTTCGTGCGGCTTTGGTTAAGAGGAGCCCTCTCACGACTACTGCCTGTAGCTTTACCGGAGTACAATATTACAGTGCTACGCATTAGAGAGATAATTCCTCCGCTGTTCTTCCATCTTATAGTATCTCACTGACTCCTAAGATGTTTAATTTATATCGCTGAAATTCACTCTCTAATTGAAGAAATAGTGCGTTCTGGCGATTCTGGGTATTTTCGCCTCCCCTTCCCCTTTATTTGCTATCCGCGTGTGAATATATTCGTCTTCCCCTTTTTTGTCATTTTCTAGGAAACTACATATTGTACGACAGTGGTTCATACTTTTTAATATGTTTTCGCGTAGAATAAATATTTTTCACCATATTTTGGAAGTAGTCCGGATGGCGTAACGGTTAGCACGTTCGCCTTCAACGCACTGGGCCCCGGTTCGATTCCTACTGAATGCGGTAGTTTTCGATAAAGAAAGGGGATTTACGTGTCAGACTATGAGCCCACTCAGCTCAAATAACTCGGTTGAGCGTGTTGCTGATCACACACCTCTGCATAAGACATACCGTCACGATCTAGAAAATGAGATAATGCTAATTCATCTCAAGGCCGTGCTTCAAATTGGACTGTCGCGCCAGTTATTTATTTACTATTTGGAAAGATATTCGTACATACAAGTATCAACGTTAACGAGCATTTTTTTAGATTTTTTAAGATTTTTTTAACAGTTAAATAATAAATAACTGGCGCAACAGTCCAATTTGAACCACGGCCTCGAGATGAGTTAGCATCATCTCATTTTCTAGATCGTGACGGTTTTTGTGCAGAGGTATGTGATCAGCAATACGCTCAACCGAGTTATTTACCCCATAATGGGTACTCATTTAACAGCTGAGTGGGCTCATAGTCCGACACGTAAATCCCCGGAATCGAACCGGGGCCCAGTGCGTTGAAGGCGA